>OZ017739.1:98028909-98628909 GCA_963969285.1 Odontomyia ornata | reverse complement strand
CTATCACAATATTTCTAACTTGCGCGTTTAACCTTATCTTTAACCTAATGAAATAAACATAACAGATACCTAACCTGTCCCTAATTTTTAACACAAATAAACAACTCAAAAACTAAGGAACGAAAACCTCAAAGACTGGAAATAAACACGAGTAATTTAGACATTGTCATTCAGCCACCAATACCTAGATTGCCCCGTCTCAGCTCGATCAGCTTCAACGAATTTAGCAAATAAGTATCTCCATTGGAATTGTTGGTCTCGTGAACTCAAACTCGGAGGATATTTTTTCTTATCGGTGGCCCGTCGATATATGTATGTGATATGTGATTGGGACGCCATCAGAATCAAAAATATATCGATTCATGTCCAAATATAAGAGCGCTTCTGGAGCAACGAAGCCAGTAGCGAGGCAAGTCGCAATATACCCGTCTGTAGGGTTGAACGGCTGTGAAATCCAAGGATTTTTACTCACAGTTACAGATCTTACGATATGACTCCGAAGTAGTTTCAATGAGAAGATATCGACTCTCGTCACTTGAGCAGTTTGTTAAATTCTTCTATTCGATAAATGTTTCCAATCCGTCTCAGGCTTTCTGTACAAACAAGTACATGCACGAAGACATTTCCTTTCGAAAAGTCTTAATTTTTCCATAGTACTAGCCTTCTGGTTGTACCAGATCTGACATCCATATGTCAAAACTGGTCTAAACAGGATCTTGTAACAGATGATTTTGACCTTTAGATCAATGTGTTTGGAATGAAAGATTCTTCGTAGGGCCATGACTACTTTTAGTGCCTTATTGAGCATGATTTTGACATGTTCAGTACAGTACAGATACTGATCAAGATGAACACCGAGGTATCGAACACAGGATTTATGTGGAACTCGTTCTGAACTACCCTCGCCAGCCATGATGTGGAAATCTTTCCAATTACGTTTCAGGTCTTGACTGACGCCCTGCAGTGTTGTCCGAAACAAAATTGTTTCACACCTCTGCACATTGATTTTCATTCGCCACTGACAAGTGGCAAACAGCTGTACGTCATTGAACATTTGTTGGAGATTGCTCTGAATTATTGTAGCTTTTCGGTCTGCTGTGTAGATGATCAGATCATCAGCAAACGGCACCAATGATCGTGTTCACGAGACGTTAAAATCAAAGCCGTTCAAAAACTTGCGAATGAATATTGAGAAGGACAGAGGCGCAGTAACTGTTCCCTGCTGTAGACCATTCAAGACCTTTAACTCGCGCATTTTTGTCAGATTTCCATCGGTTACAACAAACGATTTCCCGCATAACATATTGCACATCATGGCGACAAGGCGTCTGGGGAACCTGCCCTGAAGACTTTAAAAACTAGTCCATCTAACCACACCGTATCGAAGACTTTCTCCATATCAATGAAACATGCTCCAACACATTCTCTGTTGTTTAGTTTCCAACAGATGACTGAGGTTACTTTAGTTATTGCATGTGTGGTTGAATGCCTAGCGTGAAAACCAAATTGGCAATTCGACATCAACTCATATTCCTCAATGATGATCTTACCAGCTGGGGCTGCTTCCTGCAACATTTCAAGGAGATCAACTGTATTCTCCCCACCGTCCAAGCCCTTCAACAGGAAGGTCTAATTTTTTTCCGCCTTTAGCGTGATGTGAAGTGAGGAGCTTTGACACTGTTAGGAGCATCTTTCGCCAGTTTGAAATTAGCCAATGTTTTGTCGTAATTGTGAGTTTATCAGCGGTCACTCTCTTAACTTCAAAGTTATCGATTTTATGTTCGGCTGCCAATAACCGAACTATATCTCCTCCACGCTGCCCAAAAACGTTAATTGGAGGAACTTTCTCATTTACCTTATTATTTTTAATAGGAGAACCAGCAGACACGCCGGTTGGCTTCTTCTGCTTCTACTTATTTATTACTTATTTATTACTACAATCATTAATATTACCTATACTATCTTGGCACTCCACCTCGATGTCCATTTCGTCATTCATCGCAGACAGCACCGCATAGTCATTGGCGCAGTCGTTTGCTCCTCTTGCGCTTAGTATGTTTTCAGCATCGTTGATTGATGTCTTGCTCGTATCTTGTAATTTTGCTTTATATAATTGAGTCTTTTGCGCTGCTACTGTTTTTTCGTTGGTCTTGTTTGTTGTCGCTTCCTTTTTCTCATTCTTCTTATTTGTTATCGCTTTTTCTTTGCCGGGCATATTCTGTGGCTTCATCACTTTTGTTTTGTCCGCATTTGTTAATATCCGGACCATATCCTCCAAACTTTGTATTTGGAGTTTCAACTCATCTTTTTGTTTAGTAACCTTTGCGTTTTCTCTGGTTACTCTTTCGTACTCTTCACTTGAAAGCGTAATACGCCTGCCATGCTCCCAGCTGTCTTGATCGTTTTTCCGCTTCATGATTTTATCATTCGAGTCGATAGTTGAGATGTGGCTGGATGGTTGTTATTTAGTCCAAGTGACCTAGCTGATAGTGACATTTGACTTTCCGATGTTATAGGCCCGTCCGGAAGCATTTTGTGTGATACTTTAGACGCTTTCCACATGGCAATTCACCCAGCAAAATCTTGTCCCGTCAACATAAAAAAACCAACTTTTTTTTTGCATTTCACTCTTCGATTGATTCCCATCTTGCCCAAAGATTTTGATTTTGTTGAAGCATTTTATGGCAATATTCACGGTTCAGTGCCAAGAGTTGTGGAAAATTGTCCTTCAGCGATTATTTATCATCTCCATCAACAGTATTTGTCTGCCTAGTGCTCGATGTCATTCAGGTGGTAGCCAGTTTAGTATGCTGAATGGTAGTCCTGGGAAAAGGTCGTAGTGACAAAATCCTTTTAACGAGATTATCATTCTTTTGTCTTTCTGGTTAGTGCTGGGGCTGTTGATGTTATTGATGCTGCGGTTGTTGTTGAAGTTGCTAATGCTCAAATTAATATTGTTCGCAGAGTTTGATTCGTCTGCTTGCAATTGCGGTGGTTGACTGCATTGCGGATGATAACGGTGAATGTGGCGGTTGTTGTGCTTCTTAAACTATACTACGCTTACAAACTACATGACTACATTTACCTTCTTATCGTCAAGTCATTACTTTGAATTTGATGCAAAACTGTTTCAACATATGCGGGGTCTTTTCTCATAAGTATCTCAACGTAACAAAGGACTAGATTGGACGCCGCATAAACATCGCAAATGAAGCCTTTTACTCCGTACTTTGCATTCTAAGGTTCAGAGTTGTACACAGGCAAAATAAGCTCATATTTACAAACTACTAGTCAAACCTGTGCTGTTATAGAGAAGTGAAACATGGACATTAACGAGGGAATCCGAGAAGGCAGAGGAAATAATTGAACGCAAAGTGTTCCGGAAAATCTACGGCCCAGAGAAACAAAGAACAGAGCCGATACTACGTTACAACGATGAGTTGTATGAATTATTTGACGAACTACATGTATCTGCCTGCGTAAAATTACGCAAATTGCAATGGGCAGGCCATGTAGAAAGAATGGAAGAAAACCGGGTAACCAAAATAAAATCAAAGATTAGAGCACAAGGTAGACGTTCAGTTGGAAGACCGAGGGCTCGATGGAAAGACATGATAGAAGCTGACAGCAGATCCTTATTGGTAGTGAGCAGCTGGCGAACGAGGCCAGAAAACCGTAATATTGCAGGAGATTAATCCTGGAGGCCAGTCGTTCAATTGCCTGCTTGTGTTCAAATCGCTCATGAATCCTGCATTTGCTTCTCGCAATAAGGTGCCATTATGCATTACAACAGTGGTTACTTATATTATATTGAAAATTTCTATTCTTACAAAATTCTTTCAGATTGACCTATCTTTCAGCATAGTTAGGATCAAAAAAGTAATCTTTCCATTGAATGCTCACGCCCAAAAATGTTTGTTCCTTTCAACGATGGATTTAAAGATGAGACTTTAGATTATCTTCAGTCAAAACTGAGCGTCATTAGTAAACAACAAGTTGGCTAAAAATAAACTTGAAAATGTACATACAAAGAGAGCATCGTCGGCATATTTTATTGTTTTACTTCCGAAAGGGCAAAAAGTGGTGGAAACTCGAGAGAAACTGTATGAAGGTTATATTGAGGACTGCATTACTGAACGCTAGTGTAAGCTATTGGTTTGCTCACTTTCGTTGTGGAAATTTTCATGTGCAAAGTGCACCACATACTGGTCTTCCAACCACTACTGATGACGACAAAATAAAGGCGTTGATCCAAACTAACCAACGTATGACAACTCGAAAGATAGCAGAAAAGCTTGATATATCGCATTCAATCATTTACCAGCACTTACAATAGCTTGGTTACGTAAACAAACTGGATGTTCAGGTTCCTGGCGAATTAGAAGAAATCCACCTCACCAAACGCATTAACATATGCGACTCTTTGCTGAACTATAACTCTAAAAAGAATCATACCGGATGATAAAAAATGGATTGTTTACGATAAAGTAATCCAAAAACCATCATGGACCAAGCAAGATGAGTCCCCACAATCAACATTCAAAGCTAATATTCATCAAAAGAAGATTATGTTTTCTGTTTACTTTGAGCTGCTTCTAAGAAACCAACCTATTGATTCAAATGTCTAATGTCGTTAACTATTGAAATTGAACGCAAAAATCAAGAAAAAATGCCCTGAACTGGCCAATCGCAAAGGCGTGATGTTCCATTATGATAACGCCAGACTCCACACCTCTTTGATAACCCGTCCAAAATGAATGGAGTTCAATTGGGAACTGATGCCACATCCACCCTATAGCCCTGACTTAGCAGCATCAGATTTCGGTCAGGCTGTTAAAAATGACTTGAACCAGTTCTTCGCTTCTTAAAAACCAAGGCTTCTTCAAATGTGGAATTTTTCAGCTTACCGAAAGATGGCAAAAAGTCATCCAGTAAAATTGTCAATATATCATTGAATAATGTTTGTCGTTAATATAAATAAATTTACTTTGGGAAACATGAAAAAACTACATTAATTAACGAACAACCCAATAAAAATATCGAATGTTCAATTTTCTAAAAACAGAATTAAAATTCGTAGTATACTTTTTAGGGTTTTGTAAAATAATTTTAAAAAACCCTTCTAAAATCGCGTCCTGTCTGTCCGTCTGTCCGTCCGTCCGTCCGTGTGTCACAGCAGTTTTTCTCGGAAACTACTTAAGCTAGAAACATCAAATTTTGTATGCAGGTGTAAAGTGGTGCTCTCTTCAAAGTTCAATTACAAAAATTTTTTATAAGGTATTTAAGGGGGGTCTCCCCATATAGGGGAGTGACCCCCCGAAAAAAAAATTTCATTGAAGGTAGCCGATATGGGTATCAAATGAAAGGTCTTGATGAGAACTTAGAACTTAGTTTGGCAAAGTTTGCTTCAAGGGGTGCACAGGGAGGGGAAATACACGAAAAATTTGTGTCCCCCCCCCCTCGCGATTGGACACCTTTCATCCGAAAAATCTGAAAAAAATCAAGAATGTAGGCCTTGATGAGTACAATAACAACAAATACGTGAGAAGTGGCAATTTACTCAACTTTGTTAGTAATAGTATGATTTATCGATTTTATGTTTTCTTGAATAAAATCTTAACGGTACCCTTAAATTCAATAAAATTCAGTAAACAGATAACTATTTATAAGATTGATCTACCCTTAAAGTTTCATAAAGATTGAATCATGTCGAGCGAAGTTATAGCGGTTTGAATTTTCCTGTATTACTATGGAACAATATCCGCTGCATTTGTTACTATGGCAACATATGGCTATGGAACAACATGCGCTTTTTACCGACTCAGACACTACAGTTTTGCTAGGATTTCCATGAAAATTTCAGGAATGATAGGTCTCATGAATACCTTTGAGAATCGGTTCAGCTAGTGGTATTAGTAATCGCCAAGCAAAATAGTGGCTGTTTTAAATGCGAAGATTGAATAATTTTGAGTTATTTTTTCCCAACTTCAACATTTAAGTTGCATGCTTTGAACACTTGATTCAATTTAATGAATGACTGAAGATGAGTACCTGCAATTAATACTCATAAGTGAAACAAGTCAAGGAGGCGGGAGAGAGCTCCTAGCAAATGGACTTTGTAACCACTCTAGGATTCGAAAATATTGGCCATTAATCGATGATAACAGTACAGGGGAGTGGCCCCTGAAAAAAAAATTCATCAAACGTAGCCGATATGAGTATGAAATGAAAGTTTTCATGGGAGCTTTTCAAAACAGTTCTTAAACTGTCACTTTTTGCTTCAGGGGGGAAATACATGAAAAATGTGTTTCTTCCCTCGCGAATGGACATCTGAAATAATTATCAAGGGAGATATTTATGAGTATAACAATAACAAAAACCTCAGAAGTCGAAATTCGTTCAACTTTGTTAATAATAGTATGATCTTCGAATTTCATATTTTCTCCAATAAAATTGTCATTGACATGTTTCTTGGTTTCATTCGATCTGGTGACTGCATTTTGTAAATTGAATACAAAACCCTTCTGACATGAGCGTAGGTCTGTTTACCCAACTTGTTTTATAACGTGTTTGTTCAAATTTAGCTTCTAAACGTTCTGTGAGTACCAAGTTCCCACAATTCCGGATAACTCGCTGATTGTCTTCTGGACAATTCATAATGCATAGACAGAATGAACCGTAAAGTAAAAAGCATATTTGGCACCTATCACAAAAATAAAGGTTCATTG
Source organism: Odontomyia ornata (assembly GCA_963969285.1). Taxonomy (NCBI): domain Eukaryota; kingdom Metazoa; phylum Arthropoda; class Insecta; order Diptera; family Stratiomyidae; genus Odontomyia; species Odontomyia ornata. Next base: position 98,622,181 of record OZ017739.1, on the reverse strand, counting down.
CCTTATTTGCAGAAAAAAATCAATCACATTAAGAAATCTTTTTTATGTGAAAATATATCATTAAAAAAATATTCTCCGAGGTATATATGTTACACACATGCAATACACATGCAAACTTGTAACGTATTCGTAAATTAGTAACGTTTTAAATAACAAGACCCAACTAATGGCTCAGCCTTATTTATTTACTATCAAATATGGAAAAAAGATTCCTTCAAGAGAAGTGTCAAATCCAAAATAATTAATCACATTGGCACCCTTTCTGATGAAATAAATAGACCAAAGAATGCCAATTCCATGCATGTGCGTAACTAATACCAAAGTTGAAAATGAAACCGAAAGGTGATAAATTTATTTTGCCCTAACACTTGTGCTGTGAAAGAAAGCCAAAAGAGAACATTAAGAACGCAAAACTCAGCATCTTCTTTATGGGATTTTATTGTTTATAAAGGACAGTAGTATTTGCCTGAACAAGGCAGTTTTTGGGTTTGTCCTGTGTCCAGTACACTAACTTTCCTCAAAAACCACTACAATGATGGTATACTACTACCATCTGTGTCGTTCTCATGCTTTCCGGTTTAACGGAGGGCAATCCAGGAGGACTTGGGGAGCGTCAAAGGATGCTTCGTCAACACGTTGATGTCCTTCCATTGACAGACAAATCTCTCGGAATAGTATTATCGAATTTCGATAAGGATGTAAGATGAGAAGTGTTTATTTGATTGAACTTTCAATCCTCAATGTTCGTGTTAATAATGTGCTTCGTAGGAAGGGATATGAAATTCCAGCAATAAGATTATAACGGGAAAAAGTGTTGACTACAATTATTGTCGTCATTAGTATTCTTCTGGAAAATATTGTCTCGCAAAAAATGACAATAGAAAAGTTTGACTAATAGGAATGCATTGCGATAAGAAATTGCTAAATGGTTTGTACAGAAGATAAAATAAATCATCATGTTGTGATTTTCCTCAAAAGATAAAACTTAAAAATTGTTTTCCATAAATTCTATAAGTTAAGAAATTATTATTGTTTTGAATATAAATATTTTAAGCGAATCATTTTCTACGCGTTCTTTGAATACTGAAACTTAAATTTTCGATCAAGTAAATAGTACTTTCAATTCATTTGAAATGCAAATAAACAGCGTAGCGAAGATTGAAAAATATTTTCATAGTCAACTCACGCAATTAGCATACCGGTAGATTATCGAATGAATTCTCAAGCTAATAAAAGTGAGATCAGATATAATGGCAGTATCACATGTCTCATTCGCAATTTATTTGTAATATCATATATTTAATTTTCTGAATTATCTAATGACCCTGCATCTTAATTTTTGCAGCAGAGTTAAATTTCTTTCCACTTTTGCAAGATTGATTAATGAGAGTTGTTTGTTTGTGCGGTAAATTGACCTTATTGCTGGAATACACAACAACAATTGTAGTGGGTCTCTCGGATAACCCAAAACATATTTTTCAATTAGGTGAAGTGGTCATTATACCGTAAACTGTGAAATTACGTCAAATTTTCAGTTGGGATCCAAATGCTGGTTGCCGGTAGTTTTGACCGAATTTGGCGGCCAAGCTAAGCAAAGGGGAAATGCGTGGTCGATGTTTAAAGTAATACAACACCCGTTTGGATTCATATATCTCAAGACTGACTAACTATGTTTTATTTAAACTAAAGATACATGACTCATACACGATCAGATGTTGACGCAGATACGATCGTATAACAAGTCAATCGACTGTGTAGGTATCTTGAAAACTAGTCTTTCTTTATTTGGAAGTGAAAAGCTCAAATTGCACTTCTACGAGTTAAATAAAAATAGACAAGTGATCGTTACTAATTATGCAATATTGGATAAAATTATCTATGAAGCATTATCTTGAACTTTTTACATTCAATATCTTAGATTTGCTTTTGCAAGTCTTCAGAAGATGAATATAGTCAGTTTATAGTGATCTTATATTTAGATTACATTCATTTATGATAATATTTAGATTTCATTTATCGTTCACTACGAGTAAAATTGAAATATTTATTATAAATTCGATTTCAATCGATCATACGACCACGATGCATAATTGAGAATTCTCACATATAGTAAAGGTCAGTTTGGAGATAACCGAGTTCGATGAAATTTTTAGGAGCAGTAGTACTCATCCTCAATACCCTCAAAGCCTTTCATCGCAAATTTCTCAGATATTTGAGGAAATTTGCCTTAGGGGTTTGTCAAAAAAATTTTACAAATTCGCGTCCTATTTGTCAATGCGTCCGTTTGAGCATCACAGCGAGTTTTCTCAGAAACTATAAAAGCTATAATAGTCAAACTTTGTGTCTCTTGAAATTTTAGATCTTACCGAAAATTTGAAAGTTTTTAAGGGGACTCCTCTGATATTGAAACGACTCTTAAAATGTTTATTTTATCAAACAGAGTCGAGTGAGGTATTACCCTCTTCCCGCAATTCAACGAGTCTGGCTCGTGATGAAGATTTCGGCCCATGCATGAATATAACGAGCATAGTACATTCAGATAGTATCCACACCTCCCATTTACTCTGTGTTGCGCACTTTCAGAATTTTCCCAGGGGCCGGTCAGCTGAGCCGGGGCACGTCAGCTGAGCTTGTTGTATTCAAAAAACAAAGCAAACAGCAAATTAAATTTCCGAAGCACGTGTTCTTTTATGCATTTCAGAACATAGGAGTGCTGCCAGATCCTAGTAAAAAATCAAAAGATTGCATGGAGCGAATTTGTTTTTCTGCATATCTATTGATTTTTTGAGATATGGTAATCGTGAAATCGCTCATCGAAGCACGTGTTTATATTCGCGCCATATAGATATAGAGAGTACTGGATCTGCAACCGGTCGCGAGAGCCGAAGCAATTAGAAACTTTCGATAAAGTTGTGTGAAGTTGAGGTTTGAAGTGATATGTTTTTGCGCTTAATTCACTCCGAAACATGTTCAAGTTTATAAAGTTTTTGCTTTTGAAGATCGCGTGTACGAAATCGGCACTTCAGTTCTCTTTTTTTTAATTAAAAACTTACGAATTTTCCATCGGCTTTGACACATGAGTTTTCTCGCCTCTACGAATTTCATCAGCTTTGACGTTCGAGTTTGCTGTGATAGAACGCTTGTTGCGTTGTACTCAAACTGCTCAACAAATGATAACGAAGGTGCGATCGTGTACACGTGAAACGAAATTTTGTGGGTGTGCGCGGGTGTCAGTAGGGGAAGTGATTCTTCTGAAGAGAGGAAAGAAAAAGTGGTCTGGAAACAAAGGGGAAGGAGAAGCAGAGGGAATCATATAGTTTCGAGAGCGTAAGTTATTTATATGTTAAATTTGCTTCCCACATGGACGAGTACACAGATTTTGATTCACGCCAATCCCCGCGTGAGCATTTACCTATCTACCTGCTACCGAAGATTTATGGTCGCTATTTGGCTTGTTTTCGGGTTTTTCCGGAGGGTAGATTGAGTGTGGATACTATGTGAATATACTATGATGACGATTCAGACTCGTGATGAAAATCTTAGCCCAAACATGACAGTCACGAATCAGACTCGTAAACAAATAATCGGGACAAACATGAATATCAGGAGCCAGGCTCGGGGTTATGTAAGTGAGGCAAACGTAAGCATTCGCAGAATGATTTTTTGAAAGTTATTATAATTAAATGTATGTTCCTACCAGTACCCCATGAGCGTTGGTGGTGATTCTTATAATTGTTGTTACAGAGAAGTTTAATTATCAGGATTTCAGAAAAATCTACAAAATTCAAAATACAAAAGTGTTCAATGAAAACACTGGCAACGAATCCAGTGATAATGATGTGTTTGTGCCAACCGAAAAGCATGCAAGATTTAGCATTAAAGACAAGAGTAGTGAAGAGGAATATTTGACACAACAATCATGGATTTGGAAGGAAATAAAAAACATGCCAATAGTTTGGAAGCATTCTGAGCATCCTTAAATAAAAGCTTCTGTTTTAGATAATTTAAGCGAGAGACCAAGAATATTAGATCTAGTTTTTATTACATTTGATAGCAAGTTTTGGGAAATATTGGTAACGGAAACAAATCGCTATGAAATAAAGGAGTACTATATACTGTGTATTTTGATGGGTCAAGTGAAAAAATCAAATACTCAACAGTATTGCACTAGAAATGTTGTGGTAGAAACGCCAATATTTAGTCAAATGATGTCTTATAAAAGGTTTCGGCGAATTTCGAGGTTTTTACATTCGCTGATAATCAGAGTGCTGATAGTAATGACCGACTTAAGACCTTTCATCAATATTTGGAATGAAAAATTTAAAGAAATTTTTACACCCAATTAATACGTCAGTGTAGACGGATATCTACTGAAATATAAAGGGCGTTTAGCGGACTAACAGTTCAATTTGCCCAAAAGAGCTTGATTTGGATTAAAAATTTACAAATTATGGCAGGTAAGCACTGGTTTCTGTCACGGGTTTAAAATATTGCATTGTTTGATAATTAGTGTCGTTTTTTTCAAGTTTTTCAAAGTAAATTAATTTTAACTAGCAACAAACATTATGATATATTGACCATCTTGTTGGATGATCTTTTGCCATTTTTCGTTAACTTGAAAAATTCTACGTTCGAAGAAGCCTTGGATGTTAGAAGCCCAACTCATTTTTAACAGTCTGATCGAAATCGAAAGTATTACCATTTAAATGGTTTTGAAGGGGGCGAAACTAATCATAGTCTGAAAGTGCTAAGCCAGGACTATAGGGTAGATGTGGCATCAGTTCCCAATTGAACTCCATTCATATCAAAGAGGTTTGGGGTCCGGCGTTAACATGATGGAACATCACGCCTTTGCGATTAGCCAGTTCAGGGCGTTTTTTTCTTGATTTCTTCGTTCAATTTCGATAGTTCACGACTCGATGGTTTGGTTTCTTGGAAGCAGCTTAAAGTAGACTATACAATTGTAATCCCACCACACAGAAAGCATAAACTTCTTTTGGTGAGTATTGGCTTTGGAGGTCAATTGCAGGGGCTCATCTTGCTTAGCCCATGATCGTTTTCGGAATATGTTATCGTAAATAATCCATTTTGCATAACCCGTTATGATTCTTTTTAGGAATAGGTCGTTTTGGTTATAACCCAGCAAAGGGTCGCATATGTTAAAGCGTTTGGTTAGGTGGCTTTTCTTTAATTTGTGAGGAACCCAAACATCCAGTTTATTTAACCAACCTGTTGTATTGCAAGCTTCTCTACTTTCTCTTGAGTTGTCATACATCCGTTAGTTTCGATTAACACCTTTATTTTTTCGTCATCAGCTGTGGTTGGATGAAGTGTATGTGGTGCATCTTGCACATTAAAATTTCCAGAACGAAAGTGAGGAAACCGACGCTGGCACTGCCGTTCAGGAAGACTGTCCTCCCCATAAACACACATTTTCTGAAATCACAATTTTTGAAATCAAAGTTCGTCGGAGTACGTTGGGCTGGAGCTGTCCAAATTTATAGTAAACAAGTGTTATACCTTATTTTTGGACAATTGATACTTTTCACCTAAACTCTTTTTAAAGTTACCCCAGGAAATGACAAGCGCTATCAGGACAAAACGCAAGAACAGCAAAAACATGCCAAACGCAATTCAAAAGTTTATTTTGAAGAAAAGAGAGTTTGTATGGAGAAGTTGCAATAATTTGATCACTCTGAGATGGAAAGACAAGCGCAACGTGTACATAATATCGACAAAACACAAAGATGTGGAGATGATTGAGCAATCAAACAAAGAATTGCTGAAGGTAATGATGCCTTAATGTAGAATACAATAAGGATATGGGTGCAGTTGATCGTCAAGATCAGATGTTAGCCTGTTTCCAAATCATGAGAAAATTCATAAAAAAATACGGAAAACTTTTCTTTTACATGTCAGATATGGCTTTAATCAATACCTATATTATGCATACATCAATTCACAGTCGAACAAGGGAGACTTACAATTACCGTATAAATAGTAGTCATTTTACGAATTTTCGAATTAACGGGCTACAAAGTGCGTGGAAAACATACATCAAGGGAAACTTCTCTTCAACTCAAAGCTCAATATTGGGCTTATTTTCCAAAAAATATTGATTCAGCATTCGTAAAAAGCATCCAACAAAAATATTAAAGGTTTTTTATAAACATAAAATACGAAGTGAAACGAAGTGGGTGTTACGGGAGCCGCAGTGCATGTATTGCTCGGTCCACGTTGCGTCATTCCTCTTTGTGTACTGTAAATGGCAACATATGCAAAAAGCTACGGATCGTGAACAAACTATCTCTGGGCGCGGCGGTCATACGATGCGTTAGCAGAAGTGGGCGTGTATCCATACTCGTACTCAAAATTAAAACATATGCATACAAGATTTCTGTAGAATCTAGGTGGCTTGGAAACGCTACATAAGTAATATCCCTTTTTAGGGTTTTGTAAAATAATTTTACAAAACCCTACTAAAACCGCGACCTGTCTGTCCGTCCGTGCGTCCGTGTGTCACAGCACTTTTTCTCGCAAACTAAATAAGCTAGAAACATCAAATTTTGTATGCAGGTGTAAAGTGGTGCTCTTTTCAAAGTTCAACTACAAAAAATTTTTATAAGGTATTTAAGGGGAGGTCTCCCCATACAGGGGAGTGGCAAAAATGGTGTCCCCCCTCCCGATTGGACACCTGTGATCCGAAAAATCTGAAAATAGGTGTTTATGAGGACAACAACAACAAATACCTTAGAAGTCAAAACTCGCACAACTTTGTTATTAATAGTATGATATTCGAATTTCACATTTTCCCCATTAAAATTGCATCGGTACCCTTAAACACAACGAAATTCGATATTTATGTAGTCCTACTAAGGATCCTGAAACTTTGTAAGTTTGATGAAAAGCGAACGATATACACGGAAGTTATAGCCGTTTGAAACTTCTCCAATTACAACAACAATAATTTTATGGACTTTCCATCGAATCAGTCACTGCAGTTTTGACTTGATCTTCTTGAAATTTTCCAATAGGGTCAATAAAATTAATATTTTTGAGAATTCATGATTTTTGCTAGTTTGCAAAAAATGGCGAACGTTGAAAATAGAAAAACAATGGATTTTCTTCTAAACGTGCACATCTCGTTGACATATTTCTTGACGTTATTCATTGCTGGTGACTGCATTTCTGAGAAGTTGGGTCAAAGCCCTTCTAACATAAGCGTAGGTCTGTTTACCCAGCTTGTTTTTGTTGTTATTGTATAATTTTCAGTCGGTTCTAACTTTGTTGTTCAAAGATCATATGCTGTGAAGGATATATAAGGAAGCCGTACGCAGACAGATTTTTCTGTTCTTGTGAGGCTGTTATGAATAAGCGTCGCGGTGGTAATTGAATGCACTGGTGAACAACTGTGAAGCTAACGGTAGGAACATAATAGAACATTTTGTACAATATTAATTTTTGGAGGGAACATTTTCTCATATTCATTGCGAACATTTTTTGGTGCTGAAGCCCGAGTCATTGTATTTAATATACGGAGTGCCCATATTGTGGGCGTAGTGAACTATTGGTATTAGACATAAAGCATTGCGTCTGCACAAAATTACAAGTGTACAAATTGTAGTTTTGATAAACTGACCAATCTTTCGTTTTGCTATCCACGTTCACGTGCATAGCCATCTTTAAATCTTGTGAGTTAGCCTAATAAGCAAACCTGAAAGCAGATTTACAGAGCAAGAGCTGCTCATAACGTTACAAAAACCTTATGAGGCATGATTTGAAAAATGCATTGCCATTGCAAAGAACTAAAATCCTCAAAGTTCGTTTGAATTTATTGGGCAAGTATTGGTCTCAAGCATTTGACGACCAAAAAGTGCTTAATTTATATTCTTTTGAGCTTGCAAATGAAGAATATTTTATAAAAACATGTTTTCTGATTTCAAAAACCATAACATAATGGCTAAAACATAATTCAATGGAAAGATGACTCAATTCATCAAAGCAGCTCAGGTTAATTAACAGCGCATACTAGTACAATAAAACATGGTATGAGCTTATTAATTCCAAAGCTAAAACGACCAACGTTTAGTGGTAAGTAAGAAGAGTAGGAGACATTGAAGGAAGCATTTACTGCAATGCTTAAAGACAGGATCCAAACTTGCTCAATCTCAAACTGCAACATCTCATTTCATGCCTCGAAGGGGGCGCTGTTAGGTACTTTAGCTAATGCAGCAAGCATGATCATCAATGTGCGAGGCCAGATACTTCAGCTTGTTTTCTTAGACGAGAAGGACGCGACGTCGAAAGGAAAAAAACAAGACGCATGAGTCCTGAAAATTTTGTAACAACCTGGCTGCACGCACTGCAACTAATGCGTATCTATCTGTTGTGCCTCAGAAAATTTCCCAAGTCTCAAGACAATCATTCATCCATCGACAGCTCAAGACCTGAATGTTGACATAGGTCGCAATCCTTTTAACGGCTACGTCTGACCTGGCCCTATGACACTATATCAGACGTCCATTTTCACGCAGTTATTTTTTGTCCGCCATACACTATTATTGAGCATCGCAATCATTACTTTGACGGGTAAGACTAGCTGAAACTCCAGTTACGTGCACTTATTGGGCGAGATTATATGCTTCAGCTTGCAGCCGTCCTCAAAGAGCAGTTTTTTTAGACGAGAAGGACGCGATGTTGAGAGGAAGAAAACAAGGCACATGGGTCCCTAAAAATTTCCTAACGACGCGGTCGCATGCAGTGCAACAAATGCGTGCCTATCTGCTTCCTAAGTGTCAAGGCAATCATTCATCTATCGATAGCTCAAGAGGAAAGAACTCGTATGGAAGATTGGAAATGCGTTCCTGGGCTCAGAGCATAACTGACGTAAGATAGGAAGCCATATGGTAGTAATTTGCATCTATATTAGTCGGCCTACTATTGAACAAGCTTCCGTGAGCTGTCAACCAACTGCGGCATAAGAAAATGCTTATATCGCGTAATATTATATACTATTTTCAGAATGAAAACGTACGAAACGCATTCGGTGCATGCTTAAAATTCACCTTGCCCAGTCCATTGCTATCAAAAATGAGCCGAAATCAATCAAAGCTAATCAAATGATCTAAATCGAAAGGTTTAATCTAAATGCAATTGAGTGTTATACTATTTTATTATTAAATGGCTTAAAAAGAAATCCTGGTAGGAGCGTTTCCCTCCTACTCAAATTTTATTATGATCCAACAGATCCTTTTGAACCAAATTCCGCAAAAATTATACTATCAACTATATTCCGATAAAGGAAACTGAGCTTTAAACGTTAGTGGCTTTTATCTTCAAATTTAAACTAAATTTAACTCTCTACTAGGTCGGATAAAAAAGACAAAACATTTATCAAGAATATTAGCTCCATAAAATATTCAAAACTCAATAAATCCAAGCAAGTATTGTTTTTCTTTCCTGTTTCAGAAACTATTAATCAAATGACTCGAAAGATTGCATTACATCTCGTTGCTTACTGGCACCATTGCGCTATAGCCAGTTTCTATAGAATTCGCTCATATGTTAACATACTATATATGGGTTGTTTGGAACGTATTGAATTTATTCTAAATTTCACTTGTTTTCAAAACGTAAACTTGAGATATTCATCTATGAATAATTCAGGACCATAGAGGACTATTCCCGAAAGCAACAGAAGGTGTGAAGAAATTCTAAAAACGTAAGAGTATGCAATACTGAATTAAATGAATATTATATGATAAATGAGTAATTAATTTTACAAGTCCGCAATTAGCCCAAGTAATGATTACATATTCATTTTGAATTCGAGTCAAATTATGTTAGCGAATTAATTAATAAATAAGTTAATATTTGTATACAATGATGTGGATTATATCGTAAAATTTATTTTGCAATAGATCAGTCAACAAATCTCCACGGACTTACAATGCACCCTATAATACCAATAATCACCAACATTTGCATAGCAAAATCGTGAAAATTTATTCGCGCACCGGAAAAAATTGTGTATATATAATTTCCACTTACTTGCATTTGCGCTAGCCTTGAAGCTCCACCTTGCGTTGCCATTCTGGGATTATTCGATTAATCCAATAAATGGTGGCTGTGAATGGAGGCGAGAATCAATGTCTTAAGATTAAGTATCTCTTCCTCTTGGGAGAGCGGTTGTTATGGTCCTCTTCGTTCACTTAACAGCTGAAAAAAATCTTGAGACGCCTATACTAATCCACAAAACGTGATAATTTTTTGCAAAATGTTTTGTATTTGCAAATGCCGCCGGATGATGGCAATGAGGATGGTGATGATGACTATAAACCAAACAGTGCTCTAAGACATATATGGGAAACTTCCAGTTGTTAGAGCCTGAAAAGAGCAAATGGAAACGATTTATTACGGATAAAATTAAATAATGAAAAGTGAATCGGGAAAAAATCAAGATTGCATGAGTTAACTTTTACTTCGTGTTATTGCTGACAATATGTGTAGGCAGCGTACAACATTGGGCTAAGTATGACTAAGATCGCGAGAAGACATTGATCTCGGCAAACATCTGGACGTGATTAGCATGAACCAAGACTGGAGTTGAAATGGCGAAGACAGTGGCAGAGCAGTAATTTTTGCTATACAAGTGTAAAAAAAGGTGAAAAGTAAACAGAGTAATTGTTTGGTGCGAAGAAAATTAAAAGTTCTTGAACCGGCTTATGGTCACGGTTTGCACAAAATAATTAATCAATGTCGTTGAGAACAGCTTTTGTGGTATGTTCAACGCCTTTGCGATGACCGGCGAGGAATTTGCATACGATTGCTATCGCTATGAATGAGTTCATTCTAAGCAAAAACACAAGATTTCCAACTTATTCTATAAGAGGCTGATGTCAATGCTTCTCTTATTAATGATTGAACACGGAAGTCTTTGTAGTAGAAGGTGATTATATCATATGCAACCTCTAAAATGCTAAGACCTATGTATGAATGAATTAACTTTCAATAAATGATATTAATTGTACTTTGTCAAAAGATTCTAATTTTTTGGTCTCGAATAAGGACGCAACAATCCTTTACTGAACAAAATCCACCAATCCATTTGGATAAAAGCAACTTTTGAACCATTGTACATCAATGATCTCTAATTAATTTCCCTGTTGACCAATCGTAAAGAATCCTATATCCTACCTATATCATTTATGAAGGATATCCAACTAGAGTTCATTTCACGCGTTAAAGGATTATATTGAAAACAATTCGAAGTAACGGGGGAGTGCTCTTGCTAGAAGAGGTTTTTTTTAAATCGATTAGTAACTTAAAAACATCCTGAATATAAAAACTTGACTCATTCATAGATCCCATCAATTGATTCGAAAAACTAAAATATGTCTATTATGTACTTCAATTTGCTGCCTTTTTATCACCAGTTTGTTGACCTCATTGTTTGAATAGTCATGATAACATGTCAATGCTACAAACCATTTCTGAAATTTTCAGCAATGTTCCTTCATATCTGTAGTGTCTACGTCCTTTGAAAACCTGTATCTCCACAATATCACGTGCTAATGTTGTGATTGCTGAATTTCCAATCGGCTGTAACCTAGCTGTTCAACGCTCGATTGTTATGAAATTTTCAAGGTACATGCACTTGCTACTAAAGAATTGCGACAAAGGAAAATTTAAATGTCTTTTTTTTGTTTTATTAGCATTTTAAGTGCATAATTTCAAAGCACTGAAATTACAATCTACGTAACTTAATTTGAACGTTATGGTGTGCAGTACCTTGAGTTTGAATCTTAACAATTTTTTTTTATTGTGGGTTTCCTACCAGTCTGCACTAGATTTTTGCATCAATAAACGTTTAAGACATTAATGATAATCTAGAGGGCAATATTAGCATGTAATTCTTAGCTGGCTTTGAAATCATGCCCCATCATAGCAATATGGACGCTGTGTATACAAAGAAACTTTCAAATGGACTTTGCCGCCAAAATGATTTAAAGAAAGTGACAAGGCTCCTAGTCGCAGTCACAACTGGCTAATTAGTCATTGTTCACTGTAATACTGGTCTTTTGAGGATGAGCATATGCAGTCATATGCAACTGGGCGCGCACTCGGATAGAGGAACGCCCTAACCGGCTAGCTGGCGGGCAGGTGGGAGATAAAATATTATCTGCAAACCAAAAACCGACAAAGCCAAAGTGCTGACAACGCTCCACTCAGTACTCTCTTGGCACAAAACTAGCAGATCAGCCTCAGATTATATCGTATAAAAGGCAGCAACACTTGCATCGAAAAGCGGTTTATACATTTGCAACATGGAACGTACGATCTTTATATATGCTAGGTGCAGTGCAACCGCTACTAAAAGAGAGGAAAAAATAACAAGTGAATATATTGAAAGTGCAAGAAATTTATCGGCTTGGTAACGTTATCATGCAAACAGACGCTAGTTAACCACCCCCTCACTATGCTAATTTCCTTTATGCAAGCCTATCCTAACCCCAATCAGAAAAAACTCCACACCATCATTGGTGGTGATTTAAACGCCCGACACCCAGAATTCCTTGACTCCCAAACCAATCCAAATGGCAACTCACTAGCATAGTGGAAGAACAACCACGCAATCTCACTACGGATGGTCATCCTGAGTCCAGCACGTCCTTCCTTCCAACGAGCCCCAGTCCAAAGTTTCCTAGACCTATTCATCACAAATGATAACTTTCCCGTCGACTACAATAGTAATATCTTCCCGTACCTCGTGACCGTCTCTGGAGTCAGTGACCACGATGCAGTAGTACTCTGCACCTGCATACATAATTGCCCGATCCATGCTCCACGTCCCGTAACCAAAGACTATTCTCGTGTTGCCTCAACCCTCTCCCAGATTCCATTACCAGTTGACTGTATCCGACACTGAAATTGACCAAGCTGTGTCAATATATACTGATTCGGTACAGAAATGTATCGAATCTTGTGTACCTATGCGCACACTCGGATACCATGACATAATGTCTCTTCCCGAAGATATCATAAACAACATCAACCGGAAAAAATTCCTTCGCAGGCTTCTGTTCCGCCACCGGCAATACGCTCAATATTGGTATTTACGAGATGAGATCAACTATCTCAGCTCAAAAATACGTAAAAATATTGATGTGCTGTATAGCGAGCACCTGAAGATCAAGCTTAATAGTTCCACCAATATCGCCGATACCTTCAGAGAGCTGCGGAAGACCTGTCCGAGCCTCGGGAAGCCCCCCGGACCCGAGCCCAATACGTTCCCCAAAACCAAGCACCACACGAGAGGGAAAATTCATTGGCAAATCACTTTGCAAAAGCCCACAACCTAATCCAACACCTATACTAAACCTGTCTAAACCTTCATCTCAAAGCTACTCACTGGATCCACACTCCAAACTTCCATATATGAACCCGATACCATGTTTTCTCGACTTCTTCAAACGCCAAATACATGCCCATCCAATGCACCCGTTATCCAGTTTGTCATTTCAAACATCCTTCAATCCATTAGCTCAAATTTAAAAAAATAAAAAGTCCTGTGGACATGACAGCATCCCCACCAAGTTTCCTAAAAAATGCAGCGAATCTCTGTCCCTCTTCCTGTCGAACCTTATTAACCACTGCATCCTCAATGCCTACTTTCCCAAGCTATGTCGCCTCTCCATTATTGTCTCGATCCCTAAGAAAGGCGAAAATACACTACTTTCAAGCAGCTACCATCCTATTTGCTCCCCACCGCAAGCAAGATCTTCGAACTTGCCATCAAAGAATCCATCGACTCCCATCTATAAGACAACCCTATCATCCCTGACTTCCAGTTCACCAATCGTCCAAAGCATTCCATTGAACATCTCCCCTATTCCTGAAATCACAGGTATCCATAAACGATGCAAAAAATACTCCGACCACTACCTGTCTCATTGATATCCAGAAAGCCTTCGATACTGTCTGGCAACATGGTCTCATCCACAAACTCCTCTCCGCATTTAACCTCCATCCTCACCTGTGCAAACTCTTACTTTCCTTCTTACCAAACCGCTCTGCACAGGTCAAATTCAACGACACCCTATCCGACACCTTTCCTCTTACCGCGGGGATCCCACAGGGATCTGTTCTGTTAGCACTTCTGTTCTCCCTCTACACAGTTGACATTCCACTACCCCCGACCCCAAAAAGAGTCCGTTAGTATGCAGATGACATCATCATTTCTGCATCATCCCGCCACTAAAAGCTCATCAAAGCCCATCTTAATAATTGTGTCGACCAGTTAGATGACTATCTTTCAAAGTGGAAACTAATAGTCAACCCAGCTAAATGCGAAGCAATCTTCATCAAAGGCCACCTTAAAAAATCATTCCTTAATGAAGCGCGGAATTTAAGCTTGCAAATCAAGGGCATTAGTTTCCCTCGGAAATCCGAGGTCAACTATCGGGGGGTTATAATTAACTCCCGACTTTCTCCTCTCCCCCAAATAAAGAAAAAAACCTTCGTGCAGCCACCACGGCATTCCACTCACTGCTTCCGCCCATCCTCTATAAAACCACCTATCTCATCAATTCCAGGATCCTCTGCTATACCTCACTAATCCGCGCCGTCATATCCTATGGCTTTGTCTTCTGGTGCGACTTGTCATCAGCCCAAATGGAAGAGCTGCGTACGAGAGAACGACAGATCCTTCGTCATTGCACGAAAGTTTGGAAGAACCCTGTGACAGGCAGAATGGTCCATCACCAAAAAGTCTATGACAAAGCCTAAATCCCTCGAATAGACTACTTTCTCACCAAAATAGCCCTCAAGTTCCTCCATAAAGTCTAATCCCACTCCAACCCCTTAATTACTCAATTCCTCAACACTAATCCCGATCTCCTAGATGCAATACGCTTTCCAAAACACTTTCTCCAGTACCTTTCGCTTCTCAACGACCGCAGTATCATCTTCGATGCTGAAGGTAGAATCACGCTCTTCAACAAATCCCGTCATGGTGAACCGAAGTTCTCTGAATCACGGCTTGTGCCCACGCACAAAAGCCCTGATGACAGACGCTCTCATCACCCCTTTTAGGACTACGCTACTATCCCCTAAACCCTCTAACCCCATTCCCATCCCTGAATCCTGGCTCTTTGCCATCCTTGCCTATTCTCCTGCATGACGTCACTACGTGTATTCAGAATTTATCGAATATCCCAAGTAGTTCTCGTCAGAACATTCGAGAATATACAAGAAAGGGATTGAATGACCAGAGAATCTACATATATAACATCGATAAGACTAGAGCGCGATTTGAAGACAATATTGATGGAAAGTTTGTCGTGATATATTTAAAGACAGTTGGAACATAAATTTACAGTACAAGTGAATTATGAAATAAAGTGCGAATTGTAAAATAGCGAAATTAATTATTGTGCATTCTTTATAAATAAACTTTTTTAGCTTAATTTAAAAAACAGTGCGTTTTCACTTTCCCGGGACATTAAACTAATCGGCCGTGAAGCGTAACACGCGACAGTGGTGTCGAGAAGTGAGAAAGAAAACTTTGAAAGCGAATACTTTTTTAAAGTGCACAATAGTGAAATTTAACATGGAAACTGGTGGAAAAAAACCCGAAATAATAAAAATGCCACGAAGTTACCATTTAAAAATTAATAAATTGACCATGTCGGAGCTCAATGAAGAAGTGGAACAGCAAAATCTGGCTACGCAAGGTACAAATGCCACACTGATTGCACGCTTGTGTGACGCGATTGAATCGGAAGGCGTGTATCTGGATTCGGGTGAGCCCTTAGATCCGGGAAAAGGCGCAGAAGATGGAGAAGCAGTAACACCAAAATCAAAGGAACCAGAAAATTATGCTGATGCAGCAAGAGCAGTTACAATAGTCATCCGGCTTAACTGCGAAGCTAAATGAACAATCAGCGAAGTTAAATGAGCAATCATCAAAGGTAGACCAGAAGCTGGACCAATAAGCATTTGAAATTAAGGCAGACATCATACAGAAGCTGGAGGAGCAATCAACGAAGCTAAGCCAACAGGCGATCGAAATCAAGGCAGATTTGCAAAAAGGCACACTTGCAAAAACAGTCAACCGAAATAAAAGTGGGGCTCGGTAGTCTGAACAACCATATTAAATGCGCCGAGGAAAAGGCCTACCAGGTCGAGGAGAAGGTCAGCCAGGTCGAGGAGAGAATCAACCATGAGATGAAAAAGGAATTGGAAGCAGCGAAGGCAGTAGTAACCACCTTGCCAGCCCCGCTTATAACCGCAGCGCAAAGCACTTCCAGAAATGTGAAAGCACCAATATTCGACGGGCAAACGGTCTGGAGTATTTACAAAATCCAATTTGAAGCCGTCGCTAGGACAAATCAATGGAATGAGCAGAAACGAGCTACTGCATTAATTTTTGCTCTAAGAGGCTCAGCTGCCTAGTTTTTGCAGACTATTCCCGTTGAGTTGCATTCAAACTCGGCTGCTATAGTGGATGCGCTTGACTTGCGTTATGGAGACGAACATTTGAAGTAGATTTATCGGTCACAGCTACGACATCAGATGCAGAAGTCTGGCAAAACCCTACAGCAGCTAGCCCAAGACATTGAACGACTGGCACTTTTGGCATACCCAGCTTATGAACTGGAACATCAAGATGATGCAGCAACAGAAGCATTCATCAGTGCATTAAAGGACCAGAAATTACCACAAGCCGTTCGTTTATCTTTAAAGCAAACGGTTAAGGAAGCAACGGCTTATAGTTTGAACTTTGAGGCAGCGAAAAATGTGACTCGTACTTCTGTCTAGTTCGTGACGTAGTGACAGCTGATTGCAGGTGTGAGCGCGTCGAAATTGAGCGAGAACCGTAGGTTAATGGTGCACCTAGATGCAGGAATTGTGGCGAGAAGGGGCATCTGCGAAGAGACTGTAAGAAGCGAAGAAAACCGAGCTACTGGACAGGGTGTGTAGCTAGGAGGAGATCCAGAGCGACTCAGGAACCCAGAATTGAAGTCCTTCAAGCTGAAACATGTAAGAGCCAACTTCGTGGGCCAGAGATTGGCTAGGAGAATTGACATCCCCAGCACCACTATCACCGTGTCAAGACTACATCGTGGAGAAGCGGACTTCTGCCTTCCAGGTCAAGTTGATGGAGAATATTGCACCATAACAATCGAATCTGGTGCAACCCGATCGATTATCCGACCAGACCTAGTGAGGCAAGAACTAGTTCACAGAGGCAGAATTTTCTCACTGCGGCAAGCTACGGGAGAAACTGCACCTGTCCGTGGAGAGGTTAACCTCCGAGTACAGTTGGGAGACGTTGCGGTCTGACATAATTTTCTGGCCGCGAACATTATGAATGACTGCATTCTCGGAATGGATTTTCTGCGACCACATGGAATAACGTTGGATTTGGACAATCGGGTATTGAAATGGCCGAATGTCAAAGTATTGATGGAATATCCTAGCGTCCAAATTCCCAAGATGGATGTGGTAGTATGTTCCGACACTGATGTACCGAAATCTTCCGAGAGCATTGTATGGGTCAAGCTTGATGGTGATTCTGGAGACCACCGATTTTATCTGATAGAGCCAACGAAGACGTCGGCATTGCGTAGTTTGATTGAAGGATGAAGCCTTGTAAGATCTTTGAGGAACGGACACGAGCACCGCAGACTCTACCACAAGCATCAAGTCGGGAGAAGTCATCGGCAGTTGCCAGCTCGTCTCCACCATCACCTCTTTGGAAGCCACTCACGACCATCATTGGAAAAGGAGGCAAGACGCAAGTAAAGCCCGGGAATCCACCTCTGCAATATTGAAGCAGACCAAATTGCCAGTGCAGTTATTCAAGGAAGCCTTTGATCTGGTCACCAAGTACAGTGACATCTTTTCACCATGCCCGGTTGACCAAGGCCGCACGAGTATGGTAACCCACGTCATAGGTACATAGGGAGCCAAGTCAATTCAACAAGCACTGAGACGTCTTCCTATAGCCAAACAAGAAAAAGTGAGCGCACTGATCTTGGAAATGGAGAAACAAGATATTATCGAGCCTTCTGTCAGTCCATGGGCCGCGCCAGTAGTTCTAGTAAAGAAAAAGGATGGTAACACTTGTTTTGTGTCGACTATAGGCAGCTTAACGACACCACCAAAAAAGATAGTTACACGCTTCCATACACCGATGACGTCATGGATACCTTGGCTGAGACTAACTGGTGTTCTACACTCGGTCTCAAAAGAAACTACTGGCAAGTAGAAATCGACAAGAAGGACCGAGAGAAGACCGCATTTTCAGTTGAGACCGTATTATGGCAATATGTGGACATGCCATTTGGGCTTTGCAATGCTCCAGTCACCTTCGAACGCCTGATGGAATACGTGCTACGAGGGCTAACCTGGAAGACCTGCATAGTGTATCTAGATCACATCATTGTTATCGGGATGTGTGGAACTTAGATGAATTCTCCCGATTGCGACTAGCAAATTTGAAACTTAATCCCGATAGTGTACCCATTTTGCAGCCGAATTAAAATACCTGGGACACGCATCAGCAGAAGGGGTCAAAACAGCCCCTAAGTAAATTGAAGCCGTGAAAAGCTGGTCGACACCAAACAACAAGCGCCAACTACGAAGTTTTCTTCGAACGGACTATGCATCGCTGAGATGGCTGCTTAACTTCAAAACCCCCGAGGGACAAGTTGCGAGATGGATCGAAAGATTGCAGTCATGCTACTACAAAATTGTTCATCCGATAGGCGGAGTTCATGGAAATGATGACGTCCTACTTCGTTGTCCATGTTCAGCTAACTGCAAGCATTGCCGACGGATTGAGGAAAAGGAACCGAGTGTTGATTTGCCAGTGATAACGACCGAATTCGATGAAGGTTGGTCATTGGAGGAGATTCAAAACGCCCAGCTAGCCGATGAAGGCATCGGGCCATTAGTCGTGTGGAAGGAGGCAACAGGGTGACCTGAGTGGAAGGACGTTTCGATGCATGGCGCTACCCTGAAAAGCACAATGGAACTCCCTTCAGATGGAGGGTGGCGAACTCAAGCGAAAATGGGAAACGGTGGATGGCAGCTCCTATAGGATGTAAATAATATTCCCAAAAGCCGAATCCACGATGTAGTTAAGGAAATGCATGAAGGATCCCCGGGAGGCCACCTTGGTGTTGACAAGACCTTAGCGAAATTGCGGGAAAGGTTCTGCTGGCTCTATGCTCGAGAAGACGTAGAGAACTGGTGTCGTAGATGCACAATTAGCACTTCCGACAAAGGTCCAAGGCGACGACTGAAAGGACAAATGCAAACCTATAAAGTGGGTGTCCCATTTGAAAGGATTGCTGTTGACATCGCAGGAGCCTTTCCTGAATCCAAATAGGGAAATCGATACACGATGGTTGTGACCGATTATTTCAGCAAGTGGCCCGAGATCTACCCCATAACGAACCAGGAAGCAGCTACTGTAGCCAAACAGCTAGTCTGAAATTGGGTGAATCGGTACGGCGTACCCTGTGAACTACATTTGGATCAAGGCCGAAACTTTGAGTCACTAGTTTTTAGCGAAATGTGCGGGCTGCTGGGAATATGGGAAAACAAGGGCAAATTCGCTGCATCCCCAATCCGACGGAATGGTCGAACGTTTCAACAGCACACTCAATAAACACCTGGCCAAGATGGTTGACGAGAACCAAAGGGACTGGAACCGGCACATTGCATTATTCTTGATGGCGTACAGAGCTGCCGAACACGCATCGACGGGCAAAGCCCCAGCCAAAGTCATCTTCTGAAAGACAATTCGTCTGCCGGCCGATATAAAGTTTGGAGCGCCCATTGAGAAACTCCAAACGATCTCGGGGTACGCAAGTGAGCTAATGCAACGGTTGAACCAGATACATTGAACTGTGCGAAAACACCTCGAATCGGCTACTGACCACATGAAGACCCGGTATGATCTAAAGGCTAATTCTCCTGGCTTCTAGCATGATGACAGTGTGGCTGTTTAACCCACAACGGTGGAAGGGTAGGTCTCCGAAGTTGCAGCATCATTGGGAGGGACCATACCGAGTTATAAAGCGAATCAACGACGTCGTATATCGCATACAGGAGCACTGCAAGCCAAGACCCATATTACATCCAGGGCGACGCATCTTTTCGGGGCGAAAAGAACTGAGGTGGGGGCAGTGTTACATGTCTACACAATTCTGCGAACTACTGTCGCAATTGTTGTCGCAACTGTTAATAACATCTGATCAACATTGTTTGAAAAGAAGCAACCAAGAAAAGTAAACAAATGGCTTCAAAAGCGTGTTCTCGAAACAAGAATGGACCAAGTAGATCCATGATCAACACCTGAAAGTATATAGAATTTATCGAATGTCCCAGGTAGTTTTCGTCAGAACATTCGACAATATACGAGGAATGGATTGAATGACCAGAGACTCTATGTAAAGCCGAGCTGAATGAATGGGGGATATAATAAAACTGCAATAAGACTACAGCGTGATTTGAAGGTGATATTGATGGATAGTGAATTAAAAGTTTTTCATCATATATTTGAAGACAGTTCGATCAAAAATTTATAGTACAAGTGAAAAATGAGTGAAGTGCGAATTGCAAAATAGCGAAATTAATTATTGTGCATTCTTAGTAAATAAACTCTTTTAGCTTAATTTAAAAGACAGTGTGTTTTGGCATTCCCGGGACATTAAACTTATCGGCGAGAACCGTACCACGCAACAATACTTTCCAATCTTTTATGCATTGCAGCCCCTAGTTCCTTCAGATGAGTACACTTTCAGTGCATTGCAGGGTCCGTGACCAACTTTTGATTTCATTAATTTTTCCCTTGCGAATAAGTATTTTTGGTTAAAACCCTTGATTTTTGCATTAACCTGAAACTCCGTGTTCACTGTCAGTATGCAGAGTTTTATATAAAATTTTTGAGCTATTTTAAATTACATCGTTCATGGTAAGGGTCTGATAATTGTTCAGATATTGTGCAACATGATAGTTTGGCGCCATCATTTTGTAGCTGATATCAAGTCTAATGTTAGGATCTGCCTGTGTACTACTTGGTAGCTTTATGAAGTGTAAGAAGGCTAAAGAATTCTCTGCATTTTTTGCCTACCTTTGCAAAAAACGTTTTTTGTCGACGCTGAACTGAGCCATCATGCATTCAAGTCAAATATTCATTATGTTTCTTTGTACTACGATCATTCATTGAGCTTTGAAGTATTGTTGATAGCATATCAATGGGTCACCTCATCAATATGCTAGGTGCACTGTTTTTTCTATCTAAGTGGATGCCAAGATATTTATTTTATCTCTTGAATTTTATATCCACTACATTTAGTCTTACGGGGGGAAAATTGCCATAGCTTTCGTATCTTTGATTATGGCACCACTGTGGTTTCAGTACAAGTTACCGATAACAAGTGCTGCATATTTACATGATACTATACAGTTTTGATTCGTATTATCGC
Organism: Odontomyia ornata; assembly: GCA_963969285.1. NCBI lineage: Eukaryota > Metazoa > Arthropoda > Insecta > Diptera > Stratiomyidae > Odontomyia > Odontomyia ornata. The sequence goes on along the minus strand of OZ017739.1, from coordinate 98,600,678 downwards.
TGGTAAATATGTGTCAAATAATGCTGATCTTGGATAGTTTTGTTATAATTTTCTATCGCAAGTGTGGAGGAGGCGATGGAGCCTTTCATTATAATAGATAACTGTGGGTCTATGCATATAAATGGTTCTGGTTCAAAGAATTCAGCAAATCTATATAAGAGGAGGGATTACCTGTCTATTCCCTGAAGCTCTAACAAGGCTTCATGGCTTGTACCGTCCAAAGCTTCTTCAATGTTATGAAACGCATTTAATGAGATTTTTCGCGTTTGGCTAAAAAATCTTCTTTGTCAATGCATAAAATGTGGTCTTTGTAGATATTCTCGTAATATATGCATACTCATTTAGTAGTAGTGAATGTTTTCCATAGGCCATTGACGTTACATAATGGTCCCCTATCGTTTCCACCATTTAAATACTATTGCTGTTAGGATTATTTTGGGTTGGTCGGGTCACATTATTTTAAAAGTCAAACCGCTACTGTATATCCACATCAAGTGCGTTTTGAGAGCATTGTCTCGTTATTGCATAAGCACTGAGTACATCTTTTCTTTTTGAGGGATTCAAGGGCTTTTAGGGGTTTCATACCGTGTACCAGGCTATTTCACAGAGATATCCACCACTATTTTTAAGTAACTTTAACTTGACAATTGCTTCACAAATGATCTTTAATTTTTGCAAAGAAGAGAACGATTGCCTTGATATATATTTTTGGAGTGGCTAAGAGTCAGCAAACGCCAAAAGATTTGTTTGACTTGAAAAGCACTGGATTTGATTTTAACTGTGGACACCCGTTTGTATTGGTTTTTGAGTCTTTAGTTGGGAGTATGTCACACATGGTGAGGATCGATAATATATTTTCCACAATATTTTGTCGATATTAGATTAAAAATCATACGGTAGTGATGCATTCAATGAAACTTTTTAATAAGTCCACCTAGTCAAAATTGTAATGGATTTAACTTCAGAATTCTGTGTAAACTGAAAGATAGATGAGAGGAATAAAGGTAGTTCTAAAAGTGTATAGCAATTAGGTTAGGCAGGCTAAAACTACGAGGAGATCTTCTTAATTATTCTGGGGTTCAAAACTGTTTTTGGTGATATGAATCGAGAACTTCAATTATACCTCAATTGCACCCAAGTGAATTCATTTAAACAAAACAGAATGTTCAAGAAATCCTTTTATTAACACATAACGTCTCAGCTTAAACAGTTTTGACAAGTACTTGACCAATTAAACATATACAAATTAAAGATGATTATCAGATTTTTCAACTTCCAGTTGTCTAATCAAGAGGCTGAAGGGGGACACACATTTTTAGATTCCTAAAATTTACATCGAAAACTTTTATTCACTCATCTACCTTTGATGAAAACAATTTAAAGGTCCCTTTAATATAGGCGAAGAAAGAAAGAAAGGCCAAAAAGTTCATCTGTTGTTGTTCGATAGTTGCAGCTGTCGTAGTTCCTAAGAAAACTTTCCATCGCTCACGTTAGATCGAGGGATGGACGGATGCCAACTTTAATTGGCTATAGTATAGGGATGGATAGATGGGCAAAAATAACGCAAAACTGGGACTTGATAAAATTTAATTTATAACAATTAGGTTTTTTTTAAAAAAAAAAAAAAAAAAAAAATGTAGTCCACAAAACTAATTAAAAGAGTGTCATAAAAAAGGTTTGTTTCTTCTTCAGTTCCATTCTAAACATTTGCTCTCGCAAGAGAGTGACAGAGGGATGGATAGAGATAAAGAGATGTAGAGAAACTAGTTCGTTCAGAAAAAAAAATGACAAGAAAGGTAAAAGTCTTAATAGTTTATCATACATTTAATAAACTGAGCATAAATATTAATATTGAAAATTAAAATGATACAAATTTCAAGAATATAAAGTAAACATGTTTAAACCCTATGTATCGAGGGATACACCATTTTATATACAAAAGTTTGGAATAACGAAATATTTTATGTATTACTTACTGCTTTAATTTTATGAACCATCTGTCCTTGACGATATCACGAGTGTTATTTTTTTCACTTTTTTCCAAAATTCATATTCAGAGGCGGGAAACAGCAGTTTCGAATTCAAGTTGTTATTAAAATTGATCGAGTTCAAACAACACAGAAAACGACTCCACTAAACAAAATCACAGTACTGAAAATATTTCGTCACAAACGAACGAAAAAACTATCAAATAAACATCAGAAAAAATAAGACATGGCGAAAAATTTTTATATTATTTTAACATCCGTATTTTGTCAAAGAAACTGCACTTGAATGGTTTTTGTTTGTAATCTGATAATTTGACGGAACCGTTCCTATTATTGTCAATAAGATGTCACAGGACTATTTACTTATTTTTTCATCAAAGGGATCTTAGCAGATTTTGAAATGTGATTATTTTTTGTTATTAATTATAAATAGCGGAATGACTCAAATTAAATTGATTCGCGATTTAGTGGCGAATTTTCATAAACTGAGGGCAGAATAGCTGTAACTTTGTCACGCACCCAAGATAGTACCGGTTTAATTTTAACAGCTTATTGCTAGCAACATATTGCTTAGACTACTAACCAAGCTGAGCTTTGTTCATATAAGTTAAGCTTTGCATTCGCTAATGACAGTCTGCGGCGAAATATTTATTTATTCTTTATTTTATGATTTCAACCGATTTCCAAAAAGGATTAGGTTATAAACTGGACATTTATGATTCTTTTTGAGGTTTTATCAAAAAAAATTGAACTATAGCCAATTAAAGTTGGTACCTGTCTATCCGTCCGCCTGTTAGTGCGTCACAGCAAGTTTTCTCAGGAACTAGAGAAGCTAGAGTTATCGAATCGTGTAAATAGCTCAGTTCTGATTGATTAATGAAATTTTTAATGTCAAAAAAAAAATCAACGGATGTAGAGGGAGTTTCCTCGTATAAGGACGTGGTCCCTCACATTTTTTTTTCATCGAAGAAAAATAATTTTTCAAAACCCTACTAAAATCGCGTCCTGTCTGTCCGTCCGTCCGTCCGTGGGTCACACCACTTTTTCTCGCAAACTACTTAAGCTAGAAACATCAAATCTATGCAGCTGTAAAGTGGCGCTTTCTTTTTTTTTCCTTCTATCTAACCTACGTTAGGTGTGTATTGACTTTGGCTTAAGAGCACAAGCCACCGATGTATCGATTAATGTCCTCAAGGGACTTATGGTAATGTAGTGTTTTTTCCAGTTTTGCTTTATTGGTTTTGTGATTTTACTGTGTTAGTGTGTTAGTATCCGTTTGGAATGGTTAGTAGATTATTGGATTGAGTGCTTTTTTAGGAAGGTTAAAAGTTAGTTTTTGGGAATTGAGAGGACTATTCGCGTGAAGTTAACGTTTGAAGTTTGCTTCTTCAAGAAACGCGATTAATTGAGTTAGTGCTTTCTCGTTGTTTTTATTAAAAAATTTTGCTATTGGATAGTTATTTTGAAAGATTTCATACTTGTTCCTTAGAGTTTCAAAGTGTTCACAGTTTAGAATTCTATGCTCAAAATCGTCTGTTATGTCGCACCACTTACATCCTTGGGATGGAACTATTTTTGCTTTTTTTAATCTTTTGTGATTGTAGGCTCGGTTGAGTAGAATTCTGTTTATTTGTTTTTACGTGTTGCTGCTTGGTGTAAAATCATGGAACCATGGTTTGGCTCTGAAAATGAGGTCCGTTTGTAGCCAAGGGCTGTACGCTAGGTTTTTGATGTTTTTTCGGTAGTATTCATGCCATTCAATGTTAATGGAGTCACTAATCTTTTTGATAGAGTCGTCCCATTCCAGAAATGAGTCGACCTCTTCGCCTTCGATTGTGGCCAGTTTAGCTACTTTGTCCACCAATTCGAAGCTGTGAAATTTTCCCGCTTTCGGTATCCAGTATAATAGTAGCAGTGAGTTAGGTCTATTGTTTGTGTTGTTTATGATCTCGTTTATTGTGTTTTTGGAGTTGGTAAAAATGGCCAGGGTGTTGGTGGGTTCAGCATCCACGTTGTTTATTTACAAAAAAAAAAAAAAAAATTATAAGATATTTAAAGGGGGTCTCCCCATACAGGGGAGTGGCTCCCTAAAAAAATTTCATCAAAGGTAGCCGATATGGGTATCAAATGAAAGGTTTTGATATTCAGATCAGTGAGGCGCAGGGAGGGGAAATATACGAAAAATTTGTGTACCTCCCCCCTCTCGCGATTGGACAGCTGTGATCCGAAAAATCTGAGAAAAATTATAGAGCTAGGGGCTTATGAGTACAACAACAACAAATACGTTAGAAGTCAAAATTCGCTCAATTTTGTTGACAATATTATATTCGAATTTCACATTTTCCCCAATAAAATCGTATACGTACTCTAAAACTAAACGATATTCAATATTTAAGTAGTCCTACAAAAGGTCCTTAAGCGTTGTAAGTTTGATAGAAATCGAATGATATACACGGAAGTTATAGCCATTTGAAATTTATCCAATTACAACAACAATAACACATGATCTTGGTATTTTATGGACTTTGCATCGAATCAGTCACTGCAGTTTTGATTTGATTTTCTTAAAATTTTCAAATAAGATCAATAACATTAATATTTTTTGGAATTCATGATTTGAGTTATTTTTGTTGGTTTGCAACAAAATGGCGACCGTTGAAAATAGAAAAACAATGGATTTTCTTTTAAACGTGCACACCTCTTTGGTGACTGCATTTCTGAGAAGTTGAGTACAAAAAGATGAGCGTAGGTCTGTCTACTCAACTTGCTCTTTTTTAACTGCGAGATTCACTCCCGTTTCTTTTTCCACACACCGATTTTGGGTTTTCTTTTTTCCTGCGAGATTCATTACCGTTTCTTTTTCCGCGCATTTGATGCCAGCCAATCGTCAATCCCGTTTTTTCTCTTTTCTTTTTCCATCCCGGGTCTGTCACTGTTTGCCACCTGTTAGTAAACAACATCCACTTGCTTCCAAAATGGCGGCGGTTTAAATATGCGTTTTTTTTAGGTTTTTGTGGCCCTCTAGGGGTCACATTTTCCAGCGGATTTCGATGAAACTTCAGATTATGGATCTCTGTATTATGTTCTTGTATTATGCAAAAAATTATTAAAATAGAATGAAAAATAAAAAGTAGAAAATTTAAAACCAAATATTTTTAACTGCCATTTTCACTTAAAAATTGCATTATTTTGCCCTGTCTAGAGTGAAACTCCGATTTGAACGAGATATGGCACATTGATTGAGGAGGTTCTAGGACACAAAGATTTAAAATAGTCCAAAATCAAAAAATGCATGCATTCGAAATGGCGGCCCCCAAAGGTCAAAAGGCAAGCGCGATTCGCTATTTTAGTAGCAACTGAAATAATGAAGTTTTTTCATGGAAACGTTTTAAATGATTTAGCTTGAAAGTATTTATAAATCAGATTATTTTTTAAATATAGTAAAAAATATTTAACAATACCCTAAAAAACTATAAAATCGCAACTTGTCTGTCTGTCCGTCCAATTATTCGTGCGTTACAACAATTTTTCTCGCAAACCACATAAGCTAGAACGAGGAAATTTTCTACGTAGGTCAAAAGTGGTGCCTCTTGAAATTTGCAGTGTGAGAAAATATTTTAAAGTGTTTAAGGGGGTCTCCCCATGCAGGGGGGTGACATAAAAATTTTTTTTTATTTCTGTAGCCCTCTAACAGCCAAGTTTCTCAACAGATTCCGATAAAACTTGAAATTATAAGTTATTAAGACAAGCTAATTTAATTATGCAAATCGGATGACAAATAAAAAATTCGAAAATATACAGCTTAACATTTTGTAATGAATCATGCGACGCACACTTCGCTGCTAGGTGGCTTGTCATTGTACGTTGGTTGCGACCAGTGCACATCCCACGTCTATTTTGTCGTCGGATGCCAACAGAATGTGACAGCCACATGGAAATTGAAGTGTGGAGGTAGTGGCCGCGACGCAGAAGGAGGTTAGATTGAAGGGCCGCCACGCAGCAGGAATCGAACAAGACGGGCGAGGAGCACAAATACGGAGTGGTCGCATGTAAGTATAATCCCGAAGTTTCTTTAAATTTTCGGAGATCTGTGTAATATTTCGATTTTGTATCGCTAACAGTGGTCGTGTTCAGTACGCAGAACCTGCTCCACGGTCGATTCGAGTCCGGATTAGTTTGAGTGCAAAAACAAAAAAAGGGGTACGGATTCGTGTCGATGACGAATTATGAGGAAGCTGCAATGGCGATACGTGCTTTTAATGGATACACGCTCGGCAACCGGCTGTTGCAGGTTAGTTTTAAACGAATAGAATAGTTGTTTACGAATTCCTGGGCATTGAAAAAGCATATGCGCCTTCATTCCAATCCTGATTTGTATAAGTTCAATCTACGTGGAAAGTCGTTAAATAGCTCCAATGTATTTAAGAAACATGAAGCTTCAGATTCAAATCCTGATTTATTTACGTGTAATTTGTGTGGGAAATCATTGAAAACCGGCATTGCATATAGACGTCATAAAGCTGCACATTCAGATTCCGAAAGGTAGAAGTGTGAGATATAATGCAAATTAACAAAAGCATAAAGCTTTTCATATACAGTAGCTTGTATATTAAAAGAACATATGGCTGTGCATTCATGTTATATAAATGCAATAAATGAAAAAAGTCGTTGACCAGCTTGTGGTATATTAGCATACCACAAAATTGCACATTCAGATCCCAATGTATAGTGCGAAGTATACAATAGATTTTTACGGAGCCATCGCTGGTCAAAGCACATAAATGGTTGCATGCCAATGCAAATGAAAATAATGGGACAAATCATGTATAAGTACTCATACACAAAAAAATCAATCTAATCCTGACTAATTCAAGTGGAATCACGTGAAATATCTTCAGCGGCATCCGATGCACTTCAGTACAAAACCACGCCCAAATTACTAGGTATGCAAGGAAGAAAGAGCGGGTTTCGTAATTTATAGGTCAAATTGCTCTGCATTCGAGTCCGGATTAGTTTGAGTGCCATATTATAACAAGAATTATTAATTCTACGATAAAGTTTTAACTCAATTTATATATACCTAAATTCGATTGATGTGAAAGTATTGAAAAGGGAACAAACTGGGAAAACGAAAGTACGACGACACATAGTAAATATTAATTACCATGTTTCGATAAATTATTATTAATATTAAAAATATAAATGATGCGCGTATATATTTTTTTTCTTTTTGTCTTACTCTTCTCTACAAATAATAAAATCTTCTCGCTACGTTTATAAGTCATAAAAAAGTGATAAGAGCGATGAAAGAAAAGAATTGAGAAAATCAGACAAAGAAATTGGAAATAAAAAGGTAGTACGACAGCGTTGACAGAAATGAAATAAAAAAAAAACCAAAATATATTTTCTTAATAGTTGATTTCACTGAAATTTCACATAAGATATAACGAAAGAAATTTTATGAGAACTCCAAAATGTTATGCATATGTAAAATAAAATAACTTTAAGAAAGTACTAAATAGAATCGAGAAAAATCGGAATATAATGGAAAAGGCATAATAGGTAGGTTCGGATTTAAAGTTGCATTTAAAAATATAAAATTGTAAATAAAGTACTGAATAGACAAATAAATAGTATCTAAGCAAATTTCTTTAACTTTTAAATAAAAGAAAAAAACTATATGTCAAAATCAAAATAATCCATGTTAAATTCTAAAATTACCAACATGTACATAATAATATAGCAAAAAGAACAAAGCATCCATTAAAAGCAATTCATTTGGGTATGCAGCTGAAACTAATGAAATGAAACCCAATTGATCAATGGAATAAAACAATTACTATGCAACAACAAACTCAAATCAACATAAAATAAAAAAATTTTGCGTAAGATGAATAGAAAAAAATACGTTCAACGTTCTTTCACTTTTGAAATTATTTTATTATTTTAAAATTCATCATCATCACTGCAACTTTTTATTTATTATGTACAGTTTTTGTTCGGTACCACGATCAATCTCTATTTTTCATTTGATCACTTAATAATTTGACGATGTTTACAATATTTCCGGGTGCCAGTCAACCAGCAAACGAATAATTTTCCTTAATTTTCAATTTACCGATCTTTTTGTGATGAACATCATTCTCTTTAATGAATTTGAAATTAAGATTGAAACAATCTACCAATTGTGCATACCATTGATTACTTGCATCATAAATATTATTTTTAATGTTACTCTTGTAAATTTTGTAATCTTTAGATAGAATTTAGGTAAGACTAAATAAGGATAATACTAACATAACAAGCGATGAAAGAAAGTTGATAGATGTCTAGTAGATTTTCTATACCTATAAAATCAAACTAAAGAATAAGTAGTTCGAAATTGTAAGATTATAAGCAAATGGTATGTTATACTTTTAAATAACAAAATGAATTGCTAACGAAAAAAATCGACTTTCCTTTCCAGTAGTTCTGCTTTTCAGCGGGAAATGAGGTGCAGGGTAAGTATGCCGTCGCCAGGGTAGGGTTTGGAAAAAATCCGCTGAGGTCGGTTTCACGTCGCGCGCGGTACGCGGTACCTTAGTTGTTTTTGATTTTTCTTTAACGTAGCTTTCGTTGGGTTGAGTTAACGTAGTATACTTTTCGGTACCGCGTCGGAAATTCGGGAACGCGAAATAAAAATTAGATTTTGTACTTTTGACTGGTTAATGAAGAAATACGGAGCAACGTAGAATAGGTTTCCTCTCCGTATGGTTTTGTTTTTGTAACGCGTTTGAAAACGGGCGTGTACAGGTGGCTGAATATTGTAAAGGAGCGTAACCCATTCGGAGACCCGCGACCGAAATCCTCTCCGATGTAGCTGGGCGACAAGCAGCCACCGCGTGAATGGGTTACGGTGCACGGATTGGTTGACCGGTTGATACCATCCATTGGCACTACTCAGACTTAACGTCTAGAACCGATGAGAGGTCGGTTCCGCGTATGCAGGTAGACTTTTAAATCATTACAATTTTTAGCAGCCGTTTTCAATGAAAATTCAAAATGACGGCCCCTGATGGTTCAGAAAAGAATCGAAAATGTATCTATTAATGGCAATGCAAGTGCTGATTAAACTATTATGGAAATCTTTTGAAACTAATTATTTGAGCTATTTAAGCCAAAAAGTTGTCACCTTTGTGTGGTAACCACTGTGAAATGTGTAAACAGCAAATGTAAGAAGGACGAAACCAGTATTTATATGTTTATAACAATTTATTACCCGCCGATTTTCAATATGTGATCCATACGTGTGCAACTCAATTTAATTAGCAAAATATTTGCACCTCTATGAAGGGTATCTAAACACGAACGACGGCAGATTCTTTTTATGTTAATAAATAAGCATGTGGTGCTACAAAAATTGCAGTAAGAAGTCCAGTAGTAGGCAAGCCAAATCCTTTTTCGAAACCTTACGCTACATACTAGAAATTTACCTTTCCGGCTGGTGCTGACAACAGGAATTTTTTAGATAGAGGTAAGATGATGGCATTAACATATTCTTTTTTAGGGTTTTGCAAAATAATTTTACAAAACCCTACTAAAATCACGTCCTGTCTGTCCATCTGTCCGTTATTAATAATACTATGATCACCGAATTTCACATTTCCGCCAATAAAATCATATAGGTACCTTTAAACTCAACGAAGTTCGATATTTAAGTAGTCTTAGAAACGGTCCTTATACTCAGTAAGTTTGATGTAGTTAGTTATAGTCATTTGAAATTTCTCCAATTACAACAATAACACATGATTTTGGTATTTTATGGGCTTTCCATCAAATCAGTCACTGTAGTTTTGAATTGATCTTCTTGAAATATTCAAATAAGGTCAGTAACATAAATATTTTTGAGAAATCATGATTTGAGTAGTTTTTGTTGATTTGCAACAAAATGGCGACCGTTAAAAATGGAGAAACAATGGATTTTCTTTTAAACGTTCACATCATATTTCTTGACTTTATTCGTTGCTGGTGACTGCATTTCTGAGAAGTTGGGTACAAAACTCTTCTGACATGAGCGTCGGTCTATCTACTCAACTTGTCATGTTTTACTATGCTACTACGAACTAAACAAGATCGACCAGAATTTTGTGTTTCCGATCAAACATATTTTATATCTTTGTACGAATCACGCTTTTCAGTTTTTGACAGGGCAAGTTTAACTCACATATTGTGAATATAAGAAATTTTCATTCAAATATCACAGAATTTCATCCAGCCATTTCTGTTGAATTTGCAATATTCGCCAAATGATATGGATGTCGTTTGGAACGCTGGTTGTTAAGTCAAAGTCAAAACCGCTTTATTCAATACTCATCGTTATAAATTTTCGAAGAATATAAAGCAAATTCTAAATAATTAAAATATTAAACATTAAATGCCCAAATGGCTCTCTAAATTTATACAATGTTAGGTATTTAATCAAACAAACAATATCAAATTAAAATTTATTAAAATTATTACTTATTTCATGATTCAATTGCAAAAAGGGGAAATAACCCAACCAACATTATTCAAAAATTATTTATATTTTTAACACAACCGTGAACTTTATCCTACACATAATATGTTATAACCTAATTTTAATCAAATTCAATCAAAAAACTTTATCTTATACTAATACAATGCTAACACAATACTCCAAACCTAAGCGTAAACCTTATCTCTAAACCCAATATAAAAAAACATTACATAGTTCTATCCTTAATATTGAAATCTATCCCTAATTTTTAGCAAACATAAACAACAACACTAAATGTAGCAATGAGTTGAAGCTCAAAAACTAACTAATGAAAAACATGAAGCCAGAAAACAAACTTGAATAATTTAGACATTGTCATTCAACCACCAATACCTTAATTGCTCCGTCTCAGCTTGACCAGCCTCAACGAATCTAGCAAATGAGTATCTCCATTGAAATTGTTGGTCTCGTGAACTCATATTCGGAGGATATTTTATCTTCTTATTGGTGGCCCGTCTATATATATGATATATGATTGAGACGCTGTTAGAATCAAAAACATATCGATGCGTGTCCAAGTACACGAATGTTTCTGGAGAAAAGAAGCCAGTAGCGAGGCAAGCTTCAATATACCTGTCTGTAGGGTATAACGGCTATGAAATCTAGGGGGTTTCACTTACAATTAAAGATCTTACGATATAATTCCGAAATTTCAATATTAAGAAATCGACTTTCGTCACTTAAGCAGTTTGATAAACTTTTCTGTTCGATATATAGTGATTCCAATCCATCTCAGGCTTTCTGTACAAACCAGTGCGTGCACGAAGACATTTCCTTCCGAAAACTAGCACTCTGGTTGTACCAAATCTGACATCCATATGTCAAAACCGGATTACCCAGGGTCTTGTAAGAGATAACTTTGACCTTTTGATCAATGTGTCTGCAATGAAAGAGCCGTGGCTACTTTTTGTGCTGTATTGAGCATAATATTGACATGTCCAGTATAGTACAGATACTGATCGAGATGAACACCGAGGTATTGAACACAGGATTTATGTGGAACCGTTCTGAACTACCCTCACCATCCATAATGTAGATATCCTTCCTATTACATTACAGGTCTTGGCTGCCCCCCTGCAGCGTTGACCGAAAAAAATGGCTTACACTTCTGCGCATTGATTTTCATTCGCCAATTGCCAGTGTAAAGCTGCAGATCACTAAACATTTTTTGAAGATTGCTCTCAACTATTATAGCTTCTTGATCTGCCGTATAGATGATCAGATATCATCAACAAAACGCTACCAATGATCGCATTGGCGAGACGTTAGAATCAAAGCCGTTCAATAGCTTGCGAATGAATATTGAGAAGAACAGAGGTGCAGTAGCTGTTCCCTGCTGTAGACCATTCAAGACCTTGAATTCACGCATTGTCGTCCGATTTCCAACAATTAAAACAAATAATTTCCCGTATAACATATTGCATGTCACGCCAATAATGTGTCTGGGGAACCAGTCCTGAAGGAGTTTAAAAACAAGTTGGGTAAACAGACCTACGCTCATGTCAGAAGGGTTTTGTATTCAATTTACAAAATGCAGTCACCAGATCGAATCAAATCAAGAAACATGTCAAAGACGATTTTATTGGAGAAAATATGAAATACAAAGATCATACTATTATTAACAAAGTTGAACGAATTTCGACTTCTGAAGTTTTTGGTATTGTTATACTCATAAATATCTCCCTTGATAATTATTTCAGACATTTCATGTATTTCCCCCCTGTGCCCCCACTGAAGCAAAAACTGACAGTTTAACAACTGTTTTGAAAAGCTCCCATGAAAACTTTCATTTCATACTCATATCGGCTACGTTTGATGAATTTTTTTTTCAGGGGCCACTCTCCTGTACTGTTATCATCGATTTATGGTCAATTTTTTCGAATCCTAGAATGGTTACAAACCCTATTGCTAGGAGCTCTCTCCCACCTCCTTGACTCACTTATGAGCATTAATTGTAGGTACTCATCTTCAGTCATTCATTCAATTGAATCAAGTGTTCAAAGCATGCACCTTAAACGTTGAAGTTGGGAAAAAATAACTCAAAATTATTCAATCTTCGCATTTAAAACCGCCACTATTTTGTTTTACGATTACTGATACCACTAGCTGAACCAATTCTCAAAGATATACATACATGACGCCTATCATTCCTAAAATTTTCATGTAAATCCTAGCAAAACATTAGTGTCTGAGTCGGTAAAAAGCGCATGTTGTTCTATAGCCATATGTTGCCATAGTAATAAATGCAGCGCATATTGTTCCATAGTAATACAGGAAAATTCAAACCGCTATAACTTCGCTAAATATCAATCTTTATGAAACTTTCAGAATAGATCAATCTGAATTTCATTGAATTTAAGGGTACCGTTAGGATTTTATTCAAGAAAACATAAAATCGATAAGTCATACTATTACTAACAAAGTTGAGTGAATTGCGACTTCTCACGTATTTGTTGTTGTTGTACTCACTAAGGCCTACATCCCTGATTTTTTTCAGATTTTTCGCATCACGATGTCCAATCGCGAGGGAGGGGACACAAATTTTTCGTGTATTTCCCCTCCCTGTGCGCCTCTCGAAGCAAACTTTGCCTAACTAAGACCTGTTTTGAATCCCATATCGGCTACCTTCAATGACATTTTTTTTTTTCGGGGGGTCACTGTCCTATATGGGGAGATCCCTCTTAAACACCTTATAAAATGTTTTTGTAGTCGAACTTTGAAGAGATCACCACTTTACACTTACTCACAAAATTTGATGTTTCTAGCTTAAGTAGTTTCCGAGAAAAACTGCTGTGACACACGGACGGACGGAGGGACGGACGGACGGACGGACGGACAGACAGGACGCGATTTTAGTAGGGTTTTGTAAAATTATTTTACAAAACCCTAATTAGTCTATCTAACTACACCGTATCGAAGGCTTTCTCAATGTCAATGAGACACGCTTCAACACATTCTTTGTTGTTAAATATCCAATAGATGTTTGAGGTTACTTTCGTTATTGCATATATGGTCGAATGCCTGGCACGAAAACCAAATTGGCACTTTGGCATCAACTCATATTTTTCAATGTGGGTGTCTAATGTATTGTTTAGCATCGCTTCAAACACCTTGCTGATGTTAGGCAGCAAGCTGATTGAGTGGTATCTCTTAGGGCTCGAAGCTTCTTTTCCTTTCTTCAAGATCGGAAATACCTTAGCCTTTTTCCACTCATTTGGAAAATATGAATTGCTCATCATGTTGTTGAACAATATGCAATAATTCCTAATAGCAACCTCAGGCAAATGTCGGTGAACTATATTTGGAATACCGTCAGTACCATATGATTTCTTGTTGTTTATCTTGCCGAATATGAAACACAAGTTTTCAGAGCCGACAAATTAATCAATAAGATTCAAGCTCCGTATGAGGTCAGATGTCAATGTTTCATTGACACGAAGCCATTCAGGCTTGATTTGAAGTCGGAAACTTTTGCTTCAACGGCCTCTGAAAATGTTTGATTCCTTCTCTCAGGATTTAGTCGATGAAACAATTCAAAATGAGTTCTAATCAGGGCAAGTTTCTGCAATCCATTTCCATTTCTATCCGGAGTCGTACTATCAATTCGGATACCAGCCCTATCGAGAAGATTTATCTCATCACTAGCGACTTCAAGATTCGATACCTTCATGCGAGACTTCTTACGGAATAAGCTATTTACTTGCGTGAAAATGCCATCTGGGTCCTATGGGCTAATACCCCTCAGATTTTCCGCCCGTCGACTGCTGACCTAGCTCCTATGAACGGATGAAGTTCCGAACATTCTTCAGGTGTCATTTCAACAAAGCCAACGAGGGATGGTTGTAGTCTTTTCAATATTTTCAACCTTGCAATGGTTGGTGTTTCATATCCTTCCATATTGTTTCGAGGTTTAATCTGGGGAACGACTTTCTCAATCGTTTCCAACGTTAGCTTCTCTAACTTCGGGAAATAGAGATCCATGTTATTTCATCGTTAGTTAGATTCTTGTCATTAGAAATCATTGAGCAAGCGTTGCTATCATCAGAAACAGGGCATTGTTTCTGGTAAGCACGATTAAACTTATTTTGAAGCTTTCCCCAATCCTGCTAAAATCGCGACCTGTCCGTCCGTTCGTGTGTCACAGCACTTTTTCTCGCAAGCTACTTAAGCTAGAAACATCAAATTTTGTATACAGGTGCAAAGTGGTGCTCTCTTCAAAGTTCAATTGCAAAAAAATTTATAAGGTTTTTAAGGGGGGTCTCCCTATATAGGGGAGTGGCCCCCCCAAAAAAAATGTAATCAAAGGTAGCCGATATGGGTATCAAATGAAAGGTTTTGATACGATCTTTTCAAAACAGGTCTCAATTCGACACTTTTTGTGTCGAGGGGTGCGTAGGGAGGGGAAATACATGAAAAATTTGTGTCCCTCCAATCGCGATTGGACACCTGTAATCCGAAAAATCTTTAAAAAAAATTATGGAGGTAGGTGTTAATGAGTACAAAAACAACAAATACCTTTGAAGTCGAAATTCGTCCATGGATACCCTTAAACTAAACGAAAATCGATTTTTAATTTGTTGGTTTGCAACAAAATGGCAACCGTTGAAAGTAGAAAAACAACGGATTTTGTTCTAAACGTGCACATCTCTTTGACATATTTCTTGACATTATTCATTTCTGGTGACTGCATTTCTGAGAAGTTGGGTACAAAACCCTTCTGACATGAGTGCAGGTCTGTTTATCCAACTTGTTTTAATTCAACAGATGATTTGTATGTTGGACTGGAATGATGAAGACATCATCCCTCTAATAATTGATTTCCATTACGATTGCGTTATGGTCGCTATCATAAGGAAGCATCTACTGTTTCCGTTGAGGACTATTAAAGCTGAATTCAAGTCTTGTGTCAGCAATGCGGAGGTCCAAATATGGATTTGTCTTAGGGTATTTTGGGAACTCAGACTCACATAGATTGCACCTGTATTCAATTTGGTTCTCTGTTGTAAATGATTTCAGGAACACACCACTTGGATTATTGCTGGCATTTAGCCATGATGTATGTTTGGCATTCAGATCACCGGCAAGAGTATAATAATCATGCAAACTGTTTAAATCGAGTATTTCAAACAAGAAACTGAGCTCCTCCTAGAACTTGAGAACATTTCGAACATTTCGCATAGGCAGAGATAACGAAGAGGTTATCCCCACCTGGCAGTGAAATTTTGATAATTTCCTATATTTTGAGAACAATAGGGTCTTCTTTTCAATATCCAGGTGTCACCTCCCCTTCACTATTTATCCTATCATTTCTTACCAATTCAAAATATTTGAATGTCATGAAGTGCCAGGAATTGAGGTGGGTTTCAGTGAGAAGCATGAAGTCAGGCTATTCCTTAACAATAAATTCAAGGAGATAGTCACGTGGATGTATAGTAACAATGGAATCGACGTCGCTTCAGATGAGACGAATCCTATCCTTGGGAGTGTTACTGGTGACAGGTTATTTAAAGGCACTTGAAAGACCTAAACGCTGAAAAACAAATTTAATTTTAGAATCTTGCTCATTGATTCCCTACGATAAAGAATTAAGTTGCTGGTAAATTTTGAGAAGCAACTCATTATTGTCACATTATTTGCAGCAATTTCTGCTGGTGGCGAGTGCAAATGATACTCGGGGCCTGACGAAGTTGGATGACAC
Source organism: Odontomyia ornata (assembly GCA_963969285.1). Taxonomy (NCBI): domain Eukaryota; kingdom Metazoa; phylum Arthropoda; class Insecta; order Diptera; family Stratiomyidae; genus Odontomyia; species Odontomyia ornata. The sequence continues at coordinate 98,584,435 of OZ017739.1, read as the reverse complement.
TGTGGTGTCCTTATGTTTGCTTTGGAGCAAATTTTACTTCTGCATCTTGATATCGGGTGTATCCTCGATATGATGCTGAGTGACCACTCACCGGGAGCATGAACGTCTTTGCATTTGACGTACCGATAGTGCATGGTACAGTTGGCAGCCGAATGACCAAATCTTTGACACCGGTAACCCTAGTTGACTTCTCTTTTCAGGAGACATTCCCACCTCACCACTCTGAAATTCAAGTATCTTATTTGTTGAAGGATACTTGGACTGTTTTTAATTTGTAATTTATACCAGGTGGAGCGGTGAATTCTTATTTTCTACGTTCGTGCTTTTTTATCGAAAGTAAATTCAATTTTTGGTGCAGCTTCCTTGAGCACCTGAAAAGATCGACCGTATCCTCTCCGCAGTCCAAACCCTTCAACAAAAAGGCCTAACTATTTTCACTTTTTGGGGTATAGGTGAAGTGGGAAACCTCCCCAGAATTCAGTGCATCTTTGGTTGACTTGAAATCAAGCAATGATTTTGTTGTAATAGTTGATTTTTCAGCATTGAGTCTTCTAATCTTGAAATTGGTTAATTTATTTTCGGCTGCCATTAGCCGAACTATATCGCTTCCTCTTTGTCCGAAAATCTATTTTTTGAATAGATCTTTGAGGGAGCGTGTCTCTAGCCTCAGTTTGTCATTTTCTTTTTGCAGTTTGATTATTTGTTCATTGTCCGCTATTATTTGTAGCTTGCATCCGCCATATAAGGAATTTTCTGCATTATGTTTTCTTTTGTTGATTATCACCATCATTCATCGTTTCTCCAGGTTACCCCAACGGTGGGAAGCCATCGGGCTCCTTCATACTAGCGGTCCTGAAGTTTTCTTGGGTTCTTTGCTTTCCTTTACTAATCGAAGTAAAATAATATTCGACAGAAATTTCCTGAGTCAATTGTTCGACAATATTAGCTTTTTTCCGATATAAATTAACTTCGGGCTAACGTTTTGAAAATAAATTTAATTTTTAGAAACTTTTGACAGGAGCGATTTAAAACACGTTCATACGCAAAGGATGCTACGATTCGTTCTTGTAATTTTTCCTTCAGAATTTCATCGATTCCTAATGAATCAATTACGATAGCAAATGCTAAAATCTAAAATATCAAGGATGTCATGATTTGAATTGAGATCCCTTTCATTAAACTTTCGAATTATAATATTAAAAATCAAAAACTCAAAACAGAATATCGAATAAAAATAACAAAAGTAACCTGCAATGAGCTTGTCTTACCCAGAAAAAAGGCAGTGTTTAGAAAAATATTTACTGGAATATACAATATTCCAGTTTCCTTGAAATTTTAAAATTGTTATAAGCACAGATGGGTGAATTTCAAGGTTGCTGAGGCATTTGTTACCTCAAAACATATAAAAGTTTACCTATAAGATTACCTTTAAGAGGGGAGAGGAAGATTTGGTATTGTGCCACTTCTTGCTCTGCAGTATACAATATTATTAATGTTATTTATCGATTATATCAAAAGATCTCCTTGTCTTTTCGATGGATACGATTTTTTAAAGAATCTCTTTCTTATGAAGGCAAATCTTTATTATTTTTGTATTTTCTTCCAGTTGTATTTGCTTACAAAAAAATAATGTATATACCATTCGGGCATACCAACAGACGGACAAACAGCACGCAATTTCAATTGGTGCTGTATTTTTAAGTATCACAGATTAGCACTCCTTTGTAAAATATTTTAGGACTGACGAGGAAATATTCGAGAAGAGAAAGAATAAAAAAAAAAATATAAAATGATACAAACCAATAACAAGATTGTTGGATGAAAAGTAGAAGGAATAGTGACCCATATAATTAAAAAAATATATTTCGGTGTTCATATATCCCCTTTTCGATATGCTTGAAATAAGACTATTGGAATTGTAATCCATCAAATTAAGATTTCATCATTTTTGAAGAAAGTTTGTTTATAATCAAGATAAAATTATCGATTACGTTACTACTATTCTAGTTTCGATAAGATAATATGATACGGAGAGGGAGTAGAAAACACTCACCTTGTTTTTATCACAAACTGTTGATGCTTAAGTTTTGAGTCATTCCAAATCAAGTTAAATGTGACGAAGGTGGAAGACCGCAGCTTCGTCACAGACCCGTCTATTTTTCCTCGCTACACCGATCACAGAAAGATTAAGACACTCGTCACGACCGAATTTAGCCGTCTTGACTTGGAGCTAGATAAAGCTTGAGAAGCTCACTCTAATGACTAATTCTAAGACGCCGCGAAACGACAACCGACAAGTATTGCGCGAATGCGTTGCACCGACTGGAACAAAACGCGAGTTTTCCCGGCTATATTCGCTCACAGACAGCACATGATAATGGAATTTTTCTCAGCTTAAAATCTGCAACCGCCACAGCTTGAGCCGACGTTCCAGATACAAAGATACTTTGCCTCAGTGGCGCTATCTGAGATTAAATATTCGCCAAAGGCAACTTATCAACATGGCTTATTGCTCACAAGAAGGCGTGCGGAATAATTAATTGTTAATTTGCCAGCAAACGTTTATCTGTTGAATATGTGCGGGGTGCTGTTGTTTATATTGTTCTTTTCGTGGACAACGAGTGCTTGCTCCAATTTTCAAAGTTCTCACTGAACAACTACCACCGCTGGCCGGCTTTCGACTCGGCATGTGTTTTTATCGATTTCCCAACCTCGCCTAGTCCAACCCAACTGGCTTGGTGGCCTAACCCGGATTCCAGACAGCTGTTTATCTACCTTGCGTGGAACATCTTCCAACCTGTCGCTACAACTTTTCCAGCCAATCTAGGAACGTAACGTAATGAACAATCCGGAAAAGTGTGAAGGGAATATGGAATGAGTTTATTGCAATCGGGCGGCTGGCTTTTGAAAGCTAAGGGGTAGCTATAGGGTGGATGGGTCGGCGATAAATGTGCATTTTTCAGAGATCAGGTTTCATTGCGAACGGAATAATTCTAACTTATTTATGTGAGGGTTCATGAGGTGCAAATGAGTGAGTTTTCCCTCATTCTTGTACGTTAAGCATTTCTCAGAAAAGTAAAATATCGTAGGCAGTGTGAGGAGAGAAATAAAATACATCCGTCTTTGGCCAATTGAGTTTTCTCCGGTTTTGTGCAAATGTAATTGACTTGCTCGTTTAGATCTAGAAGCATCTTGAGATATCAAACAATCTTCACTTGGACGTTGCTGCAGTTATTCGTTCGAAAGCTTTTGCAATTGTAGACAGAAAGGCTTGCCGAAAACTTTATGCGAGTATGAGAACTGATGAAGCTTGTTTGGTTGATTGGATTGAGTTATGGTTAGATTGAAACACAAACTTAAGGGTCTGTTTTGAAATTTAATTTTACCAATCACGAATTGCGGCATTAAGTTTCAGTGAGTTTTTTTTATGAACGTTCGATCAAAATGATTCTGATGTCAGAGAAATTCATGTCATTAAATGCCTAGTTAATGCGGGACTTTTCTAACTTCAAATATTAATGCAAACTTAACATGCTGCTCGTACAATGCGAGTGGCTACCCTTACGGTGAGTTGATAACGATGATGACTACCGCTATATTTATCGATTATCACTTCTCGTCTATTGATTTGTATGAAGATCGGCTCATTTTGTGGCTAGAAGTTGCATCATTTAACTGTGGATGTTAAATATGAATTCGATAGCCGGAAACCGCACCACTTCAATTGGTGCGGCCTAATCGAAAATGTGCTGCTATTATCAAGACTTCAACAACTCAGAATACGACCATCCTTTTAAATATTGTAACGTTGAAATTGAAAGAGGACTATGATGTTACCAAAACAAAGCTCCGTCAACTCAGGCCTCTTGTAAGTATCTCGAAAGACAATTTTCGAACGAGGAACAGGATTTAGAATCTAAACTCAAACATTCTAGACAACGAGAAAATGGAATTGGTTCACTCAAAACTGACGAAAAATGGTAAATAGCTACACATTTTGCAAGTTCACGTATTCACATTCAAAAAGATTGCGAATAAGTATGTCAATACTGATTATGGCTCGTAATATGTAATAGAAGATTTCAACATCACCAGGGACTGTAAGTGCCAAAAGTTTTGCCATAAATTGAATTAAAGTGTGCAAAATGCGGATTAAGAAATGCTGTAACTGCATGGAAGATGCCAAGATTGTCAGTCATTCCCACAAAGTGGATTCTACGGAGTGGCCGGAATATATGTAAGTGTAGGATTTTGACTACTTAAATAAGCATTGACTAGGATTGTCAACATGGAAGGTGAAAATACAAATACAACTGGGAGCATGCAACTTTCAATTTTATACGCAAACATAAGGAGCTTAAGACAAAAACTTAATTGCGTACAAATCTATATCAAGGTACACTCCTAGTATATTGACCAACCAAGACGCACGATGTTAATTGTAAAAAAATATTTTTTATTATAATAGAAGGATCTATGACAGTTATGTGTAAAACAAAATATCGCCCAAATACTCGCCACAGCTACGGTGGGATACTTCTATCCGATGGTCTATATTTTCAATGACTCTGAGACATAATTGAGGCTCAATGTCGTTAATTTGCTGAATTATCTCATCCTTTAGCTCTTGAATTGTTCTTGGCTTATTGATATTAACTTTTTCTTTTAAATATCTCCAGAGAAAGAAGTCCAACGGTGTCAAATCACATGATCGTGGTGGCCAATTAACATCGCCACAACGTGAGATAACACGGCCATCGAATTTCTCGCGCAAAAAAACCATTATTGGAACCACATATCGTCCAGGTCTTTGTGGATGCATCAGCTTTTCAACAATCACTCGTGGATTCTCATTTGCCCAAATGCGGCAATTCTGCTTGTCGTCGCTGAAGATGGTTTTCTTTGTATAGTCACCATTCCCTTCTGTCTGTTCAACCAACCATTCGGCGTATTGCCGACGCTTGAAATGGTCCGTAGGCTTCATCTTTTGAATCAATTCAACCTTGTAAGCGTGTAAATTCAAATCTTTATTCAAAATTCGCTTCAGTGATGTTCGTGAGATGTTCAATTGTTGGGAACGATGATAAGTCGAGGTTGATGGCTCTTCTGCCACACTATCGCGAACAACAGCTATGTTTTCCACAGAACGAACTGGGCGAACATGCACAGGTGATTTCACAGTTCCTACAGACCCGGTTTGCTGAAATTTGCGCACAATTCTCCCAATTGTGGATACATTTGGTTGAGTATGCTGACCAAAAAAATCACGAAGTGCACGAAATGCATCGTGATTTGAAAGCTCATTTTTGTAAAAGGCTTCAACAATCTTAACGCGCTGCTCAATTGTGTACCTCTCCATGGTTGAATTAGTGAAACACTGAAACAGAAATATCAAATTAAATTCGGCGAAAAACTTAACGTTAAGGTGTGGCTCACATCGTGCATTATGGTTGGGCCAGCCTTTATTTTCGTGATCATTGTTGTTGGCTAACTGTTTGACATTACCCCAGACTCCCCTAACAATGGAAATCGTCGAGTGGTCCCAAGGTTGCCGTGAGTACTTCGCTTTTCTTTATGTACCGAAATAGTATTGCGATATTCGATAAGAATTACTTGAGTTAATTCCTTTGACGATATGATAAGCTTTTTCCGTCAAAAATTTATTTTCGACTAATGTTTTAAAACATTTTTAATTTTTTAAAAACTAGTGACAGACACGATTAAAAACAGAATGAAAAAAATAAATAAAAAATGGATGATTTGTAGAAAACATGCGAAGATAGACGCCTTACAAAAATGAGCTTTCACTGAATTTGGTGCAGTTTTTTCCTCAGCTTCATTTCTTAAACCAGCAAAAATCGTAGCAAAGATGTAATACAATTATTACAAGGCTTTCCAAACCGTAGGCTGCCTGCAAACATGGGTAAGTGAATTAATGCTGCAACGATATTTCCATAAATATCTGCATAGAAATTTCTAGTTATTTTGAAGCTTTGTTCCCATTGGAAAATACATGGAATGTGGTAGCTAGTTTTATACACTTAGTTATTAGGCTAAAACGTGAGATTCTACGTCCAGCACTTTTTGCGTGTAGACCTGCTTTCTATCGCTTCTGTTATTAAATTTAAAAATTAACTATTTTTCACAAAAGTCAGTTTCAAAAAATTAAATTAATTTATTATAAGTCAGTCAATTTTGATTTTATTGGAAAGAGCATTTATTGTCGAAAGAATCGACTTCGATAAATCAACAAACGCAAATGAGCCAAAGACTAACTTGAGACTGCTGTTTGGAGGAACCCGACGGCTTCCCTTTGTCGGGGGCCCCAGGGAGAGTAGCAATACGAAATTGGCGGCAATCATTAACAAAGGAAGACACACGAGTAACCAGGACTCCACATTTGGCAGGCGTAAGACTCAATTAGGCGAATAAAAACAAGAAGTGATTCGATTTCTAGCTAAAAATCAGGAATTGAAACTACGATTAAAACCGTCGAAGATATGTACAAGAGAGGGAAGAAAACGCAGAACAGGTAAGGCAAAAACATATGTAAACTAAGGCGAAGAAATCAACAATTTTTTTTATTTGATATCCGCAGGCCAATTCTCTAGACATAAGGTAAAGGAAGCTGTCAAACAAGCCATCCCAGAAGAAATACTAGGTGCTGGAGGCATTAACGACGGCCAAAACTACTATGCAGCGCTGGACGGACTCCAACAAGAAATGGACGTTGAAGAAAGTGTTGAAGGTAATGTTAATCAATACAACAATGATTATTTTATCCTTTACTTAAAAAATAAAAATAAGGAGAAGGAACCAGCTCGCAATCCTGCTAGTCCTTCTCAAAACATTTCCAAAAATACAGAGAAGGTTCCGCCAACTAACGTGTTCGGTCAAAGCAGAAAGGATATGGTTCGGCAGGCATTGGCAGCCGAAAATAAATTAACCAATTTCGAAATTAAAAGAGTTAATGTCGAAAAATTAACAATTATAAATTACTAGTTGATTTCAAATCTGTTGAAAATGCACTGAATTCTGGGGAGATTACCTTCAACACCTAGACATATTTGTTGAAGGGCTTGGACTACGGAGAAGATATCGTCGATCTTCTTCAGGTGCTCAAGGAAGCAGCACCTGAAATTGAATTTATTTCCGTTAAAATATTCGCGACAAGAATACCGACTATAGAAAAAAAATTACCACTTTATTGGGTGCAGATTTCAAATAAGAGCAATCCAAGTGCTCTTCAACTAATAAGATACTTGAACTTCCGAGTGGTGAGGTGAGAATGCCTCCAGAAAAGAGAAGTGAATCAGTGTTACTGATGTCAACGATTTAGACAGTCGGCTACCCAGTGCGCCATGAATTATCGACGCGTCAAACGCAAGGACGTTCATGCTCCCGGTGAGTGCAAATTGGCTCAGACGGAGCCAAAACGGATATTATACTGTGTTAACTGCGGTATTTTTGGTCACCCGGCATCATATCGAGGACGCTACCGATATCAAGATGCAAGAGTAAAATTTGTTCCAAAGCAAACGCAACTACACCGCAGTGTTTTAGCTCCGAACTTCGTCAAGCCCGGAGTATCATTTGCAGAAGCCGCTAGAGAACCAGCAGAAAATGCGGTAAATAGTGTAAATAATGTAAATGGCGATAATGAGATGCTTCTCAAAATTTACCAACAACTAAATTCTTAACCAGAGAAAATCGATTAGCAAGATACAAAAATTAATTTTGTTTTTCAGCGTTTAGGCCTTTCAAACGCCTCAAAATAACTTATCATTTAGTCACATTCCCATGGATAGGATTTGTCTCACTTCGATCAAAGTCAAGCAATAGCCTGAAATCTTACTTCTCACTGAAACCCACCTCAATTCATGGCACTCCATGGTAGTCAAAGATTTTGCATTCGTAAGAAATAATAGGGTAAACGGTGATGGGGGAAGTGGCACCAAGATATTGGTTAGAAGACCCTTTTATTTCTAAAATATTGGAAAAGTTGAATTCACAAACTTTAAATTTCTGAAAGTGTCCGTTATCAAAATTTTACTGCCTGGTGGAGATAACCTCTTCTTTATATCGGCCTATGCAACTTGTCCAAATGTTCTCAAGTTCAGGAAGGAACTCAATTCCTTGTTTGAAATACTCGAATTGAACAGGCTGCATAGTTATTATATTTTTGCCGGTGACATGAATGCCAAAGATACACCATGGCTGTACGCCAACAATAATCCAAGAGGTGTATTCCTGAAATCATAGATAACAGAGAACCAAATTTAATATACGTGCAATTTATATGAGTTGGAGTTTCCAGCATACCCTAGGACAAATTCATATTTAGACCTCTGCATTACTGACGCACGACTTGAATTTAGCTTTAACAGTTCTCAACGGAAAGTGCACGTGCTTCCTTATGATAGCGACTTTAACGCAATCGTAGTGGAAATCAATCATCAAAGAGATGATGTCTTCCTCATTTCACTTCAATATGAAAGTCATCGGTTGAATTTACAAAAAAACAAGTTGGGTAGACAGACCTACGCTCATGTCCGTGTATATCATTCGATTTTCATCAAACTTACAATGTTTAAGGACCTTATGTAGGACTACTTAAAAGCAGTATTTCGTTCAGTTTAAGGGTACGCATCCGATTTTATTGGGGAAAATGTGAAATTTGAACGTCATACTATTATCAACAAAGTTGAGCGTGTTTTGATTTCTGAGGTATTTGTTGCTGTTGTACTCATAAACACCTACCTCCATAATTTTTTTTCAAATTTTTCGGATCACAGGTATCCAATCGCGAGGTTGGGGGACAAAATTTTGTTGTGTATTTCCCCTCCCTGTGCACCCTTCGAAGCAAAATGTGTCAAATTCTGGAGAGTTCTCATCAAGACCTTTCATTTAATACCCATATCGGCTACCTTTGATGAAATTTTTTTTTCGGAAGCCACTCTCCTATATGGGGAGACCCCCCTTTAATACCTTATAAAATCTTTTTATAGTTGAACTTCGAAGAGGGCACCACTTTACACCTGTATACGAAATTTGATGTTTCTAGCTTAAGTAGATTGCGAGAAAAACCGTTGTGATACACGGACGGACGGACGGACCGACAGGTCGCGATTTTAGTAGGGTTTTGTAAAATTATTTTATAAAACCCTAAAAACGGATTGGGGAAAGTTTTAAAAGAAGTTTTATCGGGATTATCAGAAGCAATATCTTCTGATGATGGTAATGCTTACGCAATGGTTCCTAATGATAGGAATCTAACTAACGATGAAATAGATCTCTATTTGTCGAAGTTAGAGAAGCTGACGTTGGATACGATTGAGAAAGTAGTTCCCGAGATTAAACATCGAAACAATATGGAACGATATGAAACACCAACCATTGCATGATTGAAGAGATTGAAAAGCCTTCTTCTCACACGCGGCAACAATATTTACCGGCAATTTTTGGACTACAACCACCCCTCGTCGGCTTTGTTGAAATTACACCTGTAGAATAGATGGAACTTAATCCGTTCATACTTAAAGAGTGAGGTCAACAATCAATGGGAGGGAAAACTGAAGGGTTTTAGACTACAGGACTCAGACGGCGTTTTCACGAAAGTGAATAGTATATTCCGTAAGAAATCTCGCGTGAAAGTATCGAATCTTGAAGTCGCTAATGGCGAGATAAATCTTCTTGATAGGGCTGGTATCGAAATTGATAGTACGGCTCCAGATAGAAATGGGAACAGGATTATATTATTGGAACTTATTTTGTATTGGTTCATCTACCAAACCCTGACAGAGGGAATCAAATATTTTCAGAGGTCGTTGAAACAAAAGTTTCCGACTTCAAATCAAGTCTGAATGGTGAATCAATTTTTCATTTCAATGAAACATTAACATCTGACCTCATACTAAGCTTGAATCTTATTGATTATTTTGTCAGCTATGAAGACTTGTGTTTCATATTTACGAAGATAAACAAGAAGAAATCATGTGGTATTGATGGTCTTCCAAATATAGTTCTTCAACATTTACCTGCGCTTGCTATTAGTAATTATTGCACATTGTTCAACTACATATTGAGCAATTAATATTTCTCAAATGAGTGGCAAAAGGCCAAGGTATTTTCGATCTTGAAGAAAGGAAAAGAATTTTCGAGCCCTTCAAGCTTTTGCCCAATCACCTTGCTGCCTAACATCAGCAAGGTGTTTGAAGTAATACTAAACAATGCATTAAACGCCCACATTGAGAAATTTGAGTTGATGGCTAATTGCCAATTTGGTTTTCATGCCAGGCGTACGACCATACATGCGATAACGAAACTAACTTCAGACATCTGTTGGAAACTGAATGATAGAGAATGTGTTGGAACGTGTCTCATTGATTTGGAGAATGTCTTCTATACGGTGTCGTTGGTTAGACTAATTTTAAACTCCTTTAGGACATGTTCCCCAGACACCTTGTTACCATGGTGTGAGATGTGTCATACCAGAAATCATTTGTTGTTACTGATAGAAATCTACAACAATGGACGAATTCAAGGTCTTGAGTGGTCTACTGCAGGCAGCAGTTACTGCACCCCTGCTCTTCTCGAGATTCATTCGCAAGCTTTTGAATGGCATTGATATTAATATTGGTTTTAAACTGTCAGAGGATAGGTACCAGCTTTGGGAACCAAAGTTACTAAAAGCATGAGGTGGATGTGTGAGGGTTAATTGCACCGAAGAAAAGGGAATCAACAAATTTTCTGAAGGATAGTAAAAAGTTGCATGATGGTAACTTGAAATTTCTCCTGCGACGGCGTAGGGGTACAAATTACAAGTCTTGAAACATGAAGTATCTGCAACGGGAAATTTAACATGGGCTAACTAGTATCCCCTTCTAGGACACCCATGTGCATACACTCACCTCCTGAAAATTTCTTCAATAAATTTTAGTTTTTCTTCCAGTCAAAGACTTCAAATAAAAAAGAAGTTTCTTTAAGTAATACTAAATTATACATGTACTTGGTGCATAAGGAGCAAGATTACTATATATTGTATAATATAGCATGTATTATATATAATATAACATAGAGAATGTTCCGTCTTTCTTCCTTTGGAACGTGTGTATGAGTTGACTCTCATTACATTAATGCGATATATATTTATTTATTCATTTTTTTTTTACTGTACACTTGATTAAATTAGGGTTCATAGAAAATTGATCATCTCAAACGTCTTTTGAAACGATTATCGCATTTCATGCATCACTTACTGGATACACAGCTAACCGTCAAAATGGCATGTACTTGTTTTCAATTCGGCTAGATTTCATGATATGATGTTTATACAATTGTTCATTTCACACAATAAAATGCAAGCGGTCATGACAACGGAACGACCTTAAATGTATGAAATAAATATGAAGGCCTGCACGGTCTATTTGCCTCGCGAACAAAAGGACTTTTGTTTGGTATGATTATCTTTTAATTACGCAATAATTAATCAACGATTAGATATTTCCCCTCCGAATGGATGAGCGCAAAATAACAGATTTTTTTCTAGGTGCTCCCAAAAATTTCAAATACAAGCACCATCCGGAATGGTTGTACAGAGTCTTCTCTTTGATGATCCTAGTTACAATACGAAACGGCTTCACAATTCGGGAAAAAAATGTTTTGCTTTCGATACTGTAAAAAAAACTTGACAATGTACTAAAAATGTGCTAAGAGTTTGATTTCGTGCACTTCTAATCCACGTTTAAGAATGATATATGAGTCTTTGCGTATAGACGTCTTTTAAATCGCTCCTGTCAAAAGTTTTCAAAAATTAAATTAATTTTTTAAAAACGTTAGTCCGAAGTTAATTTTTATCGGAAAAAATCTTATATTGTCGAAGCAATCGACTCAGGAAATTTCTATCGAATATTTTTACTTCGATTGGTAACGAAAAACAAATTCACAAAGAAAATTTCGCCGCTGGTATGGAGGAGCCCGGCGGCTTCCCACCGTTGGGGCAACTTGGGGAAACGACGAATACGAAACTGGCGGCAATCACCAAAAGAAAACATAACGAAGAAAACTCCGTAGATGGAGGGTGCAAGCTGCAAATAATAGCGGACAATCAACAAATGGCCAAATTGCAGAAAGAAAATGATGAACTAAGGCAAGAGATACAGTCTCTCAAGGATCTTTTCAAGAAAGGGATGAAGCCTCAAAAGACGCAGCCATAAAATCAATGGCAACAGGTAACAAAGCCGAAGAAAAGTACAAAGCAAGTTAATCCAGAGGAAGTTCTAAGTGCTGGTGGCACCAACGAGAGCCAACATTATTTTGCAGCGCTGGAGGGATTAACCGAAGATATGGAAATCGAAGAAAACATCAGAGGTAATTTTAATCAAGATAATGACCTTAATTTTATTCAATATTTAAAGAACAAAAATAAGGAGAAAAAACTAGCCCGCAGTTCTGCTGGTTCCTCTGAAAAAGCTTCCAACAAGACAGAAAAAGTTCCGCCAATCAACGTGTTCGGACAAACCGGGAAAGATATGGTTCGGCTATTGGCAGCCGAAAATAAACTGGCCAATTTCGAAATCAAAAGAGTTAATGCCGAAAAATTAACTATAAGGACGAAATCACTGGTTGATTTGAAGTCAGCCAAAGATGCGCTGATTTCTGGGGAGGTTCCACACTTCGCCTATACCCCAAAAAATGAAAAAAATCAGACCTTCTTGTTGAAGGGTTTGGACAGCGGAGAGGATACGGTCGATCTTCTTCAGGTGCTCAAGGAGGCTGCACCAGATATTGATTTTGTTTCAGTCAAAGTCTTTGCGACAAGAAGGTCGACCATAGAAAGGAAGAATTTACCACTTTACCTGGTACAAATTGCAAATAAGAGCAGTCCAAGTGCCCTTCAACAAATAAGGTACTTGAATTTCAGAGTGGTGAGGTGGGAACGCCTCCAGAAAAGAGAAGTCAACCAGTGTTACCGAAGTCAGAGATTTGGACATCCGGCTGCCAATTGTGCCATGCACTATCGTTGCGTTAAATGCAAAGACGTTCATGCTCCCGGTGAGTGCAAATTGGCTCAGACGGAGCCTAAAGAAAAATTATACTGCGTTAACTGCGGTGTTTTTGGTCACCCAGCATCATATCGAGGATGTTCCCGATATCAAGATGCAAAAGTTAAATTTGCTCCGAAGCAAACACAAGTACACCGTAATATCATACCTTCCAACTTCGTCAAGCCCGGAGTATCATTTGCACTCGCCGCTAGAGGACCACCAGAAAATGCTGGAAATAATGTAAATAATGTAAGTGGCAATAATGAGCTGCTTCTCAAAATTTACCAGCAACTTAATTCTTTATCGGAGAGAATCGACAAACAAGATTCAAAAATTAACTTTGCTTTTCAGCGTTTAGGTCTTTGAAATTCCTAATAATAACTTGTCATCCAGTCATATTCCCATGGATAGGCTTCGCCTCATATCGATCAACGTCAACTCTATCGTTGCTATACATCGACGTGATTATCTCCTTGAATTTGTTGTTAAGCAAAAGCCTGACATCATACTTCTCACTGAAACCCACCTTTTTTGCATTTGTAAGAAACGATAGGGTAATAGGTGATGGGGGAGGTGGCACCGGGATATTGGTTAGAAGACCCTATTGTTTCCAAAATATTGAAAAAGTCAAATTCAAAAACTTTAAATTTCTTGAAGTGTCCGTCATTGAAATTTCACTGCCAGATGGGGATAACCTCTTCGTTATCTCTGCCTATGCAACTGGTCAAAATGTTCTCAAGTTCAAGGAGGAACTCAATTCCTTGTTTGAAATACTCGAATTGAACAGGCTGCATAGTTATTATATTTTTGCCGGTGACCTGAATGCCAAGCATACATCATGGCTAAACGCCACCAATAATCCAAGAGGTGTATTCCTGAAATCATGGATAACAGAGAACCAAATTGAAACAGGTGCAACCTATATGGGTCGGAGTTCCCAACATACCCTAAGACAAATTCATATTTGGACCTCTGCATTGCTGATGCAAGACTTGAATTCAGCTTTAATAGTCCTCAACGGAAACTGTAGGTGCTTCCTTACGATAGCGACCATAACGCAATCGTAATGGAAATCAATCATCAAAGGGATGATTTCTTCCTCATTCCAGTTCAACATGAAAACCATCGGTTGAATTTCAAAAAAACAGACTGGGGAAAGTTTCAAAAGAAGTTTAATTGGGAGTACCAGAAGCAATGTCCCTCTTCTGATGATCGCAACGCTTGCTCAATGGTTCCTGATAACAGAAATCTAACTGACGATGAAATAGATCTCTATTTGTCGAAGTTAGAGAAGCTGACGTTGGAAACGATTGAGAAAGTTGTTCCCAAGATTAAACATCGAAACAATATGGAAGGATATGAAACACCAACCATTGCAAGGTTGAAAAGATTGAAAAGCCTTCTTCTCACACGCGTCAACAATATTTATCGACGATTTTTGGACTGCAACCATCACTCGTTAGCTTTGTTGAAATTACACCTGAAGAATGTCCGGAACTTAATCCGTTCATACTTCAGGAGTGAGGTCAGCAATCAATGGGCGGAAAAACTGAGGGGTATTAGCCCACAGGACCCAGATGGCGTTTCCGCGAAAGTGAATAGCTTATTCCGCAGGAAGTCTCGAGTGAAGGTATCGAATCTTGAAGTCGCTAGTGCTGAGATTAATCTTCTCGATAGAGCTGGTATCGAAATTGATAGTACGACTCCGGATAGAAATGGAAACAGGATTATATGTGATGGTTTGCAGAAACTTGCCCTGATTGGTACACATTTTGAATTGGTTCATCTGCCAAACCCAGAGAGAAGGAATGAAATATTTTCGGAGGTCGTTGAAGCAAAAGTTTCCGACTTCAAATCAAGCCTGAACGGCCAATCAATTCTTCATTCCGATGAAATATTAACATCTGACCTCAAACCGAGATTGAATCTTATTGATTATTTTGTCAGATATGAAGACTTGTAGTTCATATTTCGCAGAATAAACAACAAAAAATCATGTGGTACTGACGGTATTCCAAATATAGTTCTCCGCCATTTGCCTGAGGTGGCTATTAGGAATTATTGCATATTGTTCAACAACATGTTGAATAATTCATATTTCCCAAATGAGTGGAAAAAGGCTAAGGTATTTCCGATCTTGAAGAAAGGAAAAGAATCTTCATGCCCTAAAAGCTATCGCCCAATCAGCTTGCTGCCTAACATCAGCAAGGTGTTTGAAGTGATACTCAACAGAGCATTAAACGCCCACATTGAGAAATTTGAGTTGATGCCGAATTGCCAATTTGGTTTTCGTGCCAGGCATTCGACCGTATATGCAATAACGAAAGGAACCTCAGACATCTGTTGGAAACTAAACAACAAAGAATGTGTTGGAGCATGTCTTATTGATATGGAGAAAGCCTTCGATACGGTATGGTTAGATGGACTAGTTTTCAAACTTCTTCAGGACAGGTTCCCCAGACACCTTGTCGCCATGATGTATAATATGTTATACGGGAAATCATTTGTTGTAACTGATGGAAATCTGACAACAATGCGCGAGTTCAAGGTCTTGAATGGTCTACAGCAGGGAACAGTTACTGCGCCCCTGCTTTTCTCAATATTCATTCGCAAGCTATTGAACAGCTTTGATTTTAATGTCTCGCCAACGCGATCATTGGTAGCGTTTGCTGATGATCTGATCATCTATACGGCAGACCGAAAAGCTACAATAGTTCAGAGCAATCTTCAAAAAATGTTTAATGATGTGCAGCTCTACACCGACAATTGGCGAATGAAAATCAATGCGCAGAAGTGCGAAACAATTTTGTTTCGGACAATGCTGCAGGGGGCCAGTCAAGACCTGAAACGTAATTGGAAGGATTTCCACATTATGGCTGGTGGGAGTAGTTCAGAACGGGTTCCACATAAATCCTGTGTTCGATACCTCGGTGTTCATCTCGATCAGTATCTGTACTATACTGAACATGTCAAAATCATGCTCAGTAAATCACTAAAAGTAGTCATGGCCCTTCGGCGACTCTTTCATTCCAGATACATTGATCAAAAAGTCAAAGTTATTTGTTACAAGACCCTGGTTAGGCCAGTTTTGACATACGGATGCCAGATCTGGTACAACCAGAGTGCTAGTACAATGGAAAGATTAAGAGTTTTCGAAAGGAAATGTCTTCGTGCATGTACTGGTTTGTACAGAAAGCCTGAGATGGATTGGAAGCACTATATATCGAATAGAAAAATTTATCAAACCGATCAAGTGACAAGAGTCGATATCTTCATATTGAAACTTCTTCGGAATCATATTGCAAGATCTGTGACTGTGAGTGAAAACCCTTCTATTTCACAGCCGTTCCACCCTACAGACGGGTATATTGTGACTTGCTTCACTACTGGCTTCGTTCCTCCAGAAGCATTCGTGTATTTGGACATGAATCGATATGTTTTTGATTCTGACGGCGTCCCAATCATATATCACATATATCGACGGGCCACCGATAAGAAGATAAAATATCCTCTGAATCTGAGTTCACGAGACCAACAATTCCAATGGAGATACTCATTTGCTAGATTCGTTGAGGCTGGTCGAGCTGAGATGGAACTATCTAGATATTGGTGGCTGAATGACAATGTCTAAATTATTCGTGTTTATTTTCTGTTTTTGTGCTTTTTCGCTTTACTTAGTTTTTTAGATTCATCTCATTATTGCTACATCTAGTATTGTTGTTTATTTGTATTATAAATTAGGTATAGGTTTCAATATAAGGTAACGTTTTGTTTTTTTTTTTTGATTGAACTTATTTAGAATTAGGGTGTAACATATTAGGTATAGGATATAAGTTCATTGTTGTGTTAGTAGTATAAGTAGTTTTTGAATAATGCTGGTTGGTTTTTTCTCCTTTTCCAATTGAATCAAAAAATATCTAATAATCTTAATTAATTTAAATTTGCAAGTGTATTTTTTTCACTGAATGTGTTTAACTGATAACGTATAAATTTAGAGAGCCATTCGGGCCATTAACTTTTTTATAGTTTTATTGTTTGGAATTTGCTTTATGTTCTTTTAAAAAATTTATAACGATTGGTATTAAATAAAGCGCTTTTGACTTTGACTTTGACTTTAAGAATGATATATGGAAGGCATTTGGTAAGTATTAACGTTTTTTCAAAGTGACTCCAAGATGTTACCGGGCCATTTAAATCCATTAAATGTAAGACTTGGTGATTTTTAAATACATGCGTCACCGCTGTGCAAAACGTCTTGTGGATGCCTCAATCAATATGTTGATAATCGCGACAGCTGTAGCGTATCAATTTGCATCCCGAACAAAGATGTAATTCATTTTTTTGCTGCACGATTTTGCGATAATGCATACGTTGCATCAGTGGGAATTTATTGTTTTCTTGGTGGCATGATGAAAGAAATGATTGACACTCGATGGAATAGAAAGATGTTTCTCTGGATACCAATATTCGCTTGAAATTTTCCTTTCATTCCTGATTAGTAGCAACAACTACAGAAAACCACAAAACAAAAGAATATATACCGCCACTACTGATTTCGATTTTCTGTCAACTTCGCACATCACGCGAAGAATTATCCTTGGACTTGGTGGGAAAAGACCACTTAGATTATTATAATCCATCATAGAAATAGACGATTTCTACAGATTTGTATGGTGTAGAATATCGATCATTTTTTTTCTTCTTCCTTTTCTTAGTACAATATTAAGGGAATGGATTTAGAGTAAGACATCTTGATTCCTTTGATCACTAGATCCTGGGTTTTTTGTTGCACCAAAAGAAAATGAAGTTTTTATCTTAAAGAATGTCTTTCCTGCAAGTCGAACAGAGCGATTGATACCCTCACAAAAAAAAAACTGGAAACTCTCAGACACAACTCGCGTGCAAAAACCTCGACCAGCCTTCCTCGTCCTTCAATCTCAACTCAACTTACTCTCCGCTTTCTTTTTTCCCGCTTACCACGCTTACTGTTTTGCTGACTAATTTGCTGTTTAGCTGACAACGCTTGCATTTTTTCAAATTCGCGCTGGGTTTCATCATCCATAGTGCCGTCAGTGATTTTTGCTAATCTGTAGGGGTGTATCAACTGTATGTTGTGTGACCCGTATAAAAGTTCAAATATAGGCGGGAAATTCAATTTGCAATGTTACAGGCAAGTAGTTACGCAATGTGGTAAGCTAATCAGGCAATAACGATGTTGTGATGCGATATGATAATTATATAATATAATAATGCGATGATGAAATATAATAATTATACACGATAAAGATACGGTAATGGAATTATATACTATGAGGATAAGATAATGAAATTGGATAATTATATAATATAATGAGCCGATGATGGAATATGATAATTACATACTATAATGATACGATGATACGATATGATAACGATAAGATAATGCGATACGATAATGCAATACGATAGCAATATGATAATTATATACTATAAAGATACGACAGTTATATGCGATAAAGATATGATAATTTGTCTTTTAAGACGGTTTTGGGCTATTCTAAGAAGTTTATATGACGCGATAATACAACACAAAGGAAATATACGATCCCTAATCCTAACTTAATAATACTAACCGATCGGTCAATATTACACCTAATGCTACCAAATATAAAAAAAAATGGAACTCTAGTATTCAGATAACGTAGTAACATTTCGCGGATGCGATAATTGGTAACATTTGTTGATGAGCTAATCATCTATATGGCAGAGCAATCTTCCAAAATATTCAATGATGAGCATTTCCACTGACTATTAGCCAATGAAAATCAATGCGCTGAAGTGTAAAACAATTTTGTTTCAGACAACGCTGCAGTGGGATCAGTCAAGACCTGAAACGTAATTGCACGAATTTTCATATTATGGCGGTTGAGGTTAGTTTAGAATGCATTCCACATAAATCCTGGGTTTCACATAAGTCCTGTGTTTGATACCTTGGTATTCATCTCGATCAGTATCTGTACTATACTGAACATGTAAAAATTATGCTCAGTAAAGCACAAAAAGTAGTCATGGCCTATCGACGACTCTTCCGTTCCAGATACATTGATTGAAAGGTCAAAGTTATCTGATACAAGACCCTGGTTATACCAGTTTTGATGTATGGATGTCAGATCTGGTACAACCAGGGTACTAGTACTATGGAAAGATTAAGAGTTTTCGAAAGGAAATATCTTCTTGCATGTACTGGTTTGTACGGAAAGCATGAGATAGATTGGAAGCACTTTATATCGAATAGAAAAAATTATCAAACTGCTCAAGTGACGAGAGTCGATATTCTCATATTGAAACTTCTTGGAATCATATCGCCAGATCTGTGAAAACCCTTGGATTTCACAGCCATCACACCCTATAAACGGGTATATTGAGACTTGCCTCGCTACTGGCTTTGTTCCTTCAGCAGCATTCGTGTATTTGGACATGAATCTGTATGTTTTTGATTCTGATGGCGTCCCAATTATTTATCACATACGAGTATATCGACGGGCCACCGATAAGAAGATAAAATATCCTCCGAATTTGAGTTAATCATATCAACAATTCCAATGGAGATACTCATTTGCAAGATTCGTTGGGGCTGGTCGAGCCGGAATGGATTAATCTACTTATTGGTGGCTGAATAACGACGTCTAAATTATTCGTGGTTACCTATTTTTTGTTGTTTTTCGTTGCATAGTTTTGAGTCTAAGCTTATTATTCCTACATTTAGTGCTGTTGTTAGTATGTGTTGAAAATTAGGGATAGGTTTCAATATTACGGATAGGTATATATTACGTTTATTATATTATGTTTAGAGATGAAGTGTAACACTGTGGTTAGGAATATTGTATTAGTATAAGATCAAATTTTTAATTGAATTTAGTTAGAACTAAGTTATAACAAAATAAGTGTACGATAAAAGTTCACTGTTGTGTTGTAATTATAATTAATGTTTGGATAGTGTTTGCTGTTTTTTTCTGCTTTTTCCAATGGAATCATAAAATTGTAATAATTTTAATTTGATAGTTTTTGTTTTATTAATTGTTTATGATTGACAACGTATAAATTTAGAGAGCCAATAAGTTGTTGTATTTTGACTGTTTGGAATGTGCTTGATATTCTTTGAAAATTTATGTAGATTAGTGTTGAATGAAGCGCTTTTGACTTTGACCTTTACTTGACACAGAAGTGACCACATAGGGTTTCCGTTTTTTGCATTTGGTTGCATTTAACCCATTAAAATGTAGGACATCGACTAGTCAACTTTTTGCTTACAATGAGCTCAGTCTAAAAGAGGACTGTATCTATTGCATGACCACATTTAGCCATCTGTCTATATGACATATTTGTGATGTTTGGGATACGTATAGTATGATTAATAAAGTGAGCGAATCTATAATGAAGCATTACAAATAGTCGTTGGCATTTAAACTTTCTGAGAATGTCCATAAAATCATGCCTGATGACGTCAACACCTGATTTGTAGTTTTCCAATTCAGAGAACCGATACGTTTCATCCATCAATGATTCTTTATCAGAATCTCCATTTCTATCCTGCACTTCAATTTTCTTAGAAACTTTAACTTTATGTCCAATTCGTTTGGATGCTTTTACATTTCATCGGTCACTGACTATTTTTTCTGCAATTTGTCCTGTTTTTCACTCAATCGTCTCCGGCCATTAAACATCCGAAAGAGGTATTATTTTTTGTGAAATATCGATTTTTATGCCGGCAAAGTACAGATAGCATCCATAAACTTCAAACTCAATGGCATGGACCTTTAATATCAGGGACGATGTGCTTAAATTTGCTGATGGCGTCGGCCTTTTTGTCAACATAATTCAAAATGTGCTCTTCATTCATGGCTTTTCCATGCTTTCCTAATCCTTCATATAATTTCAGGGGCTTATGATGGAAGGGACCAAATTACATTTTAATTCGGTGGGTAAACAATTTCTAAATGCTTGGTGGTAGGAAGATGACATCAAAGAGAAAATATACATAATGTGAAATGTTTTGTTTGGCATGCGAGTTAAGCATGCATAACATGTGAAGACATTGTGGTCCTCTTGGAGTGAAATGAGGATTAAATAAATGGCTCTGAAATATTTGATGGGTGCGTTTGCGGATGTTGAGAAAAGTACTTTGCAAAGTGGCTATACAAATTTATTTCAATTTAATGTAGTAGGATTGATTTTGAAGGAGAAGATTAACAGATTTAGAGCAACCGAAAAATGTAATTATTAACTGGGTCTGATTTTAAATGTGCTTGTGTTTGAATTATTACTGGCAAAGTCTTATATCTAAATTCAAGTCGAAAGAATATGAAGCAGAAAGATAAGTACTAAGCCTACAAAAGAAAACGAAAATTTTGGAAAAGTGGCAACTTATTTCTCAACATAATCTCTCCTTAGCTCGATACACTTGGCTAAGCGATGCTCCAACTTCTTTAACCCGTACTAAAAAATACGTTTTTTTTATTGGACTCAAATTTCTGCCCGGTGAGTTACTTTTCCAAGTTTGGAAATAAAAAGATGGCGCACAGGACCAAATTTGGAGAATACGGTGGTGGGTTCAACCAATTTGGCCATGGCGATAGCGGAAGTGTGAGTCGGTGTATTGGCATGGTGAAAGAACACTTTTTTCTTCGCCAAATTTTGCGTTTTTTTCTCAAATTTGGCGTCAAATCGGCCCAATAACTCAGTATAGTAGAGTCCTTGGACCGATTTGCCCTTCTCCGGGTAGTCGATGTACTCGTAGATCACACCTTGCGAATCCTAGAAAACGGTCGTCATCACCTTCCTGGCTGATAGAAGAGTCTTCGACTTTACGACTGCACCTTGGTATCTTGTGTGTACCAGTGGAGCCGTGTTTCGTCGACAGTCACAAAACAACGTAGAAACTCCTTCAGATTGCGCTTTAATAGTTGTTGTCCCGAGTGAGCAAAAGCGATACCATCGTGGCAACTACTTTCTTATGCCCAAAATTTTATGTAGGATACGACCCACGCAGTCTTTTGAGCTGCATATTGTCTCAGCTATCTTGCGCATCTTCAATCGGTGGTCTGCAAATACTAGCTCGTAAATTTTTGTCACGTTACCCTCCGCGGTAGCTATTTTTGGGGTACCTGAGCGTGACTCACCAAAAACCGACCTGTAATCACGTTGAAACTCATTAAACCAATTTTTTTAATGGTCACCATCGTAAAACAGAGTCTAACAGCATCCAAGCGCTCTTTGATTTTGCTGCGCGATTTTACTTCCAAAAACAAGAATCGAATGACCAACTGATATTAGTCTTTCTCTATTCTTCTAAAACCCACGGACACACCCGCTCCCCAAGCGGTCAAAACAAAACTACGAGTCCGGTTCGCCTGAAATTCTGATAGTAGCTGCTTACGAGAATGTACTACACGAGAGTGAATCTCTATTACGATAGTGGTGCCACTGGGCAGTGAGGCTAAGCACGTATCGAACCACCTTAGTAAACTGAAGCGAAAATCTTTGTCGTTGATCTTGACCGCAATGATTGCTTTAGAGCCAAAAAACCAGTCTCAATCCACTCTGAAGTATGAAAAATCAAAATGATAAATCAACATTTCGTCCGAGGCTATGAATCTCCGCTAAAAATTTGTCGTATTATTTTGAAAAAATTTAAATTTTGCGAAGAACTCTTCCTTTGTGGATCTAAATTTATCATGAGAAATATTTTTGTTCACAATTTGTGCTGAGAGGAATTCCCAAATACTTTCATACGTGGAAATAAACGGGAATTTCGACTTGTAAAAAGTATCCTCGAGATGAATTCTCTTTTATACTAATTCATAAAAATCATTTGAAAAGGAAATTTATGTTAATAGTAAAAAGTATTGTTCATTTTACGTAGACTAGATTATGGGCATCTCAAGTGGAGTTTTAATCCCCTCTAGGGCCTAGTCCTCAGGAATTGGGTGAAGAAGTGCCTTCATCCTTTTTCTAGTGGCTGGTAACATGCCGTTCGAGGAGCAAAAGCGGCTGAACTAAAGAACTGACAGCGCTCTCTAAGTTTACATTGTCAAGAAATCAGAAGCATAGTCTTTTTTTTTTGTGGTATGGAGGTGAAGGCATTTACACCCGCCGAGTCTGGCAGTGTGGGACTCCCATGGAGGATACCCTTGGACTACCCACTAAACACCTCCCCTGTCAATCTGAGAACCTAGCCTGGAACCGTTTGACACATTACTTCGGGCTAAGCCTCATTTCTCTACGCGTTTAGGCGCCACCGGGCTACAGGGATCCCTTTTCCAACGGAAGGAGGGGAAGGGAGAGGGATTTCTAGAAAAGAGACCCCTCCGCCCTGGACGCCTCTAGGCGCTCATATATTTTCCTTTTTATCTTAAGGACTGCCCAAGCGTAATGTGCCACACAGTTCCATTTGTCAACGGATGTGAGCATCTCTCCAGTGAGTTCATCCGGAGAGAGATCTCCCATTTCTTCAATGAGTTCACCGCGCTGCCTTTCCCACCTCTTGCATACAAAAAATGTGTGGTAGGCATCATCGACCTCTCCAGCTCAGAATATGCAGTCAGGAGACCGTGACTTACCAACCTTGTGCAGGTAAGACCGAAAGTATCCATGTCCACTCAGCAGCTGAGTTAGATAGAAGTCAGTCTCACCATGCCTTCGATTGAGCCACGGCCTCAGATCACCAATAAGGCGTGCGGTCCACCTACCTTTTGTATCGCTCACCCAGGACTGTTGCCAGTCACTGAGTGAGCGTTCTCGTTCTTCGTGGGCGACAGCATCTCTGTCGCATTCGTTCCTCCGCAGGTAGATTCTGCGGCGCTCCTTGGCAAGGAGGGCAATGGGTATCACTCCTGCGATGACCAGCACTGCCGACTCCGAGACAGTCCGATATGCAGATGCAATCCGCAGCGCTGCCCGTCGCTGCACCTGTGCCAAGCGCCTTCGATACAGCCCCTTGTTGAGAGCCTCACACCATATCTCCGATCCGTACAACAGCACAGATTGTACTGCACTCTTCAGAAGTCTCCTTCTTGATGAGGTGGGACCCCCTATGTTGGCAATTAGCCAGCTGAGAGCCGAAACACTCGCTGCAGCCTTGTCAGCTATTGCCCTGATTTGCTCGGAGAAACGCATCTTCGAGTCGATCAAAATGCCCAGGTACTTCACTGCTGGTTTGGTCTCAACGAGTGCTTCCCCAATGTTGATCATCCTTGCTCTAGGGATTCTCTTCTTTGTCAAGATGACTACTTTGGTTTTCTCCAAAGCTAGCCTGAACCCGCGAGCAGTCATCCAGTCCTTCACTCGGTGCATTAGCATACCCAGTCTGGTTTGCGCTTGTTCAACAGTGCGTCCCGCAACTAGCGCCGCGACATCGTCTGCATAGCCGATCAAGCGCCACTCATCCGGCAGCTCGATTCTCAGTAGCCCATCGTACGTGATGTTCCACAGGTCTGGGCCAAGGATGGAGCCTTGTGCAACACCCGATGTAACTTCCATCCTCCGCCGACCCTCCTTCGTCTCATAGAGCAGGCTCCGGTCTGTCAGGTAGTTCTTCAAAATCCGCATCAGATATTCTGGAACTTGAAAAGAGTTTTCCAGTGCTTCCAGAATATCCACCCATCTAGCGGAATTGAAGGCGTTTCTGACGTCAAGCGTCACGAGCAACACAACCCTTTTGTTTGACTGGCAGTGAGCCTCCGCTCTTTGGACCGCGCTCACTACTTCCGCTATCGTGTCAATAGTGGAGCGACCTGCTCTAAAACCATACTGCCGTGGAGATAGGTCCCCGGCAGAACGGACCGCGTCAGTGAGTCTTCCCTTGATGAGTTTCTCGAGCACTTTCCCAGCCGTGTCTAGCATACATAACGGGCGGTAAGTGACGCCAACTTGGAATTTCCCTTCCCCTTGCTGATCAGTACGAGCCTCGCCACTTTACAGCGTTCCGGAAATACACCTTCGTAAAGGCAAGCGTTGAACATACTGAGCAACAAGTCAGGACAAAGCTTGTAGACAAGCTGCAAAACCTCAGCAGGAACGCGATCTGGTCCCGGTGCCTTCCTTGCTTTCATGGATAGAATTGCCTGCTCCAGTTCCATCATTGTGAAAGGTGAGCATTCTATTGGTGTTTGTGCATGAGCTGAATCGACACGGACAGGGTGCGTGGGGAATAGTGCCCGTACGATCTCGTCCATCTTCTCTGCTTCATGTAAGCAGGGCTTCCGTTGGGCACCAAGTTTTCGCATGACCAGCTTGTAACCTAGGCCCCACGGATCCCTATTTACATCGTCCACGAGATCTTGCCAGCATCGGGCCTTGCTCTTGTTAATAAGCCTGCGAAGATATTTCCTGCCAGACCTGTATGCTGCTAGCCTAGTGTCTGCCTCCTCCCGTGTTCGCGCCCACTGGGCCTCTCGCCGAAGTTTGTGACACTCGCTTCTTTGTTCGGCGATCTCGTTTGACCACCAGTATACTGGAGGTTTACCGTGTCGGGGTCTCCGACGGGGCATGGAAGACTCGCAAGCAGTTATGATGGTACTCATAGTTGAGTTCACCAAGTCCTTGGCTGTAGGCCCTCCACTCCCTGGCGGAGCTCTCAGCAATGGTGCGCCTGCCGTAAGCGCGTTAGCGAACCTTTCAACGTCCATCCTCCCAGTCCTCCATCCGAGGATTGAAGTTTGGGCACATGCACGCAGAGTGGCACCGTCGTGAATCTCAACAGCTATATACTGGTGATCACTAGCCGAGTAGTCCTCTAGTACTCGCCAGTTGTGTACTCTAGGTACCAGGGACTCCGAAGCGAGTGTCACATCGGGTATGGTTCCTACGCAACCCCAGCGGTGGAAAGTAGGGGTATTATCAGTATTTAGGACCAAAAGCGCTGTTTTGGCCGCCATGTCCAAGATTTGCTTTCCCCTTGGGTCGGATTATGGCATACCCCATTCAATGGCTCTAGCGTTGAAGTCTCCCTCGACCAGCATGTGGCCCTCTGTGTTCGAGACAGCGTCCTCCAGGGCATCGAGTTTGGTTCGAAAAGATCGCATTGCCTCGTTAGGCGTCAGATAAACACTGAAATATGTTATCCCTGAACACCGCACCCACACAAAACCATCCCCGCGTCCATGGCCCTGCACCTGAAGGCGGGCGCTGTCTCGAACCCAGATGGCCCAGGTACCAGATTCGTCAGGGTACCACGCTTGCGAGTCCTTGTTATGATGTTGCTCGCTCAGCAACAGCAAGTCAGCTTTCTTATCCCTCGCAAACTGCTCAAGTAGGTCCTGGGCGTTTGTGCTTCGGTGCAAATTGACCTGCAGGATACGGATCATTTGAGTATCGATTTGGCTTTAGCTAGGACCTCCTTGAAAACCCAGCATCTCCCTGTCCCTGGCCCATGTTTGAGGTCGCCTGGTGCTAGCTTAGCATCCTTGCAAAGAATGCATTTTGCCTCGTTCGTGCACTCCTTCCTTTTGTGCCCCGTTTCACCACATCTGTAGCACAGAGATCTCCTGTCGGGTCCCCTACAGCCATACGCGGTGTGTCCGTATTCGAGGCATCTGAAGCAGCGGATAGGGATCGCTCTTCTCCGTATCCTGCAGATTACCCAACCTATCTTAATTTTGCCCTTCGCCAGGATTTGCTGGGCGTCTTTATCAGCTAGTTCGACAATAGCCATGCGTTGCCCCCTTGTGTTTTCACGTGTAAATCTTGCCTTGACTTCACTTAAGCTGGGGAACTCCCTCCTAATGGCATTCTCTACTTCAGCTTTGTCCGTGACGCAGTCAAGGTCCCTGATTTCCAGGGTGGCCATTGGTTTGAGTGAGGCGACGGTTGCCGCATCTCCAAGAACCTTTTGAACCGCGTCACGGAATGCATCTTTGTTTGTGGCCTCTGGCCCGAATTTTGCCAGCAGGCCACCGGTCCGGGTTGGTCGAACTGCTTTGATGGCAGTTTTGGTGTCGTCTGGCTTGACCGCTCTTTTAATTTCACGAAGGACATCTGCGTAGGTTCGGCCCTTAGTGGGTTTAATAAGCAGTGCCTCTCGCAAGGGTTTGCGCCGCGGTTCGCTTTTTGTTTTCTGCAGTATATCGGGGGGTTCTTTGTTCTTCTTTTCGTGGTTGAGCTCTTTGTTTGTTTTTTCTAGGAGTAGCTTTTTGGCCGCTTTTTTCGCTGCCTTGTTTCGCACCACATGAAACTCCTCGCCTGGAGTGACAACTTCGTTTATGGTCTCGTCCTTCCTCCTTTTCTCACGGTCGCCTTCAATTGGGCTACCGGCCATTCTTTTGCTGTGCTAGGACCCACTGATGCCTCGAGGGAGAGCGTGTCTTTTTGGTGCTTTTCGGTTGCAAGCTACCTCCGCCTGTAGTGCATTACGCGGCCAAAAAGCTCCTCCAGTTCAAGAATGCCATTCCTGACACTCTTGCCTATGTTTTTCTGCACTTCGCAGGTAGCCCTCAGTTGTTTAACGATAGTCCCCGCTTTCCGAGTAAGCCGCTCCTCTTCGGCGCGGTCAAGGGCGATTGTGTTATTTGGCGCCACCTCTTGGGAGAGGCCCCCGTTTCCTAGCCCTTTTGCTTCTATCGCTTGGGTGACGTTTGAAGTGGCGTCGGCCGACGGCAAAACTTCTCCCTCCCCTAGTCTTACGCTGGCCTCTGTTGGTGTCGCAGCTTGATCCGGATTGTGTACGTCTTGCACTGGACGCTCCGGGGTGCACATAGTCCTTCTACTGCGCCCAAAGGCCGCAATGATGCCAGGTTGCACAACGCACTCTGCCTTCTTTCGTTCGTTAGTCCGTCTGTGGTCTGTCTCCGATGATTTAACCTGTGATGTTGACTTTGACAGTGTTTCTGGGGTTTGCTGCCTCTCCCGCAATCGGTGACTTGTTTTATCGGTGTTCTTGCCAACAGCGGTTTTTGCCTGAAAGGGTTCTTCGTGCTAGCGTCCTGTTTGCTTGTAGTTATATCTGTTACAGAAGCCAAGTTCACCACTTCTATAACATTGCAGTCGCTGGATGACGACGGCCGGGAGCCTGCTCGCTCACTGCCCTCTGCCGCCGGTACTAGGGATCCGACCCCTTGCACCGTAATTTGGTTCCCCTTATGGACCTGCATAGTTTGGTTTTCTGTCTGGGTTTCCGTTCCGATAGCATTTTACCTACTGCCAGGATATATGGATAATTGATGACGCCATATATTTCGTCATGTCACAGTGAAGATCATTGACACTCAGGTATTTGTCCTGAGACTCTCCCTTCACTGTCGACCATTGTCCACGGCTGCTTATTGGTTATTCGCAGCGAACCTTTCGAGAAATGTCTGCCCCTATCCGCAACCCTGGGGACGCGTTTGGTTCCCCGGTCTGAGGGCACTATCGATAAATCGATAACCAAAAGAAGCTGTCTTAGATAGTATTAATGCATTGCCTCGAATAGGATCAATAGCAACAAACTGGGTAACGAAAAATAGACTATAAATATGGAATGTATGCTTCTTACATGAACGTGAAGAACTTCTTCAAGAAATGACGACAAGACATTTGACAATGATCACTATTTATGAAATATTGTAAAATGGCTAGGCAGCGAGGTTAATGATCACTATTGGACCACAGTTCTCATTAGTAGGAAAAAAGAGCAGAAGAGAGTTCGGAGTAGCTTTGCCGACGATAAAATGCACAAAAAATTAATCACCGACTTCAAACCATCCCAGCAACTGTCACCAAGGGCAGGATGATGCCATGAAGGACGAATTTTACTCGCTCTTTGAAAGTAAGTTTGGTGAACTATTTACCAACGACATTAAAATATTAATTGGAAACTTCTTTTCTAAAGTCGGAAAAGATATGTTTCACACAGGAATATCGAGAGGGTACAACCTACATGGCAGAAAAAATATAATTGTAAGCTCTACCCACTTCCTACATATATTTTTATATCCATAAAATATTATGGGCATCACCTGACGTAAGGGCCTTTAACCAATTAGACTACATCCTGATTGATAAAAGAGGTATTCCGGTGCGAATTGTAGCACTGACCATCTTCTTGAACGGAAATGTAGCTACATAACATACATAAGTCCAATACGCTTTCAGCTTCAAAAATACTTTCGAGCATACTCATCTGAGTAACGACAACGAAACCACCGAGAAAAATATTTTAGAGCAATAACAACACCATCCAAATGTGACTGAGCAAATTCTTTGATGCTAGGGGCACAGAAAAAGGAGTGGTTGATTTTATAATGAATGAAAGGGTGCAATAGCGCAAAAATTAAGCTTACATGCTTTTATTACAAATGCTACTTTGAGCCAGAAAAAAAAATTCGGAGAGAAAAATTATAAAATTCAATAACGAAGAACTTTTGAAATCAATGAAGATATGCAAAGTGATAAAATATGAACCAAATTCAGAACTGTGAATGAGTTCAGACAAGGGTTCATGCCTCAAGCGGACCTGTGAAAAGACGGGGCAGTGAATAAAGTAGACAATATAATGGTGATGATGACCTCACAGAGAACCAATCACAGCCTCTAAGGACTGATTTTTTTCAAAGACTTTTCGCGACCAACCAGCGTTTAACCAGAACCAGCGTCAAATGATAAAAGTCATACCAAATCGCAAACCAAATAAAATGAGTTTTTAATCGTGAATAACAATTCTTGAACTTTGAAGAATTTATTTTTTTTACAATATCGTACTGTTTGTGATTGGACTGTTCCTGATTTTTAGGGTTTTGTAAAATAATTTTACAAAACCCTTCTAAAATCGCGTCCTTTTCGTCCGTCCGTGTGTCACAGCAGTTTTTCTCGGGAACTACTTAAGCTGAAAGCATCAAATTTTGTATGTAGGTGTAAAGTTGTGCTCTCTTCAAAGTTAAACTACAAAAAATTTTTATAAGGTATTCAAGGGGGGTCTCCCCATGTAGGGGAGTGACCCCCCGAAAAAAAATTTCATTGAAGGTAGCCGATATGGATATCAAATGAAAGGTCGTGATGAGAACTTTTCAAAACAGGTCTTAATTTGGCAAAGTTTGCTTCGAGGGGTGCACAGGGAGGGGAATTACACGAAAAATTTGTGTCCCCCCCTCGCGATTGGACACCTGTGATCCGAAAAATCTGAAAAAAATCAAGAATGTAGGCCTTGATGAGTACAACAACAAAAACGTGAGAAGTCGCAATTCACTCAACTTTATTAGTAATAGTATGATTTATCGATTTTATGTTTTCTTGAATAAAATCTTAACGGTACCCTTAAATTCAATGAAATTCAGTACACACATTACTATGTATAAGATTGATCTACCTTTCATAAAGATTGAAACATATTGAGCGAAGTTATAGCGGTTTGAATTTTCCTGTATTACTATGGAACAATATGCGCTGCATTTATTACTATGGCAACATATGGCTATGGAACAACATGCGCTTTTTACCAACTCAGACACTACAATTTTGCTAGGATTTGCATGAAAATTGCAGGAATGATAGGTGTTATGAATATCTTTGAGAACCGGTTCAGCTAGTGGTATCAGTAATCGTAAAACAAAATAGTGGCTGTTTTAAATGCGAAGATTGAATAGTTTTGAAAGTTTTCATGGGAGCTTTTCAAAACAGTTCTTAAACTTTCAGTTTTTGCTTCTGTGGGGCACAGGGGGGAAATACATGAAAAATGTGTTTCCTCCCTCGCGAATGGACATCTGAAATAATTATCAAGGGAGATATTTATGAGTATAACAATAACAAAAAACTCAGAAGTCTAAATTCGTTCAACTGTGTTAATAATAGTATGATCTTCGAATTTCATAGTTTCTCCAATAAAATCAACATTGATCAAACCGTAGATCTTCCTGAAAATTACAAATGATGATAATGGAAACAAACTTTGAAGTCGAATGATAATTTTAATGTACTTAAAGCTATTTACACAAATTTACAAATTTACATTTTGATGACACCTAATAATTGATTGAAGGTAATTCATGGACATGGCTATATTACAATATTGGGTATTGGAGAGCATATTTCATGATCGAAGCTATTCTTTAATGATATAAAGTTCAATTACATTGTATTTTTCGTTGAGCTAATCAATTTGCAAAATTGCAGAAAATTTTAAAAGAATTTAATCAATGGAATGTTATTTGGAGTAAGCAAATTACTTTTGAGACAAGTTCACTGGCATGAGTTTATAATTATGCAATGTAATGGTTTAATGACATGAACAGAATTTAATCAATGGAATGTTATTTGGAGTAAGCAAATTACATTTGAGGCAAGTTCACTGGCATGAGTTTATAATTATGCAATGTAATGGTTCAATGACATGAACATTACCGGCACCCCTAGAGTGATCTAGTTCGTAATTTGATGTTCGTCAAACCAGGTGCTTCGTGATGTCGTGTTCTCCACTTGGATGGTTTTGCATAGTCGCTTCCGGGTATAGTAGGTAATCAGAGCAGTGCCTAGTAGAAGACTTGTCGTTAAGATTGTGACTCCTGCTGTCGTCCCATGATGTTGGATCACCTTCCAATAGGAATTCTCGATGGATGTGAGGACGTCTTGTTGTTCGGTTACGAGCGCCGAAAATTCGTTTGTCGTTGGGAGAGCGGGAACAAATGGTGTGACGTAAGTTTGAAACTCGACATCTTGGTAAAGTTGTGGAGTGAGGATGTATTCGGCTGTTGAGATAGTACATTCTGGTGTCACTCGTAGTATTCCGGTTCCATTTAGCATGATGTTGGTTCTGGTGCCGTGGCATACGCTTTGTGCTGGTGTTGGATTAGGCGTAGAAAAGATCCAAGAATTAGGATTTGTTAATTGTTTCCAAACGGGTTTAAATAGCTTGAAGGTCTTAGTTGGACATCGTTTCCCTGTGTATGAATTGTAGATTTCACGGATTATACAATTTGGTCGTATCTTCAGGTTGATGAGTGTCGCTGCTGAAAGCAAGTAGTGGTTCGTATTAATTTTCATTGCGTTGAATACGTCGTTCTCTGTAGTGTCGAAGTAAAGTTCATCGTCGTAGTTGATTCCGAGCATGGTAGATTTAATATCAAAAATGGTGAAGACATCGTGATTTTCTTGGATGGGAATTGCTGAAGCTTTGACAATGTCATATTTACGATTGTCTATTATTGGAAGTTGACCAGTGAGTTGTAGACAATCTCCTTCATAGGTGGTTGCAACTTTTGTTGTGGCGGCATGTACTATTTCCAAATGCGTTGTTAGAAGTGGTTGTAAGTTGTAGATAGCTGATTCTAGGTCTGCTAATTTTACGCATTCCCATATTCCGGACTTTGTGTAAATTGTTCGTAGAATGCTGTCGTACTTATGGAACACGTCAAAAATATAGTTGCTAGCGTGTTGGTAGAGTGCTAGAAAGCGGATATTGAGTTGATTGTGGTCAATCATAGTGAACCATTCTTTCGATCTATTAATTTCATTCAATCCGTGTTGTAATTGTTCGGAAAATCTCGAAAGCTTCTTATTGATTCTAGAAGCAGTTGAATTCAATACAGTTGTTGCTTTAAGCACAATTTTCCCTTGTTTTAGAACTAGCTGTTTTAATTTTTCTTGATTCTCGTTAAGATTGGTAATGTCCATAATGACTTCGTCATTCACACCAAATAAGGAAGTCAGCATTTGTCCTAGGGGCCCTCGGGTTTTTCGAGAGTGTAAGAAACGAAGTGTGTTTGTGCGGTTTACGGATTCTCGGCATAACTCAGAAAGATGCTGATACAGATCCCAGCAGTGAATTTGGTCATTTACTTTTTGAGCGGACTTACACATTGTTTGTACACTTTCGTCGACTTTCCCAATGTTTTGCTCGTCAAGTTTGAGATCAGTTAAAGGCACTTTAAAATTTAGTTGTAGTGCTCCTCGAAGAAGGTTAGCTGTTCCAACATGTTCGATGTATAATCCTCCCTTTAAAGGTGAAATAGTGACGGTAGATGAGCTTGGAGGTATGCAGCATCCTAGTGCAAGCAAAGTGGAAAGTATAACAGTGGGAAGGCTGACTGACTTTGGTCTTGGTTTTTTATGTTTGGGTTCACTTTGCTTCTCGTGTGCTAAGCTTCTTTTACATAACGAAGAAGGTACAACAGCTGCTGGTGAAGATGATGAGTTTGAAATGGTAGCTGTGTCATTCGCTGTCTCGTTGATTTCATGGTTGAAAGGAAGGCTGCAGACTTTGGTTATCGCTCGTTTGGTGTGTTTTCCATTCATCTTCAGGGTAACAACCCTCACTAAACCATCCACTCCAGGATGAGTGGCGATTACTTTTGCAAGTGGCCACTGCATTGATGGTATGTTGGCAGTTTTTACCAATACAATATCACCTTCCTTGATGTTGGGCCGTGGAGTGAGCCACTTTGGTCTCTGTTGAAGACGATTCAAATAATCGCGTGACCATCTGTGCCAAACGAGTGCTTCATATATTGCACCAGCTTCCATCTTTTGAGCAGAGTAGCGTCGCACTCACTTGGATCGCTTTTGATTTCAAACAAGTCGCTTCCGGTAAGAAAGTGACCTGGTGTTAAAGCGCTCACATCTGATGGGTCCGAACTTATGTCGGTCAAAGGTCTGGAATTCAAACATGCTTCTATCTGAGCCAGAAGTGTGTTGAATTCCTCAATCGTCAAAATCTGCTGGCCAATTGTCTTATACAGGTGTCGCTTCATCGACTTGACACCGGCTTCCCAGAGGCCCCCAAAGTGCGGGCTACCGGGAGGGATGAATTTCCACTCAATATTTTCTTGGGCTAGCTCAGCACCAGCTTTGCGTGTTACATTGTCGTATTCTTCTTTGAGCTGTTTTTGTGCCCCGCGAAAATTAGTGCCACAATCGCTGAAGATTGTGCGACATTTACCTCTCCTAGCAATAAAGCGACGAATTGCTGCTAGGCAAGTAGGTGTCGACAAGTCAGACGCTAGTTCGAGGTGGAAAGCTTTTGTAGCCATGCAGACAAATATGACCATATATGCTTTAGTTGTCTTCAAACCTCGTCCTGAGCTCCAACGTATGTTGATCGGACCTGCATAATCCACACCTGTCTCCAGAAATGGTTTTTCGAAACGGACTCGAGCTGGTGGCAATAATCCCATAAGTTGTTCGTTCGGTTTAGCTGTCATCTTGAAGCATGTTATGCAGTCTTTTAGAATGTTTCGTGTCATCGTGTGCCCAGAGATGATCCAGTACTTCAAGCGTAATGTACTCAGCGTTAGTAAAACCCCTCCATGGAGTGTTTGTAGATGTGCTTCCTTGATGAGAAGCTGCGCTAATGCTCCCTTTGGGATAATGGCTGGATGCTTTCTTTCTTCGCCGATAAGTGCATGGTAGATGCGGCCACCTACCCGTAGGACACCATCTGTGTCAATCCATGGAGCTAGAGATCTTAATTTGCTGCTATCTGGTACTGTATTCGATCGCTGAAGATGTTTTATTTCTTCGTGGAATGCATGGGCTTGTGCTAATCGAATGCATAATATTTCTGCATCTTTAAGTTCGCCTTTAGTGAGATCTCCTGTTCGTTTAAACGATGTGTTTCGTGTGTTGTGTCTAAAGCGTTGACATAAGGCAACAACCCTTTTCAGTTTCCTGATGCATGAGAAGCGACGCAGAATTTCCGGATCCAAGAACGATTTATCGATCGCTAGTGTAACCTGATGGATGGATCCATTTCCCACATCGTCCTTTGTGAGGTAACAAGATCTTGGAATGAACGTTTTAAGCCAGCTTGTACCATTCCACCATTGAGTTGATTCTAACAGATCCATTGGGAAGACACCTCGAGACGCAAGATCAGCTGGATTATCTTTAGTTGCAACATGGTGCCATTGTTGTGAACTACTCTTCCTTTGAATGTTTCCTACTTGATTCGCAATGAATACTTTCCACTTAGATGCTGGGCTTCGAATCCAATCCAGCACAATGGACGAGTCTGTCCAGTAAAATTTTGGAACATGCTTCCAACCGTGTGCTTGTACCACTTGATCCATCAGATCTACTAGTAGCTCGGCCCCACACAACTCTAGACGAGGTATGGTGCGTGTTTTCACGGGTGCCACTTTTGCCTTTGATGTAACCAGATTGATACTCACAGAACTTGGAGTGTTTACTTTGATGTAAATAACGGCGGCGTAGGCTTGAGAAGAGGCATCACAAAATCCATGCAATTCGAACTGATCTTGGTTGGAGCAGCCAATCCATCTTGGAACTTTTAATTTGTTCAACGCAGGCAGTTGTTTATGAACAGTGAGCCAATCTTCTACATCTTCTTCTCGTAAAGTATCGTCCCAGTCGCACTTCATTAGCCATAGTTTCTGTACAGTGATTTTCCCAATGATTATACATGGCTGTATCCATCCTAGAGGATCGAATAGCTTAAAAACTTCGGACAGAATGCTTCGCTTTGTAATTTCTTTGGGAACGTTGCGGTTAATTGTGAGCGAAAAATGGTCTGCTCCAGGATGCCATTGTAGTCCTAATGTTTTAACGGCTCCTTTCAGGTAAATGTCAAAAGTCATTTGTGTTTCTCTGTCTTCTGACGGAATGTTTTTGAGCAGATCAGGGTGATTGGATGTCCATTTTCGTAAATGAAACCCTCCACTTTGCATGATATGTCGCAAATCGGCTTGCAAGTTAACTAGTGTATCCAGCTCGTCTGCGCCTGTTAACACGTCGTCAACGTAAAAATCCCTGAGTATCACAGCAGCTGCTTCAGGGTACTTTGGTGCCTCATCTGTTGCCAATTGTTGAAGTGTTCTAATGGCTAAAAATGGTGCACTCGATGTTCCATATGTGACGGCTTTCAGATGATAATGTCGGATGGGTTCCTCTGGGTTGAAGCGCCAGAGTATCCGTTGGCAATCCACATCCTCCTCATTGATCCAAATTTGGCGGTACATTTTCTCAATGTCCGCCGCTATTACGTATCGATGCTGCCTCCAACGCATAAGCACATGCAGGATGTGTTGCTGAATGGGTGGCCCAGTTAACAGGATGTCATTCAAAGCTTTTCCGCCCTTTCCCTTTTGAGACGCGTTGAATACCACTCGAAGCTTAGTGGTTGAACTGCTGGTTTTCACGACTGCATGGTGTGGCAAATAATAACTTGGCTTCGTATTGATGTCTTTTGAAGGAACTAACTGCATGTGACCAAGCCTGAGGTATTCCTCTATAAACTCTTTGTACTGAGCGTATAAGTCAGGATTTCGGATGAGTGCTTGTTCCAATCTGCGAAACTGTATTTGAGCAATTTTGGTGGTTTCACAGGACGAAAGTTCTTCCCTGGCTTTAAATGGTAGACTCACTATGTATCGACCAGTATCCGTACGAAGGCAATGTTCGGTATAATATTTTTCGGCAAGCACTTCGTCAGCAGTTAATGATTTTTTTCCGTAATATCCTCGATTTCCCAAAATTGTTTTAAATGGCTGTCAAATTCTTCAAAAGAAATCAGAGCATTGATTGTTTGGGGTTTGGATGTAGCTGCAGTAGGTCCGAAAAGAACCCAACCAAGTTTTGTATTCTGAGCGCATGGGTTCCCAGTCCGAAATTCTGGTAGTAAAATGCGACCATATACATCTACGCCAATTAGTATGTCAATTTCACCTGGTACATTAAATGATGGATCCGCTAAGTCTGATTGCTTAATTCCATCTGGAAGTGTATAAGCCACTTGAAGAGAAGGTATTAAGGCTGTTATTCTGTCTAACACTAGCGGCTTAAATTTGATGCTCTCTTCCATTCCATTTTTGTTCTTCACCAAGGTGATTGAAGCTAGACCGTTAGCTGCCAGTTTCTGATTTCCTCCAACCCCAAGAATTGATGCGTTCACCTTCTTTGGCTGGATACCAAGATGTTTAACTGCTGAAGTGGTAATAAATGATCGTTGTGCGCCAGTATCGAGCAAAGCACGAAGCGTTGCTAATTCGCCTGTACGTGTTTGAACCCGAACTAGAGCCGTTGAGAGCAAAAGGTTCGTTTGCTTAAGAGCATGGTTTGCTTGCGCACATTGTGCCTTCACCTCGACCGTAGTGTTTACTATTTTTTTTTTAGCCTCACCATTGTGGAGTAACGTATGATGACGCTTTCCATAAGTCTTACACGTATGTTTTGACGTGCACCCAGTCACTTTGTGCTTGTCACTTAGGCAGTTGAAGCACAGTTGTTTTGATGAAACGAAATTCCGTCTAGCTTGAAGCTCAAGTTGCTTGAACGAGTCACAACTTAGAAGCCGATGACTTGCCTTGCATTTTGGACAACTCTGCTTGACCTGAACATGGGACGTGTGCACGCTAACCGCCCTTTTGGTCCATGGTTTTGAATTCCCTGATAAAGCTTCAAGCATCATCAATCTCTTTTGTATAAACTCCAAAAACGTTGAAAGTGATGGCATGGTTGAGATCCCACTAATCTCCTTTTGCCAATCCTTGCGAGTTTCTTCGTCTAATTTCTGGTTTAGAAAAAAGATTATCACGACATCAAAAGACTCCCCTTCAATTGCCTGCAAAGATGCCTCCAATTGATGGGTGACATCCAACACTCGTTTGAAGCCGTTGATGTCGTTAGAACCACATTTTTGGATATCCCAGAATCGTTGTAGGACTTCCTGGGCAATGGCTCGATGATTGTCATAACGTTAAGACAATAGCTTCCATGCAACACTATAATTGGCCGCAGTGATGCTCAAATGGCTGATGAGTTTCTCTGCGTCATCTTTCACGGCATTCCGGAGATACTGTAATTTTTGTACTGAATTCAACTGTGAATTATCGTGTACCATCGTCTTGTACAGATCTCGGAATCCGAACCATGACGCATACTGCCCGTTGAATGTGGGAATACGGATCCTCTCCAGCTTCACGGATTCGACTGTGCTTGTTTCCATGGATCCCCTGTACTCGTACAACTTGGAACGAAACAGCGTCAAGTATTCCAGAACCAAAGACTCCAATGATTCATATTCCTCGTTATACAGCTTAAGTTGATCTGGGGTCTTTTCTAAAGCTAGATTTACATCTGCATGCAACTCCTCACAGCTTCTCCATTGTTGCTGTAGCTTCTCCAAGCGTGTAACGAAATAAGCCACTCCATGCCTCTTCTCGCCGTCTTTTTTAAAATTGGAAATGATGCGCTTTGTTGCTGCAATATTTAAATTTTGGGTTTTTTCCGCCTGATTTGCCATCTTTATCTATGGTGTGAGAATCTGAAAAGACTTGTGATTTTATATTGAAAATATAATTTTTGCTCGGGCGCCAAATGATCAAACCGTAGATCTTCCTGAAAATTACAAATGATGATAATGGAAACAAACTTTGAAGTCGAATTATAATTTTAATGTACTTAAAGCTATTTATACAAATTTACAAATTTACATTTTGATGACACCTAATAATTGATTGAAGGTAATTCATGGACATGGCTATATTACAATACTGGGTATTGGAGAGCATATTTCATGATCGAAGCTATTCTTTAATGATATAAAGTTCAATTACATTGTATTTTTCGTTGAGCTAATCAATTTGCAAAATTGCAGAAAATTTTAAAAGAATTTAATCAATGGAATGTTATTTGGAGTAAGCAAATTACTTTTGAGGCAAGTTCACTGGCATGAGTTTATAATTATGCAATGTAATGGTTTAATGACATGAACAGAATTTAATCAATGGAATGTTAT
This sequence comes from Odontomyia ornata, assembly GCA_963969285.1. Taxonomy (NCBI): domain Eukaryota; kingdom Metazoa; phylum Arthropoda; class Insecta; order Diptera; family Stratiomyidae; genus Odontomyia; species Odontomyia ornata. The sequence continues at coordinate 98,545,693 of OZ017739.1, read as the reverse complement.
TTGGAGTAAGCAAATTACATTTGAGGCAAGTTCACTGGCATGAGTTTATAATTATGCAATGTAATGGTTCAATGACATGAACAATCATTGACATGCTTCTTGACTTTATTCAATCTGGTGACCGCATTTTGTAAATTGAATATAAAACCCTTCTGACATGAGCGTAGGTCTGTTTACCCAACTTGTTTATTTTATGTATTCCATTAGATTGCGTCAATTTTGATTAAAAAATGAAGCTTATGCTTATTTAAATATTCTAATTACTGTTTTAGAAAAGGATGGATTTCACACCATTTTTCGTAATTTATATTTACTTGATATAAAAAGACCTTCATTTTATGCTATTTATTATAATATTTATCTACTCTATATTTTTATTTTATATTAAAATTAAAGGTACCCTTATTCACATTTTAGCTTGATTTTTATTTGCTCAGTTTTACTTTTTAAATTTGAGTAATTGAATTTACATGCTTTATTTGCGGAACCTATCTTCCATGGACACAAATCGAGAGAAAGGTGCAAATATACTATAGAGTTTATGATCGATGGCAATGATTGCAGAATTTTAGGGCTGATTGCATAAACGCCCTAAGTAGTCATACAGAATTAAAAATTTTAAACCTTTGTCACATAGAATACCGCGGGCAGCGATCTTTGACCGCCATGGGAGAGTGGTCTGTTTGTATTATCGCAGTCATCTACATGGCAATCTGTCACAGCGGTCCATCGTAGATGATCACCAGCCAAAAGAACCCTCGACCATTTCCTCCAGGTCTCATTTTGCCTCAGGGATAACCACCGTTTTTACCGTTTTTTCCCCTAGGTGACTGATATAGCTTCATTGGAACGCAACACAAGCGTTCTACCAGCGACCTATAAAGTGGCGGCGTTCACAAGTAACAATCAGTTTCCCGGATTGTTTGCCTGGCATTGGCAGTATTGCCTGAATAATGCTGCTAACTTCTAGCTGTCAGTGTTGACAGGTTGTGTTGTTTGATTTGTGGTCGGTTTTTAAAAATATATCTCAACATCAGGCGTTAGGTCCATATCAAACAAAGTCGACTACATTTATTTGGGGATCGATTTTGTTGAATTTGTATCCATATGATATTGGTATATATCGGCCAGGTAACAAATATTTAGGAAACAATTCAAGCAAAATGTCTTCGCAGTGTCTTAAAATAAATAAATAGTGACAGTGTGACCATTTTGAGATATTGATCAACTGTGCCCAATATTTCAATTTATCATCATCTATGGTGTAAATACCCGAGCCGAACTTTGGCCTCCAGGATTAATTTTCTCGAATTATCACCGTTATGTGATCTTGCGCGCTAGTTGATCACTTCCAGAAAGGATCTACTATTAGTTTCTATTATCTTTTCCCATCGAGTCCTCGGTCTTCCCGTTGTACGAGTATGTCAACCTACTACGCTCTACTCTTCAATGTGCTTTTGGCTAGGTTATTTTTTCGAATCTTTCTATATAGCCCGCCTATTTGCAAGTAGATACTGGTGGTCTGTAAAATAATTCATACAACTCAGCATTGTAGCGTACTCTGTACGTTATTTCACTCGACCGTAAATTTTCCAGAATACTTTGCGTTCAAATATATTCACTGCATTTTTGGATTCGCTCGTCAGGGTCGATGTTTCACTTCCATATATGAGCAGAGGTTTGACTTGTGATTTAAATATACAGTGATTATTTAGCCTGTACACCACTCTGGACCTTAGAAGAGGAAGTATGGAATAATAGTCTTTATGTATGGTATTTACTTCAGCAACTCTTCTATTCAGGTTGGCTCCAAGATAGATTAATTTATCCACATTTTCAACGTTTTAATAACCTAGGGTCAGTTTTTGTAAAATTCCTTGTTTGAAGCATGAGTTTAGTTTTAGTTTCATTAAATCGTAGGCTTATTCGGTTTGCTTCTGAATCTAGGCTCAGAAATGCTACTATGGCTTCAAAAATTGTGCGTGCTAGAATATTGGCGTCATCAGCATATGCAATCAATTGTATGGACTTGAACATTACTTTACCAGAGGTTTCAGCTAATGCCTTCCTGGTCAGCTAATGTCTTCCTGGTCAATATTGAATAGCATTGGGTCAAGCTCATCTTCTTACTTTAAGCCTGATGTCATTATGAAGCTGTTCTTAAGTTCACCGTTTACCTTAACCCAGGACTCTGTGTTTAGCATTTTGATTTTGACCATGTGGATTAGTCTGGTTGGAACGTCAAAGTGAATCATCATTTTGTACAGGGCATTTTTGTCGACACTGTCCTATGCTTGTTTGAAGTCTACAAAGAGTTGATCCACATTGATGTTATATTCCTAGCCCTATTCAAACACCTGCTTAATTGGGAATATTTGGTCTATTGTAGACCATTTAATTCGAAAACCTTCCTAACACTGTCCTATCATACTTTCACAGTACGGCTTTAAATTTCTTCCCATGATTTTGGAGAGCTCTTTATAGGATGTACAATGCAGTGCAATGCCTCTATAATTTTGATACCTTAACTTGTCCCCCTTTTCGTGTACAGAACATATTATACTTTCTCGCCAGTCTTCTGTTAATTACTCTTCTGACCATATTGTGCATACTCATCCATGAAGAAGGATATTTAGTTGGGGACCCCCCCCCCTGGAGCCTTATTCTTTCTGAGGAATGTTTATAGCTTTAGCCATCGTTGGGGACGTTGTGAATAGCTTCTGGAAATATTGCAACCATCTGTTTTTAATTTCGACCTTTGATTGCTTCTTGTGGGCTTTTGCAAAGACTTGTTTGTGGACTGAAGCCGTCTCTTAAATGTTTAATAGGGGCATACGCTGATTTGATTTCATGTATGGTCTGATTTCATGATTATCTGTTGGATTTTAGTGTTGATGGTCATTTATTTCTTTCTTTGGTACGTTTTTTAGTTTTTTTTCAAAGTATTTAAATTGTTCTTCTTTGGCCCGTGTTGGCTGCTGCATTTATTGGTTTTTTTGACTTCTTTCTTGCATTTTTCGTCGTACCAGTCGTCCCTACTTTTCTTTAGGTGGTACCCTTAGTCCTCTTCAGCCGCTTCCACATGGTTTTGATGTTATCATCATTTTCTTCCGCCTGCGGGAATACATTGAAGAAATTTTCCAGCGCTGACATGTATGTGAACATTACTGAGCTATCATTTGGCTTGTGTATCTGGTACCTTGGAGTAACTGATGCTGTTTGTTTATACCTGTTGGAGATGCAGCATTGGAAATTGACTTTTATAAGGTAGTGGTCCAAATCACAGACTGCGCTGCAGAACGAGCGCATCTCGAGAATCCTTGTGGCCGCTCATTTTTGTATGAAAATATTTTCGATCTGGTTCTGATCATCTATACGGCAGACCGAAGAGCTACAATAATTCAGAGCCATATTCAAAAAATTTTCAATGATGTGTAGCTGAACACTGACAATTGGCAAATAAAAATCAATGCGCAGAAGTGCAAAACAATTTTGTTTCGGAAAACGCTCCGGGGAGGTCAGTCAAGACCTGAAACGTAATTGGAAGAATTTCCAATTTATGGCTGGTGAGAGTAGTTTAGAACAGTTGTCACATAAATCCTGTATTCGATACCTAGGTGTTCATCTCGATCATGTTATGTTATGTTCTTGAACCAAAAAGGAAAATACACACACTAATGTTTTAATGATAGTTTATTGTAAATATTAAATTGGTGATACAATTTAGTGTGGAGGTCGATACGTGTTATCTCGAGTCGCACGGAGCGTAGACTGAACTGTGCACGGCGCATGTTTACGTATGAAACGCGGCACGGCTCATCGACTCGCGACACACACACTCGTACACATACCTATCATACGCACTCACACACCACATACTTATCATACACCACAACTCTCCTCCCTCTTATTATTTAAGTTTTGGAATCGCGGTGACCTGCGTAATTCTTTGTTCGACTCTGGGACTTTTATTTTCTGATCCTTGTGGCGTTTATGTATAATATTGTCCTCGTCTTTTACGGCGAAGGTGGATGGTGATAGCTTTTTAATAATTCTTGCCTTGCTTCTTTTCTCGGCATTCACGCGGTAGTCGTCTATGAGTACTTCGTCGTCCTTTTCTAATTCCAACCGTCGACTGCCGCTTCTTGCCACTATTTGTGCTCGTTGATGTGCTTGCACCGTTTCTGCAGTGTTGTTCCTGAATACATCGAACCTGGTACGCATGTCCCGCTTGTACATCATTTGGTATGGGCTTTTACCCGTGGTGCAGTGTTCAATGCTCCGATAGTTGAATAGGAACTTGTTTATTGCTGATTCGACTGTTTCTCCCCCTTTTATGATTTTTGATACCTTGTCTTTGAATATACCAACGAAGTTTCGGCTGCACCGTTTGTTGCTGGGTGATACGGAGGAGTGAGACTGTGCTTTATGCTGTTTTGTTTTAAAAACTTTTCGAATTCGCTGCTGCGAAATTGTGGCCCTCCGTCCGTCACCAAGTGTACTGGCAACCCGAACCGTGCGAAAAGAGTTTTAAACTCTTCTATGAGTTTTTGAGCCTTAGTATTTTTTTTGAAATTTATTATTTCAGGCCATTTTGAGTGGGCACAAATTACGATAAGGTACATGTCTCCGTAAAAAGGTCCCAAGAAGTCTGCGTGTAATCGGCTCCACGCGCGATCTGGCCATGGCCACGTTGTGAGCGGCAAGTTCGGTGGTTTCGTTGCTTCAATAATGCACGTGCAGCAGTTTTTCACGGTGAATTCGATGTCGTGATCTATTTCTGGCCACCACACATAGGAACGAGCGAACATTTTGATTTTTACAATTCTCATGTGCGAGGCGTGGAGCTCACGCAGAATCGTTGGCCTCATGCTGGCAGGTATTATTGCGCGTAGACCCCAAAATAAACAGCTTTTCTCAACTGTTAGTTCTAGCTTCTTTCTGTGATAAGGTTTCAGTACGTCCGTGAGATCGCACAATTTTGGCCAATCGCCTTTTGTGTACGCCATAACTTTGTTGATTACTCCATCTTTGATGCTCTCTCGGGCTAATTTTTTGCTATCGACTGTGTCGATTGCTTCATCGAAATAATGCACATTTGAAAATGTAGCTTTTAGTAGGTGTATGTCCGCTTCTGTTTTGACTGGCAGTCGAGATAGCGCGTTGCAATTTGCGTTCGCTTTCGAGCTTATGTGCTCTCTTTTGTTTACTGTGATATTATCCCGTTCTTCGATGTGCAACGGCCAGCACCCGAATGCCGAAAGCCATTTACGACTGATCAAAGCCGGGCCTGATCCCGATAAAACATAGCAATCAAGCGTGCGGGTTTTATTTCTAAACGTTACTTTCAATTTTGTTATTTTACCGATCGGACTCATTATGGTGCCATCGTAACCGCGCAAATCTACCGGTGTATCGAAAAGCTTCGCGTTCGCAAATTTTTCGCGCCAGATTTTATTTGAAATTACCGATTCGTATGTGCCCGAATCGACTTCCATTCTCGTGTTTACATCGTTTATACGTACATCAATATACATCGGCGCGCCGTCACGATCTCCACTTACAAAATGTTTGTTTGCAAAATTATTTTCGACTATGTCGAGCGTGTAGAAATCTTCATGATGATCCTCAAAAGATCAAACGGACCGCGCAGCATCTTCGTCCGCGTCGCTGTCTGGCTCACTGCCTTCCTTATCGATCTTTTTGATACCGCGCTTGGCATTTGCACGTTTGGCGAAACAGGCATCTTCGATGTGTCCACGTTTCCTACAGTGACCGCATGTCGCGTCTTTGTACTTACATACATCTCTCCTATGCCCGGTTTTACCGCAACTGGCACATTCATTGCGTTGTTTTGATGTTCCCGGGCTTGCGCATTGATAACGAGTATGTCCGCGACCGCCACAATTCCAGCATGAGTTGTCTTTAGCTTCGCGTGCTTGATGTCGGCTTTGCTGCGTGCGTGGTCCCTGTTTGTTGTTGTAACTCGACCTCTCGCGATGGCTTTTATCATGCCCGATAGCAAGTACATCTTGCTGGTGGTTAATCCTCACGTTGCTTTGCGCATTTTTCTGCGCCATTTCTCGCGCGATTGCGCTTTTTAGTGCTGTGTCGAACGTTAACCCTTCTGTTTCGAACAGTTTGATTTTCGTGTCCGTATCAGATAGTCCGCATACGAATTGGTCTTGTAGGGACTCTATTTTAGCGAAGTTGCACTTTAACGACAATTTCTTCAAACGTGCGGCAAAGTCGGCAATGCTTTCGCCTTGTTCTCGGCTTGCTTTGTAGAAATTATTTCGTTCCATCAGTTCAGACGGCTTAGGCTCGAGGTGATCTGCCATGAGCTTCGTGAGCTCCCCGTATTTTTTTCGGCTAGCTTTTGCGGCGCACAAAGATTTTTAATAAGCCCATACGCATCCTCGTCAATTGAGGTGAGCAGTATGGCCGCCTTCTTTGCGTCGATAGTTGTGTCCCGAGCCAGAAACTGGAACTCAAGGCATTCGACGAATGTTTCCCATTTGTCTTTATTAAGACAAAATTTTATTCGCGTACTGTTCTCCGCCATGTCACTATCGCTATCTGAGTCGTACTCTTGGAATGTGTCTCTGGGGCACTTTATGCTGCTAGTGTTTACTTTCTGCTCGTCTTGCGTTTTTACCGATTCTTCTTGTAGTTCCACGGCTGGTTTGTCTTTATTTTCCGTGTCAACTGCGGCTTCTCGTTTTGCGTTTGCCTCGTCGTGCACTAATAACACTAACGTGTCACGTATGTCGTCGCGTGTTGCGTTTGGATCGACTTGCACTCCGCGTTTTTCTAGTTCGTCACTTATATCTTTTTTCGTTAATTTCCAAATCCATCCAACGTCCGATTTACCTGGCATTTGTACACCCTGTCACACGCGTGAATACGGTACAAAACATCCTCGTCGCCACTAATTGTTATGTTCTTGAACCAAAAAGGAAAATACACACACTTATGTTTTAATGATAGTTTATTGTAAATATTAAATTGGTGATACAATTTAGTGTGGAGGTCGGTACGTGTTATCTCGAGTCGCACGGAGCGTAGACTGAACTGTGCACGGCGCATGTTTACGTATGAAACGCGGCGCGGCTCATCGACTCGCGACACACACACTCGTACACATACCTATCATACGCGCGCACTCACCACATACTTATCATACACCACAGATCAGTATCTGTAATATATTGAACATTTCAAAATCATGCTCAGTAAGGCACAAAAAGTAGTCATGGTCCTACGAAAGCTCTTTCATTCCAGATAAATTGATCAAAATTTCAAAATTATCTGTCACAAGACCCTGGCTATACCAGTTTTGACATATGGATGTCAGATCTGGTACAACCAGAGTGCTAGTACTATGGAAGAATTAAGAGTTTTCGAAAGGAAATGTCTTCGTGCATGTACTGATTTGTACAAAAAGCCTGAGACAGATTGGAAACCCCATATATCGAACAGAAAAATTTAGCAAACTGCTAAAGGGACAAGAGTCGATATCCTCATATTGAAACTTCTTCGGAATCATATCGCAATATATGTAACTGTGAGTGAAGACCCTTGGATTTCACAGCCATCACACCCTACAGATGGGTATATTGAGACTTGCTTTGCTACTGGCTTCATTCCTCCAGAAGCATTCGTGTATTTGGACATGAATCGATATGTTTTTGATCCTGACGGCGTCCCAGTCATATTTCACATATATAGGTGGGCCACCAATAAGAAGACAAAATATCCTCCAAATTTGAGTTCACGAAACCAACAATTCCAATAGAGATACTCATTTGCTAGATTCGTTGAAGCTGATCGAGCTGAGACGGAGCAATCTACGAATTGGTCGTTGAATGACAATGTTTATATTATTCCTTCCTTCAATTTTTGTATTTTTCGTAACTTAGTTTTTGAGTTTCAGCTCATTATTCCTACATACAGTGTTGTTGTTTGCTTGTGTTAAAAATTAGGGATAGGTTAGATATATGTTATCTTTATTATATTAGGTTTAGTGATAAGGTTAAACGCGTAAGTTAGGAATAATGTGATAAGATTTTTTGTAAAAGATAAAGTTTTTGATTGAATTCTATTAGAATTAGGTTGTAACATATTAGGTATAGGATAAAAGTCCACTGTTGTGTTAAAATTATAAATAATTTTGAATAGTGTAAGTTTGTTTTTTCTTAGTTTTCCAATCAAATCATAATATATGTAATCATCTTAATTAATTTGAATTCGCTATAGTTTTTTTGATAAAACGTGTTTATCTGATAACGTTTAGATTTAGAGAGCCATTTGGGCCATTAAGTTGGTTTTTTTAATGTTTGGAATTTGCTTTATATTCTTTTAAAATTTGTAACAATTCGTATTGAATAAAGCGCTTTTTACTTTGACTATGATTTTCGTGTTTTAATTTGTTTGCACTATTCCGAATCTCAAAATTAACTATAAGATTATTTGAGTCCGCACGTTTCACGGGATTTCGAACAGTCCTCGTAATTAATATGTTCTAACTGTTGTTTGCACCGGAGTCACCATTCGTAGTGGCTCCTACATGTACGATAATTAAAAGTTGACACTGTTTTCTTTTATGCGGGTGTTTGTTAACTTTATATCTTAATTTTATCCATGAAATCTTTAAAGTTATATACTATTTTTCACTTTTTGATGTTAAATTTTTATTGCTTCACATTTCAATCGTTTTTTATAATCACTTCAATGTGTTGCCTTATCAGTGGCTGAGATTGAACCCTTTTAACTAGTATCTTAGGCCTATGGATTAGTATTTCTTTTGAGTATTAGCAATTGGTACGACTGATAAATTTTATTTTGCTTGTACATTTGCAACTAGTATGCTAGTACAATGTGATCCCGATAATTTCATTAGACGGAATGTTAGCCAACATCATGACAAAATCATTGCTAAGCAGATCGCACCCCAAGGTTGTCGAATCTTTTAGCCTACTTGAAATCAACTAGATAATTTAGGTATAGGGTTATCCATTTTACGCTTGGGAAAGTAAAGCTCAAGAAAACACATAAAATATTCAGATGGAAACAGAATTTTTTTTTATTTTTTATTGAACCTTGCCATTATACGTGAAACACAACATCATTCAAATATTTTCTACGGGACCTCTTGCAGGCCTCAATCCTTTTGAGGTAACTTTCAATGACTTTTCGGCACATTTCCTGCAATATCTCGGCTATAACTTCACGAATATTGGTTTTCAATTGCTCAAGATTTCGAGAACTCTTTGCGTAAACACGACCTTTCACATAGCTCCATAAAAAGAAATCCAAAGGTGTTACTTCGCAGGGTCTTGCGGGCCAATTGACATCACTCAATCTTGAAATTACGCGTCCTGGAAATTTCTCTTGCAAAAGTGCTCGATTAGGCTTGTGGCTCCGCCCTGTTGGAACCACCTGTTTTCCAGATCATAATCTTCAATTTCTCTCCAAAAATAGTTGGTTAACTTCCATCCATAGCGGTCAGAATTGACTGTAATGGCTCTTCCTTGGTCGTTTTCAAAAAAATACGGGCCAATAACACCACCAGACAGACCATAATGCACACCAAACGGTCACTTTTTCCAGATGCAAAGGCCTTTCTGCAATCACCTGAGGATTTTGAGAGCCCCATATGTGGCAATTCTGTTTATTTACGTAACCACTGAGCGAAAAATGAGCCTCATCGCTAAAGAAAATTTTGTTCAAAAAATCGTTATCAATGGCTTGTTGGTCAACCACCCAATTTGCATACATTCTGCGTTGTGTATGGTCTCAAGGCTTAAGTTCTTGAGTGTGTTGGATTTTGTACGGATGGAGATGCAAATCCAATTGCAAAATCCACCGCAATGAGCTGTAAGACAAGCCCAAATGTTGAGCACGTCGAGGAATCGACGAATTCGGGTTTTCCTCCTCACTTTGAGCAACGACAGCGATATTTTCGGCAGAACGAATGTTGCGATGATGCACAGGCCTTGCAGTATCAATAACCGATGCAGTCTCTTCAAATTTTCTCACTGTGTTCGAAATTGTTTGCTGTGTAGGTCAATTATGTCGACCGTAATCGGCTCGTAAAGCCCTAAATGTTGATACAGCAGAAACACCATTTTTATAATAAAATTTAATAATTTGAATGCATTCTTCGACTATTAAACAATCCATATTTCTGAATGGCAAACCTTCAGCTAAAAAAGCATGCTTTGGATGACATTTAATTCTGACAGATGTCAAATGGCAGGGTTATACTTTCCTACCACGAAATGGATAACCCTGTATTTTCGTGTGGCTGTTCGTATCAAGGGAGAGTGTCAGATGATAATACTTTCACGCACACATATGCACATCATTTCATGTATAGCTAATCGAAAATTCATCATCTATGTTGTGTCTTTTTAATCAGACGCATAAATAATAGATGAAACTTTGCAAATCATATTATTTATTTTTATTCAAAGCATTCCCAACCAATTCTCCCCACTGAGGGTAAAGAATCTTCTTTTTAATAAAATATCTTACCTTTAAATCGAATAAAAACATTAAACAGCTTGTTGCGGCTTTCATGATTTTATTATAAAAATAAGATGGTTCAAACAATCTTTTTTTTTGTTATAAAATTGGATTTTAAATCGATTCAACGTAATTTCAACTTAATTTTACCAGGAGGTTAACACAATCGGTAACAATTTTCTAACAGATTTACACTGCTCATTTTGTATAAGGTACGTTCACAATTACACTTACGAGTAATCACATATACAACAGCTTTTTTCCTATAATGCTTGATTAGTTTATCGTTTCTTAAATACACGCTTTACATTAAAGAGCTTTGGTTTCCGTAATGTATGACACACATTAGGGCCACGATACCTCTACGCGGAATGTTATATGAATTTTTAATGTTTCATTAACCTGCCCACACAAAAAAAGGAATTGTTGATATATATAATGAAAGATTTAACATATTCAGAAAGCAGTACCTATTTTTATTTTCGTGTATATTTTGGTAAATAACTTTATTTTTTCACTATTTTTGTCGGGTTTTCAATGCATTTATATGCAGACATAATAGTCTGTACATACGAATAAAATTTGTGCATTATTTTGTATTTTTATGAATTCATCTTATATATTTTCTTGCAGTTTTTTAGCCATCAGGTTTGTATTCAAAAAATCGAAACATGTTTACTTCAAGTTCTGTAATTATCGTTTTTCTTGTTAATTTCTTTCAACATTTAATTTTTTACTAGCAATGATTGCAATTAGCTATGCTAAAGATATATATTCTTTTGTTATTTGTATATTATTACAAAAAACAACACAATAATTGCATATTTTTTGGTTGAGTGCGACTCATTCAAACGCTTACAACATTTATCGAGCTTTTGTATCTTTAAGGTTAAAATTATAAGTAGTATTCTATAGTTATCAGTTGCATTGTTCATCATATTCCCGTTTATTAATAATATCTGTAGTTAGACTTTTGCATTTTTATTCAATAATATGGATGAAATTCATTTTTATTCAAATTTTTTTTAGATTGTTTTTAATTTTTGCTTTCGTGTATGCTAATCCTGCTTAAAATTTCTATGTTATGTGAACACATCGGGTTGGGTTATACAAAGTGTTTATGATTTATGTTTATAATGTGAGCGTAAGGAGCAGGTTATAAATTGTTGACCATTTTTCCCACTGAAATGTGATTATTCGAATGCAGGCTATGCGATTGCTTATATGATAGTTCACAGATTAATTGAGAATGAGATGATGAGAATAAAGCTTAAAATGTTGGGAGGCTTTTTTTATTTTAAATCGATTTGAGTTGACTTGATGTAGGTAAAACGAAGATAGGAAGTCAAAACTGATAAAACTAGAACTTGGCACGGTAGGGAGTTTTCCGATTATTTTGAAAATTAGTTTCAATCAAAATATTACCTTTATTCTCATCCTTATTAAATTTGCTTGGTTGCGTAACGAATGATATAATGAAATTTATCCAAAAGACAAACCGAATTAATTACGCTATCACGAGAATAACTCCTAAAACATCGACATCGACTTCCAATTACGATCATCGTCTCTAACAACACACGTATGTTAATATTACGGGGTCCAGTGTAAATTGCATAAATATTTTCATTTCCATTGAAATCGGCCAGCGACTTTTATTTAAAATGTTTAAACATTCATTTCGATTTGCATCATATTCAAATTCGCAAATTTTCTATTTTTTGCTTATTTTTGTTTTCTCAGTTGTTTATAATACAGTTCCTCAAAAATCTACTATAAAATCTAAAAGTACACTCACATTTTTAATGTGAAATATATCTTGTATATAAATACATAATAATTTTTCTTCAAACAATTTCCTTGTGTTATCTTTTTGCATAAGTTTTCTTAAAAAATACAGTCGAGATCATTACATGCTTCCTATTTAGCATTTCGCTTTTATTCTAGATTTACGTTACATTATTATATCTATTTTCTATTTGTTGTGGTTCATTTTTTTTTAATACATTCACGATTAAAAACATTCTTCTAGTACAATATAATTTATAAAACACCTATTATTATTGTTGTTTTTAATGGAGTTCATCTCTCTCCATTTATATCAAAATATTAATTTCATTTCGATTTGGTTGATTGGAAAACTTAAAAATATAAGTATTTATTTTTCAATCCTATTCAATTAATGAACTAGTATTTTCATTTATTTCCTCATAATACTTGCTGTCACAGCTGAAAATATATATATTTAATGCTAAAGACGTTTGGCATGATCTTCAGACCTTCTAGATACTGATTAGCTTATGCAGAAAGTTAAAATTTATACTTTTCCGTTTGATTCTTAAAACATCCCTAAATTATAGTAACACACACATTGCTGCTTGTTTTTTAGTTTATATTTATTCAAGACGACAACGACGACTAGATTTAATATTGTTAACGATGTCTAATTATAATGGTACCCATATTAACGCTTGATTTATGCTATCATTCATAAAAATGTTCACTACAATAATTTATTTATTGAGTATTTTCGGGATGCTAATCACTTTTTAATGTTACCAAAAATGATCAGCTTTTATTAAGGATTCTTTCTTTTCCAAACGATACACCAACAAAGAGAATCCAAACTAAATGTTTATAGGAATTTTAAATGAAAATAAAACCGTTTTTTTTATGTGATCGTGTTAAAACTATTTCAAGCAAAAAGAACAAGAAATGATAAAAGTTAGCAAATGGAAAGAATTTTTTTCAGAGGTACGAGTATTTAATTTTATAGGGCCTACATCTTCTTTAATAATGCAACGAAAAATTTTAGCATAAAAAGTCTGCATTTCATAAAATCATCTTGTCAATAATGTTATAAAGAAAAAATCAATTTACCATAATTACACTAAATGAATTAACTTTTGAATTTAGAACTAAAACTGAGAACATTGGTCATATCTTTTTAAAAGATGGAACTACATAAGAGGGTAGCACACTTCTTTTTTTTGAAAAAATCGATTTTCTAAAAACATCAAATTCGTGTAATATATACCTCCAGAAATAGTAAAAATTATATTATATAGGTCGGAAGGACCGAGAAGTATATTTAAATCGAGATACAATACAAAGTAACCGAGCGGCGCACAGCTGCCTTTTCGGCAGGTACTGAATCACGCAGCGCGTTCATGTTTCATTCTTATTCCCCCCATTATTTTCAGATCAAAACCCGTTTTATATACATATTGTAGGCTTTATTTTGGAGCAGTTAGAAACAATCTTTCATGTAGAATATTCCATTTGAGTATATTTTAACGCTACATAACTGTTTATTCGTTCGGAGTGAAAAATATGTAAAATCATGGATAAAAAAATCTGATAAAAGTAGGACCACTAGACCAGAACGTAATAAAAATGAAATTTTCATGGCAATCGACATACGAGTGAAAGTAATACTGATTGGACAAGTTCATCAGCTAAAAAAATTTCAAAAAAGAATCCCGATTTTGAAGTGAACGTCGACCTAACATAGAGTTACAGCATAGTAAATTTCGCGTTGTTTCTTAGTTTACAAAATATTTCAATATGTAAAACGTGTAAAATTAATGTAAAGTTTGGCAAGCATGCTGAAAAAGGATTAGGCCTTCAATTATCAGTGATTTGTGACTGTGAAACAGATACTTATATCGTTAGTAGTCCACAGATCGAATCATCGTATGAAATACATAGGCGGCTTGTGTTTGCCATGCATTTAGTTGGTGTTGGATATAACGGTATAGTGAACTTTTGTGGATTGATGGATATTGGTAAAGTGTTTACTAAAAATGCTTATTATAAAATATTCATATAGCTGCAAGCAGAGTAGTCCATTTGGTTTGTAAAAAAGCCGTTTTGAAAAAGCAAGACCTGAATGAAGCCGCTGGTAATGTGAGAGATGGTCTCACCGTTTCTGGAGATAGTTCATGGGCTCGAAGAGGCTTTTCTTTGCTTATTCGCTTAGCATCTGTAATTGGAAAAAATACAGGAAAAGAAGTTGATCATATAATAAAATCAAGTATTTGTAAAGCGTGTGAAGATTGGAGCGGCAAAGAGGATACTGCTGAGTATGAGAATTGGTACGAGACTCACGAGCCAAATTGTAATGCAAATCACGAGGGCAGTACTGGATTGATGGAAGCAAATGGAATAATTGAAATGTTCAAACGTTCCGTAGAATTATTGAAGGTGTATTATGAATATTATATTTGTGACGGTGACACCAAAACCTTCAAGTCTTTATTAGTCGTTGAACCTTATGATGACACTATAAGGGGAAAAAGAAGGAGTGCGTTTTACACGTAAAAAAATGTATGTATAAACGTGCAAAAGATGCAAAAAAGAAGCTCACATAGATGAAAAAGATCTTTGAAACTAAAACTGCTGAAGAAGAGAAATCTAAAGCTTCGGCCTTGGCGAAATCGAAACAAAAAACAGAGAGGAAATCAACTGAAAAAAACTAAAGCACCTGAAGTGAAAACTGCAGCCCTTACAAATAAAATGATATAAGAATTGTCGATCTATTATGAATTAGCAGTGCGTCGTCATCCAAATTCAACTGAAGATATAAAAAATGCTATATGGTCAACTTTTTATCATAAGATTTCCACCGACAATAAACCACAGCATGAACATTGCCCAGTTTGCGCGGACTCATGATGTAAATATCGACTTGCTGAAAGTAATGGTACATTGACGGATTACAAGCACCCTCCATCTTTAGAATAGAAAATTCAGCCTTATTTGAAAGAAATATACACGGATTTAACCTCTGATGACTTGTTGGAAAGATGTGTGGGAGCAAACACACAGAACACGAATGAGAGATTCAATGCGTGTGTCTGGAATATTGTTCTAAAGCATCAGGCCGAAAAGTCGTTGACATCGCTGCATATTGTGCTGCGCGTACATATAATTAAGGTTTTCAACCTTTACTAAAAATTGTGGAAGTGATGGGCGTAACAGTTGGAAATGCAGCAGTCTATCTCGCGGAGCAACGCCAACTGACGCAGCATCGAGGCTTCCAAGGAGTGAAGGGCCAAAGTGGCAGAAAATGAGTTTTTTGAAGAAGAGGAAGGCATAATATAAGGTACTTTTTTCGTATTTTTATATAAATTTTAGGAAAAAAACTTTAAACGCGTTTTTCTCAAAACCACGTTTTTTGACCTGGCCGACATGATTTTGAAAAAACTATTGGTACGATCAGGCTCAATTTTTTATGGGATACTCTATATATATGTGTAGTTCTCGCCTGAACCAGGATTTTGAAAATCGGTTAATGTTTAACCCTTTTTTAACAATAAAAAAAAAACTTTTTTTTATATTCTTGAATGTTAGTTGTATAATATATAAAAAGCTTGCAAGATCAAAATAAAGTTAACTATAAAAAACATCTTTATAAAAAGGCCTGACGAAGTTTACTACTCTCATAAACAAATCCTCATGTCATGTACTCTCTGTCAGTCTACTTTCGTCCGTACAATAAACAAGTAATTTCGATAAGCCTGTTTAAAATAACTTCATACCCAAAATCCACACGCATCAGGTTATGGGCCCAAGAGTTGGTTTAAATTGAAGTTTTTTGTACAGACCGTTCTCGGCTCTTCAATTGGAAGCAATAATATTTTTGAAATCTTTCGTTACAAATATGTAACAGACGTGGAGTGTAAGCTGAAAATTAACGATGACGGCACCGAATATTCGAACGCTTGAAAGGTCGGGAAAACTATAATAGCTGGAAAATTTCTATTCTCAAACTTCATGGTTTGTGGAGCTACATCAACAGTAAGAACACGGAAGAGCGTCCAGTAAAGGCTGCAGAAAGAGAAATGCGCGCAATGGCCAAGCTAAATCTAATGGTGGAGTCTGTTAATTGTAGCCACATTCAATCTGCAAGTACTGCTGAAGAAATTTGGCAGAATCTTAGAACAGCATTCGATTATTACTCATTGATGCAATGGGTTGATTTGCTGCATACAATCATCAACACTAAGTTGGAAAATGCTCATTCATGGAACAATTCATCAACACAATATTAGTGTTAGTGCATAAACCACCAGGCACAGGAATGGCTGTCGGCGATGAATAGTTGGTCTAGGTGAGGAATATAAGCTAATGATAGTGACGATTGAAAGCAGTGGTTAGAAGATTCTGTCCGACATTGTTAAAACCAAACTCCGGCAGGATATCTGTTGAAATGTAATTGTAGTCTATAATAATGTTTACACTAATGTTTGTTGTTATTAACTCTCACGCTCTCACGCATACATTTAACTACGAAAATTACTGCTGCTGGGAACAAATATTCTTTGAATAAATCTCCCTCTTTTTTTCTAGATGTCATACAAAACAGTCATTTTTCTGCTGCTAAGTTGGTACTGTTCATTCGCTCCGCCACACCAGTTTTTTGGGGAGTGTATGGCACCGTAGATTCATGTTGAATACCACTTTTTGCGACTAGTTCTATGAAATTATAGTTCATAAACTCAATACAATTATCAGATCGAGTAGTTTTAATTGTCTTTGGGGTTTGGTTTTTCACCAAGTACTTAAATTCCAAGAACATTTGAAAGGCTTCACTTTTTGTCTTTAAAAATAGTCAAACACTTTCCTTGAAAAGTGTTCAATGAAATTAATAAAATAGAATTATTTTGGTGGTGCAATTGACGGGATTTGCATGTAACCACAAACATTTGTGTGAATAAGCTCTAACATATATGAAGTCTTAGACTGGCTTCACAGAAAAGGAGAACGAGTTTGTTTGGCCCAAATGCATACTTCGCATTTCGGCAAGGGTTCGCAATTCTCATGAACAAGATTACACACTTTGTTAATTTTTCACAAATCACCTATATTAATATGGCCCATTCTTCTATGTCAAGTAATTAGGATCGCTTGAACTGGTACCTAAAAGAGCTCATGATTCACCACCAAACTTCAGCACTTGCCTCTGCAATAAGTTCACAAGTTGTGAGAAAAAAAAAATGATAGAATCACCCGAGCCAAGTAACTATTGGAAACTTTGTAAATAGAAATATGTTGTAATCATTAATAACGCTAATAGTAAACATAGTATGTAAGTTAGGACGATAGTTGAACAAGAAATGCCCGGAATAATGGCTCGGCGAAAGCGCGCCTCCGGGGACAAACCGTTGGAAAATGCACGAAACCTTGGCGGTACACATATCAAATCACATACTGCAGTTTTAATCGAGACTTTAGTTGAATTAGGTTCAACATACCGCCATCGGTAATAAAAATGTTGTAATTTCGTGATCATGTGGACAAATCTAGAATGGGCGCAAAGGCAGCAACATGGGGTACTCGAATACCAAACTTGATGTGAATGATTTACGGACTCCAGTTCAATCGCAAGTAGACCAAATTGGTTGGCCGGATGGTCAACGAATCATCTTGTTGGCTGAAGGAAGATTGGTAAATTTATCGTGCTCAAGTATCCCATCGTTCGTTGTTTCGGTAACATCTACTACACAGGCTCTGGCATTAATGGAATCATTCAATGGATAGAATTATTCAATTTTCATTTTCCCACATTCGATATCATCAACTCCTGGAGAAAATAAACATAAACAAATGGACACTTGACGTCTCAATCAGGCATCGCCACCAGCATTGAGAATAAGAACAACTAAATAAAAAAACACAGGAAAAAAGCTCGCCGCAAAGAAGGTTGGAGCCATGGATATCTGAAGATTCAATGGTGGTACTAGAATCCACGAGACCAAGAAGTCGCGGCCAATTTCACCCAAGCATATTTTCAACAGGGCGGAAAACCCCATCCAAGGCAAGGACGGACCGAACACCACAAAACTGGTGGTTAAATGTAAGGTCTGCTTTGAAACCCAACAAGCTTCAGCTCATCTATGTGTTTTTCCACTGGCGTATCCTTGACAATGAGCTGGCTCTGTGGGTGTCAAAAATAATCATACATAATACTAAAGATGAGGATTTGAGTTAAAAGCAAACAACAGTTCTGTATATGGATGAATATAGAACCATAATGATTACTATGCAAATAATAGAGATATGAAACTTTATCACAGTTTAGTCTCATTTTGGCGAGTATTACAGTTAAGTTTAAAATTTTGCGGGCAGTTAATTACATGAAACCGCAACGAAATGAATATATGTATATTCCTACACTCAAATAATAGGCATACAATGATATTTTACAACAAACTGGTAGCTGATTTTAAGGAGAAACTCATAATGTTTTTATTTTTTTTAGCAGAACAGCCTCTTTTGGGCTTCTGCTTAGAGATAGATATAGTATCTCAATACCTTTATCAAATGTCTGGGCACTCAAGAAGATGATATGGTTAATACCATGCTTTGGCCGTGTGCCCGCCCATACAGCGATACCTGATTTGAAACCAGTACGTATCATAACTGAACGGAATAGCAGTCCGTCTGAAGCATCATTCGAAATGAATCTCGTGGTCACCAATGGAATTGAATCAGGAATCTTTGGTTTACAGGGTGAGCACCCGAACCACTATGTTACACCATGTGGACTGCTCATGACTCATAACGCACTTAAAGTAATAAAGTAGACTCGAAATAACATATAGAAAATATGAGTCCAACTTAGCCGAAAGCAGTAGGTGATGAACGACGTTTGAAAAATTATTAGTTGATTGAGGATCCAACATAAGAGGGGGTAATGCAATGGAAGTGAAGCCAAGTGGATCAAAAATTATAAATAAACGTCAAAACTTTATATTTGAAGGTAACTTTACGTTAAACGGTGCCAACCCTATTTTAGAAAGGAGGTAGGCTCTTTGAAACTCTCTTCGCGATTATTGGCTTACCTAAGTTGCCAAATTGACGAATCGATGTATTCTTAGCTAAACGACAATGCGAACATTCTCTTCCTCTACTAAGAAATACCTTTGTGCAGCAAAAAACGAACAGCTCTAAGTTGAAGAATAAAGAATAAAACATCCCGGTAACGGAGATAGCTTACAAAATAAACATAAAACATGCAGAATTTTACCAACTGTACTGCCAGGAATACCGAAAGTATTGGATGAGTCACATTCTCAGCCGGGCTTAAACAAAGTGGCAACTGACATGCCTAACTTAGAGAGCTCTGCCGGAACAACTTTCAGCTTTGCCAAGGGTTCTAAGAAGTTTTGGAAATGCTAAAAAGGAGAATATCATCATTATTAATTATAGCTAACTGAAAGCTTAAGATGTTCGGTAAAATGTGTTATAGGCGTCTAGCGCTGCAGATCCCGCGATATTATTTAGGTGTAAGTTTGTTCTTTACTAGACTGGATTGAATAAAAACGGGGTGAAGCCCTAAAGATGCAAGTATATCTTTTAAAAATTACATTGGCTCTTAAAATTAATTGGCGCACCACGTAAGGCTACTTTTATATACGTACTTTATTTACCAGTGATTAACAGGATCTTTTTTTCTTAACAAGAACTTATTAAGTATTTTTGCTTAAAAATGTGCTAAAACTGGCTGATAGTTCTGGTTACTTGTTCCACGAATAGGAAAAGTTTACGAGAATTTAAATCGAACGGGTCGCTATAAATAAGCGAAAATGTGTAAGTGAGAATATCGCAGAAAACAATAACATGGGAATTAAAACATGTCCACGAAGTGAGTGTTTCCTGTTCTCGTCCCTAAGTAGCTGGCTCAAAACTCAAAAAATACTTCTAATGGTTACAAAGCCCTTTTAGTATGATCGCTCTCTGACTTACTCAACTTATTTTTGTTTGATTTTAAGGGTTTTGTACTAAAATACAAATCCTATTGCAATCATGACCTGTGTCCGCTTGTCCGTTCGTCTGTATGTCACAGCACTTTTTCTCCGAAACTATAGAAGCAACTGCCATGAATCTTTGTGGAAAGGTCGGAACTAGCGACTTCTTGAAAGTTTTGGGGTGGACAAATTTTTTCAAAGGGGGTTTAAGGGGGGTCTCTCCATATAGGGAGGTGACCCTTCAAAAAAAAAATTTCGCCACTGGTAGTCGAATATATCGTCGAAAAGGTCTCAATGAGATCTTTTTAAAACAAGTCTTAAAATTGCCGTATCGGTACCGGGGGGGACAGGGGAAAGGGAAGTGTACGAACTTTTCGCGTACCCCCCCGGATTGGACACCTTTCATCTGAAAAATCTAAAAAAAGTCATGAATGTAGGTCTTAATGAGTACAACAACAAAAAATATGTGAGAAGTCGAAATTCACTCAACTTTGTTAGTAATAGTATGATTTATCGATTTTACATTTTCTTGAATAAAATTTTAACGATCCCTTTAAATTCAACCAAATTCAGTATACAAATGACTATTTATAAAATTGACCTATTCTGCAAGTTTCATAAAGATCGAATTGTATTTAACAAAGTCATGGCGGTTTGAATTTTCCTGTATTACTATAGAGCAATATGCGCTGTATTACTATGGAAACATATGGCTTTGGAACAATATGCGCTTTTTACCGACTCAGACACTACAGGTTTGCTAGGATTTGCATGAAAGTTTCAGGAATGATAGGTTTCATGCATATCTTTGAGAATTGGTTCAGCTAGTGGTATCAATAATCGTAAAACGAAAAAGTGGCTGTTTCAAATGCGAAAGTTGAATCATTTTGAGATATTTTTTCCCAATTTCAACGTTCATAAGTGAAACAAGTAGAGGAGGCAGAAGAGAGATCCTAACAAAAGGGCTTTGTAACAATTCTAGGGTCCGAAAAAAAAATTCTGATGCCATGAATCCATGATTACAGTAGAGGGAGTGGCCCGTGAAAAAAAACTTCATGAAAGGTAGCCGATAGGAGTACCAAACGAAAGGTCTTTATGAGAGCTTTTCAAAACAGTCCTTAGACTTACAGTTTTTGCTTTAGTGGTGGCACGAAAAATGTGTTTTCCCCTCGCGATTGGACACCTGTGATCTAACAAATCTGAAAAAAATTTTCAAGGGAGATATTTATGAATACAACAATAACAAACACCTCAGAAGTCAAAATTCGTTCAACTTTGTTGATAATAGTATGATCTACGAATTTGACATTTCTTCCAATAAAATTGTTTAGATGCCTTTAAACCTAATCTTACACAAGGTCCTAATACTGTGTAAGTTTGATGGAATTCGGATCATTTTCACGGAAGTTATATCCATTTGAAATTTCTCCAATTACAACAAACAAAACACAGGGGTCTATTTTGGTATTTTAAGGACTTTCCATTGAACCAGACGCTGCAGTTTTGATTTGATCTTCTTAAAATTTACAGATAAAATCGATAGCAGAAACGCTTTTGGGATTTCATGATTTGAGTGATTTTTGTTAGTTCAAAATGGAGAAAAAATGGACTTTCTTTTAATCGAGCAAATCTCCTTGACATGTTTCTTGATATTATTTGTTGCTGGTGATTGCATTTTGTAAGTTGAGTACAAAGCTGTTCTGACATGAGCGTAGGTCTGTCTACCCAAATTGTTGTTTTTGCACAGTTGAAAATTTGTTTCAAATTCACATGTACACAGGCATAATATTTACTCCTTTTGGTTAATTACCGTTATATAAATAAATCAAAGCAGTATGTCGATGATTTTCGTCTAGAAGCTGTACCTTCAGCTTATGAGATCTGGCGATAGTGCTTTTTTATCCATTCGCTGAAAAGTCAATCTGCATTACCAAGTATCGATATTCATATAGATCTAACGACCTGACTCCCGCAAGAGCAGTCAGTCGGTCATCAAGAGAATTCTTCGGGGAGGAATGCCTCCTGTTTTACATGGAGAAAGGATCCTGACTAATGCATCGACTACGAACGGATTTAAAAAAATACAATTTTCATTTTTGGCGGGCGGAATTGATGTTTGGACCTTGCTACTTTGCATGGTAGTGCTGAGATGACATTTATGCTTGAACGACTTCAATTTAACTATCATACCGTCTCTGTTCCGGTAAAACCTTGGCTCCATTGAGTTGGTGATGTAGGTTCCGTTGAGACGTACTCCTATTTAACGTTGATTTGGCTTTGAGCACCTGTCTTCATAAGGGCTTGTGCCAACCCTCGCATGGCCATCTTACTTCGCAAAGATGGCTATACGACTATAGGCAGCTACACATACGAACAGAGAAAGTAGTTCTAAGCATGGACCAAATCAACCTGAACCTGACTCCCCAAAAAACAACAAAAAAACACCAGCGCCAGCGATAGCTACACCAACAATGACAACATTGACAAACAAGAATAATAACATCAATAACTAAGACAACAAAGATAGACGAAAAGTGCACGAGTGAACCGAAACCCCAGGTCAACCTTGCGCAACCGGTAATTTTTGCAGCATTTGAGCACAATAAGACAGCAATGCAAGCGCCTTAGTACACGCTGCAAGAGCAGCAAACAACAGGGTAATCAAGATCAGAAGTTGAAGAGGTATATGACAGGATCAAAAATCTCAAAGCTGCTCCCACCAATATTGAAGAGACTTAGGTGCTGAAATTGATTCAAACCGCAAATGAGCCTGATCTCAAACTGATGCATGACGTTGGTCACATCAGCACTAAAGTGAATCAGGCTTGGAATACAATTATCAAGGATCACCCAATAGAAGAGATGATAGGGAGCTTTATTGCTTTCGAGCGTTCCGAAGAAGACCAGCTAATATGGAAGGCAGATATGATAATGAAGAGAATAAAAGCCAGCTATAGTATCCAAAAGGGCATACGAAAAGATGCCTTGGTCAGCGTTATAAAGCTAGGGTAGCTCTTATAGTTGATTGAACTCTATAGATTCAAGTGATTGAACACTATGGATTCCTATTATCAGCAAAAGTTTAGCCTGTAGCCCAATTCAAGGAGACACAGAGGAGAGTAAGAATGATGAAGCCCATAAAGAGTACACCACATCGAAAGAGGAGTTCCGCATAAGCCAATACAAGGTAATCAAAAAAAGCAGCCAATGGACTTTTCTGAATAATCGAAGACCAGCAGCCTAGCCAGGAAGCAAAATGCAGAGGGGTACACAGTATAACCCGAGCTAGAGACAACCGAAACAGACTCTGCCCGTCAAACTTACCAATTTGAAATCTTTCGCAAATATCCTCCGAGAGGTAAAAAGCGCAGTTAAGCCGAGTGTGCTGCCATTAAAGCAGTGCAGTCAAAAAGGCTCTCCGAGGAGTGCTACTGTAGCCTTGCTCGATCTTGTGTGTCACAGAAGTACTCAAGGTCGAAGGCGACATTAAACTTAAGCTCTCTGACTTACAATTCACCAAAGTATGCAATAGGAGCAATGCATGGCCATCTTTGATCTTCTTAAAAAGGAGGCCCAACAAGTGCTCCACAAGGGCAACATAAGCATTGGCTGTGTTATCTGCAGGATAAGGCGTAGAGCCGTTTGGTTGTAGTCATACCGCAAAAGGCTGCAAAGGGCCTGATAGGAGCTCACTGTGCTACAAGTGTGATAAAGTGGAGCACAAAGTGAAACGATGCACGGGTAAAACATTTAAGCACATGTTAGGGACAGGGAAGTGTCACATCTTTACAGAGACCCTAGCCAAAAGGACGATGTATTGATCCATATCTTGCAGATAAAATTGCACTGCAGTGGTCTAGCTCGAAACTTACTGGGCGCAGAGTCACAAGTTGAGAGATGGCTTTACGTTCGTTCGATGTATGAATACAATACTCTCTAGTGTGTATCTTACCCATAATGAACTGTTCTAGTCATCCGAAGCCAGACTCAATGCTCTGGAAAGCACCATCTCGAGCGCAGGATGGCGTTTTCTCCTTGTCGTTTTCAATACGAATGCCATTGAATTGAATATACCTCTATTAGATGCTAGAGAAAAATTATTCCTGGATATGGCAGCCATAGCTGGGCCAGTTGGTAAGTACCAGCAACACCCATACTTTTCGCCGCTGAGTTGCATTAAAGCGATTAAATACGAATATTTCCATGAGAGTCCCTAGTACCAAGGGTATACGACTGGAGAGTTCTGCAAGTACAATAGAAAACTACTTAGCGAGTGATTACCAGTATATAGCACTTGAGATCAGCTATGGTCCTTTTTGGCGTGCGTGTGCTCAGTCTCCCAGTCTCGGATGAAACACTGGGAAGATAGGCGTTGAGAAGTTTGTAAGCGTGCTCATGGCATGAAGATCACGCCTAGAGCTTTGCAGGTAAGTGAATGGCTAGTAGCTATGCATGCAGTGAGCTCAACTGTGAGTATTATCATGTCAGCCTAGAAATCGTCCATGCCTCGTTAGAGACTCCGAAAGTTCAAGCCTCTAGTATATTGGTGATCACCTTAAAATTCCTTAGTAGTGAAATAAATGATGTCACAAGCGACGATAGGCCTATCCAGCATACTTCAAAAGAGGCGTATACAAAATTCATTGCATATGACTTTGCATGAAAGTCTTTTCGAAAACTTACCAACAACAGCAAAGTCACAGCTTCTGGCAAAATCTGGTGGACTGTGTGAATGGGCATCCTTTGGGCCTGGGCTTTAAGCTGGTCATGCGGCAGCTTGAAGCCTAAGACAAACATGATTGTGAGGGCTTCTTTCCTTACACACCCGGACCTTGTTGAAACGATACACGGTGAAACTCCAGTGGGTTGCCCACTCACTACGATGGCCAAGTTAGAGGAGACAGTTTTGTCCATAAAAGAAAAAAGGTCTCAAGGCCAGATGGGAGTCAACTGAGGTACTGCAGATGGCTTACCGCTGTTGCTCTGAGTTGCTACTCAATACGCTTAATGCTTGTACTCATGAACGAGCATTTCCAGAATGCTGGAATGTAGTGAAGCTCATGATGATCAGGAAAAGGAAGGGGTGTCTTGAGTCACCGTCTGCATACCACCCATTGTGTATGCTAGACATGGCTGGAAAAGTGCTAACTGGGGGGAAGAATCGCTGACACGGTTCATGCTGCTATGGCTGCATGGGTTTAGAACAGGTCGCTTCATTATCGACGCTGTCAGCAAAGTGGTGATTGCGGTCCAGTGCAAAGAAGCATATAGCAGTCCCATCTGACGGGTCGTCTTGCTGGTCACTCTTTACGTAATAAGTGCTATCAATTCTGCTAAACAGATGGATGTTCCAGCACTACAAGAAAATCCTATTCATGTACCAAAATAACTGGTGCAAAGTTTTTGGGACTATCTAAAGGACCATAGCCTGCTCTATGACCTCGAGATCGCTGGCGGAGAGCGGAAATTAAATCAGATATTGCTCAGGGCTCTATCTTTGCTCCTGATCTGTGAAACATCTTGTATGATAAGCTCCTGAGGCTGAAGCGCTGCTGAATGAGTCACGCTTCAGATGATGTTGTAATGCTAGTGGCTGGACGCACGGGCGAACATGCCTAAAATAAGCTGTGTATACTAATGCGCTGAGTGAAGGACTGAATGACCTCATGGCTATAACCATGCACTGGAAAAAACCGAAGGCGTTATTTTGACAGAAAAAAGAGTATCTAGAGTCATAACTATCAACATGGGGGAAATTCTAGTAGAAGAAAGTAGTAGTGAAATACTTGCGCTTATTGATGGACTCGATGTGATTTTTTTTGAACAAATAAGGGCAACAGCTGATAAAGCGGTAGAGAGGGTAATGGTACTTGTACGTTTAATGGCTAATGTAGGAGAACCCTCCTCATCAAAAAGACGATGAACATTGTGCAATCTGCACTGCTCGGCAGATCGGAATTATGGCTCTCAGCGAGGAGCTGCACCAAAAGTGGTTGGCACAGGTGCAAGAACATGGAGCGCTACGAATCACCCATACATATCAATCAGTCTCTGGATTGGCAGTGTTAGTGATAGCAGGGGTGAAACCCATCACCTTCCTTGCTAAGGAGCGTATGAAAAATTACCTTCGTAGAAGCAAAGGCAATAGTGGAGAGACAATGGAGGAGAGAAAACGTACTCTTTATAATTGGCTATATCCCTAAGAGAATAACATTAGGGGAAAGTTACTTGCATAGCTGATTCCTGCATTGAAAAAGTGACTCAATTGAAGTCATCGTTAGATTGACTTCTGCTTGATCCTCTTCTTGGATGAGAAACGATGTTTTCGGTCTTACCTGCACAAGATTGGTAAGCCATGAGCGCTCGACTGCGTATCTTGCATAGGAGAGTTAGATGATGCCTACTTTTTATTTTTTTAACTACAAAAGGTGGGAAAGGCCACATGGTGACCTCTACAATTATATTCCTGGAGACTATGATCAGAAAGATGCCTACATCCGTTGATAAATAGAACCACGTTGCATATTATCTATGGGCCGACCTTGAGGACAAAACAGCAGTCTTGGGCATTACAAAGCATCAAGGACAGAGGATCTCTCTTCTAACAATCCTTTCCTTTCCACTAGAAAGGAGATTTTTGGATCCCGAGGTGGGCTCTAGCCAGAGGAAAATTAGGCCTAACCTGAAGTAATTTGCTAAACGGTTACAGCATAGGCTCTTAGCTGACACAGGAGGTATTTAGTGGGCAGTCTATAGTACCTAGTGTGCTTGGAAGTCTGATGCTCAGCTCATAAATAGCCATTTCCTCCCAAATAAAAAAAAAATAGAAACCGCTTCCAGACAGCACATGTTAAATTGTTCGAGAAACCTCGTTTTCAAATAGGATTTCAGCAAAAATATTGATTTAATTTTTCAAAAATTCTCTGGTGTGATAGAAAAGAATGAAAGCCATTTTCAAAAGCAGCATATATACTGATTATGAAAACCACTTTTGTAACTTTCAAAAAATCAATTTCGAAGGCCTGTGTAATTTCTATTTATGTATACCAGCATGTAGATAGTTGAGTAAATACATTCAAACATTAGAAAATATGCTTTGTACTAAAAATATGCATGGGGTTTCCTTAACAAAATAAATCTTCGAGCGGCAAAAGTAAAATTTACATATCATACTATTATTAACAAAGTTTAGTGAATATTGATTTCTGAGTTATTTGCTGCCTTTGTGCTCATAAAGTTTTGTACAATTGCGAAGGTAGGGAAGAAGAGAACACCAACTTTTCGTGCAGTTTGCCTCCTCTTGTATCCTCTGATGCACAAACTGTTTTTTTTTTGTTTCGGATTCGGTAAGTTCTAATCAAATCCTTTCATTTGATACCCCATGCGACTACCTGTGAGAGACCATCACTTGTGAGCTTTAGCTTTCTAGCTGCTTTTTTCAGAGGAAACTTATTGTGACGCATGGACAGACAGACGTATAGACAGACATACAGGACACGAAACTAGTAGGTCTTTGTAAAAAAAATATACACGGGGCGCGAAGATTTTTCATTCTAGCTGCTCATAGACAGAGTAAAGTAGTATCTAAAGTGTTTTAAATTAGATTCAGCGATGCTCCTCTGATTTTGTATTTTGTCTATTAACTTTGTGAGTAGTTTAGATTTGATTGTTCAGGAAAAACGAATTGCTCTAATCAGCTTTATGCATATATTTTTTTGAAAGGTTTTCAAAATTTGGTCATACTTCTGATAATTGTTGGAACGTAGATTTTGCTGTTTCGGTACAGATAACTGAAGTTAAGGGTTACAAATCAATGAGAATAAAACAAAGCTCATGGCGTGGTCCAGGGAAAATACCTCAAATACCCAAAATATCACACTTGGGGAACAATTTGTGTATTTGGGCATCAAAACAATGAGAACCGGTCGTGAAAGAGACGAAGTACGCTGAAGAATACAGCTCGCAAATAAAACATTTTATTCATTTTTGACGATCTTGAAGACTAGCTGCGTACACAGGAAAACAAAGCTCAAAGTATACAAATCTGTGATGAAACCTATGTTATGCTATGGGTGTTAAACATGAGCCCTAACTAACTCAAGCATCCGCAAACACATTCAAACGGGTCCTGAGGCAAATAATTGGAGCAAAGCTAGACGGGGACCAATGGTGAATTTGATGCAACCATGAGCTCTATGAAATTTTGGACAAGCCGGAGGTCTCAACTATTGTAAGACTGTGAAAGCTGGAACGGGGTGGCCACGTGAATTGCATGGACGAACGATGGATACCCAAAAAGATTTTCGCTGGGAGAACTGAAGGGTGGAGACTAGTGGGGAAATCGAGAAAAGCTGGTCTGACTCAGTCGACAAAAATAGTTCTCCGTAGCTCGGATTTTGCGGTCAATGGACCGCTTGTTGCAGGAAGCGAAGGCCCGAGAGGGGCTGTAGTGCTACAAACAAAAATAAAAACTGAGTTTGCAAATACAAAACGGGTGTAATTTTGAAAACTACTGCAAGCATGAGTTATACAAGAACAATCATTAACTCAGCGTTTTTCAAGCACAATTATAGTATCAAATTCTTTAACATAATTATGAGTATACAAATGAATTGAAACTGTTTCGGTTTTGTCCATATATCATGAATTTCTGCAAAATTTCTTTCCTGAAAAATTATGTTGCATTTAATATAGCTTAATTGCTTTTCATTTCACATTTTAAGCAGTTGCCGATTTAATCCTGCTAACACTTGATGATTTTAATGAAAAAATTGTTTTTTTTCCACTTAACAACCAACCCTCTCTCTTTCCCTATCAGTTACAACCAATTTTATAAATTGCTTTTCAACTCATCGTGCCAAATTTTTTTCACAGTGTTCTTTTTATCTCTACTTCTACTGAATGAAATTGTTAAGAGTGACTGAATAAAATTGTTTCGGTTGAGATTCGATAAAACGTTTCCCTGATTAATATAGGTATAATGAATTGCGATTCAAT
Organism: Odontomyia ornata; assembly: GCA_963969285.1. Lineage (NCBI taxonomy): Eukaryota > Metazoa > Arthropoda > Insecta > Diptera > Stratiomyidae > Odontomyia > Odontomyia ornata. The sequence continues at coordinate 98,516,411 of OZ017739.1, read as the reverse complement.
TTCAGATGAAATCATGCCAAATTAAATTCATTTTCCAACAATAATTACCCTCATTTAATTCTAAATTGAATTGAAAATCAGTTATCTACTAACTTCATGAATTCATATTGAAATAATTTTGTTCGGATTTATACTTCTGTAATTGAATGAATTTAATGGTATTTTATACTTTTAATTCATGCTAAAATTGTTTTTGTTTTGTATGTAATAAAATTTATGTATTTATTTTTGGTGTTACGCTCTTACAATGTGCTGACTTGAATAAATATATATTTTTTGAAGTATTTTCGGATAATTAGTCCTTTTAAGTATTTTACTTTCGAAAATATTCTATATCAATGTGGTTAAAAATCATAGGTTTATGTGTTCAACACTAAATTTGTAATTTTCAAATTATATAGTGTCTAATAATTTGCAAGAAAGCTTTGAGACTAAAATTTTCATTGAAAATTCAATTACAGTTTTCCGCTAAACGGATACATCATAATATTAAATTCACATTAAATTGATGATATAAAATGTTAATACTAAGAGTGTCGCTGAGATAAATTGACTAACTCAATCATTAAAGTTAAAGTAATTGAAAATGATTTATGATATTCTACAAAACATGTCCTTGAACCGCAAGTAAACATGAGTTATATAAAACAAATAATCCTTTCTTCGATAAGATTTAAGGATTTTGCTGCAGGTTAAATAGAATGGTGAAATTTTTAAGCGGAAGAAATAAAATATTTACGAATGCAACAAAATGATTCAATATTTCGAAGGGTATTCGAAAAATTTTTAATCTGTTAAATCTCTTGTTCTAATAATATGGGATAGAATTTCAAGGCTGAAAGTATTTGCTTACATAATTTATTAAGGTGAAAAATCGATGAATTAAATCATTCTACTAGGTCAAAAGTAAACCATCAGATAAATTGAATTTTTTCAGCTTCATATTCCTTGGATGGACTAAACAAACATTTATCCAATCTTTTCATGACCTAATAAAATAAATTTGCATGCAAAGATCTGAATATTTTTTTTAAAATATTTATTTAGTAACCGGATATTTCGTGAGATGAATAAAGGGATCAACAATATTTAAAATACATTATGTGTCAAAAGATTTTTGGGATCAACCTTAAATTTAAGAGTGGACGGGGGTTTTCGAAAAGGCTGCAATGAACTTGAATAACAGAAAGAGCTTTTAATCTATCAACGAATCTTTTTATATGAAACATATTTCCTCTTCACTTATATATGTATATATATATATATATATATATATATATATATATATATATATATATATATATACACTTTGGATATGCAAATCCCAAACGAAATATAAAAGGTAAGCTCAGGAAGAATACCATCGAGTAAAATTGTAAATCTTTTGAGATTTTTTAAATCATCAATTAGGCAAAAGATTTAGAAAAATATATTTTTGATCTGCTCAATAAGTGAAAATTAATAACTAACAAATTTTATTTAAACTAAGCTTTCATTTCATATTTGGCTGCTATAATTTATTTGGAAATTTTGCAAATAAATTAATCAATTTGTACTTGTATCTTCTCAGAAAAGTTACATGCATAAGCGAGATTTATATTTATTCCGGAAAAGAGCAGTAATACTGCCACTTTTTTGATTTGGGGCACAAAAAACCTTTCATGGTTTAACTATCATAAGAGTGGCTCAGACTCATTGGTTGTTCAACGAGATATTATTCAGGCATCTCCAAAATTAACTGATTTAAAAAGGCCCTTGCAAATGACCCACAAAAATTATGAGAATTTATCGAAACTAGGAAAAAAATATATTTATTAAGCTAATTCTTCGCATTAATACTGAAATTAATTGGTATAACTTAATAATCGTTCAAATATAAACTTTAAATACAAGTTTCCCATTGTTTGCAAATATTAACTGCAGCCACATTTGCTTTGATTTATTTCCTGATGCTATAACTAACAAAATATTTTTAATTCCACAATACCATTAAATTTTACAAATAACTTTTCGCTAAGTAATTAAACCTCTGATTTACATATTGATAGGCTGATTCTTATTAATTATAGATTTATATGCTTTCTTATTAAACATGGGCAGCACTTTCAAGTCTTATAAAAAATAGAAAAATACTCTGATACTTACATACTTAATTGTTGGATACATTTCCCCATTTCTTTTTTGTTTTTGCTGAATGACATGAAAAGGGGATGAGTTACCTTCTAATGCGGGTTGCGAAGACGATTTGTTGCACTAGTTGATTTTCGACATAAGAAAATGCTGCTGTATCTTTTGCTCCTTTGCGGTGTATTGAATACGAAACAAAAAATAAAATCGATCGAGCCCGCGTCATTGATTAAATAAAATAAGAAGGTATTGTACTCCCGCATCGATGGGATGTTTACACATTCATACAAAATTCATTTCTGCTATTTACGACGAAAATATTTTTCCAATAGATTCATGTTCCCCAAATCGATTCTTATCATCTGATCCGTTTTCGGTTGGCACGTGCAAAAATTTTATCCTTTTCATCTAGTTTTACTTTTGAGCTTTTCTTAGCCTTTTCCCTGTCACTGTCTATGGGTCCCAAGCGCAGTCACGTATCATACGACTGGAAGGAATTTTTATAAAATGTTTCGTAGAATTTACACTTTCGTTATTAATCCGATATTGATTTGACCGTTTTCAATATTGTTTCGCGCGAGTGTTCGTTTGCTTAAAATATAAAATCACCAAAGTCCATAGCACAATCGAAATCCTCGCCTCCAACGTCCTCGACACCCGCATGAAAATCAAATCCTCCAATGTCGCCATGGCAGAAGGCTCCGCTTGAGTCTCCCAAATTCGTACAATGCGTTGTTGGCAGGGCGTGCAGTGTGAAAGTATCCTCGCATTGTGACCATGTTAGTCCTGGAATGATTCAATGGATTTGGAATTAAGTTATTTAAATAGAAACAATAAGTTATTTGAGTGCTAACGTTTCGAAACAGTTGAAAGGATTTTCTTTGTCAAATAAGGTCGATTATTTTATCCTTGATGCGTTAAAATTCAAGGAGTTTATAAAATTGCAACAAATCATTTTACAGAGTAACATACGACGGGGATGTCATTGATATATGAATTGACATGCATATCGAGGACAATAAAAACTACAATGTGTGATAAATTTCAAGGGTTTCGTGGAAACCATGGACGATATGGCCTTCTATTTACTATTCCATAAGAATAAATGCAGCTTGGTGAGAAAAAGTGGAAGCATTATTAAGCATCGCAATGCTTCATGTTGAATAAGCAGGACAGTGCTCCTACTAGATGGGCTTTGTCACCATCCTAGGATTTAAAACAAGTTTTCTGATAGCATCAATCGATAACTAAAATTATTCTTCCAAGAAATCGTTCAAATTTATGCAAAAGACGTAGTTTCCTTCATAAACGCATAACAGCCGCCATTTTGTTCCAGCTTAATCAATTTTTCTGAATGCTCAGCAAATTGAACATATTCAAATTAAATACTCCTTTTTAAATTTACATGAAAACCCGAAGGAAATACGAGGTGTGCCAATTAAGTAATGAGACTGATTCCATGAAAACCGTATATTTAAAAATTATTCTACAAAGCTGCCATCTCATTCAAAGGAGTCCCCTTGGGCAGCTATACAACGATGCCAACGCGTTTTCCATGCTTCGTAGCATTTCTGGAACGCTTCGACTGGGATGTCCGCGAGTACCCTCGTCATGGCCCAGTGGATGTCCGTTATCGACTCAAAATGGGTTTCTTTGACCACCGATTTTGTTCTAGGGAACGAAAAAAAGTCACAGAGTGACATATCGGGCAAATATGGTGGCTGTGCAACACGGCGATACCTTTGGAGGCCAAATACTGAACACGCTGAGGGCGGTGTGGTGTGGTTGTTTGGAACCATCTTTGCGCACAACTTTTTCATACCAAAATCGTCGGTTAAAATTTTTCTGACTGTTCCACGGTTCATACTCAGTTCCGCGACCAACATATGAACTGTTAAACGTCGATCTTCACGGATTATGGCACGCTCCGTGCCTCGTCTTCCACGGCTTCACGAACCTCCTTAAACTCTTTATGCCATCGAAACACGTGGGCACGACCAAGAACACTATCACCGTGCAGTTTTAGCGTACGTTTTTGAAGCTGTTACGCCCAATCTTGTGCAAAATTTTATCGTGACGCGTTGCTCTTAATTTCGTTTCTCCATTTTCGTGACGAACACCACCAACACACGTCTACTCAACACGACATAGCAGGCAAACCAAACAAGCTAGAGCAATGATAAATATATCAATCGAGAGGAGAAGGATGTTGGCGAAGGGGAAGGGAATTTCAAAGGGGTTGCAATAAAATCAGTCTCATTATTTAATTGCTACACCTCGTAAGAGTGACTATGTCGATTGCAACACGTGCTATTGTTGTTGTAATGGCATGCAATTCAAGTGGCTGTAACTCAGTTGATTATGATCCGATTTCCTTGAAATTTTGTAAACATAAGAATTTTACTATAATCTACTTAACATAATTATAAGCAATTCAAGTGTATCGTTTTGGCTTTGTGGGAGAAAACGTAAAATCTACAAATCCTACCATCATTAAAAACGTTCAGCGAATTTTGGCATATTTGTTGCCCTTGTACTCGTAAAGATTCATCTCTGTGATTTTTTTTTTCTGATTTTTCGACTCAAATGTATCCAATCGTGAGGGGAACACACATAAACGTAATTTTCTTACATTTTGCTTCTCCCTGGGCCCCCTGATGTATAAGATGATTGTAACCAAGACACCACTCCACTATCTTTGATAAAAGAATTTCTTTAGGGCTACTTTGTTACTAGGGGAGGTACCATTAAAAATTGTTCAAATATTTGATGAGACTCAAACTTTTGAGAGGCCACTATTTCTGAACTTTTCACAAAGTTTGACCTTTCTAGCTGCTATAGTTTTTCTGAGAAAACTTGCTGTGATGCATGGACAGATAGACAGACAGGACGTGAAACTAGTAGATCTTTCTTTAAAAGCCCAATAACATCGCCATTGGCAGCACCAGCCGTAGAAAAAAATTTCTCGCAGGCGCCCTCCATAAAAAAAAATTAATAATTTGATTGGCCGCCACTTTGAACTCAGACAATGTTTAAGGAAAACGTTCTGTCGCGCAAATACTTCTAATGTAAGCTGTATTATACGCACCACATTTTTTTGTGGCTGAGAGGTAAATGCCATGAACGCACTGAATGTGGAACGCCCATGCTAGCAAGCAACTGGATCGCCCACTAATACCTTTCCAGTCAACCCAAGAACCCAGCCTGGACTCTTTGACACTTACTTCGGGCCTTGTCTTGTTACGCCGTAAGATTCCTTCTAGGTGGGGGATCCCTCTTCTAGCGGGAGGGAGAAGGGCAAGAGGAATTGCCAGACAAGCGATCCCCCAGCCCCAAACATTCCCGGCTGCAGTGAGTCCCTTTTATCTTTTAGGACTGGCTGAACATAATGTGCCAAATACTTCTTTTTGACAACCAATCCAAGCAACACCGCAGCTATGCTATTCGGGGTGAGCTCTCTCATATCTAGAGGTCCTGTAGCAGCGAATCAAATTTTTTATGCGGAAAATGTGTAAGAAGCACCATCTTCCTCTCTTTGGCAAAACTGACAATTGGGGGACCGTGACTTACCAATCTTGTGCAGGTAAGACTGAAAACACTCATGCCCACTTAAAAACCGGGCCAGATAGAAGTCAGTCTAACCATGCCTTCGAATTAGCCATGGTCTCAGATCCGGGATGAGGCACGCAGTCCACCTTACCTTCACGCAACTCACCAAAGACTGCTGCCAATCGCTGAATCAGTGTTGTCTCTGCTCGCAGGCAACCATCTCCCACACGTCCTCGCTTTGACGCAGATAAACAGCGCGGTGCTCTCTAGCAAGGGGGCAATGGATATCGTTCCTACAATAGCTCTCACCGTCAAATCACAGACTGTCGGACATGCAGATGCAGTCTTCAGTACTCCTCTTCTCTGTACCTATGCCAGGTGTTTTCAGTATACCTCCTTACTGAGAGCGTCACCCCACATTTCTTCTCCGCACGGTCACACTGATCCTACAGCACTCGTCAAGAGGCGTCTTTTTGATGGGCTGGGTTTTCCTACATTGGCCATAAGTCAACTCAGAGCCAGTAGTCTTGAAGTAGCCTTCTCAGCCGTTGCCCTGATCAGTAGTCCCAAGTACATCATCGCTGGCTTTGATTCGATTAGTCTGTCTCCAAAACTAATCATCCTTACTCTTATGACTCTCTTTTTTCACTTCAGTTTTCTCCAGTGCTGGACTGGACTTATGAGCAGTCATCCAGTCTCTCACTTGGCGCATTGGCATACCTAGCTTAAGTTGTGCTTGTTTCACAGTGCATCCAGCGAACAGAGCCACAACATCATTTGCGTAGGCGATTAAACGCGAATCATCTGGCACTTCCAGCCTTAGTAGCCTATCGTAAGATACATTCCACAGGCCTGGACTATGGGTGGATCGCTGGGCAACAACCAATGTAAGTTCCATCCTTCATTAGCCTTTTGTTGTATTGTAGAGCAGGCTTCGGTACTTCAGGTGGTCCTTCAGAAGCTGCATTAAATAATATGGAGCTTGAAAAGGGGTTTTCAATGTCTCCAGAATACCGGAATGCGATCTGGGATTTTGCTTCCTCTTGCTTATTAGCACGAGCCTTACTGCCTTTCATCGTACCAGGGAAACTCTGTCCCGTTGGCAAGCATTGAATGTGCTGAGCAGCAAGTCAGGACAATGATGATAGATTAGTTGCAACACCTCAGCTGAAGCACCATATGGGCCTTGACCCTTCCTCGCTTTCAATGTAACGACTGCCACTTCCAGTTTCACCTGTGTGAAGAGTGATCACTTAATTGTTGTTGCACCGTGGGCAGCATCAACATGAACAGAATAGGCGGGGAAGATTGCTCGCACTATCTCGTCCATCTTTTCTGCTTAATGTATATAAGGGATCCGTAGGGCACCAAGCTTCCGCATAACTAGCTTGTAGCCAAGGCCCCACGAATGCTTGTTCAAATAAGTGAGCTCCTTTCGGGTTCTTTGCATACTTGTGTGATGGGACCATAGTCAAGGCATTTCAAACGTAGAAGTGGCACTGCTCTTTGCTGTATCCTGCCGATAACCTGCTCTATTCTTATTTTGCACCTACTCAGAAATAGTTCGGCGTCCTCTTCTATCAAGTCAATGCTGGCCATGCGTTGTCCTCTATGGTTTTCTGGTGTCATTCAAGTCTATGAACCAGTCAATGTCTCTTATTTGGATCATTGCTTTCGGCTCAAGTGAGGCTACAGCAGTGCTTTTGCCAAGGACTTTCTTTACTGCGTCACAGGATGCTTCTTTGTTGCCGGCCTCTACTCCCAATTCGACCATTATATGGCCTGACCGCGTTCATCGTACTGCCTTATTGGCAGTGTAAGTATCTTTTGGCGTTATATTTCCCCTGATTTTCCACAGAGCTTCTGTGTAAGATCGGCCATCTTGGGGTTTTACGAGCAGTGCCTACTGCCGTTCATCGTGGCCTTTTCCTCTCCTATTTTCCATCACGTCTTTTTGCTTATTGGGTATCCGTGTAAACTTTATCTCCTGGAACTTTTTGAAAGAGTTTCTTGACGGCGTCCTTCGCTCTTTTTTTCAGCCCTGTCTTGTACCCCTGATCTAGCCTTCCATGCCCACTAAGTGCCTCTTCCTCCATTCTGTAACCTCGATCTCCTTCAATTGAGCTAGACGACATTCTTTTATTTGTGTTTGATGGTAAAGCTTTCTACGCGCACTCTATAGAACTAGCCCTCAGCGTTTCTTTAGCCTTCAGGTCTCCTACGGCCTTCTGGTCCTCTTCGGCCTTTAACTTCATTAGCCTTCTGTTCTCCTTCAGCTTTTTGTTCCTCTTTGGCCTTTATTCAGCTCCTCTAGTTCAAGGAGTCCATTATTTAGAACTTTGCTGATTTTTCGTGAGTTGCCTGCAGATTTATTTTTTTTAGAACGGTTTTTGCTTTTTGGATTAGCCTTTTTTCTTGATGTCGCTGGTCGGCAATTGTACTTTGCGATCTCCTTCATTGGAAAAGGTTATTGGCTTCAATTATCGAGTACAGTACTTCAGCTACATTTTCGACAGTGGCGATGAAGTCACATAACGACACATTAGTCGTTTGCTCACTCCTTTCTTTTCCTGTCATGATCACTTTGTGGGTTTCTAGATGGATCGTTGATATTTCTCAATTTAAGAACATTACCTTGGCCGCTTTGGCCGTGATTAGAGCAGTAACTATCGAATTCTCGGCGTTCTTTTTATGTTCTCCCACCGTGCAAACATCTGGTCCATTGGCTAACCACACTTTATATACACCGTATCGAACTTTTATTTTAGTATGTTGTCATCATAATCATTAATGACATTTTCTGATGATTTTATTTGACAGCTCAGCAAAAAATCAAATTTTCTTCTACTGCCCTGTCTACCTCTGCAGGTTTCTGTATGAAGAAGAACAGTTGAATTACTAGCGTGACATAGCACAGGTTCTATTAAAGATTTGTGTACTTGGAGCTTTGATATTCTGTATATACTATACAGTTGGTCTTCAAGATCGTCGGAACTGAATAAAATATTTTCATTCCAAGCAGCATTTTTCAGGGTATTTCGTCTCTTTCATAGCCGGTTCTCATTATTTTGGATTTATAATCGCCAAGTGTAATATTATGGGTATTTAGGGAATCTTTCTTCGACTCCGTCATGAATTTTGTTTTATTCTCATTGATTTGTAACGCTATTAATTTTGCTTTGCTGTCGAGTTTCAGGAAAGTATTTTCGTTGGTTGTCAACGACCATGACACAACGTTGATGTCATCTTACTTCTACTGATCTTGTATGGTAACGTTCTCCGCTACTTCTTTGCTGAACTTGTATGGTAACGCTCCTGTTGCATCTGCAGGTAGCTTTTTCATGACGTATTTCAGAGGCAAATTGAATAGCAATGGAGCCATCCCATCTCCCTGTGTCACAGGCTCGGTGATTTGGTCATTGATGAAGACTTGGGAGGTTGTCAACGTCATTGCGATTTTGGTAAGATGGACTGATTTTGCTGGGATGCCAAAGCAAAGCATTATATGATAGAGTACGTTACGATTAATACTATCGTATGCTTGCTTATAGTCAACAAAATTTAGTGGTCATCTATGTTGAACTACCAGCGTTTCTCATGTATCGGCTCAACAGTTGATCTATCGTCGATCTACACAATCTGGAGCTACATTTATACTTGCTACCAATACCGCTGGGAAATGATCTAATTTGATTTTCTAAGATCTTTGAAAATATTTTGTACGTCGTTTAAAGTAGTGATATGCCTCTATCGTTTTCGCACTGTAGCTTGTCACATTTTTTTTTTTTGGATAGGAAATTTCATTGATTGGCTTTACTCTTTCGGAATATTTGCTTGTTGCCAAATGAGCTGGATCACTTTATGGATAGCTTTCTGAAGGCTGCTGCCACCATATTTAGTAAGGTCCCCTGGAATCTCATTTATGCCGGCACTTTATTATTCTTTTGGGCCTTGATGGTGAAAAAAACTTCATCCAGACTTAATAGGACTAATAGAAGCTCTCCGGAAATATCTATAGGCCCCAATTTTCTTGAGTTGTGTTGAGTATTGAGAAAATTCTTGACATATGATGCCCATATTTTCTTAACCTTATTTGTATCAGCGATGATGTTGCCGATGTCATCACGGCAGAGCGTGGTCTTGGGCTCATAACCACATTTCAGAATTTTCATTTCTTGGTAAGCTTGTCTTGTTTTGTTGCTAACTAGACTTACGGTGTTGTTTCTTTATTGGTCATCATAATCTTTTTTTTTCTTAATTTGAATGATCTTATTAGCTACTCATCTGAGATTTCCGTAATGTTCTCTCTTCGTTCAGGTTTTCCCATCTAAAAATTGTTTGTACGCCTGCTTTGTTACTTCTACAAGGCCTTTTGGTGTTCAACATTGAACCAATTATTTCTTTTGTGCTGGGCTTTACGTCCAATCATCAGTTCTGTCACTGACATTGTCAGCTCGTTGCTTGTTTTCCGCGATGTGTCTGATAGGATGATAGTCAGCTGGTTGTTGAGGGTTTGCATGTGATTTTTTGCCACAGATACCATTTGCAGCCTGTCTACGGCAAATTTCCTTAGAAACTTATTTTCGCCGAATATGCTTCTGACATATGTCATCAATACGTTGATTTGATAAAGAAATGATCTAAGTCACAATTGCCTCCTCGGAATGTACGCTGTTGGATCCAAACATGGTCGAACAGGTTTTATGTGTTGCCATGCGGTGATATCCAGGTCACTTTCGGTATGCGTCGATGTGAGAAGCCCATCAAACGTATGACTAGATATCTGCTGCATGCAAAGTCAATCAAGCACTGGCCGTTGTCATTTATTTCATCCTTGAGGCTATATTCTGCAGTCATTCCTCGATAGAATAGCTCATTGCTCCAACGATGGCGTTGAAATCACCCAGAATTATTTTTGTATCATTTGTAGTAAGTAATGAGTCAAATAGTCTCTTTAGATGATTATAGAATATCTCCTTTTTTTTCGTCCTCGTCTTCGGTCAGCGCGTGTGCGTTTATCAGTCAAATTTTCAAGAATTTTACTTCAAAATGGATTGCGCACGATTGTACATTGTCTACCTTTAAATCAATAATGTGCAATTTGGACTTCCTATGCCCAATAAAGGCCATTCCAAATTCTCGCTTTCCAGCAGGCTTCCCACTTTTAAATATTGTGTGTGGTCTCATGTCTTGAATATCACTTCCAGTCCCGGTCATTTTCTGGATTGACAGTACTTTTATTTTATATTGACGGATGTGTATAAAAGGCCTTAAATAGTGCTAGGGTAATTCAGAAAGCTTGTCTTCCAGAATCTCGTCCCGTAGTCTTTATTTGGTTTCCGTACGTCTTACTAATTCCTAGACTCTATTGCGGGTTTCGAACCGATAAAGGGTAGTGGCATGGTTACTACTTTCGATTTCGTTATCAGGCATGAAAGACTCGGGCTTAGTATCTTACGTCAGCATTTTACAAAAAGTGAAAGTTACCAGTCATCACCACAAAGGAGATGTAAATAGGGTTTAGTAGTAGAGCTGTAGGTGTATTTGCATTTATTGGCATTTCTTGATATTTAATGTTCCGTCATCAGGGAACCGATCAACCCAATTTTCGACGCTAAGACCATTTACTACCATTTGTTCGCTGTGGTCTGTATCAGATAAACTAGTTTAAGGTAGTATCCCTTGAAGACTAAGCAGTGAAATTCATTCGAATCGATGCTATCATATGCTTGCAGGAAATTAACATAAGACTAGTTACTTCAACGTTCTTTTTTCAGTATTTCTGGTCAACAGTTGATCGCCAGGCTTGAAGACTACCATGATATTCTTCGTAGAGATGAGACATTTAGCCCAGTCATATTAGGGCTTTCACCTCGGAATGAAAGATAATAAGCTGCAAATTGGTATGAACCTTTGTTTTGTCATTCTTAATGTTGTCTCAAAAGTCACAATCGTTATCGTGTCCGCGTCTCAAGATATTCAAGGTCAAAGGTCACAAAAATCGGTTTTTCGCGAATATCTGGCTTCCTATCGGTTAAATGAGATTTGCATTTATTATAAAAGTTGTAGGCTATAAAATTCCCTACAACTTTTGTTTAAACTTTTTTTTCATACGACCAACCGTTTTGAAGGTAGAGCGCGAAGAGTGCACATCGTACAGTCATATACGGCCTAATGCAAGGTCAAGCGTGAGTTATGGTTATCAGTACGTTATAAAGTCAATTATTTACTTGGAAATTATAATTATTAAACAATGCCTATTATTTATGTACTAACTATTAATTATTTATATTTAATTAAAGTAAGTAACTTGATTATTTATATATAATTATTCATACTTAACTATTTAAGTATAAAATATTATTAATTCTGGATTATATATTTTAGTTTTATTTTAAGTTAAAATGATAGTAAGAGTATATATTTTACACATATTTTTATTTTTTATTAAATACGGCATAATATACATTTATCAAAATGTGAGTTCAAATATCAAAAGTATCTTTGTTGATTTTAATTGTAATGAAATTGGAAATGGAAGCTAATTATCTTCTTCTTGTTCGTCGTCTTCTTCTTCTTGTCGCTCAAAAATGTTCGATTCATTGTCATCATCCTCATTATCTGTCATGTTCATCTCCAAACCTTCCAGAATATCGGGATCATATGTATTTTCTTCATCGGGATTACTTGGATACAGTGAAGCGTTGAGGCAAGCTTGTCCGTTGCACTGGCCGCAAGCTAAAGAACATTGTAGCCCTGATTTTCTGCATCCACAGCGGGAACCACAACCATTTTTGCAATTGCAAAATATTACGTTTAGTAGTTCGGCTGGTGCTGGAGGTAATAACGTTCGTATGGGCTCCAGGATTTCATTTTCAAGCATCCAGCCCCATTCTTTAGGTTCTAAGTCCTTCCCTAACCACGTTTGAATCTGGTAGTAGACACGTTTTATGTGTTGATGAGCTGCTACACTTGTTGGTGGAAGTGTTGACAGTTGTACAGGTTTATTTAGTTTTGTAAATTTGATGAATTGCGTGTAGCGGAAATGATCAATGTTGTCCTCAGATTTTGGAGCATTATATAATGCCAACAAGATGCGCACTCCATTTTCTAATAATGTTTGTTTTGGGCAGTTTTCTTGCTGAAATACTTCCACCAGTTTATCTAAATCAGGAATTTTTTCCAATGCTCTAGTAACAGTTTTTTTTCCTTTTTTAAATAGCGCAGAAGTCGTGTCACAGCCACTGAATGCGTGTAAAAATAAAATGTGCTTTTTAGTACGAGGATATTGGTCAAATAGTGTATATGTCCATCATTTCTTTCAATACTTGCAGTTTTTAAAGTTTGTAAACCACGTACGACATTCACAGAAACACCTTCTGAAAGTTTCTTATCACATATAAAACACAAATCAGCCATAGCTCTTAAAACCGTACGTCCGTAGTTGCAACGGTACAATTTCAAACTAACGAATAATCTTGACTCATACAAAGTGGAGAGAGTGGCCTTGAATACTATAGAACATCTGTCCCGGCAATGAATAGAAAAGGGCATAGGGTAGGGACAAGTATTTCCAGGTATATAAGTATTGAGAAATTTACGCGTTTTAAAGAAAAGATATACAATGTCGTGTTAACTTAAAATAAAACTAAAATATATAATCCAGAATTAATAATATTTTATACTTAAATAGTTAAATATGAATAATTATATATAAATAATCAAGTTACTTACTTTAATTAAATATAAATAATTAATAGTTAGTACATAAATAATAGGCATTGTTTAATAATTATAATTTCCAAGTAAATAATTGACTTTATAACGTACTGATAACCATAACTCACGCTTGACCTTGCATTAGGCCGTATATGACTGTACGATGTGCACTCTTCGCGCTCTACCTTCAAAACGGTTGGTCGTATGAAAAAAAAGTTTAAACAAAAGTTGTAGGGAATTTTATAGCCTACAACTTTTATAATAAATGCAAATCTCATTTAACCGATAGGAAGCCAGATATTCGCGAAAAACCGATTTTTGTGACCTTTGACCTTGAATATCTTGAGAAGCGGACACGATAACGATTGTGACTTTTGAGACAACATTTAGAATGACAAAACAAAGGTTCATACCAATTTGCAGCTTATTATCTTTCATTCCGAGGTTGACCCCTTTTTTACCTAATATGACTGGGCTAATTGCGTTGGTAACGTTATTTTCCCGTAACGTTATATTACGTTCCAAAACGAAGAAAGAACGCGTTACTTTGGAACGACAATAAATAACGTTCCTGAAAGCTTCATCGCTTTCCGTAAGCGTTTTCGTTCTATCAGTCGTTCTCGTTCTTTTCCTTTTTCGGAGAAAGAAAACGTTTTCGTCATTTTCAGGCATAATCGTTTTTTTGGAACGTTATCGCATTTTGCCACTGAGACTTTCTCTCGTTCCGTGTAACATTTCGCACCTTTCATACATGCTTGGATCTACGCGGAACGAACGTGAAAATGTGTATTTCGTTTGGTTTGGACTTTGGTGATCGGGTCGGATCAAACTATTGTGATTCTTATGTTTTCATATGTTTATGTTATTTTCTATGTTAGGTAGGATTATGATATGATGAATTGAGTTAAGAAAGAAAAATTATCGATACCTATACGGAAGCGTTGATTAAGTTGAGGTTTGAATGCGATTCCTTGGTAAATAAGTCAACGTTAAATAACGAATTGGCTTTCCAAAAAAGCAACATAATGATGGAGAGTATTTGACAATTTTAATGTGAATTTCACGATAGAAGTTTACCTATTGTGGAGGGGTCTAATCAGTTCACTTTTGCAAAGGGCCAAAAAGAAGGGTGGAATCAGATCTGGGCCTGGTCCTTTATTCGAATCAAGATCCTCAATAGCTTGGAGAATTTCATCTTCAGAAATAAACACTTTCTATAAGGATGTTTGCCTCTATTTCTGGCAGCTCTCGGTCTGGTAAAGTAGCAAGATTGGAGTAAACATGTTGAAAATAGTCTGCAAAAAACTCGAGTTTTTGTATGCCATTATCGGAGGATAGCCATAAGTTTTACACTGAAGGTTTACAAAGTCAAAAAACTTTTAGGATTAGAAATAGTTTCCTCCGCTACAACGTTAACATACGATTGATAGGCATCTTGGGATTTAAGTCTAAATTCTATACCGAGATCGTTATATTTACTCTTAATCTCATCGCTGGCACCATTCCTCCTATTTAGGAGCTTGTAGGGTTTATTTTTTTTGGTTGAGTAAATGCCTGAGATCGCTCCCTAGCCATAGTTCTAAAATTTTGTCTTTTTTCTTTATTTTGGCGTCAAAGATTATGGTATAAAAGGTGGATAGAGCTGTATATAAATCTAACGTTGACAGCATATCATTCCAATTCACTCGGGATAAAAGACTATTATTTTTATAATAGTTGCCATTTGGGAAGACATAAAGTATTAGGAGTGGACAATTCAACAGTAAAAGCAGAGTGATGAACTGAATTAGAAAACAGATGCTCGTTGTCATCAGTTGAACTGACCACTACCTCGACGTAAGCGTTAAAAAAAAATAAGGTCCAGCCATCTGCCATTTTGTTTGGGTATAGGGCCACTTACTGCAAATCGTTACTATAAAAGGTGCTGATGAGACGGAAATCATTAATATTTAGGAAATTGATAGGAATGAGGAGACCGTCTTCTTCATCGACCACCAATTTTAAGTTTGGCCGATTAAAATCACCAGTAATGATAATTTTATCTCCTTCATTTGTAACAACTTGACAGTACCGTTGGATTTTAGGGGAAAATATAATACGCCAATATATAGGTTAGATCTTTTCAGCTTTATTTTAACTACTTTATGCTGGAACAATTTGTATTCCATGGAGGTTACTAGCTCACTCATAAACAAATTGTGTACTGCAATTAACGCACCACCTCCTCGTGATTATCCTGTGATATGAGGATCTCTATCATCTCTGTATATACTCCAGTTATTGCCAAGGATCTCTTCGTTAAAATGAGAATCATTTAATTATGTTTCGGAAAGGGTAAGGATATTAAAATGGCACGATTTTGCCTCAAGAAAAAGTTTGTTTAACTTACTACGCATACAACCACAGTTATGGTTTTTGGTCGAAACGTTAGACATACTGATTTCTTGGAAACTTGTCACCACTGGAACCGATTTTGAACTTTGTGTAATGAACTTTGTGTATGCTAGCAGCAGTCAAAAACTTAACAGTTTTTTTTCACACACTATCCGACACTTTCATCGGAAAACCTTGGGTCCATGTTGTCACCGTCAATGAAATTCTACCCAATTAAGATTCAATTCCACTTATTATTGAGTTGATGATACTGTATTACCTTGGATCCTATTGAAGTTTGTGGTTTTAGGTTCGTTATAAGCTCAGAGAAGTCCATCTGTTAAGATAATCATCGAAGATCCTGTTACATTCTATTCTCCACTCATCACTTTAGTGATTGCTTTGAGTGGAAATTCCTTATTTAAAATGCCCATTGTGGCACGAAGAGGCGCTTCTAGTTCGACAAATCTTTTAATCGTACAAAATGTGGGATTCCACTGCGTTTTCAACGTCTTGAATTAGTTTTTTTGGTTTAACATTTAGTAGCTTTTGCTGTTCAATCAGCTTGGCCATTCCTGAACTGCTGCGCTTGAAAAAATGAACAATAGATTTAATTTTATCTAGTATTTCCGATTAAGGTTTTAATGCATGCTAAGCAACCAAATTTATCGTATGGGCAAAGATCCGAAATGTTATAAGCCAAGCACTTACTTTATAGCCTTTTTCATGTTGAATGCACTATCACTAATCAACTTGATAACTTTTCCTTTTAAAATCCATTCATTAATTATTCTGTTTAGTTCACTAGCCCAGTTTTCACTTGTTTGGTTCGCGTCAAATCAAACACAGTCTAATGACAAGTTCTGTACATTGAACTGATTATCCATGAATTTGGATGTAACTGCCTATGTTCCTCGATGTCCAGCAATCAGTTGTAAATGTAATATATCCAACTTTAGCCATTATTTGTTTAGTTCTATTGTAAACTTCCTCAAATTCGGCTTGCAGCAACATATTGTTTATTGTTTTTTATGATGGTAGTTGATATGACGAATTCAAAGCAGCAAAAAAACTTGTAAGTCTATAGCTTTCAATAATAGAAAACAGTTGAAAATCATGAGTAAACAATAATAATAAACTTTCATTGATTTTACTCCTAGCAGTAAGTCATTCTTCTTCCTTAAGAGAGAATCGATGTTTGCTTCCCAGTGCAACGTTTTGGCGATTGTTCGATGGTTTCCACATAAGCTACAGATGATGAGAAGCCGGCTCCTGTACTGCAACCAGGCTGCATTATTTCTTCCATGTCCAATCCTTCACTGTTTTTTCGGCTGAAGTACTCGGCATAGGCACTGGTTTCTTCCGATTTGGGTTATCTGGATTTGTTTGGACCAAGGGGTGCTTCCTTTACAGATGCTTCTTTAAATTAGAGGATGTGGACCAATAACAGATCTCCTGCTTGCACATATTGCATATCGCTATTTGTGCCGCATTTATTTTGTCGGTGATCGATGACTTCGTTGATTTTCTCGTAGCCATCCTTATATGAGTTGATTAACTCAAAAACCTGTAAGATTCTGTATGACTGAACTTATCACAGTTTTGGTTCAAACGAAAATAGCTTATTCAATTTACAAATCGTTTTGAAAAAAACTTTAACACTTCGCAATTTAACACAGGAGCATATATGAGGGCAAATGATGCATAACTTGCTACTCAATTAAGTACTGAACTGCTTTCGCTTGAATCTACTAAGTGCGAGTAATACAATAAACTGTTTTGTTCAAAAAAATTCCAACTTAGCTGTACTTGCTTTTTGTTTGCGTTTGTTCATTTATACTTCCGAGATGATCATTGGGCTTTTTCACACGGGAATGGTAAAAACCCATATCCAAACAGGTTTCGCGCTTACGCCCTTATGTTTACACGTTGCATAGTTCAGCCAACCTATTTTTGTATACGATACACGCCTTGCGAGTGTATGTGTCAAAAGGATCATTTGATCGTTAAACGTCGCGTGGATAACATGAAAGCGAAGACAGAGAGATAACCGATTGAGAATTGATGTTTTAGCCTTGAAATGTGCACGAGGTAACAAAAATTGAAATGAAAAATGTATTTTATGATTGTTATTCCAAATTTGAATATCCTTTTTAGTCGCATATTTTTCTTGTTGTGTTGTCAACTGGCTTATTATAAAGTGATTCTATGAAGATTATGCGTACTGTTAATTTTCTATGGATTTACAATGGGCAATTTAACTTTATTAAAATCCTGATATTCATCGTGTTGTTTCCTGAAATTGAACATGGCCTCCGCTTTTATAAATTTATTAAATAACGCGTAGCTTCTCGCGTCCACGCATCCATTTTTGCACTCAAATTAAAGAAAGGCAATCGTTCCATGACGACTACCTTCATCACCGAATGTTAATGATTACCGGCGTTTGTATAAAATTTCCCTCACCAAATAATCAACAAAATGGGTTTGTGTTTGTGCGTCACGCTCGTTCACCCTAAAAAGTTTTGGCGTGTTTTTACCATCAGGTTCCCTCAATGCCTCTCACTCTTCTTGCCCATATAACCTGTTTAACGCTCACTTTTAACGCTGCGTCTGAAAAAGCCCATTCCATTCATCCTAGTTAATTTATTTAACTCTAAGTCCCGCATTGTAGCTTCACACTTCTTGAAAGCATGAAGCAAGCATTATGTAAATACACATTTTATCTTAGTCCTGCTTTTATGTTTGAAAAAGGGGCCGATGTATTTTAAGGTTAACACAGCCAAACAAGGGTTTTGAGCAAATTATCGTATGCGTAGCAGAATTGGAAATCAATAATGCAATTCTACTAATACGCACTCATTCATTGTGCATTTAGCACTTTATCAGTTAGACAGGGGCGTATATTATACAAGGTGGGCCAGAAAGGCGTACGATTTTAAAAACACTCTTGCGTTTGAAGCTTTAGAGAGGGGACTACACGGGTGGTGGGGTTAAGTAGCTCGGTTCTCGGAAATTTAGTCGCGATGGATCACTTCACCGGAGCGCAACGTGCATTCTGCTATTGTTCGGCGTTTATTTCGGCGTGAGTTTGGATTACATGACCTAAATCAGTGTCCGAAAGAAAGTGTGATTCGATCGTGGGTCAGAAAGTTCGAAGAGACTGGTTCGACTCTCAAACAGAAGCCTGCAGGACACCCAAGGTCAACAAGAACGGAATTATCGGACCCTACTTCTTCGAAAAAACAAGGCCAATCTGTCACTGTAAATTCTGACCGATACATAGCCATGTTAAGGGATTTTTTCTTTCCACAACTGCAACAATTTGAAGCCTATAATCGTGTGACATGGTTTCAACAAGATGGCGCGACATGCCATACAGCTAATGCCTCTTTGGCGGTCGTAAACGAGATGTTTGCTGGGAAACTGATATCGCGCCGAGGTGACATTGCATGGCCTCCTAGAAGTCCGGATCTGACGCCACCGGACTTTTTTTGTAGGGATACCTAAAAAGTAGAGTCTACATCAATAACCCAGCCACGATTAACCAGTTGAAGACCAATATCCGGGAAGAAATGGCAGCTATTCCCCGTGCAATGTGCCAGCGAGTTTTTACCAATTTGAGGGTCAGATTCGAAGAATGTTTGCAGCGGGATGGTGCACACCTGGGTGACGTTATTTTTAAGAAATGAATTTCCCAGATGTCAATTTTTATTGAAATAAAAATTTGTATGTGAATTGTACTCAGTTTTTTTTTAATGATTTTTTCAAATTCGCAATTCTTTCTGGCCCACCCTGTATTAAAGATCAGACACAGAAATTCTATCGAGATGTTTAAACAGGTGAGGCATTTCACGCCTTTCCGAAGACAAACATTCTCGTATATGCGATGGAGGGTCAAGCCTTCAAGCCTATCCTTTTGTTTAAGTAAATGTAAAGAAATTAATTTAAGCAGACAAGGTAAAAATCCCCATTTGTATGACCAGCTGGAAAGGTAAATTGATGATGATAGAAACTGAATAACGCTTTTACTTTTTCTTTTAGAATATTTTGAACAAAGGGTCAAAAGCATATAAATTAAATACAATCGGTCGAAAAGTATTCCCAGGCATCGATACTTTCACTCAATACACTTTTCCTGAAAATTTGATGCAAACCAAAGCATAATTGCATCCTCTCCTGGAGTACTGTCACGTTTTTTGTTATATATGTATCTGCGAGGCATATTTCTCTCTCGAGTATCTATACTATGTGGATTGTGATGCCCATGATTCCAATAGAGGAACCGTTTTTCCCAGCTCTCATTCTTCGATGAAGTTAGAGTAGATTTCTAGCTGTCATTCGATAATTTGAGTTAACATTTTTTAAGACCTGCACAGTTAAGAAATTACTCTAAAGTTTTGCCAATATTTTTGATGCCTTATTTGGAATAGACAAATAACATTTTTTGCCAGATGATTGAATAGATTGTAAAGCATTTTAGCTTTTCTAGATTACGAGAGGATTTGAAAGCATATTTTTAATATAGACTGGACTGCCATGCTTTCAACGTTAGATATAAATGATGCAGTAAATTTGTTCTATCAGCACATCCTGGACGCTGTTGAAAGAAAAAGGACAAAATATCAGAGCTCTGACTGGATAGTGATTTTCGATCTTTAAGGAACAGAAGAAGTAAACTGTATAAAATTATGCAAAGTAGATCTGATGTGAATGACGAAATTAAAAGAGAGCATGATGAGCTGTCAAAAGAATTTCAATAGAAGTTGCGCGAGGCCTTTGAAGTATATGTTAATGTTATAGGTGAAAACATCATCAAAGACCCCAAGAAATTTTTTGAATATGTGAACATCAAGCGCAAAGCTCATGGCTATCCTAAACAAATGACCTTTAAAGACCGCAGTTCTACTCTCCCTGAAGAAATCAGTAATTATTTTGCAGACCATTTTCAATCAGTTTAATATTCAGCGAACAATTTCCATAATTTTTCACCACTAGACACAGAATGTGGGCCTTTACTGCAAGAAATTTCAGTTTCAGAGGGTGACATATTCGAAGCAATTGGCCCTGATTTACTTCTTCCAAATTTTTCTTTCAATGCAGAGAACACTTAGTTTTACCTCTTTGCATCATTTTTAACAAACTCATATCAAGCAGCGTGTCCCCAGCATACTGCAAATCCTCCTACTTAACTCCAATCCATAAAAACAAAAGCAAAGGAGCCGTTGAAAATTATAGAGGGATTGCCATACTATCCACTACCCCAAAGTTGTTTGAAAAAAAAAATGTTCCAAAATATCACCTTTTATTGAACAGTGTCTCAATGACCAACAGCATGGCTTCAGAAAGAATCGATCCACAACCACCAACTTAACAGTTTTGGTCTCTAACATCCTTTGTGCAATGAAAAATGGACACCAGGTCGATGCAATTTATACTGACTTTAGTAAGGCTTTTTACCGTGTCAATCATATGATTTTGTGTCATAAATTGACTTAATTTGGAACCATTGGCTTGCCACTTCATTGGCTGGACTCGTATCTCAAAAATCGGACTCAAACCGCTAAATTTCAGGGAAATGTGTCAAACGGAATTCATGTCTATTCCGGTGTTCCTCAAGGCAGTCACCTCGGACCTCTTCTCTTCAACATTTTTATAGCGGACCTTTCTGAAGTGTTATCCGATATACTACACTTATTTTATGCGGATGATCTCAAATTATATCATGTGATAGCATCCCAAAGCGATTCTTTGTTCCTGCAGGACAAAATAAATACTCTATTAGAGTGGTCTAACAAAAATCTTCTATATTTGAATTTCGAGAAATGCCAAGTGATGAGTTTTTCTCGGAAAAGTACAATTTTATTATCTGATTATCACCTTAATGATACAAAGCTTTCCAGAGTCGATAGTGTAGCAGATCTTGGTGTTCACTTGGATAAGAAACCCCGCTTAAATTTGGATTACGATGAGGTTCTCTGCAAAGCGAATAAGCTTTTAGGTTTCATCAAATGACGCGCAAAAGAATTCAAGAACTTGTGGGTAACGAAAACGTTATAGACATCATTACTGCGCCCAATTCTGGAATAAGCTTGTGTCATTTGGAATCCGGCTGGACTCGTATCTCAAAAATCGGACTCAAACCGCTAAATTTCAGGGAAATGTGTCAAACGGAATTCGTGTCTATTCCGGTGTTCCTCAAGGCAGTCACCTTGGACCTCTTCTCTTCAATATTTTTATAGCGGACCTTTCTGAAGTGTTATCCGATATACTACACTTATTTTATGCAGATGATCTCAGATTACATCATGTGATAGCAACCCAAAGCGATTCTTTGTTCCTGCAGGACAAAATAAATACTCAATTAGAGTGGTCTAACAAAAATCTTCTATATTTAAATTTCGAGAAATGCCAAGTGATAAGTTTTTCTCGGAGAAGTACAATTTTATTATCTGATTACCACCTTAATGATACAAAGCTTTCCAGAGTTGATAGTGTAGCAGATCTTGGTGTTCACTTGGATAAGAAACCCCGCTTAAATTTGGATTACGATGAGGTTCTCTGCAAAGCGAAAACGCTTTTTGGTTTCATCAAACGACGCGCAAAAGAATTCAAGAACTTATGGGTAACGAAAACGTTATACACATCATTACTGCGCCCAATTCTGGAATAAGCTTGTGTCATTTGGAATCCGGTCTTTGATGTTCACTCAGAGAGGTTTGAGTCTATTCAGAAACAATTCCTACTGTTTGCTCTGAGATCCCTCTATGATCCAAAAAAATTTCATAACTGGTCATCATACTATAACCGGCTATCCCTTCTCAATATGACACCACTTGCCTCCAGTAGAATCACATTATACTCTTGCTTCGCATTTCATGTCCTTAGAGGAAACGTTCAAGTCCAATTTCTAATCGAAAAAATAACCTTAAACGAGCGAGTAAGATTTACGAGACATTCACCTTTACTCGTAGAAAGTAAACATCATACTATCTATGGTGATAATGAGCCGATAAATAGGTGTGTCCAAATTTTCAACAAGATGAGCCAAGTTTATTCCCCAACCATATCCAGATCCCAATTTAAATCCAATTTATCGAAGTTCCTCGGTTCCTTATTCTTCACTGCAAATGTAAATTTATATTGTAAAAATAAAAAAATAAAAAAACTGTGATATGTATTTTAATAGAATGTTAAAAATGTATACCTTGTTTGGTCAAATAAATAAATAAAGGTTTGACTGATTTTCAAATCAGAATATATATTGAAATGATTTGCACTATTTAGTTTTTGAGTATGTGCTAAGATTTGTTTCAAGCAGGTACTTGAAAAATACTAGGAGTTCAGTATAGACGTGCACAAAATATTCGTTAACTTTAAGCAAGCATACGACAGTGTTCATGGTAGCGTACTGTGTCAAATAATGCTCTTTGGCATCCCAGCTAAATTAGTCCGTTTTACCAAAATAACAATGACGTCAACAACCTCCTAAGCCCGCATCAATAATCAACTCACCGATACATTTGACATAAATATCGGCCTATAGCAGTGAGATGGGCTGGTCCCATTGCTATTCAATTTGGCTCTGGAGTACGTCATAAGTAAGCTACCTGTCGATACGCGAGAAACATTACTATACAAGTTGAGCCAGGTAGTAGCCTATTCCGTCGCCATCAACATTTTGTCACGTTCATTAACAACTGCCAAAGAACTCTTCCTGAAACTCGACAGTGAAGCAAAACTAGTAGGGCTACAAATCAATGTGAATAAAGCAAAACTTATGACACATTCTATGAAAAATACCTCAAATACTCAAAATATTGCACTTGACGAATACAGTATTGCAAATATGAGCGAATTTATGAAGTGTATTTGAACGCCAAAATGAAGAGAACTGGTAATGAAAGAGACGAAATACGCCGAAGCATTCAGCTTGCAAATAAAATATTTTATTCAGTTTTGATTATTTTGAAATCCAGCTGCATACACAAGAAAACAAAGCTCCAAGTATACAAACCTGTGATTAGACCTGTGTTGTACTATGGGTGTGAAACATGGACCCTAACCCAAGCACCCGCAAATATATCGAACGTCTTTGAGCGACGGGCCCTGAGGCGAATAATCGGAGCGAAGCTAGCCGGGGACCAATGGCGAATTTGGTGCAACCATGAGCTGTATGAAATTTTTGACGAGCCGGAGGTCTCCACGATTGTCAGGCTGCGGAAGCTGCAATGGGCTGGAGACATGAATCGTATAGACGAACAACGGTTACCCAAAAAGGTATTCGTTGGGAGAACTGAAGGCCGGTGACCAGTGGAAAAACCGAGAAAACGCTAGTCTGACTCGGTTGACGAAGACTGTTCATCGCTGCTTGGATTTAGAAATTGGATGACGCGGTCAATGGACGGAGACAGTTGGAGGTGCTATTTGCGGGAAGCGAGGGTCCGAGAGGGGCTGTAGTGCTAAGAAGAAGAAGAAAAAGAAGATTTGGTTTCTGTTGCAAGTATTTGATTCAAAAATGACATTGTAATGAATGACTTTTGGAAAGCAAGAATACAGTGATACGAAATTCAATTTAATTTTTCTCAAAAAAAAAAAAAAATCCATACCAAGCTCCTTAACATCGCCTCTTCATCGAATTTCCATTTGGCAAGGAACGTTTTTAATCAAAGAGTAAGAGTTCTTAACAGTTTCCGTATTTCAATTGTAAAAAAATGACTTTTTCAATTTTCTTCTATTATTCCTCGGTGGCCTCAGCTCAATTTTTTCACATTTTTTAGCATCCATTGTTCAAAAACAAGAGCGGAAAAATGCCATCTTTTGTGAAATAAAGACAAAAGGGTTTTATTCCATCGTCCACTTGGTCGCTTCCTCATCCACTCTGTACACTTACTATACGAACACACTCAACACTAGAAATCTTCGATAAATAAGAAAAGTCTGGAAAACTTTACCGGCAAAGTTAAGAAGCGGAAAAAGAAACTTCATTTTTCTATTGAATATTAAAACTGAATGCTTATTTCCTCCATGCCCTTCATTCTTGTTGCAATCATCCACCTCGAATAATAGTTGAGGCCATACAAAGGTTTGTCGAATAAAATTCACAAGTTTCATTCAGATTGTGAGCTTATAAGGATCTTTGAGCACCTGAGTGAGAAGTTTTCTATGGAAGAATAAAGTTTTCGTTATGTTACATGCTTCCCTTTAGTTGGGGGATATGACTTTGTGCTAAGTTTATACGATGAAAGTTGTTCAATATTCAACTATCGCGACGAATAATTTAGTATTTTGAAAACTTTATCTAGGGCATATTGAAATATTTGATTGGATTTGAGGTTGAAAAAGTATGAATTGGATTTTAAGGTATTGATCGATTAATTTGGTTGTTTTTAGTACCTTTTTACTCATTTCCAGTGCCGGATTAGCCACATAGCAAATGCTACGGGCCCCGCGCTCCAACGCTGGTCTGACCGTAATTAAAAAAATATCAATTTAGATAGGAGCGTAAAATATCTTGCATGCCTTAAACGCGAAGCGCTTAGCCTATGCTTCACTTCCACCTGGAAATCTAAAACTCGATTTCGTCCCGTTAAATCGTAAAAAAACTAGGTATTTTACGAACTTTTTAACGTTAATGTTCTAATGTTTAATTATAATTGATATATTTAGACTAGCATCTGTACCACATTTCTACCCTTCAAGCGGCCAGATTTTTATTTTTTTATATAGGTATACATTAATTTTTCGAATTTCCGTAACCGCAATTGTACTTTTTGAATCGATTTTAATATAATATCGATTATAAGTATTTCGAGAAAACAGGCGAAATATTCAAATTTTATTAATTCAGTCACGGTCCAATCTACTGTGGTTGCGTGATTTATTACAAAATATAGATTCATTTTATGAGTGAATATAGCTTTTTGAATCGATTATCATATCCATCATGTTTCGAGATTATTGAAAGCTAGGGGCGATAGATTGAGAGCAAGGTGTTTCAGAGTCTCAAGTAAAAAGGCGGGTAATTTAAAAATGAGCTATTCAAATTATAAACAAAAAGTTATTCAATTAAAAATTAAACATTTTATGTGTTCGTCGACATTTAATTTCCTTGTATATCTTTACTATAAAATAAGTGCTTATGGTATGCATATTTGGATATTTTGGATTTTAAACTTTTTTAAATTACTATAGGTAGGTGTAGGTATAATACCTAACACAAGAAACATTGGTATCAAAATCTACAAAAAAAAAATTATTTTAAATCGCACCACGTTTCTAAAATTGAGCGCTGGCCACATCACTCACAAGTTATGTGTTGTACTACTTGCACTGCACTATACGAAAGTTGGCAGCATTCAAAACTAATAGGGGAATTCCCTGATATTGTCATCGATGGAGCTATTCGTAACTCGAACAAATAAAATAGGATTCTATTGAATATCAAATAATAAGAAATTGGCACAACGTGAAAAACTTTTAAAAACACTTTAGATGTGAGCCATTATTGAGATAAGTTGTTTTGACATTTCTTCGAGTACTGTTTTCGTGCCGGATGTAGTGCTGTGTGCATTATATAGAATTATCTTCTTTAAAGCACAATGGAAGAGTTTTTGTGTGTACAAAGGCAAAAATATCAACGAGAATAACTTCACTTAAGGTAAGATATTTTACTAGGTATGTTTTGCATATTACAAATAAATCGCATTTGACAAGTTGATTTTTTTAATGCAACGCGTTTTTTTTTGAATTCCTATAACTTTAGGGTGTGAACAAGACCACCTACAGAAATACAACGACATATTTATTTTTCGTTTAAGTATTTGATATTTTTCATATTTTCAATTTTTCATACAAAACAAATCATTTTTTTTTCAATTAGCGATGTGAAACGCCCTTACATAAATGTGGCAACGTTGCAGATTTATACTTGAATCAATCAATGAAAGTTGGTGAAAGGTAATGATATGACTTATCATTATCATTGAAAGTAGTAAAGTAGTTTATGCTTTCTCGCAGTAATTATAGGATCAATGTGGCAACGTTGTAAAATAAAGAAATGTCACAATGGAGGTAATAACAACAAGAAAAATTTATATATCCGAATTTACGCATTTTAACATAAAATTAATGTAAAGCAATATTTGCCAAACAATAGGTAACATGATCAATAGATCTAGAGATACGGGTCGGCACTATGCTTCTGGAAGTGCTAGCGTAAAGCAAAAGATGAAAGGGAAAAAATAAAGAAGCTGTTCTATCAAAAACACGTAAGCCGATCGAGTATATTAATGTTCAGGGTGATGTTCCTGAATCAACAGAAAGTAAACCAGAAAATACAGAAGTTGCATCTCATTGTACATATGATAGTGGTACTACTTGCAGCAATTCCTCTTAATTTAACTACAGGGTTATCCATTTTGTGGTAGGAAAGTATAACCCTGCCGTTTGACATCTGTCAGAATTAAATGTCATCCAAAGCGTGTTTAATTTAGCTGAAGGTTTGCAATTTAGAAATATGGATCGTTTAATAGTCGAAGAACGCGTTAAAATTATTGAATTTTATTATAAAAATGGTGATTCTGCTGTATCAACATTTAGGACTTTACGAGCCGATTACGGTCAACATAATCGACCTACACAGCAAACAATTTCGAACACAGCGAGAAAATTTGAAGGAGTTGATCGGTTATTGATATTGCAAGACCTGTGCATCATCGCAACATTCCTTCTGCTGAAAATGTCGCTGTCGGTGCTGAAAGTGTGGAGGACGACCCGAATTTGTCGGTTCCTCGACGTGCTCAAAATTTGGGCTTGCCTTACGGCTCATTGTGGCGGGTTTTGCATTTGGATTTGCATCTCCATCTTCAAGACCATACACAACGCAGAATATATGCGAATTGATAACGATTGTTCGAACAAAATTTTCTTTAGTGATGAGGCTCATTTTTCGTTCAGTGGTTACGAAAATAAACAGAGTTGCCGCATATGGGGCTCTCAAAATCCTCAGGTGATCGCAGAAAGGCCTTTGCATCCGGAAAAAGCGACCGTTTGGTGTGCGTTATGGTCTGGTGGTGTTATTAGCCCGTATTTTTTTGAAAACGATCAAGCAAGAGCCATTACAGTCAATTCCAACTGCTATGGATGGATGCTAACCGACTATTTTTGGAGAGGAATTGAAGATTATGATCTGGAGAACAGGTGGTTCCAACAGGACGGAGCCACAAGCCACACAACACAGGCTAATTGAGCACTTTTGCAAGAGAAATTTCCAGGACGCGTAATTTCGAGATTGAGTGATGTCAATTGGCCCGCAAGACTCTGCCACCTAACACCTTCGGATTTCTTTTTATAGGGTTATGCGAAAGACCGTGTTTACGCAAACAATCCTCAAAATCTTGAGCAATTGGAAACCAATATTCGCGAAGTTATGGCCGAGATGTTGCCGGAAATGTAACAAAAAGTCATTGAAAATTACCTCAAAAGGATTGAGGCCTGTAAGAGGTCCCGTGGAGGACATTTGAATGATGTTGTGTTTCACAGTGTTCAATCTTTATATTGAATGAAAAATTTCGTATCCTTCTGAATATTTTATTTGTTTTCTTGAGCTTTACTTTCCCAAGCGCAAAATGGATGCCCCTATATATCATGTACTAGCCAAAGAGAAGTTAAAAGCACAGCCAGTCCTCTCGATCTAAAGTCGTCGTGCTTTGACCAAAAAGTAGTCGAAGGCATATTATTACTTGATTCTAATGTCACTACAATTTCAAGTCAAAAACAAAACGAAAGTAAAATATACTCCAACGATATTGGTGAATGGCCGAGCAACTTCGGTAGAGATTATTAGATTGAAAAAGGAAGCAGCGAACTGCAACATATGAATAGTGATTTTTGTCAACAAAGAAAATTTTTGAAAACGAAAATAAGCCACGATTCTGCCATAACTCATTTTTCACCTATAAACATAAACTAACGAATAAAACTCACGCAGAGACTGGTTGTGTTATTTGGAAACCAAAGGACCACTTTTCCGTTTTGTTTGCAAAGCTACGAATTCGGATAGTTCGTCACCACGGTTTACGAAAGATGGATTAGATGACTGAAAGAATACGGACAATTTATTGACAAGACATGAAAAAAGCACTTCGCATAGACAAGCCATAGTTTCGCTGTTAAACTTCAAAAACAAGAATACGCGTGTTGATTCTCAACTTGTGAGCCAAATTGAGACTGAGGAAAAGTATTGGAGGCTACTCTTAAAACGAATCATTGCAGCAATAAAGTTTTTAGCAGCACGAGGTCTTGCATTTTGGGGTAGTGACGAAATTGTTGACTTACCTCACAATGGAAATTATTTAGGTTTGTTAGAATTAATAGCCCAATTTGACACTTTTATGGCTCAACATATTCAAAGTCATGCTTATAAAGGAAAGGGACATACGTCATATTTATCAAAAACAACTTCACAGGAATTTATTCATCTAATTGCATCAAGCATACTGGATCAAATTATTTGCGAAATGAAGAGATGCAAATACGACTCAGTTTTATTGGATTCTACTTCAGATATATCGCATGTATACCAACTGACTCTTATAGTGCGCTTTGTTCTGCCATCTGGACCAGTGGAAAGATTTGTTAAGTTCTTGGACATGAAAGGGCAAACTGGTGAACAACTCGCTCAAAGTTTACTAGACTTCTTAAGTGAAAGTCGCATTGATATTAAAGATTGTCGTGGGCAAAGCTACGATAATGCCAGCAATATGAATGGGAAATACATAGGCTTACAAGCCTGAATTAAGGAAATAAATAAGAACGCAGAATACATTCATTAAATTTGGTTGTTAAGTGCGCTGCAGACTGCTGAACAGAAGCATTACTTTTCTTCGATTTCATTGAAAACCTCTATACATTTTTTTCCGGTTTTAACCTTTCGATGGGGTCGTCTTACGAACGCACTTAAAGATTCTACTCAAAAATTCCGATTTTGAAACGGTTATCGGACACTATGTGGTCAGCCTGAGCTGATGCTACGAAGGCACTTTTATGTGGTTTTATCACTATTAAGCAAGTTTTGGAAGACATTTTCAATAACATAGATCAAAAAGTGGAGTGCCGTAATAAAGCTTACGGACTAGTTTCAACGATGAATAAGTTAGAAACGGGAATAATGAAAAGTACGCGGAATGGAATCCTAGAACGCTTTCAAGCGACTAGTACGTCGCTGCAGTCGTCTGATGAAAACCTTAATACGGGATATGCCCTTTATGAATCATTATATGGCTACGTCTAAGCAATGCGATCCACATTTTCAGATATTTAGGCAAGAGCCAAAGATCAGACCAACTGTGAAGAATACCAGCAACAGACATCAAGACGAATCAAGCAAAATGCAAAGTACGATCATTTCAGTGGCTCTACTACACTCGAAAACTTTTTTGAAAATCAAACACCTGGACAACGTTTCGAATTTGAGGTGTTTATTGTCATTATTGATAACGTACTGCCTGCTTTAACTAAACGTATGAAAGCATATCATAAAATTACTAGTGTTTTTGAAGTATTTCGACAGCTAAAATCTCTTACAACAGAAGAGATTTTGGAAAAATCCTCAAGTATGGTCAGTGCTTACGAAGATGATTTGGAGAACAGCCTAGGCGGCGAGTTAGTACAGTTCGCAGAGCTGCTGAAAACAGATGTGGTTACTGTTATTGACAGCAAGAAACAGGCGCCTCTGGAACAGCAATTTTATAAACTTTTATTAAATAATTCTTGAGAATCGTGTTTCCTAAACTCAGAAATTCCCTTGTGCATTTACTTATCTCTCATAATCTTTTCTTATCTTTGCAGTGGCGAGCGTCTTTATTCAACATTAAAACGTATTAGAAATAAATTAAGGAACACGATGGGCCAAGAACGTCTTAATCATCTCGCTTTGTTGAATATAGAGCATGATTTGCTTAAAAAAGTCGATATTGAAAGTGTTATCTCTAAATTTGCCCATATTAAATCCAGAAAAGTTTATTTGAAACAGTTTTGTTTTATTTAATACCCTACACTTGAAAACCTCAAGTAAACCAAGGGCCCATTGACAGAATTTGCTACAGGCCCCACGGTGGCTTAATCCGGCACTGATAAAATCCCGTAAGCGAAGGTAGTCAATATTTTCTTCAAAGACGTAGGCTAGCTCGATAGAGAGTAATTAAATTATTCCTACTCAATTTTTTTTAATCAAAAATACATACCTCCACTCCACACACCATTCGGCAATGTAGCCCATCCCCATCCATGTCCCCACGGCAGCGCACATCCCAAGGATCCTTTAGATTCCACGTTCTTGCACAATATTGCGATGGCAGCATTGCTTTTAACCAATGGATTTTGCACTATTGCGCTAGGCGGCGTTGTTTGCGATTTTCTAGCTTTTACTTCATTGTTAGTAGCAGCTAGGAAGGAAAAATATATGAATTTGCTTAATTATTAAATTGTAAATAGAACAAATTAATGTGCATATTGTGTGAAAAAACAATCAAAAATAAAACCTTCTAAGCTGATCCTAAACTTAATCGACTTCATAGTTTTCACGATGAACTTGTTTTAATGAAATATATCTAAAAAAACAATTATAAACCAACTGTACACACCTATTAAATACTCATTATCAACGGATTCACTCATCCTGAAGATTTTACAACGAGGTGATGGGCCAAAAATACTTATCCTTACGGAAAAGTTTAGGGATCAATTAAGAAACCTCCTCGTAGCGCAGAGCTTCAAACATATTCAACTATTAATCAGAATTTTGAACGAAGCAATAAAATCAATTAGTTAGCCAAGCGTTAAATGCACGCCCCACCCGAAATTCCAACAGATGCCTGAATAATTCATAAGGACCTTTCAACCTTTATCACTAATTCGAATCTAGAAATATGAATTCCATCCAATTTTACTCGGTTTCGGGGAAAGGTGGAGGCTGCAGGGTTTAAAGCTTATTCATCACTTGATTTAAATCTCGCAAATGTTACTTTTTAACTTATTGAATCTTTAAATTTAGAAAAAAACAACAACATAATGATTAAGTACCTTAGGCTTTTTGAAATATGATGAGCATTGACAATGTTATAACGAACGTAATACAAGTTCTTTTAAACTAAGAAATCTTCATATCTTGTCCCGTATACCTTGGACATATATCCAAACGTAGACAATTTCGGAGAATCCTAACTTAATTATGGGGCAATTCACCTTAACGAGATCAAAGTCCTGCATTCTAATCCCAACCTGTTGATGGTACTGATGTCTTGTTTAAATGAATTTTCTTGAATTTTAATTGTATACGACATCCCCTACCACTAATAATTGGTTAAAATGAGGTATGCTCCAGTAAAATGAAGTCACATCCCAGATAGTAAGTTCATTCTGCATATTAAAAAATAAGGCACTATAAAGCCAGAACATTACCCTCTTTATAGACTAAACTTCCCTCTCCACAAATCATCGTCCAAAACTTTCCTAACCATTGAGTGCAAACCCATTTTCTGCGACAGGATTCTGTTCATTTCAATTAACAGAATGTTCCATCCGTTATCAGGCCGGTTTTATGCTTTCCTGATTATCATCCTGTTTCCCATTTCCTGTTGTTTCCGAGCTTTTTTGCTGGCACTTTGACAAGAATTAATGTTTTGTCCGATGGGCTCATTTTGGATGGAAATTAAGAGCAAAATTTGGATAATGTAAATGAAGTCTAGACACATGCAAATTTCTTTTAACAATTGAATAACTGATGAACATTTTATTTGAATTCATTCAAATTCGTGGTTAATGGATGTTGAAAGTTGTATTGTCAAAATTGCTGTTCTTTTGTTCAAGCTAATGAAGAATTCTTGTTCAGACGACGTTTCTATAATACTTGATTTTTCGTAAGAAATAAAAAGTAAAGTTTCAAAGGATGTTTAATGAACGTTTATCAGCAATAACAAGAATATGGCAACAGCGATTCGAAATGATTTCTTTTTTTTTTGGTGAATTATGATCCTTAATTAGGTCACCGACATTCTAAAAATAGCAAAGTAGAATTGTTTGCTATTTTCCACAAAGTTTTATATACAATTTGATTTATGTATAATGTGATAGTTATTGTCCAGCGCGGAGGATGAATGATCTAAACGTGTCGAAGGTTCTTGAACTTACGCCTGCAATCAAAGGTTGACTACCACTTGGAGGTCAGTCGCTCATCCAAGTAACCCGGCTTTATTGAAGCGTAATTAATGACGTACAAAGATGCGACCGAGAGCCGTGTAATACTCGTCCAAGGATTTTTTTTTTTTATTTTATTTTTATTTTTTTTCTACCTCCATTCCCTTCCACTCTCTCCATCACACTTTCTTCGTCGCACTACGCTCGTGCGATCTGCACTTCACATTTCGTCGTTTCC
Source organism: Odontomyia ornata (assembly GCA_963969285.1). NCBI lineage: Eukaryota > Metazoa > Arthropoda > Insecta > Diptera > Stratiomyidae > Odontomyia > Odontomyia ornata. The sequence continues at coordinate 98,483,209 of OZ017739.1, read as the reverse complement.
TCAGGTGTGCCACCCAGGCAATGTATAACACATCGGTATAAGGGGGCACACAAAAATATGTGAAGTCCTCCGGTTAATCTTGTCTTGTCCATATCGTGATCAGCTCTCAGAGATAAAAAAAAATTATAAATTCGACGCAGTAAAAAAAAACTCTGAGTTAAAAGAATAGCTGTCTCTTCAAGCATCTCGACGATAGGGTCAACAATGCCCTAAGATGCTATGTTGAAATTACTGGACTGATATTATAATAATAGTAGGTGTTTCTCGAGGCATCTCGAAGATAGGATCAATAATTGACCTAAGATGCTATGTTGAAAGTTTCTGCACTGAGATTCAATTGTTATTCATTAAATAGTTCCTAAGTCTTTTCTTGAAAACCATAAGAGAATTCGCTTCTTTAACTGATTTTGGAAGATTGTTGTATATACGAAGGGCGTCATTTGTAGCATCGTTCTTCAGGCGATCTGTCCTTGCAAAAGGAATTACAAATTGGTTTGCGTTCCTAGTACTGTATTGATTCTTTTGTGAGACTTTAATAAATGGTGTTTGTGACGACAAGCTGAGATTTAAACTTTTGAAGATAAACTTGGCTTTCTCCATTTTAATGATTTGGTTAAAAGTTAATGCGTTACATGATTGATACACTATGTTTGTTGGTGTGAGCCTTGGGAGATTATGTATATTTTTATACGCCTTGGTTAATATCCTGGAAATTATATTTAGGTGTTGCTTTGAGGACTGACTCCAAATTACCACTCCGTAATGTACTTTCGACAGTACGAAGGCATTCAGAACAAGATGCTTGATGTTTTTTGGAAATTCCTCATATCTTCGTAACAATCCAATTATTGGTGCTAATTGCCTCCTTAAGTTATTTATATGCGGGAGCCAGGTCAGACGGTGATCGATAGTAAGGCCAAGATATTTAAGTTCGAGCACTCATTGCAGCTTTTCACCATTAATTTTTATATCAACATCTATGTCTTCCCTGTTCTTTTGCTTAAAGATAATATATTTTGTCTTTGAAATATTCAACGCTAGTTTATTCTCTTTCAACCATAAATTAAATGAATTTAGATCCTCGTTGATAGCGTCTCCGATGTCATTTTTATCGCGTCCCGAGTAAAGAAGCACTGTATCATCAGCATATAAAAAGTAATTACCACTTAGCCTGCATGTATTTAAATTATTAGTGTATAGCAGGAACAAGGTTGGGCCAAGTATTGAGCCTTGTGGAACACCTGATTTCATTGGTGCCGGGTCACTCAGAACACTATTAAATGCTGTTTTCTGCAGTCTGCCTTTTAGGTAATTTTGAAATAGTTTATTTGCTGTGCCTTGAACACCATATGCTTCTAGTTTTCGAAGTAAGAGGTCATGATCGACCGTATCAAACGCTTTCCTTAGATCCACAAAAATGGCAACAACATAATCCCCTACATCAAGTCTCTCGTTGATGAATCGCGTTACCGAGAGTAGAGCGTCAAACGTTCCCTTGTTTTTCTGAAAGCCATATTGGCGGGAGTTTAGGATAGAGTTATCTAATATGAAGGATGTTAAGCGAGAGTTAATTACTTTTTCAAATATTTTACTAAATCCGGTCAAGAGTGCTATTGGGCGATAATTATTGGGGTCCGATCGATCTCCTCCTTTGAATATAGGTACAATTTTTGCAAGCTTCCCCTCTTCAGGAAACGTTCCGTTTCTGATATGCTCATTTAAATAATTAGCCACGAGTTCTGCTATTTCATTTTTTACAAGCGCAATTTCCTGATGAAATCCTGGATGCATGTCACTGTCAGCTAAAAGCTTTAATGACATCGATGATAGTTAAAGAAAAATCATCTATTGGCCAGTAAACAATATTCCAAGCTCGAATGAATTAAAAACTTGCGAGCATGAGCATAATTTGTAAATATTAGAAATGGATCATCATCATCATCTATTACGCGACAACGCAAGCTGGATCACGGTTCTGCGACCTCGTTCACCTGTTAACCACTCCCAGCAACAACCTGCTGTCAGTTTCTATGATGTTTTCCCGTTGAATCTTCCACCTTCTCCCTGGATGTCCACCTTGTGCTCTACCCGTTAATATTTTTTTTTTGTAGGTAGCCGGTTTTTTAAAATTCTTTCTACTTGGTCCACCCATTGCAATTTGGGTAACTTTACACAAGCGGATACAGGTGCGTCATCAATAATTCATACAACTCATCGTTGTACGTAGCCTCCACTCTGTTCCATGTCTCAATGGGCCCTTTCCATATAGCAGCACAGGTTTGACAAATGATCTCTAAATGTGAAGCTTATTTTGCCTGTGCAGAACTTTGAACCTCAGAAAGGGAGGTACAGAGTAGTAGGCTTTATTTAAGGCGTCCAATCACGCCCTTTTTAGCGCCTCTTCTATTCAGGTTGGCTTCAAGGTACACATAATTATCCACACTATCAAGGCTATCGTCTCCTATGGTCAGGTTTTGTCGCAGTGGAGTGTGCCATAAGTTTTAAGTTTCATTAGCTCGTGAAAGAGCGAGGACTGTTGGTACCATCCATATTTTGGTACTGATGCCTGATGGCAGTCACTGATGGCTACTAGCAATAATATCCAAAAGTCTTGCCGCTCATTCGTCCTCGATCGAAACTTGAACAAAATGTTTCGCGTCGATACCGGAGCCAATTGATGCATGATTTTGCATTCGTTCATGTGTGATTCACTCAAGAGGACCTCACATAAACGGGTGGCCGCAAATAGAACACCCATTGCTTCATATAGATTCTCGGGCTGTAGCGTAATTTTGCGTGGAACCGATCATACGTACCAATTTTTATTGTAAATTTAGGATTATTAGTCGAACTCTAAGACAACCGACTGATTGACAAGTTGACAAAACTCACGTCCCGGGTTTTCAAAGGTAGCACACACAGCATCAAGGTAATTTCAGGGAGCTCAGTCTGCCACCAGCTTTTCGCAGAGTTTCACCTGACCCGAAAGAAGTGCACCAGTGGCGTGACATATGACTAAAGCCCACATTTGAACAACGCCAAGACCTCCCATGGTTGTCAAACGACGGCGTGTTCCAACCGAGAAGTGCAAAGTTGCCCGGAAGGAATTCGACCCAATTGTCCAGCTCAGCACACGGCGAGCTTTATCCAATAGCCGGTCATTGCCATTACACATGGCCTTGAAGAAGTTTGTCGGCTTTGTGTCTTGTGGAATTTTATCCCTTATCCTATTTAATTACCTTTTCTTTACCTTTTCCTCCCAAGGAGGTTAGTTTTGAGAAATGAAATTATGTATTTTGATGACATTTTTTTTTTGTGGTAGGGAAGTGAAGGCATTTATGCCCGCCGAGTCTGGCAGTGTGGGACTCCCATGGAGGATACCTTTGGACTACCCACTAAACACCTCCCCTGTCAATCTGAGAACCTAGCCTGGAACCGTTTGACACATTAGTTCGGGCCAGGTCTCGTTTTGTTACACCGTGGGGCGCCTTCAAGCTGGGGAGTCCCTTTCCTAGTGGGAGGGAAGAGGGGAAGAGGAATTGCCAGAAGAGCGATCCCCCAGCCCCAGTGCCTCCAGCTGCTGTCAGTCCCTTTTATATTTTAGGACTGCCCGAGCATAATGTGCCACCTGGTTCCATTTGTCAACCGATTCGAGCATTGCCGCAACTATATTATCCGGGGTGAGCTCTCCCGTCTCCCTGTAGAGTTCCCTTCGCAGCCTGGCCCATTTGGTACACGCAAAAGATGTGTGACAGGCATTGCCCTCCTCTCCTGGGCAAAACCGACAATCGGGAGACCGTGACTTACCGATCTTGTGCAGGTAAGACTGAAAACACCCGTGCCCGCTCAAAAGCTGGGTCAGATAGAAGTCAGTCTCACCATGCCTTCAATTTAGCCACGGTCTCACTTCCGGGATGAGGCGCACAGTCCACCTTCCCTTCATGCAATTCCTCCAAGACTGCTGCCAATCGTTGAGCGAGCGTTGTCTCTCCTCGTGGACAACCATCTCCCTCGCATCCTCGTTTTGGCGCAGGTTAATAGCGCGGCGCTCTCTAGGGAGGAGGGCGACAGGTATCATGCCTGCAATCACACTCACCGCCGAGTCGGAGACTGTTGGATACGAAGATGCAATTCTCAGTGCTCTTCTTCTCTGTACCTGTGCCAATCGTTTTCGGTATACCTCCTTGCTGAGAGCGTCGCCCCATACCTCTGCTCCGTACATTAGCACTGACCCTACAGCACTCATCAAGAGGCGTCTTCTTGATGGGCTGGGTCCCCCTACGGTGGCCACAAGTCGACTCAGGGCCGATATTCCCAAAGCAGCCTTCTCAGCCGTTGCCCTGATTTGCTCAGAGAAACTCATCTTCGAGTCGATCAGTAGCCCCAGGTACTTCACCGCTGGCTTCGATTCGATCTGTATATCTCCAATACTGATCATCCTTACTCTAGGGATTCTCTTTTTTGTCAAGATGACCACTTCGGTTTTCTCCGGTGCTAAACTGAGCCCGCGAGCAGTCATCCAGTCCCTCACTCGGCGCATTAGCATACCTAGCCTAAGTTGCGCCTATTCAACGGTGCGTCCGGCGACCAGAGCCGCAACATCATCCGCATAGCCGACCAAGCGCGACTCATCTGGCATCTCGCGTCTCAGTAGCCCGTCGTAAGACACGTTTCACAGGTCCGGACCAAGGATAGATCCCTGGGCAACACCCGATGTAATTTCCATCCTTCGTTGGCCCTGTGTCGTGTCGTAGAGCAGGCTTCGGTCCTTTAGGTAGTTCCTCAAAAGCCGCATTAGATATTCTGGAACTTGAAAAGAGTTTTCCAGCGTGTCCAGAATATCCACCCATTTAGCGGAGTTGAAGGCATTCCTGACGTCGAGTGTCACCAACAGGACGATCCGTCGCTTGGTGCGACTATATGCCTCTGCCTTTTGGACGGCGTTCACCACCTCTGCAATCGCATCAATAGTAGAACGTCCTGCTCTAAAGCCGTACTGCCGAGGAGATAGGTCCCCAGCGGCACGAATCGCGTCAGTGAGTCTTCCCTTGATGAGTTTCTCTAGCACTTTCCCAGCCGTGTCTAGCATGCATAACGGGCGGTATGCAGACGGCGATTCGGGATTTCCCTTCCTCTTGCTGACCAGCACGAGCCTCGCCACCTTCCATCGTACCGGGAAAACCCCGTCCCGTAGGCAAGCGTTGAATGTGCTGAGCAGCAAGTCAGGACAATGGTGATAGACGAGCTGCAAAACGTCAGCTGGAACACCATCTGGACCTGGAGCCTTCTCGCTTTCAGGGAGAGGACTGCCTCCTCCAGTTCCAGCTGTGTGAAGAGTGGGCACTCGACTGTTGTTTCACCATGGACAGCGTCAACACGGACGGGATGGGCGGGGAAGAGTCCTCGCACTATCGCGTCCATCTTTTCCGCGTCATGTATACAAGGCTTCCGTAGGGCACCAAGTTTCCCCATGACCAGCCTGTAGCCAAGGCCCCACGGATCCCTATTTACATCGTCCACGAGGTCTTGCCAGCATCGGGCCTTGCTCTTGTTAATAAGCCTGCGAAGATATTTCCTGCCGGACCTGTATGCTGCTAGCCTAGTGTCTGCCTCCTCCCGTGTTCGCGCCCGCTGAGCCTCTCGCCGAAATTTGTGACACTCGCTTCTTTGTTAGGCGATCTCGTTTGATCACCAGTATACTGGAGGCTTACCATGTCGGGGTCTCCGACGGGGCATGGAAGACTCGCAAGCAGCTATGATGGTACTCATAGTTGAGTTCACCAAGTCCATGGCTGTAGGCCCTCCACTCCCTGGCGGAGCTCCCAGCAACGGTGCGCCTGCCGTAAGCGCGTCAGCAAACCTCTCAACGTCCATCCTCCCAGTCCTTCATCCGAGGATTGAAGTTTGGGCATATGTACGCACAGTGGCACCGTCGTGAATCTCAACAGCTATATACTGGTGATCACTAGCCGAGTAGTCCTCTAGTACTCGCCAGTTGTGTACTCTGGGTACCAGGGACTCCGAAGCGAGTGTCACATCGGGTATGGTTCCTACGCAACTCCAGCGGCGGAAAGTAGGGGTGTTACCAGTATTTAGGACAAAAAGCGCTGTTCTGGCCGCCATGTCCAAGATTTGCTTTCCCCTTGGGTCGGATTGTGGCATACCCCATTCAATGGCTCTAGCGTTGAAGTCTCCCCCGACCAGCATGTGGCCCTCTGTGTTCGAGACAGCGTCCTCCAGGGCATCGAGTTTGGTTCGAAAAGATCGCATTGCCTCGTTAGGCGTCAGATAAACACTGAAATATGTTATCCCTGAACACCGCACCCACACAAAACCATCCCCGCGTCCATGGCCCTGCACCTGAAGGCGGGCGCTGTCTCGAACCCAGATGACCACGCTTGCGAGTCCTTGTTATGATGTTGCTCGCTCAGCAGCAGAAGGTCAGCTTTCTTATCCCTCGCAAACTGCTCAAGTAGGTCCTGGGCGTTTGTGCTTCGGTGCAAATTGACCTGCAGGATACGGATCATTTGAGTATCGATTTGACTTTAGTTAGGGCCTCCTTGAAAACCCAGCATCTCCCTGTCCCCGGCTCATGTTTGAGGTCGCCTGGTGCTAGCTTAGCATCCTTGCAAAGAATGCATTTTGCCTCGTTCGTACACTCCTTCCTTTTGTGCCCCGTTTCACCACATTTGTAGTACAGAGATCTCCTGTCGGGTCCCCTACAGCCATACGCGGTGTGTCCGTATTCGAAGCTTCTGAAGCAGCGGATAGAGATCGCTCTTCTCCGCATCCTGCAGATCACCCAACCTATCTTAATTTTGCCCTTCGCCAGGAGTTGCTGGGCGTCTTTATCAGCTAGTTCAACAATAGCCATGCGTTGCCCCCTTGTGTTTTCACGTGTCAATCTTGCCTTGACTTCACTTAAGCTGGGGAACTCCTTCTTAACGGCATCCTCTACTTCAGCTTTGTCCGTGACGCAGTTGAGGTCCCTGATTTCCAGGGTGGCCATTGGTTCGAGCGAGGCAACGGTTGCCGCATCTCCAAGAACCTTTTGAACCGCCTTCACGGAATGCATCTTTGTTTGTGGCCTCTGGCCCGAATTCCACCAGCAAGCCACCGGTCCGGGTTGGTCGAACTGCTTTGATGGCAGTTTTGGTGTCGTCTGGCTTGACCGCTCCTTTAATTTCACGGAGGACATCTGCGTAGGTTCGGCCCTTAGTTGTTTTAATAAGCAGTGCCTCTCGCAAGGGTTTGCGCCGCGGTTTGCTTTTTGGTTTCTGCGGTATATCGGGGGGTTCTTTGTTCTTTTCGTGGTTGAGCTCTTTGTCTGTTTTTTCTAGGAGTAGCTTTTCGGCCGCTTTTTTCGCTGCCTTGTTTCGCACCACATGAAACCCCTCGCCTGGAGTGTCAACTTCGTTTATGGTCTCGTCCTTCCTCCTTTTCTCACAGTCGCCTTCAATTGGGCTACCGGCCATTCTTTTGCTGCTGCTAGGACCCACTGATGCCTCGAGGGAGAGTGTGTCTTTTTGGTGCTTTTCGGTTGCAAGCTACCTCCGCCTGTAGTGCGTCATGTGGCCAAAAAGCTCCTCCAGTTCAAGAATGCCATTCTTGACACTCTTGCCTATGTTTTTCTGCACTTCGCAGGCAGCCCTCAGTTGTTTGACGATATTCCCCGCTTTCCGAGTAAGCCGCTTCTCTTCGGCGCGGTCAAGGGCGATTGTGTTATTTGGCGCCACCTCTTGGGAGAGGCCCCCGTTTCCTAGCCCTTTTGCTTCTACATTAAATACCGAGAAATGCTAATAACTGTAAAAACATATAAAGCTCTGCTAGTAAATCCTACTTACACCTCCTTAGTGACAATGAGAGAGGGTGTAGGTGAGTCTTCCCGACCTGATAAAGGAATCGAAGTAGTAACCATGCCAGCGGAATGGAGGATGGGCGATGGGCAAACCCCTTCCCTGTAAAAGCCTAAAATGTTTAAAAACCTGCAAAAGGGCCTCGGAATAAATTGCACTAATGATAACGGAACTCGAATTATGGCATTTACCCTGGCGCTATTAAGGGTGTTTTATAACAGGCTAGTCAATATTAATTAAAAACTGGCAATCAAGGAAATGAACTGAACCTGAAAATTTATTCAAGGCATAAAGTCGCATACAATATTCAATAGTGGGAAGCCTACTGGAAAACGAGAATTCAGAGTGGCCTTTATTTTGGATAGCAAGTTCAAATCACACGTTATTGATTTTAAGGCAGTCAACGAACGGTTGTGTGCGATCCGTATAAAAGCAAAATTCTCCAAAATCTGGCTGATAAATGTTCACGCCCCGCCCAAAGGAAGAAAGAAACATTATGCAATCACTTAGAATGCCTAGTCAACTCATTGCCCATAAACGACACAAAAATAATTCTGGGTGATTTCAACGCTAAGGTTGGCAATGAGCTATTTCATCGGGGAACGACTGGAGGATATAGCCTCCACGTTGAAATGAATGACAACGACCAGGGCGTGATTGACTTTGCATGTAGCAGAAATCTAGTCATACTATCCACTTGATTCCCACATTGATGCATTCATAAAATGATCTAGGTATCAGCATATAGCAACACACAAAACCAGATCGACCTTGTTTTGATCCAACCAAGATGGGCCTCGAGCATACTTGACGTCCGTACATACCGAGCCGCCAATTGTAACTCAGATCATTACTTGATCAAATTAACCTATTGATGTCATATGTAAAAGGAGTATTCGGCAAAGAACACTCCACTACAAAAACTTCACATCAAAAGGCTCCAAACGGCGTCTGTGGCCAAAAATTTCACGGAGACACTCGACAACCAGCTGGCTTCCATCTAATCAGACGAAACGCTGAAAACAAGCAACGAGCTCTAGATTGAAGCGAAAGCGGCTATCAGGACCATTGCAGAACACACACAATTGGACATCAACCCCGGCGCAAGAGACATGCTTGGTTTGATGATGAGTTCCAGAATGCTATAGATAAAAAGAATCAGGCGTAAAAAGAATACGTAAGTAGCAAAACTAGGACAAAGGGAGAACACTAAGAGAAGCTCAGAAGAGTAGCGAATAAGATAATTAGAATTAAGAAAAGAAAATACCATGACGACCAATTGAGAAGTGTTAATGTAAGTCTAGCGAGCAACAACACAAGACAAACATACAAAGTGGTGAAAAGCTTGAAACGTGGTTATCAGCCCAAAACCAGGCTCTGTCGTGATGAAATCGACAATATCATCGCTGATGAAACCAAGATTAAGGAAAAATGGGCATCATATTTCAAAAACCTCTTTACTCCTCCGTAGAGCTCCAGAAAATTGGAGCCCACAAATGTCTGCGGAGAGCTTCCATTGGCCCCACTAACTCTGGATGACGTTTGTTCCACCATCAAAGCTTAAAAGAATAATGAAGCGCCGGGCGCTGATGGAATCCCAGTAGATGGCGGCAGCAGTGTTTATAAAGCTATTCATAAAGTGATTCAGCACATTTGGCAACAAAAACAAATGCCGAAAAATTAGAGCTGATCAATTATATTCCCTATCCACGAAAAAGGTGACAAGCTACTTTATTCGAAAGATTCCTACCGTGGTAATATTCATCTTATTGAAAGCTTGGGTCATTGTAACCAACGCTGAATGTATGATAAAATGTTGTAGGAAGGTTTGGTTAGGTAATGAAGCAGTAACAGAATATAGAAAATCAACTTTGATTCAAAATCTTAAGTCTTTTTTAAACATTAACTTTAAAACACTTCTTCTGACACATAACTAATTAGCCTTTTTATTTACAGTTCCAGTCATCGTCGAATTACAGAGTCAAACTTAATCTAAATATAATCAAATTATATTAATGGTGATCTATTTCGGGAATAGAAAAACAGTCCTTTTCTATTAATTTAGGAACTCCGATCTTACAAATTGTATCGCCCAGAGTTGTTCATCTTTAATTGTTGGCCAGTGCCAGAATGTTTTGCTTTTCTTTAAGCAGCCTACAAAAACATCTTCTTCACATGTTGACAAACCTGACCAGGGTAGTTCCATGAATTCCAGGTCACGATAACATGATTCCCTACAACTATATTATCTGCACTGCATACTTGTAAATAAACACTTTGAAGAACAGTATTATTTTCCTCATCATAGGCGATCCTAGTAATAGCTCTTGCTCTTCTTCGACTGTCATCTTGTCCGGTTCAGCTTGTATTATCTCTTGTAGCTGAAGAACATTGCTCAGGGAAATATCATCTTCAGAATCATCAAACGGTAATATGTGGTCTTCTGTGGAGGAAGCAAGAGGATCAGCGGACTCAGTGGCCCTTAAAGATGAGACTTTTTGCTGTGTTCGTTTTTTGGACATCGTCTTACTTTTCTTATTATTGGCTGTGTGAACGCCAGAAGGACCTGATTCAACAACATCAGAAACAAAGATTGATAATCCAGGGGCTATATTGAGTTTTTTTCCTAGCTTTCCTTTTCTGGGCAATTGGTATCGAGTCAAAACTGTCCTAATTTTTCCAAGAGATTGCTAGCAATAAGCTCTGGATTTATAATACGGTCTTCTCTTGGTAGCCTCGCCAAGGGATCTTCTTTGTTTTTGGGGAATATGCCAGCTTTTCTACAACCGGAAATTAAATCTCGTTTGGTTAATGTTAATGAATCCAACGCTTTTAAGGGTTTTGTACTAAAATACAAAATCCTGTTGCAGTCACGACCTGTGTCCGTCCATTCGTTCATCCGTCTGTATGTAGCAGCACTTTTTCTCCGAAACTATTGAAGCTACAGCCATGAAACTTTGTGAAAAGGTCAGAAGTTGTGACTTCTTGAAAGTTTTGGGGTGAAAAAATTTTTCATAGCTTTGATTATAAATCCACGTGTAATTGGCCTGCTCCACTCGGTGCCATAATTTATATTTGACATTTTTGATTAGCGTAGAACATTTTGGTTGGAGTTGAAGCGGCTTATTTTTGGCACCGTGTCAGTATTTGGATCGGGAACGCGTAAGTTCTACGTTGATAGCCTTGCAAAGGCAACGTTATAGTATTGAGGAAATTTTCCTTCGGGCAATTATTGAATGCACGATAAACGGGCATTTGATTTGGTGGCAGAGAAATTTTATCTGGAGTTAGTCCACTCGCATGAGGCCAGCACACGAAACTTCTCTCTGAACTAGCTTGCCCGCAAGTAGCAACCTTGGAAAAGACTAAGGTTGCCCGGACCGGTTGACCTGTAGGGTGCAGTCTGTTGGCATGTGGTTAGATTTCATATCTTCAACTGTTAGGAGGCTGGCTTAGATTTCTTTCGGGAAGTCATTGAAACTGAAGGGTGGAGACCAGAGGGAAACCCGAAAAACGTTGGTTTGACTGGGTCGAGGAAGACAGTTCCTCGGTTCATTGGTGATTGGATTTTGAAATTTCTTTACAGGTCAATGGACCGAGATAGTTGGAGGTGCTATTTGCAGGAAGCAACGGCCTGCAGTGGTACGAAGTAAAAGTAAATTTTTCCGGGAAAATAAAAAGTGAGCTAGTCTGCCTAGGTAGCAGGGATCTTATTTTCCCGGGAAAGAAACCTTAGTGTTAATAGTGCTCACAATCACAGTCGCTTTCTATTTAGTTCAAGTCTTTCCAGTTGGAATCAATGGGTTTACTCCTAAAAGCTTTGGTGGGCAGTCGTCAGTGATATGGTTCTATTTAGGGGTCTGGTTTGGATTATGATCACATGGTCAAGCGTGATATTCCCCATACTTTCTCCTAGAGGCCCGTTAAATTTTCGTTACTCTAAAGTAACGAGTATAGCTTGAAGAATGAGGCATTCTAATGCGAAAAATGATCAACGTATTCACGAGCAATCTTAATGGCCATCTTCCCGGAAGAAAAAGTACACAAACCGTTAGATTCCCTAATAAATCAATACGAAATGGCTTTATATTGACTTTTCAGCAAGCAGTTAGTCAATCAAATAAGAGTGAGATATTTATGACACGAATAGAAGAAATAATTGAGCAAGAAGGATTGATGCCACGATTTTGGGTTCGATACGTCGACGACATATTTGCAATTATTTCAAAGGAAGAGCTGGAAAACAAATTTCGGAGAATCAATGAAATCCATCCAAAAATTAGCTATACAATGGAAATAGAGAACGATAACGAAATACCGTTCTTGGACATTAAAATCACCAGAAACAACGGGATATTAGAATTCGATATAAACCGCAAACCAATGCGTACACATCGTACAATCGTGAATGATTCCTTCAATAGCTACCCGCAAAATTTTTCGTGCATTTCCCTTTCCTGTGTGCCCCTGAAGCAAAAAATACCAGTTTAAGCCCTGTTTTGAAAATTTTTCATTAAGACCTTTCATTTGGTGCACATATTGGCTACCTTTGATGAAATTTTTTTTTCAGGCGCCACACCCCTATATGGAGAGACCCCCTTAAGCACCTTGCAAAATATTTTTGGTAGAGAAAATTTGAAGAGGGCACCACTTTACACCTATATACAAAATTTTATGTTTGTAGCTTATACGGTTTCCGAGAAAAAGTGCTGTGACATACGGCCGGATGGACAGACAGGTGCGATTTTTGTAGGGTTTTGTAAAATTATTTTACAAAACCCTAACAAGATTCGCAAAAGAAAAATCCTTTATACTACAAACAACAATAATACTCGTAAATGGATTCGAACCCAGAACGATTGAGCAAATCATAAGGAAAAAGGAAGCAAGGCTGCAAAAAAAAAGGTTGCTGACACTAACTCAACAATCAGAAGACTTAAGGCAGGTAATAAGAACAAATTCTTTTTTTTCCTAGGAAAATTGTAAAAATATTTATCAGAACGGATTTAACATCATCGCAATTAGCCGGAATATTACTCTAAAGCTAAGATCAGCTAAAGACCTAAAATCATTTGGTGAATCGAGTGGAGTGTAAAATTAACATGCAAGGATTGCTCCAAAATTCACGAGGGACAAACGAATCGATTGATTCCGATAAGAGCAAAGGAATACTTCGGGGAAGCAGATATTGCTGGGAGGCATCCTTGAACAGTGATCAGATCGACAGCCGCAAAGTATATGATCGAGGAAAACCACCACATTAGAGATGAAAATGTGACGATAATAAGGGATGCATCAGACTACGACTATTTAGCCGCACTTCTGTCGCAAGTTGCACATGGTTACATGGAAGCCCGCACACTGCGATTTTCAACAATTTTGGCCAGGTCGGCAGTCGCAGGAATTTGCGATTTTTCCTAAAACCAGTTTAGGAGGTAGTTTTTGTGATACTCGTGCAGGCGCACATCATTTGGACATTTGACGCTGACGTGCACGGAAGTTTGTTGCATAGCGTGCAAATGAGTTAGCGCATGTGTTCCTGGCAAAGACATACCTTCAAATGAGCATATTAGTTCTGCGCATGCCTGAAGTTCCTTTGCAAATCTTGTCGCAGTGTGTTCGTATTTGCGTCTGAAAATCGCTGGTTACGGCAGAAAAATCGCAATGTGGCCGAACCCTAGGACGAGTAGAAAACCCATGGCATCTTGATGCTATTGGGTGAGGTCAGATGCTTCAGTTTGTTACCGGCTTCAAACAGGAAGCGACGTCGAAAGGATGAAAACAAGACGCATGAGTCCTGTAAATTTTCTAACGACCTGGTCGCACGCACTGCAACCGTTGCGCCTCAGAAAATTTTCTAAGTCTCAAGACAATAATTCATGTATCAATTACTCAAGGGAAAATATATCATATGAGAGACTGGAAATGCGTTCTTGGTCTCAGGATGAAAATGGTCAGGACGCATATCTCATGTATGTTACTCGTGTTGACTTGTCGACGGCTGATAATGAAATGGACTCAGTGACACACTGCAGCAAACTGCTCGAAAACTGGCATAACACTGATTCGAAATTTTAATTACAGATTTGAAAAAAATAATGATTGATCGCCACATGTAGTGGACGTATGCAAGTATCGTGCCAGCGATCGGGGGCTCGCACGAGAAAAAGTGGTCATGGGAACGCTTGAGTTGTACTCGGAACTATCAAGACGATATTTTGCGTGGATACTTTTGTTCCTGCTCGAGTTCATTATCACCGTAAATCCTTAGATTGACGAATTTTCCAACTTCTTGAAGCGATAGTCAGAAATTTCTGTTGGTACTCATTATCAGTGGCTGAGCAATCGCTCAAAAGGATAAGATTCAAGAAATCCATCCTGTGAAGTGCAGAATGATGCTCGGGAATTTCTTCTGATATTAATTATCAGTGGAGAAGAATCAAGTGATCCATATGGTGAAGTGCGGAAGTAAACATTACAGAAAGATTTACGGTTCCTTAGTGCAGTGATTGAAAAGCCATTTGTGCTAAAGAAAGTTATACAATAAAACTGACTGTCTTAAAATTTTTCTGTGGTAGCGGGAAGACTGAATATCAGAAAACCATGCTGAACTGGTGGCGAGATACTTAGCTAGAAAATCCGGCAAAAAACTATTCGTATCGGCCTACAGCTAATTATGTGCAAAACCTACTAAAAAAAACAACTATACGGCTGCAACTTGTGAACGACATCAAAGGAAAACATTCGAAAATGAAAGTATAAAATTATAGTAGTAGTTTCGTTTGTTCCGAAACGCATGTCTAGTCACTTTAGCTACGAATCCTAGTCTGACATCAAAAGCATAAAGTGTATTGCTGAAAGTTTTCTATCTCGGCTTTGACATATCAGATAAAGCCTGCTTATTTTTCAAACTCTCAAATCTGTCTACAAAAATCTGCAGGGGTTTCATCAATACTACACAATATGAAAAAAAAACGCTTCAATATTTCAATTGTTTTGGTCTTGGCTAGATTGAAGTGGAACTTGTCACTATACCGTGTTGGTCCTGCCCAATAGATACAACGGATCTCGAAGCTGGGAGCTCAAAATCCAAACCCTACACGGAACCACTTGTGGATGTAGTTGACCCAAAGCAGTTCGTCTCAATATCATAGGGAAGTTAGTTTATATAGAGTGCAAACGTGTGATTTGGAATTTTCCTCCCCATTTCAATAAAGTTTTCAGGCATCATTCACATCATCAGTGGGCACCCGGCGAGGATGTTGGGTGAGTACTCTCTTTTGTTTATTAATAAAAAAAAATATTTTTTAAATTCCATTCCGACATTTCGTGTAGATACTTGCGTGTTTTCGACTAAAAACATGTTTTGCTTTAAGTAAGTTCAAAATAACTAACATTTTATTGTATTTGGAGGAAATTTCTTTCGTTTGAAATATTGTTAACGTCTAGTTGAAATAGTATTTTTTTGTTTTGTTCAAGAAAAATTCAATGAATATAAGTAATGAATCATTAAGATTAAAACTCAGTCTTTCCTTTTACCTTTGACACCTGACCGGGTATGGGACCCACCACGTTGGCTGGCCCCTCCACAAGAACGAGCTAGCCATCGGGTGGGCTCACCCCTTTCTATGTGATAACAGGCGCTCTTGCAGGGTAAGGTGGCCTCCTGCTCGCGTGTCTATTTATGGCATAGGGCTATATGATTCCCTCACATAATACTATGACATGAATTTGCCATGTTTATATTTTTCATTTAAAGGGAAAATTCATGCAAATTATCTTTGTATGAGTTTTTCATTTGCATGGAAAATATGTGGGTACGCTTACATTTGGATCTTGATTTGGTTCGGCGGGTGCGAGGGGCACTGCTTCCACCTGGATGCCTCACTCTTATTTGGGGGCCATAAGTATTGCCGGTAACGACGAAGTTCACACAAGTCCGCCTACTTTCTCCAGGCCCAGTTTTTTAAACAATTTCCGTCCTTTGTAGGTTACCTCGGCCTTGAAACCAGTCGATCCACATTATACTTCTTTCAATTCGTGAATGCGAAATTTTTTTTGTGGTAGGTAGTGGGAAAAGAACCCGCCTCACGACACCGCAACGCTAGCCTGCCAGCGCGCTCACGCGTCCTCAGACAAGACCAATCTCGGTTGATCCCACCATCCTCTTTCGCCGAGGCAGCAGACCATCGATGCAGTCCTTTACGGACATTTATCCACTCTATTTCACTACAACTCATACATTAAAAAAATGTGTATCTACACAAAGTGAGCATGGGTTCAATGTTGGACCATGTAGACCGCAGACGGGGTTCACCTAACCTGGATGCTAAAATAGGTTGCAATCTTGTTTACGACTTCGTCCGACCTGGCCCATTGAGTCAATTAAAATTATGCAGGTACCTGAGGCGCTAAGAATGAGTACGGATCAAGGAAATTGTTACCCAATTTTGTTTAGTGTAACAAAATGGAACATTGAAAGGTAAAGTAATTAGGTGCAAAAAGTTATCAAAATGGCATTAGAATAGTTAAAGGACGCATGTATAAATAGGAAAACTAAAATTGTTAATTGTACTGAAGAAGACTACAAAGAGTAGTCGAAAACTATTTTACTTACTTTAAGCAATTAGTACTATTATTAAAATATTATATCGTAATTTCTAAATCTTAATATAATCATTAATGAATATACCACTGTAAAGATCATAGCAAGGTCACACCATACACCTGAGATGTTTCCTACTTTTCCCAAGCCGGAAACAATGCAGAAAAATAAACAATAACACGCCATGAATATGAAAGTAGATTCACCGGCGAAAAGCATTTCCAGTACTCTCCTCAACGTAGTATGCACAAACAAACTTCCCATTCTTGAAATGCATTAGGCTCAGGAGAAATCAAGTACGGAGTATGCACATGGAAAAAAGAGCAGTATTATTGAGGTCAAGCAGTTTGCGAGCAAAATGAGCCTTGATTTCACAAAGAATAGTGTATACATTTTCATTGCTGTCGAGAAAAGAGATTCTGGAACAAAGACAAATTTGTCGAACAAAGGGATGTTGTATAATCAGAAAAGTAAAGTCTGTTAAACATATTTTTATTTTCAGCAAAGTAACAGAGGAAGGACTAGGCTGGATCGGGATGGTGGAGGGAAGTTTCAAAATGAGCTGTTGTTTTGAACTGCAGCATAATAGAGAGTTGTAAGAGTTATACAGACAGCTTTAATTGGTTCATGAGCTGGACATGTTTCTGAGCATCGTTGAGTTACTATGAGTAAATATATACGAGTACTAGTATAATCTAGTGGTAATCATGAGCCAACATTTATTGAATGCTGTTCTCTTCAAAAGCAAACAATTTTCTTAAACTTTCATTTCATTCAATGGATGACCTTTGTCTATTTATTTGACCAAACTTCAATCAAATTAATGTTTTCACTTAAAATGCTTTTAAGGAATAATTGTTCCCAGAGGCTATTGTGTTTTCAATAAAGACTTTTGTTGAACTTGGTTACATCTTGGTAGCTAATTGCTCCTCAACCTTCATTTTGTTGTCATATAATTCAATTTAAGGCAGAGTGTGAGGCCTCAAATATTCCCAGGATATTTTTCAGGATGCCAAAGGTCAAATGATTCTTCTAACTAGTAATTATTACCCAAACTGAATCCAACCACAATAACGCATTTCACCACTTTCATTATCAACTGAACAATCGCTTTGTGCAAAATGTATACTTCATCGATTTCAGTGTTACACAAAATGAAAATCAACGAGAGATTCTCTCTTTTATAATCACTGAATCATTTCCGCATTAGTGAGAAAGTGGCCCAAGGCTAAAGAAATTCCTTCTCGACCTACATAAAATATGCTTTCGAAACCGCTTTGGCATCATCAACATTATTATTGTATGCGAAATGAGATCTATAAAGGAATGCAAGCAAGCTACCAGTGGAGGAGTATAGTATGTGTATGGGCTTCTGTACGTATCCTGGATAGTGATGATAAAGTCAAGTGATGTAAATAGATGGAAGACGATATCTGGCTGTGAATGAATGGATGGCAAAAGAATAAGGAAGGAAATACTTACGTCTTATTCGTACTAAAGGTCTACGCAGGACATTCATAAGATGTGGCTTATTCACTACAAGTTCAATCTGCGGCGGTGGTGGCAGCTGTGAAAGAAATAGTACAAGTTGATTTTGACAAGATGCTTTCGAATCAATTTGTGTTAAGGTCTCCTCACCGTTTTTGTGATGGCCTCGATCCACTCACTGAAACAAAATAATAAAAGAAAATACTCTTAAGAGAATTGTAGGCATTAATAGTAAATAAATTGGTGGAGTTACATAGCATCGTAAATACGATTGATAGCGTGTGAATTACCAAAGGGGGACCGGAATGTCGTTTTTATATAAAATTTATTGTGTATAACAGTAAATTTTATACATTCCGGTCCCCCTTCACATATGTAATTGATATACAAAATGAATGTCGTTTTTAATTTTTATTAGTTTCCTTATGTGTACTAATAACGAGTAACCTGAAACTGAAATCATCCAGTTGAAGTCTGATTACTCTTAACTATTGCCTTCTTGATTTTGATCATCATTTGCTTTGTCATTTAACATTTCAGAATTCGTAGAAACCTTTTTTTGCCTCAAACCCAAGCAAAATTCATTCTTCTTCTTCGTAGCGCTACAGCCTCTCTCGGGCCTGAGCTTCCTGCAAATAGAGCTTCCAACTGTCTCGGTCCATTGATCGCGTCCTCCAATTTCAAAATTCAAACAGCGATGAACTGTCTTCGTCGACCGAGTCAAACCAGCGTTTCTTCGGTTTTCCTACTGTTCTCCGACCTTCAGCTCTCCCAACGAATACCTTTATGGGTATCCGTCCAAACGATTCATGTAGCCAGCCCGTTCCAGCTTTGACAGTCTTATAATCGTTGAGAACTCCGGCCGTCAAAAATTTCATACAACTCATGGTTGCATTGAATTCGCAATTGGTCTCCGTCTAGCTTCGCTCTGATTATTCGCCTCAGGCCCCGTCGCTCAAAGGTGTTGAATAAATTTGGAGATGCTTGGGTTAGGGTCCATGTTTCACACTCACAGCAAAATATGGGTCTTATCACAGATTTGTAGGGGAAGGGGGGCAAGACGGGTTCCTTAACGTTTGAAGAGTAATAAAACGGATATTTTTATGTAATTTAAATCTTGATTAATTTTAAATTACTCCTACATTATTCATCTTTGGAAATAAGGAACTTAAGGAACTTTTCACTCATAAAAAAATTCGAAAGTGGCCAATTATGCCAAACATGTCCAACACCCCATCTTACCTATTTCGATGGATAAGACGGGGTGCCCTATGGGGCAACATGGGGTATGGGGACACATTCTATTTTTGTGTGCAAAACTCGAAAACAAAAACTGTCTCGTCATCTATGCCAGCACAGCAACAGTTTGCCCGATTCCCGCAGAGAGAACAAGCGGCCCATCCTTCATTTGAATCTAATTTTTTTTCATGACAGTAAAAACAAGGGATACTATTTTCATCATTGTCACTTTCTTATGGAGAATTGAACTTTTTGTTGCTTTCCTTTCTGTTGTTTTTCTCAGGCAATTTGGTTTTCTTATTTTGCTCTTTTGCGTGCTTTTTTTTCTTCTTGTTATCTTCTGACAGTTTCTTTTTTTTTCATTGTTTCTTCCAATTCATTTTTAAATGGGGAAGACGTTATGATAGGCGATTTGCCTCGTTCCCTTCGCACGCGCGAAATTTTGCGAGTTGCAGGATAAGGCATCACTTGCTGAGGGCTAACAACAGAAAACACTGATTGCTCTGGTGGAGTAGTTGGCCTGTGGTCTATTTCTATATTTTTCGTCCAAGTCGAGCATCCGGGCTCAGGATGCATAAAAATTACAAGCACTGAGCTAGCTGTTGTGATAGAGGGTGCCAAAGGGACAACAGGCACGTGAGATGGCTCTGCTTCAATATCAAATGGTGCTATAGCAACAGGCATGGTATCTATCAGCGGCTTATAAATAGTTTCTTTTTACAAAATCTCCAACTGCCAAAATTGAATTTACTGTTGCAGCCGCTACTATCTCAGGAACAACGGTTGGTCTATTTAGCGCAGTAGCAGGGTTGTTCGTTGTCGTCGTTTCAGACAATCTTTCATTGATGAATAACCTGTCTGTTTGAGGGATATCAGTCGTCAATAATGGAGCAAAGTCACTGTTGGAAAAACTGTTGGATTCTATGGCCAAATGCCACATTTCTTGAAGAGATTCACTGCCGTTGCCAGTGTAGAAGCTTGAATAAAGGCTTTACTAAAAATTTCTGCAACTTGCCGGATAGTTACAATCATCCCTGGGTTGCTGCGAAGCCAAGCTATGATTTGTTGGTCGTAGTATGTGCTCAAGGACCTCATGTATGCTACATCCAGAACTTGAAGTCGATGAGTTGTATGAGGGGGGAAACATAAAATAATAACCTCATTGGTGCGAGCTTCATTAATGAGGTCCAAGTTTTGTGTGTGGGTGCTGTGGCCATCTAACAACAACAGTACAGGTCGATCAACCGTTGTCCCACTAAATTCAACAAACTTCTTAATCCAGCCAAGGAATAATTCAGCTGTCATCCAGCCAGAATCGCTGCAAACACCCCAAGCTCCAGGAGCAGCATTGAGCATTAACTGTGGGTCTATTCTCTTTCGTAGGGAAACCAGCCTGTATTGACCACTCGCACTAAAGCATGTCTTGACCACCCACACTAAAACATTATTGTCGTAGCTCTCTCCGCAGAGGTTATAGATCCCGCTTGTTTTCTACCTTTTCGTGCAATTATTTTTGACTTGGTTTTTGGTACCACTGGAAGTTGAAAAACTGTTTAATAGCTTGTTTGTTAAACTCAGTGGCACGTGCAGCTGAAGTGCTTTCTGATTTTCGTATCGACAATTCTGGATGCCTGCTTAAAAACCGATGCACCCAATCTTTGCCAGCTTCTTTTCTTTCAGAGTTGAAGAAATTTCGCTTCCCATTTTTTACTGCCAGAGTGTACGCCAAAGTCTTCAAATCTTTTATTGTGAGCCCGTAAAGGCAACTCTCCACATCCATTATATAGTTGCAAAGCTCTTTCTCTTCATCATCAGTAAAAGCTCGCTTTTTTTGGGCCTAAAGGAGCTTTAATCGAAGTTGCAGTAGTAGTGGGATCTTCTAGGGCTGCACGAACTACTTTAACTTTTCGCTCAAGGGTCGTTTTCAGCACGTAATATGTTTTAGCCACTTATTACCTCATTTTCCGTTCGATTACAACAACAACCGCATTTCACATACTCTGTTTACTCTAGTTTCCCCTCTCTGACTTTCTTTTATAATTGTTCACCATCCTGAAGCAAGATTAAAAACAAAGAAGTTACGAAGAAGCATAAACTGTCATAAGGAAATAATTGAATTTCTTCGAGGGGCGAGAAAGGGTACTTTATACC
The DNA here is from genome assembly GCA_963969285.1 of Odontomyia ornata. Classification (NCBI taxonomy): domain Eukaryota; kingdom Metazoa; phylum Arthropoda; class Insecta; order Diptera; family Stratiomyidae; genus Odontomyia; species Odontomyia ornata. The sequence continues at coordinate 98,461,870 of OZ017739.1, read as the reverse complement.
CGATCTTGCCCTCCAATGCATATTTGAATAAAATAACATGCCTTTAATGACCAATTCAGAATATGGACATAAACATGTTCTTACCTGCTGGTGTAATCATTGATGAACAAGAATAACCTTCAGTTAGTTCTAGAAAACTAATATTGAGGTACAAAACACAATCGATGCATAACGCGAAAATCACAACTAACTTGACAAAAACCGAGTATTTGACGCCAAAGCGAAAACGCGTGCACTTATAAGCAAGTCACTGCGCTGACTGATGAGCAACATGACGTCGCATCATTGCAAGCCAGAGCGGCTAGAATTTACCGTTAGTGTGGCCGTTAAAACGCGTTGCCCCGTCTTGCCCCCCTTCCCCTACACTTTGAGCTTAGTTTTCCTGTGTATGCAACTGGTCTTCAAGATCGTCAGAGCTGAATAAAATATTTTATTTGTAACCTGTATTCTTTGGCGTATTTCATCTCTTTCATTAGTGTTTCCCATTGTTTTGGTGTCTAAATACACAAATTCACTGAAATTTTTGGTATTGTATGCGCCAAGTGTGATATTTTGTGTGCTTGAGGTCACTGGTTTGGCAATTCTTCTTCTCTTTTGCCTGCTCCACTCAAAGAGGGATCCCATCAGCTTAAATGTGCCTCAGGACGTAACAATACGAGACCTGGTCCAAAATAATTGTTCAAACGGCTCCAGGCTGGGTTTCAAGAACGAACAAGGGAAACAATATGTTTTAACATAAAAGTGGATTTTGCCCTTCCATCAATCTGCGCGTCACAGCAAGTTTTATCTAAAACCACCTCAGCCATAAATCTGAAGTTCTGTGAATAGGTCAAAGGTGTTGACCTTTTCTAAGTATTTATATATGAAAATGAAAGGCCTTGATAAAGATTGGTGTTCTTCTGCGCGATTGGATACTTTTGGATAGAAAATTGGAAAAAATCACGGTAGTGGGCCTTTATTAGTAAAAAATCGGCACATATCTCGGATTCCAAAATTCAACGAACTTTGTTCATAATAGCAGAATGTGAACCTTAATCTGCCTCAAACTCGTATCTGAAGGTCTTAGTGGCAAGTTCATATATTCTGAAAACCTCGTGACAATTGAACTTCAAACAGAAAAATTATAACCAATTGGACATTTTATAATTTCAATAACACTAACATGAGTTACCTAGGAAAGACACCTTCCTCCCCGCAGAGAGCTGGCCGGCAGGAATACTCATGAAAGCTAGCATTCTTTGGGGAGTGCCACCCCTACCTCCCCGGAGAAATTCCCGCAGGAGCTACGCCGATCGACAGGAGCACTCCTGGAGGCTAGAATTCTTTGAGCCCGAGAATACAGAGGGCACCGTGAGGTTCCCTCCTGGGATGTCAGGTAACGACCCTGACTGGATCTGAACTACGCTTTGGACCACGAACTACAATTGATGCGTTGGGCTGGCAGATATGATGTATTGGACATAGTTGCTTTGCATGGTAGCACTGAGGTAACGCTGATGCGTGAATGGCACCAAGTAAACAACCATACCGTCTCCATTCCGGCAAAGCCTTGGCAGGCCTCGGAGTACGTTCGAAGCTCGCACCATTGGGTTGGTGATGCAGGCTCGGTTGAGATGGACTCCCGATAATCGCTGGTCTGGCTCTGAGCGCTTGTCGTTATAAGGGCTTATGCCAACTCTCGGATGGCTTCCCTGCTCTACAAACATACCCATGGGACTAAAAAGGCGACTACACACACGAACGAAGCGAGCGATTCCAAGAGGGGATCCAATAAAATTGGAGCAACTAAAAACCTTAAAAATGATTTTTAAAAATCCAAAAAAAGAAAGCAAAAACAACGACAGTGGTGACGCAACCAGCGACTGCAGCCACGATGTTAATAGCGTATCGGGAGCAGTATTAATTACGACAAAAAGGATGATGAATACAATGACAGCGACGATGGACGAAAAACGGAGATTAACAGACAGTCTTGTCCAGACCGAGATTCCTGCGGCATTTAGGCGCAGCAAAAAAAAATGGTGCGAACGCCAGAGCGTCCTTGCAGAACGCGTCAGATGTTCAAGCGATGGAAAAAATGTAAAGAATACCGAGAATTCGATGGTTAATGCTGCAATCGCTACCAAAGTGACCTTTGTTGATTTTTGGTGAGTAGCATGCAGTTTTATTATTTTTAGAACATCTCCCAATTTTCAGATTAGCCCAGGATATTTTTCAGGATGCCACTGGACGGCAATTGTATTTTGCAACCTCCTTTTTCGGGTTTTCGGTTTACGTTTCCGAACACGGTACTTCCGCCACATTTTCGAGGGTGTCGCTGAAATGGTTTCTCCTTTTTTTTTCTGCCGTGATCACTTTGTAGACTTAGGGAGTTTCGTTGTTATTTCGGAATTCAAGCTTAAAATTGGCAGTTTTTATGTTGAATTAAGAAAAAATACGTTATAAATGAAATGATCTAGATCACCAAGTACGTTCATGAATATTTTTACTATCGTATTCTCCACTTACCAGCTCGAAGCCTCTCAACATTAATTACATTTCAATTTAAGCTAGGAAACAAAATTACAGGAAGTGATCTTAATAACTCGATCATCCTGATCACCAAGAGCTGCAGGGAAGCTTTTGGACATCATATTTGGAGTTAGCTAATGCAAAACCTTCCGGGTAATCAAAGCGGATAAATTCTCCCCATGGATTCCCGAAAATTGAAAATTTTCTAAAATTTTCTCAAAAACTGCATGCGGGAAAATGTTTCTTAAATTCACAAGTGCAATTTCTCATTTGAAAAGATCAAAATAGGTCACAAATCAAGTGAATGCACCAATAAATCGAATGCAAGAAACCATATCTCAATCTGACGTACTGCACAGGTGTAGTTTGGTGTATTGTGTCGTATATCAAAGATGTATTCATCGAAGACCAATCCGCAACAAAACTTTGACATCAAACGGCTCCAAACAGCGTCTGTGGAAAAAATTTCCATGCCGGCCCTCCAACACCAGCTGGCTCCCATTTTATCAGACGCATCGCTGAAAACAAGCAACGAACTCTGGATGAAAGCGAAAGCGGCTATAAATACCATGGCAGAACACACAATCAGACATCAAGCCCGAAACAAAAGAAATGATTGGTTCAATTATGAGTACTAGAATGCGTCAAATAAAAAGAATCAGGCATACAAAGAGTGCATCGGGAGGAAAACCAGGACGAAGAGAATAAATGATAAAAATTTTAGCAGAGTAGCGAATAAGTTAATTAAAAATAAGAAAAGAAAATACTATGACGAACAATTGAGAAGCATAGATGTAAGTCTAGCGAGCAACAACACAAGACAAGCATATAAAGTAGTGAAAAGCCTGAAACGAGGCTATCAGCCCAAAACCACGCTCTGTCGTGATGACATCGGCAACATCATCGCTGAAGAAACCAAGATTCAGGAAAGGTGAGCATTCTATTTCAAGAACCAACGAGAACTGTCCCAAAGTAATTTGTCAAACGGTTTCAGGCTGGGTTCTCGGGTCGACAGGGGAGGTATTTAGTGGGTAGTCCAATTGCTTGCGAGCATAAATGAGATTTACCTCCTAACTACAAAAAAAGGAAATACACCTTTCCAAACGACCTAAACATAAATGCTATGTGCAGAGATTCAAGAAAATTTCGTTACCGAAATAATGCCATCAGCATACTGTAAACAAAATGACGAAATACGAATACATGTTAACATTGCTTTATTAGTGTTTAGAACATCTAAATACATAAATGTAATCCTTATGAGATTAATCGTGCGTCTGTCTGTCCGTCTCTTATGGCGGATTTGCTCCAAATATACTGCACCGATTAATTTCAAATTTGGTTCACATATGCATTATTGTGACGCAAATATACATGTGTAAATTAAATCAATGAACAGAATTGTTGCGAGCGAACAAATACAACGTACTCGTATATACTTACGCTTCATCACTGAAGTAGTTGCGAGCGAGCAAATACTGCCTATATACTCGCGCTTCGCCGATGAAATTAGGCAAACAAGTACATATGCCCATTGTTATCGAAGCATGTCGTCCAATGTTCAAGCGTAAAAGTAAAGAAGCGAGCAGAAAAGTAAATAAAACCCGCATGCGCTTCGCACGATTATTAAATCGTGATAGACAAGCTTTGAGTGTGCTTCGAAGAGAATTAAGCTGAAAGGAAATCTTAAAGTTCAGGCGAAAACTCTTTTTTTTCAATGTCCCCAGTTTTGCTAATTCACCCCAAAAGATCGTGAGAAAGCCGAAAGCTTAAGCGAAAAGCACTCCTTCGCCCAATTTCCCCAGTTTCGCATATTCAGCATCCGAGCAAGCGAGATGGAGCGGGGAAGTAAAGCTTTCGTGAAATGAGAGCGCACGTGTTCGGCTACTCGGTATTTTTAAAGAGAATTGAGGTTGAAAGATCACGAATAAACGTTATTTAGAGTTTTTGGGCAAGCTATGGCGAGCAGTCTTGTTCGAGTCCAAAAGGCAGCATGCTGCTACCCATTAGCCACCACCGATCCATTAGTTCGTCCAGTTGTTTCCCTCTTCAGGCTGGCGCTCACCTGTGAAGTTCGACAAGTCCAGGCGAAAGTGGAAAGGGCTTCACTCAACACTGGTAGTTAGAGGCGTAAAATAATTTAACACGCGAAGATGTAATCAACCAATTCGGTTTATAAATGGCTTTAAAAAAAGGACATTGAAATAAAGTTAAACCCTTTAAAATAAACTCACGTCTTTGGTGTTCCAGTTTGGATGAGTACAGTAGCAAGTAAGTATCTTACAGAAAGATCTCTCCCCGGAAGCCTTGATGATGTACACATCAAATCGAGCTCCCAATTCATGCCAGTGTACATAGGGTATACTGGTTGTGTAACAGTATGATATATCAAATGGAAGGTATAATTTGGGGGGGCTCAAATATATTTTCAAGTCGACAGTTGTTTGTAGACATTGCAAAATACTGATGACAATTGACCATTCTACTCTTTCCTACCTCCAAAACTACTGAGCTTAAAAAATTGAGAAAAATAGGGCAAATAGTTGCTGCGAAAATTTGTCAGAAGTCTCTTATGTTAATATAACTCTTTATTTTTTTAATACTGTGGGTAAAAGCATCCAGTTGTTTCTATCTAAGTTTTACAATTTTTTTCAGGGAATTGCATCTAAATGTATTTAAAGCAGTATTAGCACCAATAAAGGATTATTTTATTAGGAGACTTTAATAAAAATATTACGAACTTATCAAAAAATTAAAAATCAAAGTGCCTCCCTGCAATTAGTCCTGATCCACATGTTTATAAGCATACGACAAATTAAAATTCAATAACCGGTAATATATTTGGCATTTTCCTTCTAGGTTCCAGTACCAGACATATTTTTAATAGTTACCACAAACAAATTTGGCTAAAATTTAAAAAGAACTTGATACAAAAATAATTCATCATACGAGACCTTCTCCATGCAAGTTCTTTTTTCTCACTCAATGTAAAGATTTTTTTCTCACTAAATATAAAGAAACAATGCATGAGCCAAGTTGTTGATACTCCGAAAACATTAGTTTTATTTAGATGAAAATTTGTTCACAAACCCTTTTTGAATGGAGCAGCCTTCTACTACGTCAACTTCTTTCATGTTGACAAGTGACTTGCAGTTGGGTTTGTAGTATTTATTTACAAATCTTACACGCAAAAGTGCTTCCTAGCAAACCATTGTTCACTAGTTTGCATACCATTAAAATTATATTTGATGTTGGTTTGGTACATAACTTTATCCCACTTAGTGGAGCTTTTAAAAATGTGCTTAAATAAATACAAGTTCCTCAACCCCATTCAAAAAGCATGCAATATGATCGAGTATAATTTCAATCCTCCCACCCTTGTCGTATGAATGGGGTAAACTTTATCATTCTCATTCGGCAAGTGACCATGCAGAAGACTGTACGGACATCATACAAGTCAACGACACGTCCCCGCAAACACAGCAAACACGCACCCAGGTAAAAATACGTCGGTAACAATCAATGGCAACAACCATAAACGCATCGTCAGCAGAACTATCGCATAAAAGAAAGTATCGATTCTAAAATTATGTCCAGTCTTATTGTAAATTGAATCAATAAAGAAATTATATTTTTTTAAAGAACCCGGATGAATTTTTATTAATTGGCGCCCGAGCAGGGACCTCTTCGCGACATCATAGAACCGAAAAGTAAAAGTACAGTAAGCAGTTCGCGAAAGGATATTGGTCGATCGATAAGCCGTAATAAAGATCGTTAAATCACTTGGCTGAGACTTTGAAAGTAAGCCAAATTTAATATCTTTCGGAATCACGGGAAAAAACTAAGCACCGTCGTACTATTACGAGCCCGGTGGTGTTTTGTGGGAAAAAGGCCCCCTAGTAGCAGGAAAGCAAAGAATGAAACATTGATTGATCATATCTAAGTGAATCAAATACCAAATTTGATTGATTTTTTCTTTTTTTTTTTGTTAGTATCCTTAACTTGTGAACCAAAGACTTGAATTGAAATCAAAGTAAAGAAGAACAATTGTAAGGGATCCCAGAAAAAAAGACATTCTTTGATGTCAATTCAAAAAAAAACATAGTTGACTTTTATTCATTCAAAATATTTTGTGCATGTTTTATTAATTTGAAATTATTTCAGCATATTTTCAAATATTTTACGCATTTTTATCAATTCGAAATTATTTTTGCATATTTTTAAATATTTTTTTTAATTTTTATATTTCTCCTGTATTGAGAGTGTTTCGGGAAGTAACATTTTGGTGACGCGAAATTTTGTGAAGTTAAATTGGTTATTTTCTCTTATCGAAAATCTTTTCCTATACAAAATAATTCTGAAAACGTGATTTCTCTATCTTGTTTGTTTGTCGAGCTCTTTGCTGAATTAATCCCTTTGACTTTTGTTTTCCAAAAAGTGAACTCTTTATCTCAACTGTGACTTCTATTACATCTTGAATCAGCTACATAAAATTTCGTAGTAATGGCCAATCACAATAATTTAATCAGACCCGCGCGTCTTAACCTAAGTGATATTCCGCCAGTGCGTGAAGAAGTTTGACCAGCCCCAGTGCTTGAAAACCCTCCAAACGTTCAAAATAATGAACATTTTGTTGCTGCAATCACGCGATTAGTGTCCGAGACACTAAGAATTCAAGGAAGGCAAATGTTTGATTCTTTCATGAATCCTGCCTCCGATCCAAGTCAGGATCGAAACGTGCCTATAAATGCAGACAATGGAAGGGATTTATCCGACATGGATAAAATCCCAGATGTCGTAAAAAGCCTTCTCCGGCGATCCAAGTGAATTTTGCTCATGGAAAAAAAGCGTCGAAAGAATTCTTACCGTTTACAGAGACCCACAAGGATCACCGAAATATGAAGGCATCCTTTCCGTGATCCGTAACAAAATTCTGGAATAAGTGGAGATCGCACTCGAGTCCTACAATAACCCTTTGGATTGGCCAAGAATTTCGAAATATTTAACACTCCACTACGCGGATAAACGCGACATCGGTACCCTTAAGTACCAAATGACAACTCTTGTGGAAGGAAATAACTCAATACACAAATTTTACCATATCGTGTATCACCACTTGTCTCTTTTCCTTAATAAGTTATCTTCCATGGACATGGGAGAAGAATCCTTGAGAAATATGACGCAATGCTACAGAGATAAAGCATTAGATACCTTTGTACGCGGCCTCAAAGAAGATCTCCCGCGCCTTCTAAGTATTCGAGAGCCCGTCGATCTCCAACAGGCACTTCACCTTTATCTAAAACTTCAAAGTGCAGACTTCAGGGCTCAACACGCTTTGAGCTCGCTAAACCCAACTAGAAGAGCCTGCCTTAATACACCACCTCCATTACCACCCAAAAGGAACAACCCGCGCTATCCACCAATGCAGAGCTATAACTCTGGGAAAAACTTCTACCCAGAACTTTTGCAAAACCCTACAGTTCCACAATTCCGTCGGCATCCTCCTCAATTCAATCCCTTCCATGGGAATTCCAAGCCATTCGCACCTAATCAAAATTTCGGGCAATTACCTCCAAAACCGAGCCAATACGAACCAATGGACGTTGACCACTCAATCAGATCAAGAGCTATTAATAACCAGAATCGGCCCCCAAAACAGCATCAAAACTTTTCCCAAAAGCGACCAACATCGCAAATGGTTCAAGTACCAAAAAAATTACAAAGAATTTATAACATGGAACCAAAGAACGGTGATAACGACGAGATTTATGACAACGAATCATTCGAACAATACTACAATCACGAGGAAACGACTAACTATCCACAGGACGACCTACCTACAGAATATGACAACACGACTTCAGACGCTTCCGATCATAGTCATGACAAAGAATACGACGAAGTTCATTTTTTAGACTGTTGAGCTCTTCGCTTCCCTACATGGAATCTGCTGCGAAGAGCGAAGAAAACCTCAAATTTCTTATCAACCTAGGATTCAAAAAAAACTACATTTGGCCGCGATTCATACGAATCCCCATAGCAAACGAAGAACCCTTTAACGTAAACTCTGTCGGTGGATCAATCAGGGTTGCACACCACGCTTTTATTCCCTTATTTGGACCCGAAATTGAGAAAATCAAATTCTTCATTTTACCTCCTTTGAAAACATTTGCAGGAATTATTGGTAATGAGAGCCTGAAAGTTCTTCAAGCAATCATACATACGGATAACAATTTGATGGCAATCAAACGGAATATGCAAATTCCTCTTAAGCAACACGCGTCCCGAACAGTTAATCATTTAAATTTAAGAACTGACCATATGTCTGAGTCCCAGGTTAAAAGACTAAAACTAATGCTAGAGAAATACCCAAATTTATCATCGGAACCAAACAGAAGTCTAACCTTTGTTACCACAATCAAAGAAGAAATTCGTATAACCACAAGCGACCCCGTCTATGCGAAATCATATCCACACCCAATGGCATTAAAAGACAAAGTCGAGAAAGAAATCCAGCAACTCCTTAAGGACAACATTATACGTCCTTCCAAATCACCATACAATACTCCAGTAAGAATAGTCAAAAAGAAAGAGGATGCATCAAGAGAGAAGAAATTTTGGATGGTTATTGACTACCGAAAACTAAGCTCTATTACAATCAAACCAATATTTTTCCTTCATAGACGTGAAAAGCGGGTTTCATCGAATCCCCCTGAGGGAACGCGATATCGAAAAACCCGCTTTCGCTATCAACAATTGTAAATACGAGTTTGTCCGTCTCCCATTTGGACTTAAAAATAGTCCAGCCATCTTTCAAAGAACATTTGACGACATTCTCCGAGAATATATCGGAAAACACTGCCGCATCTATATAGACGATATCATAGTCTTTGGTAAAACCGAAAAGGAGCACTTTCAAAATCTAGATATAGTCTTCAAAACTCTAAAAGATGCCAATATGAAGATCAACCTTGACAAGTGCGAATTTCTCAAAAAGGAAGTAGAGTTCTTGGGATTTGCAGTCAGCGTAGATGGCATTAAGACAAATCCGAAAAAAATCAAAGCAACCGCTTCATTCCCACCTCCAAAAACTCTCAAAGATTTGCGTTCATTCCTTGGCATGTCAGGGTACTACCGACGATTTAAAAAAGACTACGTGAAAATCGCTAAGGCCCTGATATCCCTTTTCAGAGGGAGGATGGACGAGTATCAAAGAACTCATCCAAAAATAAACCAATTTTTCTATTGTAGATAAAGAAGCAGTAGCAGCATACGAGAAACTTAAAAATACTTTGATTTTACGAGTTGTAGTCCTTTCACACCCAGACTTCAAAAAACCATTCGAGCGAACAACCGATGCATCCAATTACGCGATGGGTGCCGTCTTATCTCAAGACAATAAGCCTTTTTCATTCTTGTCAAGGACTCTCAGCAAAACTGAGAAAAATTACGCGATGAATAAAAAGGAGATGTTAGCAATTATTTGGGCATCACATTCCCTTCGAAACTACCTATACGGTTCCTGTCATGTACGAATTTTCACAGACCACCAATCACTGACATATACACTCAGCTCAAAAAACACAAACATTTAATTAAAACGTTGGAAATCCATCCTTGAGGTATACAATCATGAATTACGATTCAAACCGGGTTAAACAAATGTTGTTGCTAACTCCCTTTCGAGACCTCCTCAACCAATCAATTCCTTGACAACTGAAACACACAACACGAACGAAATCAACTCTATGACAACTACGGAACTTCAGTCAATGCATTCAAAAATCAACCCCTTCTAAAAATAGGAGAAGAAAATAGCTACGAAATCCTGAACCCTTTCAAAAATTACACCAGGCACATTATCATTCACGCAAGTTATTCCGGACACCATGTAATAAAAAATTTCAGAAGATACTTAAACCCACACGTCATAAATGGACTCCTTACTGACGAACCTACTTTGGGTTTAATTCAAGCTACTACTTCAAAGATTACAAAATCCGCTTTACAAGAAAATTGGTAGAGGAAATACCAAACGAGGCAGAGCAAGAAGAATGAATTCTTTGCACGCATAATGCGGTAGAAAATCGTTTAAAAATTCTAGAAAATTTCTATTTTTCCAAAATGACTTCCAAAATCAAGAATTTGGTTAAACTTTGTAATGTTTGTAAGGAAAACAAATATGACTGACATCCCAATAAACCATACCTACAATCGACACCCATTCCCTAATATCCTGGACACATGGTACATATTGACATATTCATGACCGAAAAGACACGCGTACTCACTGCAATCGACAAATTTACAAAATTTGTACAAGATAAGGTAATACCCACTAAGTCTTCAAAAGACGTCAAGAGGCCCCAACGGGATATACTATTTTTCTTCTGTATTCCCGAACTAGTAGTGATTGATAACGAGGGAGCACTCAGATCTGCGTCTTTGGAGTCCATGATAGAAGAACTCAAAATTAAGCATTACCGAACTCCACCTTATTAGAGTAAGGTGAACGGTCAGATCGAACGTTGGCACTCTACCCTCAAAGAGATTATGAAATGCTCGAAACGAGAAGGACCCCCTCGCCCATTTGAGGGACTCCTTGAACGTGCAATGAACGAGTACAATTTCACCATCGACTCGACTACGGATAAAAAGCCGGTGGAACTGTATCTAGGCCAAATACCCAATCCAACCCCTGAAAAACTAGAGAACGCACGTCTGAGCAAGAAAGAGAAGATCAAGCGTAAACAGCTCCTCGACATGACCAACCACAACAAAAACCGAAAACCTGTAAAGACATACGACACAGGACAGGTTACTTATGTTAAACAAAATAAAGGAAAGGGGAGAAAACAAAATAAAGGGAAGGGGAGAAAATTAAATTCAAGATACAGACAGGAAATTGTGAAAGAAAACAGAATCTGGTAAGATAATACACAAATATCAAATACGAAATTAACTTTCCAGGTTCATCATCCATGCGACCATCGCGACCGTACTAATTTTGGACTACACCAACTCACAGATAATTTCCTTTTACCTCGGACAAACAAGAATTAAGGACGGAAACTTTAAAATTATTCACGTTATTAAAATGGACCAATACGAACGATTCATTACGGACATTCACCCTATTTTAAACCTGTCAATTGTTCAGCACAACCCACTCTCCCGATATCTAATGCATGAATTCCACCAAATCGAGACATTAATTCACAATCTGAAGCCCTGGAAGGTGAAAAGATCACTGGACTTTCTAGGCTCGGCTTGGAAATGGGTTGCCGGTAGTCCCGATCACGAAGACCTAATAACCATACAGGAGAAGATAACCAATGTCCTGAATAATAACAACAAGCAAGTTGTGATTAACGAATTATATAACCAGCATATAAATAAGATTACAAAAAATAGCAAACGATATTCAGAAATCATTACTTGAAGAAAAGAAAGTAAATAATCATATTTTTTTGGATGTGCAGTATAGAATGAATAGTCAACGAAAAACTGAAAAATATAAATTATGCCATACATAGGGCCAAAATGGGGATTATTAATTCAATTATATTATCAAACAAAGAAGTTAAATTAGTCACTGATATAGTAAACAAAGAATTATTGCCTTTCTCAACCATAGAAGAAGCCCTAGAGCTTGCCGATATTAAAATTATCACTAGTCAAGAAACTATTCTGAATATAATTAACATTCCGATTGCAAGAAAAGAAATCTATGAAACATTGCTAATAAAACCCATAAAAAACGAAATATTGAGACGCAAATTCTATTTAACAAAATTTTGAAGAATAATGAAAAATTTTATGGAATAAAAAAGGATTGTAAATATTTCAACCAACTGTTCATATGTAGGGAATCAGAAATAATAGATATTAGCCTAACTGAATGTATTCCTGAGTTCCAATTAAACTCAAACGCCACCTGCAACAAGATCAGCGGCCTACTCATCCCGCCTATAGAAGAAATTTCACCTGGTAATTTGCTGTTAAATGCGTTCTCCACTCAACTTGAAGCAAAAGACTCAACACACAATTTGAATGGAACTTATCTAGTAAAATTTCATAATACATCAATTAGAATTGACGGTCAAAGCTACGAATCGCATAAACTTTCAACTATTCATGCACTCCCTGCAATCTTTCAACCTACGCTCGAAGGAAAAATACACGGAGAACATCTTTCACTCGAAATATTGGATGGAATACAAATCAATAATACCAACAAGATAGAGATGTTCAAATCCGAAAATAAGATACACCAATACACAAGTTATGGTCTAATCATCTCTTTGGCAACTCTAGCATCAGCTTACCTATTCCTGAAAATTTGTCTAAAAAAGGCAAACCTACAACAATCATTTCACCTTCATCAGAAGTCAAAATCTCATCTTCTCCGCTACCATCAGTAATAAGCTAAGTAACATTCGCTCACGTTCAACAACCTTCCGTATTTTTGACGATAGTGGACTATCGTTTCTAAAGGGGGAAGATTTAACGACACGTTCCCGCAAACAGAACAAACACACGCCCAGGTAAAAAATGCATTGGTAACAATCAATGTCAACAACCATACACGCATCTTCAGCAGAACTATCGCATAAAAGATAGTAGCGATTCTAGTATTAAGTTCTCCCATCACAGTCTGATTTAGACCTTCATCGTGGACGGTTGTTCAGTGCGAATAGAAAACGTATAGTGTAGTGATACAGTGACTAAGTGTGTATGTATGTATGAGTGTTCATTGCACTATACAAACAGCAAGCCAATTGAAGCGGAAAAGAGTCAGGTTCAATTCAAGATTCTTGGGTGAGTGTGTGTGTACACGCTTTACTTAGATTTAGTTAGTTTGACGAACGGACAAATACTTGATTATGGGACTCAGGTAATTAACTGTGCTCGGTGCAGAAAATTTTTAGACAGTATTAGGCAGAATGGAGGGGACGATGGGACCTGGCCATGACCCAAAGAACCAGCGAAATGCGTTATTTCTCGAGCAATTTAGAAAATTGCAGAATCAGCTAGATCAGGAGCTTCAGTTCACAAGGCAGCAACTTCAGACATCTCAACAAAAACTGCTGAACGCTCAGGCCAAACTTGCGGAACAACGCACAAAAAATGGCGAACTCTTACTGAAGTTTGTAGAGGAAACGTCACCCAAAAAGGGTACGAAAAAATGAAAGCTGTTGAATTCCCCGACTCCCTCGACCGAATCGGCCTCCTCTTCAGAAGAGGAAAAACAAGAATCGGTTGAATCGGTTTCCAACGAAGAAATGGAGAAGGAACTCTGTGAAGAGGACGCAGAGGAGGAACCGGAAGAAGGGACATTCCCAACCCTTCCTCTCCCAAAACCCGCTGTCAGTTTCCCTCAAATGAGGATAATCCCCAAAGCAAAACCTCCGACACCTTCAATTCCGAACGAACTGTACCGATTGTACTACGTGAACCTGAAAAATGGACGAACTTTTCGAAGATGCTACGTGACAAAAATATAAAGTTTGTTTCGGCAAAACGTGTATACCTCGGTATACAGATAATACCACAGACTACAACTGACCACCGGCAGATGACGAAACTAAAACTTCAATACCATACGTACTATCTGCCCGAAGACAAAAAACTAAACGTGGTCCTTCGTGGACTACGTGGCCTCACCTGTGAAGAAATTAAGGAAGACCTCGATTTACACGGCTTTTACCCATTTGAAGTTTTCCTCATAAAATTACAAAATGGTCCATCAAGACTTGTCAAAGTCCTCCTCCCAAAGGAGGAAACTTATATTTATAATATAACCACAGTTTGCCATCTGATCTGCAAGGTGGAAGCTTTGAAGCCAAGAAAAGGTCTAGTGATGTGTCACAACTGCCAACAATTTGGTCATTCCTCGGGCAATTGTCATGCACAGGCCCGGTGCGTTAAATGTGATGGCATGCATCACCACAAAGAATGTGTCAAGGCGAAAGATGAAACACCGAAATGTGTCAACTGTAAAGGAGAGCATCCGGCCCACTATGGGGGTTGTCCAAAAAATCCCAGTAATATTAGGAAGACGTTTGCACAGATGGCTGCACAGAAAAACCCCAACAAAAACACAATCCATCCCACAACCGCAAAAACAAACCAAACCAACAGACAAAACACAATTCATCAAAAAACAACCACAAACAACACACAACACTTTCACTCCACCAGACATGGGACAATTCTTCGCCTCAATGCAATCTCAATTTCAGCTGATGATGCAAGATATGATGGCCAAGTATTACAGGGAATGTTCTCTGCCCAAAACATGACACCAAACACAAATAAACGATAATGGATCCAGTGAATCTCATTTTCATACTCACGTGGAATGCAAATTCCTTGCTTCCGAAGGTGGGAGAGTTTAAACATGTTATACTGGATTATAAATTTGATATTATACTGCTCCAAGAAACCTTTCTGAAGCCCGGGATTCGTCTCTACATCCCCAACTACATGCTGTACAGAAACGACAGAATGACTGGTAGGGGAGGTGGAACATCCATTCTCGTGAGAAGAAATGTGAATCACGACATAATCACACCACAAATAGAACGAGCAGAAGCCACCGCCATTAAAGTGCAAACGCCCGCCTTCAAATTTATCGTGGTTTTTTGTACAACCCCCCCAACAACAAACACCTAGCCCAAGACCTTGCTTCTCTCTTCAGCCTCGAAGGCCCAGTCCTGGTAATAGGTGACTTCAATGCATATCATCAACAATGGGGAGCTGTGAGGAGAAATCAAGCTGGGACTGTGCTTAGTAGATTCATCACAAACATTGGAGGTAGCCTGCATATCTCCGATGAACCAACCCAATTTGGCCGAACATTTAGCAACATTCTGGATATTGGAGTCTCTCGAGAATTCCATAAAAATATAAGAATCAGGGTCCTCAATGAGCTCTCCTCAGACCACCAACCGGTTCACCACTTAATAGAGGACGTTTCTATAGACGAGCCTTTAAAAGTTAAGAAGCTCATAAATTGGAAGGCTTTCCAAGACTCGCTGGCAAATGAAAGTTTCACCCAAGGATTAAACACAGCTAGCGACGTCGAAAAAGCTATTCAAGAAATAACAGAGAAGATTAAACAGGCAAAAGAGGACCACACAGTCACAACTTCGGCAAGGGAACACAACCCTTATGAATTCCCTCAGGATATATAAATAAGGAGGAAGAACCAAGCCCGGAGAAGAGCTAGGAGCACGGGTGATCCTAGACTTAGAACGAAAGCCAACCAGGTAACAAACAAGATCCAAAATAAAATCCACGAATTTCGTAACGAGCAATGGGAGAGCTTCTTGCAGAGCCTAGAGCCTGGCGAGAATGCCTTTTGGAGGATTGCTAAATATTTTCGAACGAAAAACAAGGTAGTTTTGCCACCAATCCATGGACCAAATGGCCTCAAATTCGACAATGCAGGTAAGGCGGAAGCCTTTGCACACACTAGAACTTCAGTTCCGCGAAAACATCTTCTAAGATGAGGACATTGACGAAGAAGACCAAATTTTAAATAAAGTTCACGAGATAACACGCATGCAAATTCAGGCAGATAGTACACTAGAACCAATCAGCTTAGAAGAGATAAAGGCCTTATACTCAGACTCAACAAACGTAAAACTTAAATGGCTACCTGACAACCTGCTACTGACAATCACCGACGTCATTAACGCAATCTTCCGTCTGCGGAGATACCCCAAAATATGGAAATTGGCAGTAGTAATAGTTATCCCCAAACCAGGGAAGGATCTAACTTTTTCACAGAATTGGAGGCCAATCAGTCTCCTCTCATCTCTACCCAAAATAGCTGAAAGAGCTATTCTCAAAAGACTTCAAAATAATATCAACAGAAATCAAACTCTTCCTGACGAACAATTCGGATTCAGAACAGCTCATTCCACAGAACTCCAACTAACAAGAGTGGTCCAACATATAAGAACCGGGATGAACCGCAGGAAGTCAACGGGCTTAGTTATGTTCGACATAGCGAAAGCATTTGACAAAGTCTGGCATGCAGGACTTATCTTTAAAATGCATGAACTCAAAATACCACTCGCTTTAATACAAATAAGACAGATCTTTCCGTGTCACAATCGACAACTTCTTCTCAAACATGCAACCAATTCTAGCTGGAGTTCCCCAAGGGTCACCTATTACACCAGTCCTCTACAGCCTATACACTGCTGACTTACCCAGCCTTCCCAGTAATGTTCAAGTTTCCCAATATGCTGATGATACATGTATATATTATTCAGCTCGACAAGCAGAAGTCATCACCTTAAAACTGCAACAGTCCATCAATACTTTCCTGGAATACTTCCGCAAAAGGAAGATCAAACTAAATAACGACAAGACGCAGGCAATCTTTATCTCAAGACGTAGACATCAACAACCACCAATTTTACAAATAAATTCAGACATTATACCTTGGAACAGAACCGCAAAATACCTAGGATTAACCCTAGACCATAAACTGACATGGAATGACCACGTACGAATAAAACGACAGCACTGCATTGGTATCCTATCCTCATTAAAACCCATCCTAAAATATAACCGGCTCAACATTAAAAATAAGTTGCTCATATACAAGCAAATAATACGCCCGACATTACTCTATGGATGCATCGCATTTTGCCAGACATCAAAAACCAACAAGAAAACCCTCCAGTCACTGCAAAACAGGGCCATAAGATGGATCTTCCAAATCCCATGGTATATTAGAAACACAGACATTTACAAAGACCTACGAATCGAGACTATTGACAAATATATACGCGACCGTGCTTTAACACTTTTTGACAAAACAGACGAACACTCTAATAAAACCTTGGGATTTCTGAAGATCTCTGATAGGGCACGAGTGACTTACCCGAGCCTCCGATCTATATTAGACAATACAGAAACTAACTCTCAATCATAGGTAATAGTGAGTGCATAAGCACTCGCAGGCAAGAATGGAGTAAAAGGGCTCAATCGCACTAGATCCAAGGACCCCCCCCCCCCCAACTCGAGTATTAACTTCAGTCTTTTTGTAATTTTTTTAAAGAACCCGGATGAATATTTATTAATTTACATATTCTCAGGCTAATGGTTTAGCTGACAAGTACGAGCTATACAGATTAAAAGGGTGCGGGACGAGACACACGAAACGTTTTTAATAAAAGAAACGGGCATGTATTTTCACCGACGACTAGTTTAGAGATGCATTTTTTTTCCCAAAGCTCCACTTAGGTCTTAGTGAATTTCTTAACAAACGAGAGTAGTGCATTCATAGGTGTATTCGCTAGTTTATTGTTTGCTATGTTACTTTAAAGTGTTTTCGATTTGAACAGACTTTCAAGCATTTGGACAAGAAATTGGTTGAAATCGAAGCACTTCTAGCGGATTGAAGTTTGGAACTTAATCGTTGAGAGAACGCTCAATAAAGTCTCCATTTTCTACAATATTATTTCATTTCTCATTTTCCTTATTCATTTCTGTTAATAGCTAATGTCAATTGTAAACACCCTCTGCAAATATTTACCTTAAAACTTCAGGTTGTCATGATTTGACAGAAAAGTACGAAGATTATACAATAAAGGTAAGACAATAAAAAAACTTTTTTGATTGAAAAGGAAAAGCGAACCATCATCCTCATTCCTTCAGGCTGTAGATATCAAAGTCAAAGTCTTGCCCTAAATCTCCATCCGGTCAACATTGAACGAATCTTAAGAGTAAAGAATGATGAAACGAGAGAATGATGAATAGCTTTGCTACGCCAGGCGTAAAGTCATACTAATTCGAAACTACTTGGAATATAATCCGAAATCTTTGCTTACAATGAATAAGGATAAAATAATAAGAATGTCATCGATGGATAAACGTTTGTGTGGGCTTGAATGCTGATTGATTAGGTAAATTTAGAATTTCTTCATGATTCGGCAGAATAAATACTAGAATTAATCCCACCATCGAGAAGATAGGCGAATTCGCAATGAACATTTTCAATCCTCTTATGGTTTCAAATTCAACAAATTAATTCTAAAGCAAACATTCCCTTCCTGCATGCTTATGATAATGCTTATTAGGGATTCTGAATGCATGAGACCAAGTATAAAGCTTCAGTTGGTTTAACGACCTTCAATGAGTTTTTTAAGAAGGATGTCTGGGAATAAAGGAGCTTGCCAATTTCATTCATTTCCAAAAAATCGATAATAGGTCGTTGAGAATGATACTTAATATATGAAGTTATCTCAACCATGAGTATGTGCTTGAATCTAGGATTTCGGAGGAACTAGAAATTTCATTAAGATATCACAGGTTTAAGGAACTGCCTGATGACAATCAAATTCGCTTGAATTCACTTATGAAGGATCTTACAATTCGCTTGGCCAGAAAATGTCTAAGCATGTGTGATAAATTACATAAAAAGCGTTTCTATACATTGTATACTCACAAAGAAAAAATATTGTATCTTGAAATGGGGCAGTTTCTACAAACCTACCTTCTTGTTGGTTTCACATTTTATTAATTTATTTATGAAGCAAATTGAACTAAAAAATATATTCAAGCTTGAGTGCTTATTTTTAAAATCAAAACAATTCGTTTCTTTAAATTCCAACTACGTTAAATCTGTAGTAGTAATCCACGTTGTGTAGTGGTTAGAGCACTCAACCCGTAAGCCGACGGTCCCTAGTTCGAGTCTCGTTGGCAACAAGATTTGTTTCGCATGATTCTTCAGACTGGGGATGGGAAAATCCTCACTGTTTTAACCGAAAATCGTTTTTTTGGTTCAGAACCCCTGTAGTAATCGAGCAGTTACCCAAGCAAACTACTTGAAAGCCACCATAATGCTGATCCAAATTTTAATTGTAAAATTAAAAAAAAATATTTACTTAAATTTGCAATTAAAATTTGGCCCCAGCAACGCCTTTTAACGCAGCTCATCCACGAATTGCATTTCAGAATGCAATCTACAGGGACCAATGAGTTGGCACGTCAACTACTGGTGCGACATGTGCCGTAAGACGACTATTGGGAACAAAACAGGTAGTCTGCTTTTGATTGCCACAGTGAGCATGTCGATCGTTAACCATCAGCGGACGATTAAAAAAAAAGCACGAATTAATTAAAAATTGAGGCGACTGATAATTCTGTTAGTCCACGAAACCACTGACTGTAGTAGGAAAGTGCGCGTGAACTGTTTCTTCGCGACTTTCATCAATTTTAGCACCAATTATTTCTCGAGAGGTAGTAATTACGAAAATCGTGTGTTGCATTTCAATGACGACGAGTAACCACCATTGCAAAAGACAGAAAGGAGATGCGATGGTGCATTGTGGTGGATATACGTGTGCAATCCGCGTAATTCTCTCTCTCCCAGTGTGACGTGACGAAACTAGCGTTCAATTTCACATCCGAATTAAAAATTTAATTATAAAGAGTGGCCTTCATAACTATCCACCCACAGCATTAGAGCACCTTCGGTTTTTTCTTATCTGCATGAAAAAGCTATTCTCTTTTAGAGAAATGGAGATTTGATAAGGTGGCTAATGCCAGATCGTTGCATATTATTGATTTGTACCGTTGCAAAGTAAAATTCATTTCTAGAAATCGAAATCTTCTTCAATACCCTTGCATTGTATTGAATGGAAAATGTCTAGACGCGCGACACCCGCAGGGAGTAGGTATTCAAATTCTGGTGTAGTCTTATTGTACTTGGTAACGGAACTGCCTGTCGAGAAACGGAGCTTTGGATCATTAAACTGGTTGTAAGTGGGATATTAGACGAGTCGAAGGTTCGATATGGTATAGTATCGGAACACGGTGCTTCAATAAATTCGTGTGGAGAAATTGCCAAAAGAAAAATTCCCAAGAATGGATGTGAATCTCATATGTTTTCTATAGTACGTTGATTGAATGATCCTTTAAGCGAGTACATGAAACTAGAACCAAAGCATATTGAAGGTGGTATGTACAACACGATGTTAACGATGAAGCCTTATCGGAAACGTGAAGTGAAGTTGTTACAGAATGTGTTAGTTTTGTTGGTGTTGACATCAACACAGCAAGTTTAAGTATTCTGAGGTACATTTCTGGTTTAAACAGCTTCTCGAGCAGAAAAAGTAATTGATTATCGTTCTAAGATTGGTCCGTTTAAAACCCAAAAGATCTTCTTCGCGTAAAAACAATATTAAACTATATATTTTACTCAGTGTGCCAGTTTTATTCGCATTGAACCCCTTAATGTTGGTGGAAAAATTGATAACGTTTAAGATTGTACGTGGGTTCATCTGGAAAGTTTTGATAAAAGTTTCCTCAATATTGTGCGGCACTAGGTACTCGTACCAAACATGTCGTACCATCCTTGACGCAATAGCAGCATCCAACGAGAATGAATGTAATTGGAACAAAGGAATCGATTCTATACGCCGGGGCTTGAATCCGACTACGAATCAAACAACGGGAAAGTCCCCTTATAAGTTGTTGATGGGTTATATACCAAGCAGTCCAAATAACTCCATCTTGTCGAATGAAGTATGTGGAGAAGCTAGAAGCTAGCGATGTTGATCAAAGAAGATCAAAAACATCCACGTATGAAGTACGTGATTTTGTTGTTGTAAGGTAGCCCAAGGGGGCGAATGATGGGGCAAGCAGAAAGCTGCTTCCTAAATTCAGTGGACCATACATGGTCAGAAAAATTTAAGATAGAGATTGCTAGATAATAGAAGATATGCCAGATTCAACTAGATCACGAAGAAAATATAATGGAATTTTTTATACAGATAAAATGAAAGCATATAACGTTGAGGATGACGAAGAAGAAGACAGCGATAAAGGGAAAGTACACGAAATTTTCGCGTACTCCCTCCTCGCGATTGGGAACTTTTCATCGAAAAAATCATGAATGAAGACATTTACAAGCCCAACAACAATAAATAGGTCAGAAGTCGAAATACACTCAACTTTTTAAGTAGTAGTATGACCCATCAATTTTACACTTTTTTGAATAAAAGCGTAAGGACACTTTTAAGTTCAATGAAATTCAACACGATCAGAATGATCGAATAGTATTTAACAAAATTATGGTGGGTTAAATTTTACTGTATTTCAACAGCAACTATACATGGCTATGGAACAATATACACCTCCAATCAACTAGAGACTACAGGTTTGGCAGGATTTGCATGAAAGTTTCAGGAATTACATTGATAATGAATATCTTTGTGAATTTTTCAAAGGATAACATCCATAACCGGAAAACAGATTCGCGACCGTTTTAAATGAGAATATTGCATAAAATTGTGTTATTTTTCCCTAACTTCAACATTTTAGGTACAGGCTATTAACACTTGTTTGAATTTATTAATAAATATCGGAAGGTGAGTAGCTTAAAAAAACAGGTGGAGAACTCATGGAGATAGATCCAATAACAATTAACTTAAATGTTGAAATTCGTTCAACTTTGCTCATAATAGTAGAATTTGTAAATTTAATACTTTTACTGTAGTCCGCCTGGTGTAGTTATTAGAGTACTCACCCCGTAAGCCGAAGGTCCCTGGTTCGAGTTTCATTGGTGACAATGAGTTTCAGCTCGAGTTATTCTTTGGATGGATTATGAGCCCGTTCAGTTATGATACGTACTAGTTTAAAATCAGAACGTATCGGAGCTGGGTGGACGGGACACGCGGCAAAAGCGTAGTACTGACCATATTACTTTGTAGATTTCAATCAAGATAATGAGATACTCTAACTATTTCTATGCAAAGGCCCGAAAGAGCTGTATTGCTAAAGCAAAAAAAAAATATACGAGGTGTGACTATTAAGTAAGACTGATTCCATGAAATCCGTATATTTAAAAATTATTCTACAACTTTGCCATCCCCTTCAAAGTTGTCCTTTTGAGCAGCTATTCGACGATTTCGCCGCGTTTTACATGCTTCGTAACGTTTCTTGAACGCTTTGACTAAGATGCCCACGAGTACCCTCGTCACAGCCGCCTGGATGTCCATAATCAACTCAAAATGGACCTTTGACAACCGATTTTGTTCTAGGGAACAGAAAAGTCATAGGGTTACATATCTGGCGATCAAGCAGTGTGGGATCGTTTTCCGCTTACTCCAAACAGTCTTCTGCGATGGTCATTTGATGCTGCTTTTGCTCCTCAGAAAGGTTCTTTGAAAACATCTTCGCGCACAATTTTTAATCCCAAAATCGTCGGTTAAAATTTTTCTGACTGTATCACAGTTCATACCCAGTTCCGAATCCAACATTCGAACTGTTAAACGCCGATCTTCACGGATTAGGGTACGCACACGCTGCGCATTCGCGTCAGTCCGCACCTCCGTGCCTCGCCTTCCACGCTTTCGTGCCCCTCCTTAAACTCTTTACGGTATCGAAATACCTGGGCACGACCAAGAGCACTATCACCATTCACTTTTACAATTTTAGCGTACGTTTCCGAGGCTGTTTCGCCCAACGCAACATTTTATCGCGACGCATTGCTCTTGATTTCGTTTTGCCATTTTCGTGACGAGCACCACCAACACACGTCTACTCAACACGACACAGCAGGCGAACTAAACAAGCTAGAACGATGGTAAATATATCAATAGAGGGGTAAGAATTTCGAAGAAGGGGAAGGGAATTTCAAGTTGGCAAGTTTATCACAAGCATGGCAATAAAATTAGTCTTATTACTTAATCATCACACCTCATATATATTTTTACCAGTAAAACTATTGCCGTACGATTAAATTGGATGAAAGTAGATATATAAGTAGTCCTTTAAAAGATTCTTTTATTCTATAAGTTTTGATAGAATTGACAAAGTTATTGCCGTTTAAATTTTCTCCGATTACAACAATCATACACGGTTTTTCTACTAAATGGGCTTTACGTCGAACCGAACACTACACTTTTGATTGTATTTTCTCCAAATAAATGATATGAAAATAAGGCATTTAAGGTTCGGCTTAGTCAATGATTTTAGCAATATTGCAATAAAGTGTTGGCCAGTTAAAATAGAGTAACACTGGTTTTCCTTTTAAAGCAAAAATGTATTTGTTGCACCTTTCGTTAAAGTTTTTCTCGAATTAATTCATTTTGTAGAAGGGTGGTCCAATAAGTGCTTAGTCTACAAAACAAAAACGCCTCCGTGGTGGCGATAACCTCCTTATTAGACTGAAATTTCTGTCCGGCGAGTGACTTTTTCAAGTTTGGAAATAAAAAGGAATCACATGGGGACAAATCTGGAGAATGCGGTGGATAGGGTCGCAGTTCGTTGCCCAATTTGGACTTAGGACGGCAAAGGTATGAGCTGGTGCGTTATTGTGATGGAATAGCAGTTTTTGTTCACCAAATGGGCCCTTTTTTTCTGCAATTTGGCATCGAATTGGCCCAATAATTCGGCATAGTAGAATTTCGTGACTATATTGCCCTTCGGTGCAGATTACACTGTGTGAAACCCAGGAAACGGTGGTCATCACCTTTTTGGTCGACAGGATAGTCTTTACCTTCTGTGGAGCACGTTTGCTGGGTATAACCCACTGTTTGGACTGCTTCTTGGTCTCTGGTCTGTAACAGTGGAGTCATGTTTGGCGACGGTAACGGAATGACTCAGAAACTCCTTCAGAACAGCATCAAACGCTGCTCTGAAGTGGTTTCACGGTTGCTATTGTTGTCCGGAGTGAGCAAACGTGGCAGTCATCGCACCGACAGTTTTCTCATGCCCAACTTTTCATGGATTGCGCCAACCCTCACATGGCCTCCCTACTTTGCAAAGATAACTATGTGACCAAAAAGGCGACTACACACACGAACGGAGATAGCGGCTCCGAGGGGGACCCAATGAAACTGGAGCAACTAAGAACCCTTAAGAAAGATATAAAAACCAAAAAAAAAAAAATGAATGCAAAAATAACAATTATGACGAAGCAAGGGTCGTAAATTCCGAATTAATTAAAAAAACCATCCTGAAGTCAACAAGAAGATTACGACAAGAGAATAAACGAGTGACCAGGTAAATAAAGCGGTGATATATGATCTCATCGCCAACGTCGAAAAGGTGGCGAAAGTAGTGTATTCGGAAACAGAAGCCCATAACCTCTCACAAGGTCGATGGTCGCAAAGTACAATTGCCACCCAGCAACATGAAGAAGAAAGGCTATTCCGAAAAGCGGGAGTTGTTCTAAAAAGACTACAATCTGCATGCGACTCGCCAAAAATCAACAAAGCAGTAAAGATTGGGCTCCTTGAACTAGAGGAGCTCCTAGACCGCATAGGGCATTATCGGAGGAGCTGGTTAAAGTTCGAAGAGGACAAGAAGGCCGAAGAAAAGCAAAAGGCTAAAGGAGCCAATGTTTCAAATGCCTTGGCTCTGGTCACACCGCAAAAGTATGCAAAGGACCCGATAGGAGTTCCCTATGTTACAAATGTGATGAAATGAGACATAAAAGAAAAGAGTGTGCGAAGGTGTCATACTGCATTCTTTGCAAGGATGCTGATCTAAGACATGATTTTGGACACGCCTTAGAATCAGAAAAATTACGGGTTTTCCAGGAAGCACTAGTCAAGGCAAAATTAGAACGTAAATGACCCGCATCCTGCAGTTGAACCTACACCGCAGTTTAACCGCAAAAAATTCACTTGAGCAGTTTGCGAGTGGCATGAAAGCCGACTTTATGCTGCTGAGTGAGCTACACCATGATAAAAGTTCTGCATCATGGTATCCTGATGAAACTGGTACTGTCACCATTTGCGTTCAAAATAGTGATTTCCAGGCGAAGAGCTGTCGACGTGGGAATGGTTTTGTGTGGATTCGGTGCTCAGGGATCACATTCTTCAGTGTGTACCTAACACTGAACGAATTGATATTATCTTTCCAAGCCAAGTTTCAGGCTTTGTAGCGCGCTGTCTTGAATGCAGACGGGAACGTACTCGCTAGAGGGGACTTCAACGCTAAAGCAATCGAATGGGGTATGCTACAAATAGACCCGCGGGGAAAACGAATCCTAGAAATGGTAGCCCTGGTTACTCGCTCGTCGTACTAAATACTGGAAATACGCCAACTTCCCGCCGTATTGGCTGTGGAGAAACCATACCGGAGTCCTTAGTACGGAGGATAGACAATTGGAGATTATTAGAGGACTACTCAGCCAGTAATCATTAGTGCATTCTGCTTGAGATCAGTAATGTTCTCTCCCAACGTCCGTGCTCACGTCTTTCTAAAATGAGATAGAGCATCGGAAAGATGGACGTCGCAATGTTTATCGACGTACTCATAGCAGGTGCCCCGCTGCAGGGAGATTCGCAGGGGATGGAAGAACTGGCAGCTCAAGACGTGGTGAACTCAATAATGAGCATCATTGCGACCCCAGTGTACTGGCGGTCAACTGAAATCGCTGAAAAATCAAGGGAGTGTCATAAGCTTCGGCATGTGGCTCAACAGGCATGGAACCGTGACGAGGCAAGCAACTGGCTAGCTGCATATAAGTCGGCCAGGAAATGCCTTCGCAAATTGATCAGCAGGATCTAGTGGGCAATGTGACCAAGGATCCGTGGGGCCTTGGCTAAAAGCTGGTCATGCGGAAGATTGATGCCCTACGGAAACCTTGTATACATGATGCGGTAAAGATGGATAAGATAGTGCGGGCACTCTTCTCCACCCATCCCATCCGTTTTGACACTGTTCATGGTGAGACAACAGTCGAGTGTCCACTCTTCACACAGCTGGAACTGAAAAAGGCAGTCTTTTCACTGAAAGCGAGGAAAGCTACAGATCCAGATGGTGTTCCAGGTGAGGTTTTGCAACTTGTCTATCACCATTGTCCTGACTTGCTGCTCAGTACATTCAACGCTTGCCTACGGGACGGGGTTTTCCCAGTACAATGGAAGATAGCGAGGCTCGTGCTGATCATCAAGAGGAAGGGAAATTCCGGATCGCTGTCTGCATACCGCCCGTTATACATGCTAGACATGGCTGGGAAAGTGCTGGAGAAACTCATCAAGGGGAGACTCACTGACGCGATTCGTGCTGCTGGGAACCCATCTCCTTGGCAGTACGGCTTTAGAGCAGGACGTTCTACCATTGATGTGATTGCAGAGGTGGTGAGCGTGGTCCAAAAGATGGAGGCATACAGTCGTACCAAGCGATGGATCGACCTGTTGGTGACACTGGACGTCAGGAATGCCTTCAACTCCGCTAGATGGGTGGGCATTCTGGATACGCTGGAAAATCCTTTTCAAGTTTCAGAGTATCTAATGCGGCTTTTGAGGAACTACCTAAAGGGCCGAAGCCTGCTCCACGGCACGACACAGGGCCAACGAAGGATGGAAATTACATCGGGTGTTGCCCAGGGATCTATCCTAGGTCCGGACCTGTGAAACTGGAAATGCCACATGAGTTGCGCTTGATCGGCTATGCGGATGATGTTGTGGCTCTGGTTGCTAGGTATGCTAATGCGCCAAGTGGGGGACTGGATGACTGCTCGTGGGCTCAGTTTATCACTGCAGAGAAATGAAGTGGTCATCTGGACAAAAAAGAATCCGTAGGGTAAATATGATCAGTACGGGAGACATACGAATCGAATCGAAGCAATCGGTGATACCTGGGGCTACTGATCGACTCGAAAATGAGTTTCTCTGAGCAAATCAGGGCAATAGCAGAGAGGGCTGCTTTGAGTCGACTTATGGCCAACGTAGGGGGCCCAGCCTATCAAGAAAATGCCCCTTGATGAGTACTGAAGGCTCATTGCTACTACACAGAGCAGAAATATGGGGCGACGCTCTCAGTAAGGAGGTACAGAGAAGAGAGCCCTGAGGATTGCATTTTCGTATCCGGCAGTCTCCGATTTGGTGGTGAGAGTTATTGCAGGTGTGATACCGGTTGCCTTCCTTACTAGAGAGCGCCACACTATTCATTTGTGTCGAAACGATGATGCGAGGGTGATGGTTGTCCACGAGGAGAGACAGCGTTCACTCAAAGATTGGCAGCAATCTTGGGTGAATTGCATGAAGGGAAGGTGGATTGTGCGCCTCATCCTGGAAGTGAGACCGTGGCTAAATCAAAGGCGTGATGAGACTGACTTCTGTCTGACCTAGCTTTTGAGTGGGCATGGGTGTTTTCAGTCTTATCTGCACAAGATTGGTAAGTTACCGTCCCCCAATTGTCGGTTTTACCCAGAAGAGGAAGACAATGCCTGCCACATATTTTTTGTGTACACAAAATGGGTCAGGCTGTGAAGAAACTCCTACAGGAGGACGGGAGAGCTCATCCCGGATAATATAGTCATGGTGATGCTCAAACCGGTTGACAAATGGAACCAGGTGGTACATTATGTTCGAGCAGTCCTAAAAGATAAATGGGGCTCACTGCAGCCGTGGGCGTTGGGGTTGAGGAATCGCTTTTCTGGCACTTCCTCTTCCCCTCTGCCCTCCCGCTAGAAGGGGGATGCCCCAGCTTGAAGGTGCCTCACTGCGTAATAAAACGAGACCTAGCCCGAAGTATTGTGTCAAACGGTTCCAGGCTAAGTTCTCAAGTTGACAGGGGAAATGTTTATTGGGTACTCCAGTCACCTTCTTGCGAGCATGGAAGTCCCACACTCTGTCTTTGGAGATACTTACTATCTCAGCTTCCTCCTTAATCAGTAGTCTACTAATACGAGCTCGGGGATTTTCGTCACGTTATTTATTTATTTATTTATGTTGCCATTAACAGAATTACCTCTAATACAAATGGTGAAGTATATACTAAGAAACACACAAAATTAAAAAATTAGTAAACTGATAAGTTTTTGTTTAGGTAAATAAAGAGAACGAGGAAAAGGACCAATTTGTAGACGATCATGATTGCGAGGTAGCCCTAGCAGTGGAGAATGGTAGTACGGGTTAATCCGAGCAAAAGGTACAAGAAACATACTAGCATTTCTACCCGAGCGCAGATTTAGCCTAAAATAAATTCGAGAATCAAAATTTGTATCCATAAGGCGGTTACATATTTTAAAGAGAAGACATTCATCAAGTATCAATCTGCGAGTTTCAAGAGAAGGAATCTGAAGGAAGGACAGGCGATTTTCGTAGGTCGCATAAGAGATTTTGAATTTGAAAAATAGAAAACGGGTGAACTTCCTCTGGACAGATTCAAGGAGTACAATTAGCTAATCATTGTGAGGTGACCAAATTTGAGAACAGTATTCAAGAAGAGAACGTACGATACAGATAAATAGTTTGATAGCAGACTTAGGGTTAGAAAAAATAGAAGTATGCCTAAGAACAAAACCCGAAACACGGGAAGCTCTAGTGACTAAGTTTATAATGTGAAGGTTAAATTTGAGTTTTGGGTCGAAGATAACCCCTAAGTCTTTCACCTGATCCACTAATGTTATAGGAGTTTGATTCAGTAAATAGGAATGGGATATTGATGAACTTTTCAACGAAAACGACATTTTGTGGCATTTTGGTACATTTAAATTCAAAAGGTTAGCCTTACACCAAGAAGACAGAGATAATAGATCGTTTTGGAGAATATGAAAGTCGGCAGGTGAGTTGATTACTCTGTAGATCTTCAAATCATCCGCAAATAAGAGACAGGAAGAGTTAAACACTGATGGGAGATCATTGATAAACATGGTGAAAAGGAACGGACCTAAGATGGAACCTTGTGGAACTCCAGAGCAGGGATGAAATGACTTAGAAACCGAGTCATCAATGACAACTTGGCATGTTCTAGAAGCTAGGCATGAAGTTAACCATGCCAAAACGGAGCCACTGCACGGAGCTGCAATTTGCAAATAAGAATGTCATGGTTGACAGTGTCAAATGCCTTAGAGAAATCAGTGTAGATAGTATCCACTTGAAGACTGTCATTTAAGGCTACCGCTACAGTGTCAGTAAGTTCCAAGAGATTGGTTATGGTAGAACGATTTGGCACAAAACCATGCTGCTCAGGAGCTTTTTGGGAACAAAGAGAAAAAAAATGCCTTAGAGAAATCAGTGTAGATAGTATCCACTTGAAGACTGTCATTTAAGGCTACCGCCACAGTGTCAGTAAGTTCCAAGAGATCGGTTATGGTAGAACGATTTGGCACAAAACCATGCTGCTCAGGAGCTATTTGGGAACAAAGAGAAGAATAGAGCTCTAGGTGGACAACTCGTTCTAAAATTTTAGAAAAGGATGAAAGTTTTGAGATAGGGCGGTAATTCTCCACCATGGTCGGGTCACCACTTTTGTGTATTGGAGTAACATTAGCAATCTTCCAGCAATCCGGCATGTGACCTGTTGTCAAACTTAGATTGAAAAGCAATGAAAGTGGAAAGCTAATGGTAGATGCTAATGCTTTAATAAAGAAATTAGGAATGCCATCCGGCCCAGGTCCAACGTTAGGATCAATAGAGTTGATAATAAGTTCAACTTGAAGAGGATTCGTGACTATCGAGGTGATACTAGGCGAAGGCAATACGGAAAAAGAGGAAGGTATAGAAGCCTTGTTATATGAAGAAAATGTAGAGGAGAAAAAGGTGGAGAATAAGTTAGAAATTTTAGAAGGGGAAGAAGCAGTCTTGCTATTCCACTGAAAAAAATTTGGAAAGGAATAGAATTTTGATATTGCTTTTTCACAACCCAAGTCAGCAAAGAAACTTTGCCAGTCAATGGTAGAAATATGCGTGGAAATTGAATGGAAATCGGATTTGTAAAAATTGAACCTAGGCCGCGTACGAGTTTTGCATCGTGCTAGATATTTCAAAGAAAGGACATAGAGAGGGGAGGCTGAAATGAGTCAGTATCTACATACGGAACCGCCGACCGAGATACAGAAAGATGTTAATCAGCAACGTTGGAAAGCACTAGATCCAGTAGTTTGTCGTTAACATTATGTACAGAATTAAATTGAGAGAGGGAGCAGTGATTTAAAAAAGAGGAAAGAACGATGGATAGATTATTCGTAGAAGACGGAACTGATGCAGGAAAAGATGACCAAGAAACCGAGGGCGAGTTGAAATCTCCACAAATTAATAAAGGGGAGTCTGGGAAGAAGGAGTCAATGTAAGATGAAAGCTCATCAAAGAACGTTTCATATGTAGGAATTGAAGAGTTACAAGGAACGTAAGTAGAGGCAACAAGAAGAAACTTATTGTGCAAGGTTTGGACTTTTACAAGAATACATTCTATAGGAGAAGATGGAGAGAAATTCGAACAGGCTGAAGCTGACAAAGTCTTCTTAGTAGCTATCAAGACATCCCCGCCATCCAATCTTATCCTCCATCGTAGCCGTTTCTGAGTTACCTGGGCGTGGCTCATCCAAACCAACATGCGACCACATTGGAACTCGTTAAAATATTTGTTTATGATTGCAATCGCAGGAGCAGAGTCACCACATACAGTATCCAAGCGGTCTTTGAGTTCGCTGTGTGATTTCGCTTCTGATAACAAAAATCGTATCACCGACTAATATTACTGTTTCTACACGATAGTGAATCTCACTTATGATAGTGGTGCTGTCGGGAGGTGAGGCTCAGTATTTACCGGACCGTCTTTGTATGTCTGCATATCGTAGATTAAGTACAAAACCCTTCTGACATGATCGTAGTTCTGTCAACACTGTCATATCTTTGATACGAAGTAAGGACTGTAAAAAATGAAAATTAAATTGGGTGCTGTTCAAAGAACCATTGTTGATCCAAATCTGTGGAACATACTCGTATCTTACGATATGCATCTGAAACTTGAGGTACTACATCAGTCACACTTGATTGGCTATGCGGATCTTGCTTATGCGTCAAGTGAAGGACTGGTTGACTGCTCTTGAAAGAGACTCCTTAGAGTCAGATTGGCAATTATTGAGTAAAGTATCTAGGGCTATTAATGGGATTGCAGGCAAGTTTCTCTCTAGATAAGGGCGGATAAGTTTGCTCTGAGTCAATTTATGCCCAGCATAAATGGACCCACCTCATCAAGCAGGTAACTTTTGATAAGTACTCTACTATTTGTGCTATTGCACGATTAAAAAATACAGATCGATCCTCTCAGCATGGAGCTGTATTGAAAATAACCACCACTGGTACAGAGACAAGTATTACTGAAGATTGCATCTATATATTAGACAGTTTTTGAGGCGCTGTTGCTGGTCACCGCAGAAATGATATACATCGCCCTCCTTATAAGACAGCATAGCTTATTCAACCTGTGCTAAAACAAATACGATAGAGGAAAGTTGCTCTCAAAATGAGACAAATTTCACTCAAGATTTGGCAGCAGTCTTAGATAGGTGACAAAAGGGGAAAATAGAATGCGCTCGTTCTTAACCTGAGTCCATGGTCCAATCAAATGAATGGTAAGACTGACTTTTATGGACAGAGTTCCTTAGAAGGTATGGCTGTTTTCAGTCAGATTGATAAATTATGGTCTCACGACTGTATATTTTCTGCAAGAGATGAAGGTGGTGCCTGCTTTGCAGTTTTTGTGTCCAAAAGATGGGAAAGACAGCATGGTGATCTCAATAATGAAATAGAGGGCTCTCTCTGAATAGTTTAATTGTAAAAATGCCTAGTTGGGTTAATAAAAAAGATACACAGATGTCGGACTTTGCTGTTTCGCAGTAGGGGAAGTGAGTCTTAAGTAGCGCTTTCAATGTTTTCCCTGAAGTAGCTAATCAGCTGGCACGGATATTTTCGTGAAAATTGGCACCTTTGGTCACTCGGTAGATAAACAAAAAGGGCTCTTTTGCAGCAGTCCAACTCACAGCCTCTTTCCTTACCTGAAGGTGGCAACCGGCGAGGAAAAATATGCATATCTCAAGGCAAAATAACAAACAGTACCAGGCAAACTTCTCAATTTTACACGGAAGGCAGCTTAAGTCTTGTAACGATTTTAGCCCTGCACTAATAAATAAGTGCGTAAATAGTCTTCACCTATTAATCACAAAAAATATATACATAAATCACCAACATGGGACATTCCATATGAATTGGAATATACATTTATTTTTCTTCAAAATTTCATTGATTTGAACTCTAGTGGGTGTGAAACATTGACCCTAACCCAAGAACCCGCAAATATATTAAGTGCCTGTGAGCAACGGGTCCTGGGGCGAATGATCGGAGCGAAGCTTGACGGGGTGAGTTCGATACAACCATGAGCTATATGAAATATTTGACTGCGGAAGCTACAATGGGCTGGACACATGAATCGTATGGACGAACAACGGAAACCCAAGAAGGTATTCATTGGGAGAATGGAAGCCCGGAGGCCTGTGGGAAAACCGAGGAAACGCTGGTCTGACTCGGTCGACGAAGACAGTTCATCGCTGCTCGGATTTCAGAATTGGAAGATGTGATCAATGGACCGAGACAGTCCGAGGCGCTGTTTGCAGGGAGTGAAGGCGCGAAGGGGGCTGTAGTGCTACGAAGAAGAAGAAGAAACTCTAATGTAAGGCCATTAAAAAGTCAGTAGGTGCAAGCATACAATTAAATCAAAGAAAATCAATTGGAAAATGAATTAAGGGCATAAAAGTGAAAAGAAGGCATTCCTTAGGTATGAATAAAAATAAATTTTTGGATGGAAGAAGATACTCTTTGATGAAAGATAACTTAAGTTTAACTACTGATTTCTAAATATTACAAAAAATCAATTTTTCATATTGAAATTCCGGTTTAACTTTTTAAACAAAGTTCATTCACGTAAATTTCATTCCAAGAATAAAACTCAAAAGATTTTCCCTTTTATCCATCAAGTCGTAAAGAATTTTCTAATAAAAGTAACCCTGCTATCTAATAAATTTTGATTTTCCGTATTTACTTTTATCTGAATTCCAACGAAACATCACAGACGAACGTCTTTTCGTTGTATCTTGTAACTGAACTCTGATACTATGCTAACACTTCTATGTTTATCTGACTACTCCGAATCAAATTTCATACTCTTTGCTTGTAGCTTCTTAATGTTGACTAATAAGTTGGTAAATATAGTACGTACTCGTACTACATTCTCAAGGATCTACATGCATAAATATATATTGCAATAGCTGCTGACGACACAACGAAAAGCTTTTACTAAGTCTTGTCGGCTATTACCCTCGGGTTATTAGAAAACAAGGAGTCATTGTGTTATGGTCCTTAGTAGCGACCACGACGACATTTTGTAAAGCTAGAGAACATGACTCGTGTAATGAGGAAAGTATGTTTTATAACCTTGAAAGCTCTTAAAAGGAATTATTGCTTTGTGAATGAGATTGTCGTTGAATTATAACGAGCGATAAGTTTATGCGCTAGTAACATTTCATTCGGGTTACGTAAGCGAAATCCGTTGATGTTTTATCATATATTTTACTTATTTGAATGATTCCAGGAAGAATTTTGCTGTTATATTTTGGCCTTTGAAGTTTAGCATGTCTTGATCAATAAGTTTTGTGTTTCATTTAATTTTCTGCTTTTTACGACTGCTCCAGGTATCAATCCGCCATTTAGTGCAGGTTAAAGTTTTTAATATTATAAATCATGAATTTATAATTGTAGACCATGAATTTATTTCTGTGGGGCCAAACCTAGTTTTTTCTTGATTTGGAGATACTTTTTAGCTGTATTGTAGTGTTCCAGCAAACTATCATTCATTATTTTGCGAACACTCCCCCCATATTTGCTATTGGTTCAGTGCACCTATGTGATCAGAAATTCTTTAACCGCACGCAGAACCTTGGATATTTTCAGCTTTCCTATTTTAATGGTATTGAATAACAATTTTACAATACCCTACTAAAATCGGGACCTTGCGTCACAGCAGGTTTTTTCGCAATCCACATTAGCTAGAGTGGTGACATTTTGTAGATAGGTCAAAAGTAGTATCCGTTCAAAAGTTGCAGTGTAAAAAAAAATTACTTAAGGAGGGTAACAACCTTAAAAAATTCTCAAAACAGATCTACTCAAACATTGAGGTCAACAGTCTGAAAACAAAATGGCGGCGAATTAAAATACATAATAATCATATCATAGTTTTTCGAGCTATCTCCACCGTAGATGGTCCCAAGCTCGGTTGCGAAAGGAGGAAGCGTTCCCATTGTTTCCCTAGCCCAAAGCTTCCATGACTCCTTATCTTAGACCCCACGAACAAATGGTAGTAAATGGTCTCGGGGTCGTACATTGGGTTCACTGGTTTCCCAATGATGAGACACTAAAAGCCGAGAAATGCCAATAGTTTCAAAGATACCTGCTGCTAAATCCTACTTACGCCTCCTTTGTCATGACTTAGGAGGTCGAAGATGAGTCTTGCGTGCCTGATAATGGAATCGAAAGTAGTAATCATCCCGCCGAAACGGAAGTTGGGCGACAGGTTAACACCCCGTCCCTGCAAAACCCGACGATTTTTGGATGAATTTTGCCCTCCCCTGGACCCCCATTCTGAAATGACCTTTCATTTGATACCCCACTCGACTACCTTTGATTAAAAAAAATTGTTAAGGGCTAATTCGTTATAAGGGAGGACCCCCTTTAAAAATTTTTAAATTTTTGGTAAGACCTTAACTTTTGAGAGACCATCACTTCTGACTTTTTCACAAAGTTTGAGCATTCTAGCTTCTATAGTTTCTGAGGAAACTAGCTGTGACGCACGGACAGACGAACAGACGGACAGACGGACGGACGGACAGATGGATGGACAGACAGGTCGCGAAACTAGTAGGTCTTTGTAAAGTCGAAAGCCTGCTGGAAAGCGAGAATTTGGCATGGCCTTCATTATGGATAGGGAGTCCAAATTGCACGTTATTGGCAGTCAATGAACGATTGTGTGCGATCCGTATCCTTCAAAATCTGACTGATGAATGTACACACCCCGACCGAAAATAGGATGAAGAAATGACTGAAATGTTCCACAATCATCTGGAAAGACACTGCACTCATCGTCTACAAACGACACAAAAGTAATTCTGGGTGATTTCGACTCTAAGGTTGGCAATGAGCTTTCTCATCGGGGAACGACTAAAATATATAGCCTGCTCGATGACAAAAATGACAATATCAGGCACATATCTGTTATTGCGTGCAGCAGAAATCTAGTCATACATTCAACTTGCATACATAAAATGACCTGGGTATAACCGCATGTCAACACACAGAATCAGATCGACAATGTTTTGATCCAGCAACGATGGGCCTCGAGCATACTTGACGTCTGTACATACCGAGGAGCTAATTGTAGCTCAGCTCATTACTTGATCAAACTAACCTATCGATGTCATATGTCAAAGGCTTATTGAGCGAAGACCAGCCCACTTCGAAAATTCAAGATCGAAAACGGCGTCTGTGGCGAAAAATTTCACGGGGGCTCTCGACAACCAGCTAGCTGACATCATATTAGATACATCACTGAAAACAAGCAACGTGCTCTGGATGGAAGTGAAAGCGGCTATCAGGACCGTCGCAGAACAGAAAATCGTACATAAAGCCCGGCGCAAAAGAAATTATTGTTTTCGTGATGAATGCCAGGATACGCAAGATAAAAAGAATCAGGTGTACAAGCAATATATCGGTAGGAAAATAAGGACGAAGAGAGAACACTATGAAAATCTCAGAACAGTAGCTAATAAGATAATTAGAATCAGGAAAAGAAAATACTATGATGACCATTTGAGAAGTTTCGATATAAGTCTAGCGAGCAACAAGACGGGACAAGTATACAAAGTAGTAAGAATGCTGAAACGAGGTTAGCACTCCACGACCACACTCTACCGTGATGACATTGGTAACATCATATCTGATGAAAACTGAATTAAGGAAAAATGGGCGTCATATTTCAAGAACTTCCTTAATCCTACAAACAGCTCCAGAATATCAGAGCCAATAGATAGTCCCGGAGAACTTCCGTTCGCCCCACCAACTCTGGATGAAGTTTCTTCCACCATCAAAGCCCAAATGAATAAAAAATGAATAATAAAGCGGTGGGAGCGGTAGTCAGCACATTTGGCAACAAGGGCATATGCGTAAAGAGTGGAGCCACCAATTATATTTCCTATTCACCGAAAAGGAGACAAGTTCCAGTAGGAAAATTATAGAGGCATGCCATTACTTTGTATGGCGTAAAAAATACTTTCGCAAATCTTAGAAAATTAAATCAGATCATACACCCATGGTATTTTTGGGGAGTATCAAGGTAGTTTCAGAGTAGGGAGATCAACGATAGACCAATTGCATACAGCAAGCAGTTACTTGAAAAATGCTGGGAGTTTAATATAGACGTACATCAAATATTCGCTGACTTTAAGCAAGCATACGAAAGTATTGATTCAGTCCGTCCTACTAAAATGACAATGACGTCAACAACCTCCCAAATTCGCATCAATAATCATCTTACTGATCCCTTCAATAAAAATATCGTACTAAAGCTGGGAGATGGGCTGACCCTTTCGCTATTCCATTTGGCTCTAGAAAACGGCATTAGAAGGCTACTGGTCGATATAAGAGGTGCGTTATTGTATAGGTTGATTAAGTATGAGGGTTGTTTTTAATCTTAAAAAAAGGCATAAATTTGAATTTTATATCAAAAATTTTATCGTGAGTCGAAAAAAGATCTTTGGATATTTACTTTTCACAAATGCTGACCGCAATTACGCCGTAAATGACCCATCCTGAGGGGCCCTTGGGAATATGTATTTACACTGTGTAACGTCACGTGTAATTGAATTAATAAATTTCAAGCGTTCACAACTTAATTTTTATCTAGCTTTCAGAAAGCATTTTAACATCAATAAATTGAGATATAAGTTTTTTGTAAATAAATCAATTTAATGGAAGAAAACGTAAAATTCATAAAATGTACTATTATTAACAAAGTTGATCGAATTTCAACATCTGATGTACCTACTTTCATGATTTCTTTCAGATTGTTGTCTTCAAAGATGTCCAACCGCAAGGGGGCAGGACACAAATTTTTTGTACACCCCTCCTTGGAGACGCTTCTTGTTTAGGACTTGTTTTCAAATGTTACTACCAATACCTTATATTTGACATCCATGTTGGCTATATTTGGTAAAACAAATCTTTTAAGAGACACCTCTATATACAGGGAGACCCCTTTCAACACCTTAAAATATTTTTTTGCACTGCAAATTTTGAGATGGCACCACTTTCATACGCATCGGATCCAAATTGCGACTTTTAGAAGCTTTCGAAATTTCCAGCTTCAACTACCCACCATTTTATTTTTTCAGGCTTGATCTCCAGTTTTTTTAATATACTTCTATAGAAACTTATCGTTTTTACCAAATAGCCGAATTTTATTAACATCGACCAAAAGGTTTGATCACAACTACAAAAACAAAATTTTGCACATTTTAAGACTTTTGGGCGGCCGCCATTTCGTTTCAGACTAACTGACTTTAAATTTTTTATTGTGAGATTCCTTACCAAATTTCATCCAAATCGGAACTGTACTGCAAGTATAACAGAAATCACGATTTTTGGTCTAAAATGGCCGCCATTTTGTTTCGCCCGACCGACATAGCTGGTTCTCGTACTTAACCGAGATGTTCACTCAATACTCCTGAAAATTTGGTGAAAATCGGAGCAAAATTTCAACCCTAGGGTGGTCACAAATTTAGGTCATATGATCACCATGTTTACTGCGGTCGATTCTTCGGGCCCATTTTTCACCGCTCTGGCATACATTTCGACTGGAACGTTGGCAATTTCTCGTTGTATGTTGTCTTTGAGCTCATTTAAAGTTGCTGGCCTGTTGACATATATCAGTGGCTTGATAAAGCCCCATAAAAAGAAATGGACTATTTCTCGAGATATCACGTTCACCGAATTTGCCATTCAATAAATCGCTTGTAAGGCGTTCTGTGTAGCTAGTGGCATCGTCTTGTTGAAACCACATATTACTGATGTCAAGCTCATCTAATTCTGGCCACAACTAATCTTTCAACATATCACGATAGCACTCTCCATTGACGGTCATTGAGCCAAAAATGAGCTTTATCGCTGGAGATGATTTTCGATAAAATTCTTCATTTCCTTCAAGATTTACCAGAGCCCAATTGGAAAAGTTTCGGCATTTTGAATGATCGATTGGCTTTAGTTCCGGAGTCAATTTGATCTTGTAACTATGTAGGCCAATGTATTTTCTCCAAATACGCCACAGTGTCGTTTGAGCGATGCCCAATTCTTGAGAACAACGTGGAATCGACTGATATTTTTTCAACCGATGCACTTCCTGCTACGATACTTCTTTCGCTTCGAGCGGCACGGCGTCTTTTTGACATTGGAACGTTCAATAGTGAAAATTTGTACTCGAACTTATCAACTATAGCACGCACAGGCTGTCGGGTGGGATGATTATTACGGCCGAAAATTTGAAAAAGCGCTCTTAAAGTTGCGACCACCGACTCAGAATTTCGGTAGCAATTTTTAATAATTTCCAAACGTTGACTTTAACTAACGTTTTGACATTAACAGTTTATATGTATACTATATATATAAATATATATATATATATATATATATATATATATATATATATATATATATATATATATATATATATATATATATATATGTAAATATATACATATATATACATGTATATATATATATATATATATATATATATATATATATACATGTATATATATATATATATATATATATATATATATATATATATATATACATGTGTGTGTACATATATATATATATATATATATATATATATATATATATATATATATATATATATATATATAATATATCAGGTACTCCCCGCAACACGTCTCGAGAAATTTATTTAAAATGCCCGCACTAGCCATCTCTGTGGGAAACATTAAAAAAAATGCTCCACAAAAACATCAACAAAATGCCACAGTTAGAGCGAGTATTGGTCAAACAAGAATGTCGTTTTACGCTTACAGTAAAATAACCAGTGTGGAACGAACGAGATGAGTGGGGCAAATAAGTTTGAAACGAAGTTCCAAGAAAAATTATTTTTTCCTGGCTTAAGGCAGAAATCAATAGTAGGTACTTCCCTGAACGTCCATGTGAACGATTTTGCCGTCATTTTCGTTTCATTAAGCCGTCGTCAGTATATCTATTGTACAGCAGCAAGATGGCGATGGATACTCCAGTGCCTGCAATCGCACATACCCTGTCTCCCGCTTAGCACCAAAATTTGCTCTGGGGCCTCGCTCCCCAATCCACTTGACGAAGAAATCAAATTGAGGTTAGATACACGCAGAAGCTCGTAGCACCATAAATAACTATACCTCTTTCCTTTTTTTCATACATACAGCTACTGTAGCGCTCCTCCAATTAGCTATTTCCCCTTCTAAGGCCTATATACCGTTTTAGAATTTTGCTAGTAAGACGACGAAATAGAACTGTGAACCTCTCTTTTCAAAACAAAATATACCTTTTTCCCAATTAAGGATAGGTAAATGTGTGGAATGACACCACCTCCGGCAATGGTGGCTTTAGTCAGACAGTCTATTTCGAGAGCCTCAGCCATCAAATCCTCTAGAATGGCTACAGGATATACCGTAGCAGTTGCACCAACAAGTCCGGGTCTTGTTGTACGTGAGTTCCGATGCCTATCACTTCTGCAAATGTGGAACTGAAACCCAGCACGAGCCGCACGGGATACTCGTTTCGCTTTGACTTTTCCAGAATTCTTTTTCTGACGCACGTCAAGTCGCGGCAGCGATTAGTTTAAAAGTCGCTCACGAACTGTCAACGTCAGTGGCGTACGGTATAACATATGGATCGGCTGGTCGACGTCAGTGGCATAGAGCATATGGATCGGCTGGTAGGCTTCAGTGGCGTAGGGTGCCAAGCACGATGTTATCATACATCTTCTAGATTAGCACATCGATTGATGTGACTGTAAAATAGATATTTTAAAATAATCCGAAATCAAATACATAAATTCTTGATTCTGGCCCTCAAACGTCGGAAAGTAAGTTAAACTCGCTGATTTGGGGGCAACTGAAATATTTAATATTTCTCATGGGAACATTTGAAGTAAATTAAATTGAA
Organism: Odontomyia ornata; assembly: GCA_963969285.1. Lineage (NCBI taxonomy): Eukaryota > Metazoa > Arthropoda > Insecta > Diptera > Stratiomyidae > Odontomyia > Odontomyia ornata. The sequence continues at coordinate 98,421,335 of OZ017739.1, read as the reverse complement.
AGTATGTATTCATACAACAGACCATTTTCCTTAGACAGTGTTTGACTTTCAAAGTGACGGCCAATAAAAATATTATTTGCTTTTAAAAATAAGGGTATATATATACATGTTTATATATATATATATATATATATATATATATATATATATATATATATATATATATATATATATATATATATATATATATATAAAAATATATATATATCAGGTACTCTCCACAACACGTCTCGAGAAATTTGCTTAAAATGCTCGCACTTGCCATCTCTGTGGGAAACATAAAAAAATGCTCCACAAAAGCATCAACAAAATACCACAGTTAGAGCGACTATTGTCAAACAAGAATGTAATTTTACGCTTACAGTACAATGACCAGTGTGGAACAAACGAGATGAGTGGGGCGAACAAGTTTGAAACGAAGTTCCAAGAAAAATGGTTATTTCCTGGGTTGGGTAGCGATTCCTTGAAAACTTATCTAAGGATCGTTTTGGAGTACTTTACGCTTCCTTTTTATAAAAATTGGAGTTACAACACAAATGGTGAATAAATTTTGACATTTTGGATTAATTTTCGTGATCATGGGCAAAGCGATGCACAAAGTTTGCATCGATACTGGTGGATTTAGCAGAACTTTGGTGATTTGGGCTATCTTCGTTCTTTGACACGTGGTTGGATTATGCTTAAAGTTGTCATTCGGACGGGTAGATTTAGCGGGGTATTAAAGGGCCTTCAGCGATAAGCTTGCGTGAATTTAATTTTAAAGTAAACTCATATAAGATTACACGCAATTGTTTGTTTTTCATTTGTTCTAAATATTTACAGATCTCATAAGTTAACTAGAAATAACTTATTTTTCAGCAGTGACAATATCCTCGCAAAATCTTTACGTGGAGCTCAGCTTGCAACATTCGTTCAGTTTAGCAAAAGGTACAGAAAATCCGAGAGTGAATAGAAAGATTCAATGTGGTTGTGTTAAGTTGGAGAAGGAGTTATTTGGTTTTTCCTCTCCTTCTATTTGATCAATTGTCAATTTAAAGGAATGGGTTAGCTTTAATAGGAGTAGCTTGCAAACATCCCCAGTGATCGGTGATAGTTTTGTAGAAACTGAAGTCTTGGCGCAAGCTAAGCTCATCTTTAGACTTAGAGCAAAAATTTACAGGCGGACAAGTGGCAACCACGCCCGTTCCGGGGCTCAAAACCCTGGTAGGAGTTAGCCTTGATAAGGGAAACTCCTCTTTTTTGTAGCACTATAGCCCCTCTCAGGAATTCACCTATTGCAAATAGCATCTCTAACTGTCCCGGTCTCCTGGCCACGTCCTTCAATTTCAAAATCCAGCAGCGATGAACTGTCTTCGTTGATCGAGTCAGACCAGCGTTTCCTCAGTTTTCCCATTGGTCTCCGCCCTTCAGTTCTCCCAACGAATACCTTTTTGGGCATCCATTGTTTGACCACACGATTCATGTTGCCAACCAATTGCAGAATCCATAGCCTTACAATCGTTGAGATCTCCGGCCCATCAAAAATTTCATACGGCCCATAGTTGCATCGAATTCGCCATTAGTTCCCGCCTAGCTTGCTTGTATAGCAATGTACCCCGTGTACCGACAGGTAAGTTTCTTATGACGTACTCCAGAGCCAAATTGAATAGCAATGGGGCCAGCCCATCGATATGCTTTAGTCCGATATTTGTATCAAAGGCATCAGTCAGTTCGTTATTAATGTGGACTTAGGAGGTCATCGCCGACATTGTCATTTTGTTAAGATGGTCTTTTATTTTCTGGTATGCCAAAGCAAAGCATTATTTGTTAAACTACATTACAATCAATTCTGTAGTATGCTTGCTTAAAATCAACGAAACGTTTATGTTGAACTGCCAACATTTTTCAAGTACCTGCTTGATAGTGAACAATTGGTCTATCGTCAGTCTACTTGCTCCAAAACCACCTTGATACTCCCCAATAATACTGTTGGCGTATGACCTGATTTTATTTTCTAAGGTCTTTGAAAATATTTCGTATGCCGCGCCGAACAAAGTAGTGATAATCCTCTATAATTTTCACACTCTAGCTTGTCACATTTTTTTGGATAGGGAATATAATTGATTGGCTCCTCTCTTTGGACATATGCTCTTGTTGCCAAATATGCTGGATGAATTTGTGAATAGCTTTATGAACACTGCTGCCACCATATTTGATGAGCTCCACATGCGGGCCTGATTGGGCCCTAATGGGGTGTGCCTAAGTTAGGCGTGTCAAATGGGGGCCTCATAAGGCATTCCTAACTTAAGAAATTTTGGAAATTTTGCGTTTTATTGCAATCTGGAGAGTGAAAAGAATATTCAAATGAAAATTTGCCATTGAAAGTGAGATTAGGAATTTTTCACATTTTGTCAGTTTAGGCATGCCTAGTGCGGGCTTTATTAGGCATGCTTGACTGAAAATTTCACATTATACTGTAACATAAAGAACGACAAAAATGATCAAATGAAAATTTTGCAATTTCAAGTGAGATTAGCGATTTTTCATCTTTGTCAGTTTAGGCGTGCCTAATGTGGTCCTTATTGGGCCCCTAATCGGGCATTCCTAGTGCAGGTCCACTAAGGGCCTAATTAGGGATGCGTAAACTTGATCGATTTAGGATTTGTCTAAGAATACCGATTAGGCCCTAATGCCGAAAGTAACGCATCAGGCCACCAATTCCGAAATACAACCTCTTTAGGCACTGATGAGACTTTCCGCATTAAGGCCTAATTCCTAAACAGAAAAACCTTTGTGGTGAATAAAAACAATTAAAGTTTCTTTGTAAAAACTTAGCGTTTCTTGAACAGTCGTCAAAAATGATAGTTTTACGAGCGTTTGTCAAAAACGAAAGTTTTACGAACATTCGCCACAAGCAAAAGCTGTACAAAAATTTGTCAAACACGACAGTTTTACGAAAATTCGTCAAAAACGATAGTTTTACGAACATTCGTCAAAAACGATAGTTTTACAAACATTCATCATATAGGTTTATCGCCAATGTGGATTTTTCTAAAAAAATGTGAAAACTGGTAAGTATTTCGCAAAATGAAGAGAATGGTAAATATTATGATCAAGTTTATATATTTTGTATTGATTTTGTCAAGAAAGTTCTTTATATTAAGGAACTGTTTAGGCAAACCTCATCACCGCCTAAATTAGGAAGTATTAGGCAAGCCGTTTCACTGCCTAAACTATGAACTAATTGCCTAAATTAAGAACTGCTTAGGCAAGCTCCGTTACGTTACGTTACGTTTGGCATTAGGGCCTAATGCGAATCCGCATCTGGCCCTAATGCGCATTCAGGCATGCCTAATTAGGGCCTAATAACTTCTTCTTCTTCTTTGTAACACTACAGCCCCTCTCGGGCCCTCGCGTAGAGATAGTTAGAGTATCTCATTTTCATGACCGTATTGATTTTTTTTCGGAAGTTGGTTTGGTCAGTACCATGCTCCCGTGCGCTTGCTCAGCTATGATATGATCTGATTAAATCAGTGAATATCATAGCTGAGTGAACACTCGTCGTCTGTCCGAAAAATCCCCTGAACTAAATCACGTTGCTCCCAACGAGATTTGAAATTGGGACCTTCGGTTTGTAGGGCCTAAAGACTACCTAAATTAAATTTCTACTCGGGCTTATGATATTGCACGAATTGTTTTCACTTTCTGTTGAAAATTGCAACCAAAATAAGTCATTGTTAAGATGTCGATATTTTATCACCCTGAAGTTTTTACTTCAGCACGACGCACTCCGAGGCAAAGAAACTCCATTAGACGAGTCATCCCTGATAATAAGCTCTTACTTAAGCCTAGTTGGCACTATGCTAGTATTTTAGTAGAGTAGCGAGTAATTTAGTAGCTAAATGTGTGAACACAACCAATTTTTTCGAGTAGTTTCGATTTTTGGGCAGTAGTGAGTACCCTTTCTTGAAGTTCTCTCTGAAATCAAAAATGGATAGCATGTCATATTTCAATCAATCACCTTCAAAAACTTTTGAGGCAAAGCTATTATTCAGTTTAACGTTGCGAATACAAGAATTATTAAATGTTTAATGCTGAACAATTTACTCGTAAATAACCATGCAGATGGATATTTTATGATTCTTCTGTAAGGAGAATATCAAGTGTTTTGATTTTATGCTAATTTCTAAATTTTTGCAAAACTTGCGGGGAGCTACGATGAAAAGTCTTCTCGTCAAATTAATTCCTTGTGATTCAGATTGTGAAGTTTTTAATAAGAATTGTTACACGCAATAGAAATAAGTTTTAGAAATGGGCGATCCAATATGGAATTAACAAATCTATAATATTCAAACTTTCCATGACTGCCATAAGGAAGAACTCGGAAAAGAATTAAATTACCGAAAAAAAAACTCCCTACCCAAAGCGTAAGTATTTTTGCACCTGATTAGATGTGCCAAGATAAGAACCAAGTTTTACTGTCTCATAAAGAAAGTTAATATGTTTCGTTCACGCACATGCATTCCAAGGTCACGAAGTACGAGTATTAACCGGATAACAACCATCATAACAAAGTATGGGCTCAATAGTACGTTTTCGAGGAAGAAACCCATTTGTTGGCTTTTTATGGTGGTAAACATAATTTTCGCGGTTAAAGCGCTTACATATGCGCCACTTTTCATACATCTTCATAAAACTCTCCCAAATTTATTATGTTCGGAGTATTTTCCTTAATGTTTTTCAATTTACGAATCAACTACTAAATATTTCAATGAACATTTTTTTATACTGTTGGGAGCATTTCAATACACTTCAAGCGTAAATATTAAAACATGAAAGTCCAACCTTGAAACTGTTTTGCGTTCTTACAGGGAAAGAACAAGTGATTTAATTTATTCCTTCTTTGAACTTCATACCATCAATTTACCTGACTTCTTGCTCTGATTTCGCCAGCATCCAATAAACTTTTGACCTTTTCCGTCTCGATCCCAAAGCTATCAGATGAGTTACTCTGCTATCAGGAACCGGAGGCCTTTTTGGTATTTGTCCGGTCCAATGTGCGATGGCCAACATTTCGGGAGCTTCTTTGACAAGAATTTTTCCAACTGGCGATGATCTCCCACGTTCCTGGAATTCGGTGTTTTTGTGTATGTAAGCGAAGTGAATAGAGAGAAGAGACAGTGCGTGAAAATGGTATCCTTTTATATACTTGACGGGATGTGATTAAGTGATATTGCCAACTGAAAAATTAACTCACCGTAAACCAGGCCATTGTCGAGTCATCGTAAAGCACCACCCATTCTTCGGACCAACAATTCCAGAAGAGTTGTCCTGTAAGGGAAAAAAGGAAAATGTTTAGAAAATCGATTGTATGTATTTAATTTGAGAGATGAAATTGTTGGGAACAATGTAGTTTTCCTTCTGCTTTCATGATAAATTGCCAATTGGATTAAAAGGATGCGAGATTAGTGTTTAGAATTAACATTAATTATGATACTTCATGTATTTAGCTTAGTAAAAAGATTAAGGAAGGCTCCTGCAAAGTAATCATTCAAATGATAAGGTTAATCCTAGTTGTGTTACTTGTGTAACGATGGGATAAGTTTTCAACAAGCTGCATCCGCATTTAAACAAGTCGAGTATGCTGTAGAGTGCTCTTCACTGAAGAGCTTTGTAACCATCCTAGGATTCGAAACACGTATTTTGATGGTATGAATCGATGATTTGAGTTATTCGTCTAATAAAGTTCTTGTATAAGAAATCGTTCAAATCTATCGAAAAGATACCGTTTTTCTTTCATAAGCACATAACAGCCGCCAATTTGTTTCAGCTTAAATATTTTTTGTAAATTCTCGGCCAATTTAACATATTCAAACAGAGCGAAATTCCTCAAATTTTCCTAAAAATCAGAAGAAAATAAAAGTGTATCATATGTATCAACCATACGTAATGGTTGTAGTAATTCAATACTAACACATTTGATTATGTTTTGAATTTTGTAAGCTTAAAGAAATTATATTGATCTGCTTGAGTGTAAAACCTTAAGAAATTTAAGGATACCGTTTTGATTTTGTGAGAGAAAATGTAAAATTGACAAATTTTACTATTATTAACAAAGTTGAGTGAATTTTGATTTCTGGTGTGTTTGTTACTCTTGTAAAGGCCTACCTATGTGATTTTTTTGCTTCAAAAAATTAAAAAAAATTATGATGGTCACTTTAGCATGAGGGGGGACCCAACTTAAAAGATTTTGAAATGTTAAGTATTACCTAAACTTTCGAGAGACCACCACTTCTGAGCTTCTCACAAAGTTTGAGCTTTCTAGCTTCTATAGTTTCTGAGAAACTTGCTGTGACGGCCGGATAGCCGCATAGATGGGCACATAGACGGGAATCAAGCTCGGTATATCGGAGAGGAATGGAAATCTGATTATGATGCAGTAAAGTTTTTTTTGGGTTGAATTGAAAATATACGAGTGCTCATTATAAAACGTGTGTTTATTTCTTTGCTAATACAATTTCTTCTGTTAATTGTAACCTTGGATATGCACGAATGATAAAAACTACATATAAATTAATCAGCTTTAATATAAGGAGAATAATGGTAATAGATGTATAAGCTGCATACTAAATACAAAGAGACTAGAAGCACCTCGATTTTTAAAGCCTTAACCACAATTACCAGCAGAGAACAATTAAAAGAAAAGGTTGCCTTGGCACCATCAGCCGGAAAAGGAAATTTCTCGTAGTTACCTCTATTTTTAAAAGCAAATAATATTTTTATTGGCCGTCACTTTGAAAGTCAAACCTCTGTTACCCACCAGTTACCCTCCGCGTGGGAGTTCCTTCGACTAAGGACCTCGGACCCGAGTTGCCGTCGAAGACGGTCGTAGGTGGCACCACTCACTTATCTCCTGGTCCTAAAAGCCGCCAAGCGAGAACGCGGCTGCCGAACACCCCTCACACAACTCGGACTAACACTCTTTAAGCTCTTTCCTAACAGGGGAGGATTAGAATCACCGAGTGACCAGTTGCACAACTTGCCGGGCTCAAATTTTCCGGCGTAACTCGCACCGAGCAAAACCGGAGGAACACACCCACGCTAAACAATCCCGGAATAGTTCGGATGGGTTATTTCCTCCCGATCACACCTGTAACTCGCACCGAGCGAAAAACTAAGTAAAGAAACACTTTCGCTAACAGAAATTTCGGAATAAATCACAAAGAAATCCCTCCAACACACCCGAGCCAGGTGTACAATAAACATGAACGGGAATCTTACTCTTCCTTCGATAAGCACACAAAAACTTCCACTATTTCAATGAAGTTCAAAATATAAGGAATTAAAATGTTAAAATTTCACTTACTCTATCTAAGCGGGGGCCCCCTCGAAGTAATCTGCGTTGCAATTTTCTGCCAGCGCGCTTATTATTGCTTGATGTCGCCAATCTCCCTTAGTTGGATCGCTGTTGAAATTTTTCTCCGCTGTTGAAATTTTTCTCCGGTGGCAATTCCTTTCCTCGATGGATTTTTCACAAGTTTTAGAGCGCTATCCTCGCTTAGTCCTTCGCTGTTGTCTCGAACCCGCGAGAAAAGAGAAAAGAGCCGTTCTTCCTTATTGGGTTTTTCATCGGCTCAGTTTCAACCGGTGAGCCGTTAACTTTTTTCCTGGGCGATTCAATGTTCAATTCAGATCCCCCAACTGGGGTGCATCGGGTGATTGAAATCTAAATTTCCCTTTCCTTTCCTCGCCCATCAGGTGTAGAATGTCAAAGTGACTGACACTCTGTCAGTGTCGTGTTTGTTTATATCGTGCTTTTTGATGACGATACAGTATGTATTGACTGTAGCTGGGAAGAAAACTGAAGCTTTGAACTTGTCCGTTTTCTCTTTACGATCCCTACGAGTTTTAATAAGTGTTTCGAGACTAACGTCTTTCTCGAAGTTGTCTTGGTGTATAAAGACTGCACTGTGCTCTAAGTACGAGTTGATGGATTTTAAGGTTAGTAAAAAAATTCTCTTCTAGATTCAAAACTTTCTCGTTAATGTAAAGCGGGAATACTTCATCAATGTCGTAATTCGTCTCGAACATGTGCCAGGATCTATTGTCTATTGTCCTCTAATCTGCTGGTTTGAACTATCCTGAGGGTTCGGAAACATTTATGGAACGGCAGACCCGCTCTCCATGTGGTGAACAATACAAAACTAACTTTTCTCCTTTGTCATAGCGTTCCGTATCACTACGAAATATTTTAGCATCTGAAAGAATTTTATTCATTTCCTGGGCACAGTGTTGAATCTTCTTAGTCGAGACTTCGGACTGGAAGATGTTGTTTTCGGCTACCACAAAAAGATCTTGAACAAAGAAGCTCCCCGGGATCATTCGCGTTGCCATCACGGCGTGGTTGACAAGCAATTGCGGATCGACAGCTTTCAAAGATTCTACTGGTGAATTTGAAATATGCTCTTCACTTCCGCTGCCATTGTCTGATGTTCGAGTGATATAAACAATGTAATCCTTCCCATCAACATTTGGTTGTCCAATAAGAAGTCCTATAGAGAACTTTTGATCCTTGGCGTACGTGTTCAATTTTTCTTCTACTATGCTACAGGAAATTGCAGTGCGGCTCATGGTTGCAGGGGTGCGTGCTTTTATTTAAGACACTTTAAAATATTATGATATGTCGGGATCCTTCACAAGCCCCGTGGCCAAGCACTGACTTTGCTGGGTTGGAAATCCAGAAATAGCTGTTCACATACCCAATAACTTACGTACGAAATTTGAAACGAAAAACTGCTATTTCTACAAGAAGTGCATTTACGGGTCTAACATTAAAAGTTGGATATTTTGTTCTGATAGCGTGTGCAAGGTCAGTAGATTCAGGTTCAGTAGAAAGTTGCGAGATCGCCAGCATCAAGAACTTGTATGAAGTGGAAAATGGTTTTCAAAGCGATGACGATCCATATCAGGCAATCGTCCAGTGGTATTCAAGACCGTACAAAATCCCACATCGGCCTTTTGATGACGACACAGTATGTATTGACTTCAATGTGGAGCTGATAGAAGATCATCGTGCATTCGATCCTTTAGTTTGTGGTGGTCCAGTTGACTCAGCACAATCTCTGATGCCTCGTAAAAAGAGTTCATTGCCTACTTTCGTTTGTCGCTATAAAATTGTAAAGGTAGTATGCCATTCTTGTCCTATTGCTCAGCGATTGATTCGTTCCTTGGTATTGTTTGCGATCAGTTGTGCGTGATGGTAACCGGGTTTTCTTTTCTTTTGTTTTTGCCTATTTTTAATTTACATTTTTACTCTAATCTTTCAACATTTCGTTTTTGCCTATTTTTACTTTACATTTTTATTTTAATCTTTTCGTTTTTTTTACCTACATTCTTATTTTACTTTACATTTATATTCTAATCTTTTAACATTTTTATTTTATTAATATTTGGTTTTTTCTTATTTTTATGTTACATTTTTAACTTTGATCTTTTCACATTTGGTTTTTTTGACTGTTTTTTTTTACTTTACATTTTTATTTTAATCTTTTGACATTTTCATTTTATTATTTTAACATTTTTATTTGTAATATTAACCTTGGCTCGGGTGGCATTTTAACAACCGCTGAGAAAAGAAGAAAAAAACAACAAGGTGCAAATAATTCCCGTGACACCTTGTCTGAGGAAAATGGTCTGTTATGTGCATACGTACTTTCAATTCAAGTTATTTCAAATGTTCCCATGAGATATATTAAATATTTCAGTTGCTCCCAAATTAGCGAGTTTCACTTACTTTCTGACGTTTGGGGGCCGGAATAAAGAATTTATGTATTTGATTTCGGATTATTTTAAAATATCTATTTTACAGTCACATCAATCAATGTGCTAATCCAGAAGATGTGTGATAACATCGTTCTGGGCACCCTACGCCACTGAAGCCGACCAGCCGATCCATATGCTCTATGCCACTGACGTCGACCAGCCGATCCATATGTTATACCCTACGCCACTGACGTCGACAGTTCGTGAGCGACTTTTAAACTAATCGCTGCCGCGACTTGACGTGTGTCAGAAAAAGAACTCTGGAAAAGTCAAAGCGAAACGAGTATCCCGTGCGGCTCGTGCTGGGTTCCAGTTCCACATTTGCAGAACTGATAGGCATCGGAACTCGCGTACAACAAGGCCCGGACTTGTTGGTGCAACTGCTACGGTATATCCTGTAGCCATTCTAGAGGATTTAATGGCTGAGGCTCTCGAAATAGACAGTCTGACTAAAGCCACCATTGCCGGAGGTGGTGTCATTCCACACATTCACCTATCCTTAATCGGGAAAAAGGTATATTTTGTGTTGAAAAGTGAGGTTAACAGTTCTGTTTCGTCGTCTTACTAGCGGAATCCTAAAGTGTTATATAGGATTTAGAGGGGGTAATAGCTACTTGAAGGAGCGCTACAGTAGCTGTATGTATGAAAAAAAGGAAAGAGGTATAGTTATTTATGGTGATACAAGCTTCTGCGTGTATCTAACCTCAATTTGATTTCTTCGTCAAGTGAATTGGGAAGCGAGGCCCAAAAGCAAATTTTGGTGCTAAGCGGGAGACAGGGCATATGCAAGTGCAAGCACCGGAGTATCCATCGCCATCTTGCTGCTGTGCAATAGATATACTCACGACGGCTTAATGAAACGAAAACGATGGCATGGACGTTCAGGGAAGTACCTACTAATGATTTCTGCCCTCAATTGCATATCGTAAAAAGGAAACAGAACCGGCCTTGTGACGACAGTCGGAAATAATTCCCCAAGTACGGCCTAAATTATTATTTATCGTTTTGCTACGCGTGTGAATAATGTAAAACAAGTAGACAATTTCAAGTTGAAGCTCAACTTGATTTAGCAAGAATTAATCATGTGCTCCCCAGACAGACTTTGTACAAGTGGCTTTTGTTGAAATTGCGGGCGTAAAGAATATTTGCCGGTATTGACTCGAATGCTTCTTTTGAAACTAGCAAAAGTGTTGTTTAATTCGTCAAAATGGGTGCCCATATATTAAACCCAATATTGTTTAGTGACCTTTCGGGGTGAGAGGTTAACCTAGACACCTCCGGTAAATATATTCAATACTATACCGAATCCTTTATTTATATTTGTACCGAAGAATTGATACTATGAGATTTATTTTAAGAAGATACGAACATATGAATAGCCAAAGAAGTAAGTACGCGATGACATAAAATATAAGAATAATTAAAGCATTAAACGTAAAAATCGATTGTCCGTAGCAGGGGAAACACCCTTGCGGAGAGGGCTGAAGAACGAGTCTTCCTTATTGTGTTTAATGAAGCATGCCCATGTTTTATATTATTTATGCGCTTCGAAAATTGTTCAGATTTTAATAATTTGTTAGATAATGACTAAATATAACCAGACCCTTACAACCGTTTATGATGAAAGGTAATGGAAATTAGTTTTGACCATTACAAATTATTATAATAAGTTTATAAATTGTTAATTAAATTAAGTTACTAAATGATATCTTTGAAATTTGAGCCATTTGTTTGCAACATTACACTAATTGAATAGTCATATGATCATTGATTGATAAGAAATATGTTACTACAAAATTATTTTCAAAAAGAGACCTTAATTGAAATTTCGAGTTTGATAAAATTCACCCGCCTCAATCAAGAAGAGATATCCACTATCATCTAGAATTCTAGATTTATCTACACGACATACGAATTGATTTTAATTGCATTCGGCTAACGTATTCTAATTCATCATTTGAAATATCCTGATGATATTAGAAGGAGATTTTTTATGTTTAATTTTCAGTCATACATGTTTACAGACAAATTCATATTTATCATATAAATATTTATAAACAAGTAGATATAAAACCATTCAGTAAAAACATGAATTGCTTGGCCAACCCAGCCTTTTCTTTCTAGCAAAACCGTTCTCTTTCAGCAGGATAATGTCGGTGAACTGTGAGTATGCCACCGAGAGGGTAGGGTACCAGTAATCCGCGAATGGTCGGTTTTGCGTTTCGGTCGGTATGCGGTCCCATATTTTGAATTTGCATTTTTTTTAGAGAAGGGTTTTTTCCGGTTTGAGTGCGGTGTATTTCGGGCACAGCGTCGGTTGTATTCGGAAGCGCGTATTATTTTAGCGGTTGTTTCCGTTCTTTTTCTTTGGAAAAAAAGTATGTAATTAAGAGTAGAGTCGACGGAAGTTGCTCGACGCATTTCATATCGGGCATTTGAACCAGTGGCTGGGTTGTTGTAATTCGGACTTAGTCGGCCCGCATAAGACCCGCAACCGAAACTCTTCTCCGAACTAGTGAGCTAGCCAGCAACCACCTTGGAGTAGACTAAGAGTGTCCGGACTCGTCGATCTGATTGCTGCAGTCTGTTGTCACGTTCCAAGACTTCACGTCTAGAACCGATGAAAGGTCGGTTTGGATTTCCTTTGGGAAATCTCGAGCGTTTGAGACGTGTCAAATCATTACAGGTTTCCTCAGTACAGGCGGAGCAAATGTCAATATAAATTATTATGAGGCGCTAGCTGGGCTAGATGATTCAATTAATATTGAAGAGGACGAAGGTAAAAAAAATTCTCAAATTAATTGAATATTTTAAAATTAAAAACAGGGAGAAAAAATCAACAGTTTTGTCCGCTAGTCCATCTGTAAATATAAATAAAAGGATGGAAATAGTCCCACTGATAAATATATTTGGGCAAAGTGGCAAATAGAAATAAAATAAAAAGAGTGAATGATGACAAATTAACACTCCAGATTAAGTCAATGGTTGACTTTCAGACAGCAAAAAGTGCTTTGAATTTGAATGAGTACACCCCAAAGAGTGAGAAAAACCATCTGATCTGGGGTGCGGCGAGGACACCATTGATCTTCTTCAGGTGCTCAAAGAAGCTGCACCAGAAATTGAGTTTATTGCAATGCCAATTTCATAACAAGGAGACTAACTGTCGAAAATAAAGATTTGCCTTTTGACCTAGTCCCAGTTTGCAGCAAAAGCAGTCCAAGTGTCCTTTAAAAACTTAGGCACATAAACTTTCGAGTAGTGAGGTGGGAGCGTCTCCAGAAGAGCGAGTCAACCAGTGCTATAGGAGCCAAAGATTCGGTCATTCGGCTGCCAATTGCATCATGAAATACAAATGTGTAAAGTATAAAGATATTCAAACCCCTGAGGAGGTGAAAGAAAAACGATACTGTGTGAACTGCGGTATATTTGGTCATCCAGCATCAAATCGAGGATGCCCCCGACATCAAGATCCAAAAGTAAAATGTAAATAATGTAAATAATGAAAGTTGCAATAATGAGGTGCTAATCAAAATCTTTCAACAATTTGGGTCACTTTCGACAAGCATTAACAAACAACATGTAAAAACTAATTTTGTTTTTCAACGCTTAGGTCAACTTATCCCGAGTCACATTCCCATGGATAGTTTCGTCTCATCTCGATCAACATCAACTCCATTGTGAGCTGACATCGACGTAAATGTGTCCTGGAATTCCTCGTCAAGCAAAAGCTTGATATCATGCTTCTCACTGAAACCCACCTTAATTCATACCACTCCATAATACTCAAGGATTTTGAGTTCGAAAGAAACGATAGGGTAATAGGTGATGCGAGAGGTGGCACTGGGATATTGGTTAGAAGAACCTATCACTTCCAAAATATTGAAAAAGTTAAATTCAAAAACTTTGAATCTTTTGAAGTGTCAGTTATCAAAATTTCACTGCTAGGTGGGGATAACGAACGCCAACAACTGTTAATTTTCCTGAAGAAGATCGTTGTATTAGAAGCAAAACGGCAAATGTAATCGAATCATCTCTGCTTAATGGATGAAAACTTGACGGGTGTAGTGAACTTAAACCTGGCAAAACAACAAACTAAGCCACTTTAATAGGATGACCTTTTTCTCTTCTCAGAAGCAGGCACTCCTGATCACCACGGAGCTGCTGGACTGCTTACGTTTATTACACGTCTCGCCCTAAGAGCTATCGCCCAATCAGCTTGCTGCCATACATCAGTAAAGTGTTTGAAGTGATACTTAACAAAGCATTAAACGCCCACATTGAGGAATATGAGTTGATGCCGAATAGCCAATTTGCTTTATGTGCCAGGCATTCGACCATATATGCAATAACGAAAGTAACCTCAGACATCTGATCAAAACTAAACAATAGAGGATATGTTGGAGGATGTCCCATTGATATGGAGAAAGCCTTCGATATAATGTTGTTGGATCGACTAATTTTTAAATTGTTGCCATGATGTGCAATATGTTGTACGTGAAACCTATTGTTGTAGCTGATGGAAACTTGATGACAATGCCCGAATTCAAGGTCTTGAATGTTTACAGCAGAGAACAGTTACTGCGCCTCTGTTTATCTCAATATTCACTCCCATGCTATTGAACGACTTTGATTTTAACGTCTCGCCAACGCGATCATTGGTAACGTTTGCTGGTGATCTGATCACATATATGGCAGACCAAAAAGCCACAATATTTCAGACAAATCTTCAAAAAATATTTAATGATGTGCAGCTTTAAACTGACAATCGGCAAATAAAAATCAATGCACAGAAGTGCGAAACAATTTAATTTCGGAAAACGCTGCAGAGGGTCAGTCAAGACCTAAAACGAAATTGGAAGGATTTCCACATTATAGCTGGTGAGGGTGGTTCAGAACGGGTTCCACATAAATCCTGCATTCGATACCTCCATTTTCACCTCGATCAGTATCTCTACTGAATATTTCAAAATCATGCTCAGTAAGGCATAAAAAGTAGTCATGGCCCTTCAACGACTCCTCAAAGGTCAAAGCCAATTTTTTTCCTAAGACGAGAAGTTTACGACCTGCTGGTTTAAGGTGCAAGTTTTAATTTTGCTCTTAGCAATAAATTGAAACCAATGAAAATATTCTGACTTTCAAAAATGAACCCATCCATATATTGAACTGCGCTAAAAGGCCAAACATAGTTTATGTCCTTGATTAATCTCCTCCTCTCTTTTTTTCTTTGAATTTCTAGCTTCAAATGAAAAATCATCGTATACGATTACATTCTTTCTTCCATCTCAATATGAATTCCAATAAACCAATGAATTGATAGTTTAATGACAGTTTTTTGTGGCTAAGATATGAGCTAAAGACTGCTTCCAGTCTACCCACTAAATACAATTTTTCCCTGGAACTGATCGACGCATTAATTAGGGCTCTTTTTTAATGCCTTAAGGTGCCATCGCGTTGCAGGGATCCCTGTTCTAGCGGGAGGGGAGGAAAGAAGAGAGAGAGTGCTAAAAAAGAAACACCTCTAACGTCTCTTGACGCTACTCAATTACAATTGGAACAGGCCAAACGTAATATGCAACCTGGTTCCATTTGCGAATGCATCTGAACTTCTCTCCAATTAGATTATCCGCGAAAACCCTCCTTCCTTGCCTATTCCATTTTTTGTGCGCAATAAATATGTGTCAGGTATCATCCATGGCCTCCAGGGTTTTTGCCAATCGCTGAGTGAACGTTGTATTTCTTGGTGTGCAGCTGCCTCTCTATCACCTAGTATGTGTCGTAAGTTTTACGACACATACTAGTAAGAAGAGCGGTATCTATGAAGTTTTTGATGACCAGCATCGTTGATTTAGAGAGTGACTGATATGCATACGCATCCTCCGTGCATTTTGCCACTCCACTTACGCCAGGACTTTTTGTGGTAAAGCTATTTGCTGAGAGGGTCGTTCCTTATCTACTAACTCTACTCTCTCTTTTTGGATATCCATTGTTCGTCCGTACGATTTACGTGGCCAGCCTATTGCAGCTTCCACAGTTTTACAATCGTTGTGACCTCTGGCTCAGTAAAAATTTCATACAGTTTATCATCATCATCAAATTTGAACGAATTCTCATACAAATATTACATGCATTGGATGCATAATTCAAGTCATCGATTCATGCCATCAGAAAGCTTTTTCGAGCCATAGAATGGCTACGAAGCCTTTCTGGTATGAGCACCCTCCTGCTTACTTGACTTGGTTTTCTTCACAAGTAGACCTTATTAGTGTAAGTTCTCCGATATTTTCAATTCATTTGCTCTTTTGCTGTCAGTGTTTAGTGGCGTTAGATTGGTCGTTGTTGTTTTATTTTTTGAAAACTGATAGCTGTTTAACTCCCATCAGCGCCAATATTTTGACCCTATTGCCACGTTTGCGGAGAAAGAAAGCCATTTGAATCCACACCATAAACTAATTTGTGCTATCTTGGCATTTTTTCATACAAAAACTTTAGTGGAAGAGAGATGTATCAATACTTCGTCATCATCTTTGGCGCGACAGTCCAAGCCAGGCCTTGGCCTCCAGGATTAATCTCCTCCAATCATACAACAAGACTTCTATCGTGTCTTCCCATTGAGTCCTTGGTCTCACCGCTGGACGTCTACCTTGAGCTCTACCCTCTAATATTCTTTTCTTCTATCCTTTCTGCATGGCTTGCTCATTACAATTAACCGAATTTCATGAAAAAACCATAGGGAACTTGCTTTTCGTTTCACTGGATCATAAAGTTTTCAGAGCACTTTGCGTTCAAATAAGTCCGCTGCCTTTTCATATTCGCTAGTCAAGGTTTAACTTGTGATTTTTAAATGCGAAACTTAATTAGCCTATCTACAATTCTGGAACTTAGAATGGAAAGTACGGAGCAATAGGTTTATTTGCAGCTTTTATGCGGCATTCAATCTCTTCCTTTTTGGCACCCCTTCTATTCAGGTTGGTTTCAAGGTATACAAAGTTATTTGCACTTTCAAGTTGTAGTCGTCTACGGTCAGGTTTTGCCAAACTGGAGTTTTTTCCTCGTTTGAGTCATAAATTTAGTTTTCGTTTCATTAACTCTTAGATCTATTTAGGCTGCTTCAGATTCTAGGCTCGAAAATGCTCCTTTGGCATCTGAGATTGAACGTGCCATGATATTGATGTCATCAGAATATAATAACAATTGGGTGGGCTTGAACATTAGTGTACTCGAGGTTTCAGCTGATGTCTTCTTGATGACGTGTTTTAGTAAAATATTAAGGAGCATGGGGGAAAGTGTATCCCCTTTTTTTAACCCTAATTCCATTATGAAGCTGTCCGTTAGTTCACCGTTTATCTTGATCTGGGATTCGGTGTTTAGCATCATGACATTGACCATGTGGACTCATTTTTTTGGGATGCAAAACACTGTCGTATATTTGCTTGAAGTCAAGAAAGAGTATGTGTGCATCGATGTTATATTCCCATCACTTTTCTTGATTGCAGACCGTCTACTTCAAAAGCCTCCCTGATAATTTCTTGCAATATTTTCATAGTACGGCTTTCATTCATTTCACTGTTGTATGATTGCATGAACTCAACAAAGAGTTTGTGCACAACGATGTTTTATACCCATCACTTTTGTCGATTGTAGACCATCCACTTTGAAAGCCTCTTTGATACTCTCCTATAATATTTCGTAGTACGGCTTTCATTTTCTTTCTATGGTTTTGGAGAGTACTTTGTAAGACGTGTGCAGCAGAGCGATGCCTTTACAATTTTCACACCTTAATTGGTCCCCTGTTTAGTGTACAGGGCATATTATAGTGTTCCGTCAGTCCTCTGGTAACTGCTCCTTGACCATATTCTAAGTATTAGTCGATGCAGTAAGTTATGCAGCTAGGGATCGCCGCTCTAGAGCAGTTCTGATGATATTCCATCTATTTTTTCTGAGTTTCCGTACTGCTGCTTGTACTTCGTTTCTGGTTGATGACGTCACTGGGACCTCTTGCTCTGCTTCTGGAATGTTCACAGCTTCAGTTGTTGTTGAGGACGCTGTGAATGGCTTATGGAAATATTGCAGCCAACTGTTTTTATTTCGACTGGTTTGGCTATGATTGCTCGTTGTACACTTTTGCAAAGACTTGTTTGGGCCGATCTGACTTCATGTAGAATCATGTTTTTATTCAATTGTTGGATCTTGGTTTTGATGGTCGGTCATTTCTTTCTTCGGCATATTTTCTTAGCTTGACGTCGAAGAGCTTTATATTGCTCTTCTTTGGCCCGAGTTGGTCTCTGCATGTGTTCTTTGATGTCTGGTTCCTTTTTCAACTACTTTCTTGCATTCTTCGTCATACCAGTCGTTCCTGGTTTTCTGTGGCTTGTGCCTCAAGACCTGCTAGGCCGCTTCTATTACCATAACTCTTACAGTCTGCCACATGATTTTGATGTCATAGTTACTTTCTCCCGACTGCAGGGATATGTTGATGCGATCTTTCAATCCTGACATGTATATTGACGTTACTGAGCTATCATTTAGCTTGTGTATCTGGTACCTTGGAGTAATTGATGCTCTTTGTTTACTGGTCTTGAAGATACGGCATCGGAACATGAACTTCATGAGGTAGCGACCCGAACCACAGACAGCACCGAGGAACCAGTGCGTGTCGAGAACGCTGCTGGCCATTCGTTTTGTATGAGAACGTGGTCAATCTGGTTGAATGTGCGATTGTCTGGAGACGCCCACGTTCTCTTATGGATGTAAAGGTCATATTTGGCGAATTCATCGTTGGTCTCCGTCTAGTTTCACTCCAATTATGCGCCTCAGCACTCGTATTTTAAAGGAATTCTATATGTTTGCGGATACTTGGGTAAGGGTCCATTTTTCACACCCATTGCATAGCACTGGTCTAATCACAGATTTGTATACTTGGAGCTTTGTTTTCCTGTGTATGCAGTTGGCCTTCAATATCGTCAAAATTGAATAAAACATTTTATAAGCGATCTATATTATTCAGGATATTTCGTCTCTTTCATTGCTGGTTCTCATTATTTTGACACCTAAATACACAAATTCGCGCACATTTTTGATATTGTTTTCACTAAGTGTGATATTTTGAGCATTTAAGACATTTTTCATTCTCATTGATTTGTAGCCCTACTAGTTTTGCTTTGCTGTCGAGTTTCTGTGGAGGTTGTTAGCGATCGTGATAAAATGTTATTGTGGCCTGTTACTTGGCTCGACTTATATAATAACGTACCTCTTGTATCGACATGTAGCATTCCAATGACGTATTTCAGATTCAGATTGGAGGACTTTAGCCTGGTATTTTTGTGAAAGGTATTGGTGAGTTGGATATTGATGCAGACTTGGGAGACTTTCGACGCCATTGTCATTTTAGTAAGACGGACTAATTTAGCTGCGATATCAAAGCAAAGCATTATTTGGTACAGTGCTTTACAATCAATACTGTTGTATGCTTACTTAAAGTTAACAAATATTTGGCTTTGATACATCTAGTGGAACCTTATAAGTCATTGCCCTAGTTTGCTATTATTTTCGGCTAATTTACACTACCCCAATCCTCATCGTCTTTACTCTGAGAATACTTTTTTTTGTCAGGACGACCATTTGGTTTCCTTCAGTGCTAATCTGAGCTCACGAGTGATCGTCCAGTGATTCACTCATTGTGTTTGCATACCTAGTCTGCATTGCGCATCTTCAACTGTGCATCCAGCAATCAGCGCTACATCATCATTCACATAGCCAATCCAGCGTCACTCATTTGGCAGCTCAACCCTTCGCAGCCTATCGTACGAGATGTTCCATAAGTCAATGTAACATAACTTCCATCATCCGATTATCAAAGAGCAAGTTTGGTCTTTCAGATAGTTTGGTCTTTCAGATAGTTCTTTCAAAACCGCATCAGATATTCTGAAGCTTAAAACGGATTTAACAACGCTTCCATGATTTTCACTCATCTTGTAGGGTTGGAGAAGTTCCTAATATCCGGTGTCACCAACAATACCATCCGTCAAACGGCTCGTCTGTTTTCCTCCACCCGTTGGACCACACTCACTACATCCATAGGCACATCGATGGTGGAGCGAGCTGCTCTCTAGGTGTACAGCCACTTCAGTGAATATTTACCCGATCATTTTTTCGAGAACTTTCCCAGCCGTGTCCAGGATATGGCAGGTGGTATGTAAACAGTTAGCTTTGAATTTTCTGAGCAGCAAATAAAAACAAGTTTGGCAGACAGACCTACGCTCATGTCAAAAGGGTTTTGTACCCAACTTATCAGAAATGTAGTCGTCAGCAACGAATAAAGTCAAGAAATATGTCAAAGAGATGTGCACGTTTAAAAGAAAATCCATTGTTTTTCTATTTGAAACGTACGCCATTGTGTTGCAAACCAATAAAAATCAAATTTTTCGTGTATTTCCCCTCCCTGTGCGCCCCACGAAGCAAAAAGCGTCAAATTAAGATCTGTTTTGAAAATTTGTCACCTCACCTTTCATTTGATAACCATATCGGCTATCTTTGATGAATTTTTTTTCGGGGGCCACTCCCCTATATGGGGAGACCCCCCTTAAATACCTTATAAATTTTTTTTTGTAGTTGAACTTTGAAAAGAGCACCAATTAACACCTGCATACAAAATTTGATGTTTCTAGCTTTGGCAGTTTGGGGGAACTGTGACACACGGACGGACGGACCGACAGGACGCGATTTTTTGGGTTTTCTAAAATTATTTTACAAAACCCCAAACAAGTGACAGACAAGCAGCAGCACCTTTTCTGGGATCCTGGATCCATGTCGATATTGTCTACCAACTCTCGCCAGCAATAAGCCTTACTGCTGCTGATCAATCTGCAAAGGTATTTCCTGGCCGACTTGTATACTGCTAATCAGATGCATGCCTTTTTCTGGTTTCATGTTCGTTGATTCTCATGCTGGAGCTTGTGAGATTTACTTCATTATTCCGCAATTTCAGTCAACCACCAGTACACTGTTGGCTTCGTGTGCTGGTGTCTCCGATGGGGCATAAAAGAATTGCAAGCAGACGTGAGGATACTCATAGTTGAGTTTATCACATCTTCAGCTGTTATTCATCTAAAATTTGGCGAATACCCCAGCAGAGGTTTGTCTGCCGTGAGCACTTTGATGAATTTCCCAACGTTCATCTTCCCAATATTTCACCCACAAGCGGAAGCTCAAGAGTATGGGCGTTGTTTGGCCTCGTTACGAACCTTCAACTAAATGTACTGATGAGTACTGGCAGAGTAGTGCTTACCCGAGGTAATAGAGACTCCGAGGCATATGTCACACCTAGCATGGTTCCTTCACACAGTCATATAAATAAATGGACGAGCAACGAGAATCTGTGTACTCGTCCATGTGAAAAGCAAATTTGCCACATAAATAAGTTATAAATAACTTACGCTCTCGAAACTACATGATTCCCTCTGCTTCTCCTTCCCCTTTGTTTGCGGTCAGGTTTTTCTTTCCTCTCTTCAGAAGAATCACTTCCCCACTGACACCCGCGTACACCGACAAAATTTCATTTCACGTGTACACGATCGTGCCTTCGTTATCATTCGTAAAACAGTTTGAGTAAAACACAACAAATGACTCTCACAGAAAACTCGAACGTCAAAGCAAAAGAAAAAGAAAGAGGCACGAAAACGGCGAGAAAACCTATGTGTCAAAGCGGATGGAAAATTCGTAAATTGTTAATAAAAACAGTGAACTAAAGTGCCGATTTTGTACACGCGATCTTCAAAATTAAAAACTGTTTAAACGTGAACGTGTTTCGGAGTGAATAAAGTGCAAAAACAAAAGCATATCACTTCAAACCTCAACTCCACACAACATTAGCGAAGGTTGCCAGTTGCTTCGGCTCTCACGACCGGTTGCGGATCCAGTACTCTCTATATCTATTTTCCTTCACAACCCCAGCGGCGAAAAGTGTGTAGATTGTAAGAATTAAGAAAAACGACATCTCCAGATTTATTTGAAGCATGACCCAGACAATAGCCATGGGATCATATGTGTTCAAGGTAGTGTACCCCAAAGCATTGAGCTTGGTGTTAAGCCTTCTCATGACAAAGCAGCGGCGAGCAATACTATTATAGTTCCAGCCTCATACACATACACACATACATATAATTTTGCATCATGTACAAGCTACTCTCAGTACTTGCATCACCCCAGTACATACTTACGACAACAGTAAATCTTCTTTCTATCGGGAGTGATGCTAATACTGCGATTAGTCTACCCTCTGTTCAAATTTGTCGTTATCATAGTGCGGACATTGGAAATTTACCCTTTTCGTTTGTAGCCTTTTTCTCGGCCTTTGTTCCGCTTGCATTGTCGATTTAACTTTAAATGAATTCTCGAAACAAATTTCAAAAACGCTTGAAATTTCTACATGGTCCGTCGAGCCGGATAACTGTCGCAATGCAGTTTTCATTCTCGGAATTAATTATCTAAAGCATTTATCGCTCATCGTTTTTCGCTTGAAGTAATCGCATAGTTTTCATTTCCCCTTGTGATTTGCGTGATCATCTTTGAAACTTTTCGTGAAAATTCATCGCGCTATCAGTGAACTCAATTGTGCAAAATGGCCGGTGACGATAATCCAAAACTTGAGCCCAAGGTCACCTCAAGTGCAAAGGCAATATCGGAATTGCGTATAAAACGTGGCGTCATCTTGGCCCAGCAAACTCGGATGAAAACCTTTCTCGATGGCAAAGTGGATAATATATCCGTTTTCGAGGCCGAAAGCAAACTCGGTCTACTTGAGACACAGTTCAAAAACTTTGAAACTGTTCAGTGCCAAGTCGAGGTTTTAGACGCAGAAGAGCCATCATCTGGGAAACGGGACTTATATGAAGACAGTTATTTCCAACTCAAGGCTAATTTGCTATCAATTATCGAGAAGCTTCGCCCGAGGAAATCAGTCGATGCATCCACCATTTGGAATTCGACCGCTGCCTCCGAAACCTCATCAACCAGACTTTACTTGCAGAAACTGAATTTGACCAAGTTTTCGGGTTTGTACAGTGAGTGGTTAGGTTTTATTGGGATGTTCAAGAAATTGATCGACTCCAATACCCACTTATCGTCTTTGGGAAAATTCCAATATCTTTGATCTGCACTAACCGCTACTGCTGCTTCAGTGATAGAGGGAATTGAGCTTACCGAAGAAAATTATTCTAAGGCAAAGGAGCTTTTAAAAAAGAGATTCGACAACAAGAAATTCATTTTCGCTTCGCATATCATCGACTTGCTTCAAGCGCAATCCATTCGTCATCCGTCTACTAAAGAATTGCGTCAGATGACTGATGCTATAAACAAGCATATGCGCTGTTGGCTGAGCCTCGGTACAAAGGAAAATATCGCAGATGGATTCTTGTTTCACATTCTCGTATCAAAGCTTGATGCTGAGTCCCAGCTCAAATGGCAAGAATTAATTACCAGCTGTTCTCGATCATCCATAGAATCTAGCGCTCAATTTCCAACTTGGGAAAAGTTTACTGATTTCTTGAATCTACGATGCTCAGCGCTAGAACTCGTAGAAGAAACAAAATCCAACAACAGACCTCTTTCAATCGTCAATAAATCCAAGCGGACTAGTTTTATTGCTAGTATTTGTGATACGAGAGCGAAGTGCAATTTTTGTGATTCACGCAGCGTACACACATTATTCGACTGCAATGGGTTAAAGAGCATGCCACCCGACCAAATTTACCAAAGAGCTAAGCAATTGAATTTGTGTTACAATTGCCTTCGAAAGGGGCATTCATTGAAAAGTTGTTTATCGAGCAAGTGTCGTACATGTAACCGCAGCCATCATACTCAACTCCACGGTAACGTAAAGAATTCAGGCATCTCTCAAAGACCTCATCAGTCGACTGAACTTGAAACTCCAACAACCGGCGAACATTGTCCCAATTGTCCCGCCTGGAAGAAGATGCTCAACCCAACAACGTTATTTTGGGTACTGCTATTATCAGAGTCAAATCACCTGATGGAGCTTCAATCGAATGCCGAACCATATTGGACAGTGGTTCCCAGTTGCACTTCACGACAGAGAGACTCGCCCAGCAACTTCGTTTATGACGATAAAAAACTGATGTGGCTATTAGTGGAATTTGTATGACGACATCCCGATGTATTTCGAAAACCGTTGCCTCCGCGCAATCACTACAAAACGATTTCAGTTCAATGCTAGAGTTTTTCATCGTACCAATTGGATTGCAGCCGTTGCAACGGATCAATACATCAGACTGGAATATTCCTAAGAACACTCCACTAGCGGACCCTCAATTCGACATACCTCGGAAAGTTGATATTTCGATTGGTGCTGCCTTGTTTTTCAAATTACTTGCTGTTGGAGAGATTGATTTAGGTGTTAATCGGCCTATCGTGCAGAAAACTCTTTTTGGCTGGGTGGTTTCGGGGCCATCCAGTACTTCATACAACTCACTCAGTGTAAACATTAGTGCCGACAGTAACAGTGAACCGTGCGAACAAAACTTAAATAATATCGTCGCTAAGTTTTGGGAGCTAGACCACTATAATAGTGAAATAGACAAAAGGTCAGCTGAGGAGATTGCTTGTGAAGAACACTTTCGTGTCAATACAATTCGTGATGCAAACGGTCGGTTCGTTGTGATATTACCCTTAAGGCAAGATGCGTCAGTGCTTGGTGACGCATACGAAATCGCATTAAAACGATTTAATAGCCTTGAAAGAAAACTTGAGAAATGCCGTTAATTACGCGTCAGTTACTACGATTTTATGAATCAATATTTATCATTGGGACATATGGAGGAAGTCATTGATTCACAGTGTGTGTTACACAAACCTCATTATGTTCTCCCCCATCATTGTGTTGTAAAGAATTATGGCAGCAGCACTAAATTACGCGTAGTCTTTGATGGTTCTGCGAAATCCTCCAGTGGTGTATCCTTAAACGATATTCTAATGGTAGGACCTACAGTTCAAGATGACCTATTTTCGAGCTTACTTCGATTTCATTTCCATCATTATGTAATATCAGCTGACAAAGAAAAAATGTATCGGCAAGTCATAGTGCGTCCCAGTGATAGAGACCTACAACTAATAGTTTTTCGTAATTCAAGTCATGATCGTGTGAAGCTCTATCGATTCAAAACAGTTACTTATGGCACTGGGTCTGCTCAATATCACGCAGTAGAATCTATTCGTCAAGCGGCAGAAGATGCTAGGAGTAAGTTTCCAGTAGGAGCATTGATTATCAAGCGAGATGCATATGTCGATATTTTATTGACTAGAAGTGATGACTTGGATGAAGCTGCAAAGATCAGAAACAAAATAACCGATATTCTACTATCAGGCGGCTTCCCCCTTAAAAAATGGGCATCAAATGAACCATCGTTGCTAGAAAAAATCGATGAAAATGACAACGAAGTAATGACTCGACTAGATGACAAGGATTTCATCAAAGCTCTTGGCCTAGCCTGGAACCCAACTGCCGATGAATTTCTGATTACATATCACTCGCCAGAAATACAAAGTTCTGTGACCAAAAGAATAGTGTTGTCGGAAACTGCTCGATTCTTCGATCCATTAGGATTACTCAGCCCAGTGATTGTTACCGCCAAACTCTTTCTACAGGAGTTGTGGAAGCTTAATATTGATTGGGACGAAAGCTTACCCATCGAGATGCAAACAAGATGGCGGTCTTTTCGCTCGGATATGGCCAAGGTTAACAACTTTAGTATCCCACGGCATGTTTGTTTGTCGAATTCCAGCCTTCAAATCCATGGATTCGCTGATGCCAGTCTACGCGCTTATGGAGCTTGTGTATATATTCGAAGTGAAACCCCTGATAAGAAAGTATCGACGGACCTGCTTTGTTCGAAATCCCGTATAGCTCCATTGAAAACTACTACAATACCGCCTCTAGAGCTCTGTGCAGCCCTTATACTTTGCGAGCTCATAGAACGTGCTACGAAGATTATCTCCCGTGGCCTTACGGATTTTGTGTGTTGGAGTGACTCACAAATCGTGTTAGCCTGGCTAAGTGCACCTTCGTACCAACGGTCCACATTTGTAGCCAATCGTGTGTCCAAAATTCAAGCTGTTACATCCGTTACATGGCGCTATATTCCAACGCAGCATAACCCGGCAGATTTGATCTCGTGAGGCGCTAAATCAGAAAGTCTACAAGGGTCCAACTTATGGCTGCATGGTCCAAGCTTTTTATCCGCATCGTCATCACGATGGCCATATCATGGAAAGATTCCAGATCAAATCGATGTTCCAGAATATCGCAAGCTGAACTTCACAGTCTTGTCGTCTTATGCAGTGGAAGACCTAGTTAAGGCCACAAAATATATTAACTCATACTGGAAAACTCTTCGAGTATTTGGATACATTAATCGATATCTCAAATCATTGCGGTTGCGAGCACGTAGTTCAACGAAACGTAGCTTTGCGTTACGAAGCTTTACGGTGTCAGAGTTAGAAGAAGCAGTCACGGTTATCGTTCGTTGCATACAACGAGTATATTTTAATCGTGACTATAATGACCTCCTTAAGGGTGCATCCGTAGTCGAATTTCAACTCTACGTCCTTTCCTTGATGGAAATGGAGTTATTCGAGTCGGTGGACGTGTTACGAAATCTGATCTACCCTTTGATGCGCGCCATCAAATGCTTCTTCCGCAAGCGCATCCCTTTACAAACGCATTGTTAATCTTCTTGCATGTTAACAACTCACATGCTGGCTGCCATACCTTGGTAAACATTTTTCGGCAAAGGTTTTGGTTGATCAACGTAAAGTCGGAGGCTAAACGAGTTATTCATCAGTGCACGATATGCTTTCGAGTGAAGCCTCGCTTCTTTCAGAAAATAATGGGAAACCTCCCATCGGATAGGCTGAAGGTATCACATCCCTTTGCGGTTACCGGTGTAGATTTTTGTGGACCGTTTTTCATGCGAGCTCAACTACGAGGAAGATCTCCAATCAAAGGCTACTTATCGGTTTTTATATGTTTCGCTACCAAGGCCGTACATTTTGAACTCGTTTCAGATTTATCGGCAGCAGCATTCATTCTATGCCTTAAACGATTCTTCGCTCGCAGAGGAAAATGCAACAAGCTATACTCGGACAACGCTACTAATTTTCTCGGTGCCAATAACCAGTTGCGAGAGTTAAGAAAACTTTTCTCAACTCAATCACATATTGACCAAGTCCAGCAAGCTTGCCTTCTGGAAGGCATTGGATGGTGTTTCATCCCACCACGCTCCCCACATTTTAGTGGCTTGTGGGAGGCGGCGGTGAAGAAGGCGAAATTTCAGCTTACCAGAGCAGTCGCCAATGTATCGCTAACCCAGGAACAAATGCTTACGGTTATCTATCAAGCGGAGGCGATCGTTAATTCTCAACCCATCACGGAGATGTCATCAGATCCAACTGATTTGGAAGCCCTCACACCCGGACATTTCTTGATTGGACGACCAATTACAAGCTTACCCGAACCAATCATCACACTGGACAACTTTCGAAAAATATCCTTCATCCAGCAATCCTTTTGGACTCAATGGCGCAACGACTATCTTCACCTATTGCAGTCGCGATCTAAGTGGACCTCAGTCGATAGCAATGCCAAGGTTAACCAACTTGTATTAATGTAAGACGAAAATCTTCCACCTATGAAGTGGCCTCTCGCCAGAATTATCGATGTGACACGCGGCGAAGATGATAAGGTTCGAGTTGCTACAGTACGTACAGCTTCGGGAATCTTCAACCGGGCCATCGTGAAGCTATGTCCATTGCCTATCGAATAATTGGATTAAAACAGAAGTTTTCATGGTGGGGAAGATGCTCAGTCTTCTCATGACAAAGCAGCGGCGAGCAATACTATTATAGTTCCAGCCTCATACACATACACACATACATATAATTTTGCATCATGTACAAGCTACTCTAAGTACTTGCATCACCCCAGTACATACTTACGACAACAGTAAATCTTCTTTCTATCGGGAGTGATGCTAATTCTGCGATTAGTCTACCCTCTGTTCAAATTTGCCGTTATCATAATGCAGACATTGGCAATTTACCCTTTTCGTTTGTAGCCTTTTTCTCGGCCTTTGTTCCGCTTGCATTATCGATTTAACTTTAAATAAATTCTCGAAACAAATTTCAAAAACGCTTGAAATTTCTACACTTGGCTTGAAAAGATATTATTGGTTCGTGAGGCATTAGGTCCACGCTAAAGAATGTAGTTTCCGAGCACGGGATGTACACAAAATTGTACCCTTCTCTATGGCCCTGCAGAATCGCAGGGCCATAGGGGTAGTAGCAGAATTGCAGGCAAATTTTGTCCCGATGCTATTTGCTGAGCAGCAGCTAGTCGGTATTGGCATCCCACGAAAATTGCTCAAGCAGGTCTTTCGTATTTATGCTGCGATATTAGTTCAGTTTTGGAGCTTCTTATATAGGCAAACCATGTAAAAAGACACTGAACTTACTAAATTTAAATCATTGCTTAAAACTCATGGTTTAGCACTAGCTACGGAATGCAAAATACACGTAATTATTGCCAACCTACAAGTACTAATTTCTCTGTTTGCCGGTGGAAAGTATTTTAATGCTCATTTAAATTGTTTTTGTAGTAATAATTAATATTTCTTTGCCAACTCGAAATAGAGAGATATATTGCAATCTTTTCTACAAAGCATAAATTGTTTTTATTATCAGTTTAGTGTTCTAGAATCACATAATATAATAACAATTTTAATCTTTAAGTTCATTCAACATTTATTATTTTTCAAACAACAACGGAAACGATAATCTTAAAAGTTGGAAAATAAAAACCCTAAAATTATTCAAAATTTGGTGCTTTCAATCTCATTTATTTTTAGCCTTATCGAAAGGAAGGATCAATTCCATTATCCTATTCACCCCTAAATTGTTGAATTCACTCACAGCAATGAAAAATAAATAATCTTCTTCGTAATCTTCCATGAGCCAAGGGCAAGTCCACAAAAAATTCATTGATCGGATAATTTTAAAGCTTTCTAGTGGGCATGAAAATAAATGTCGAAAGCCTTCGTTCCAACGTTACCGTTCGGTGGAAGTTAATGATGACCATCCGTCAAGGAGTAAGGCCACGGCTACCATGTGCCAGAGGTCATTTTTTAAAATGATTATCCAAAACTGCCCCAAATTTATCATTGGGCTACTTGAAATCGCACAGATAACAAACAAAAAAGAGAAAGCAGAATGTGCAGATTCATTGCAATCATTTGATATTATCCGAGTTACTTCCTCCGGAACGTTAAACGCAATTAGTTCGCGCCCCTCAAACGGAAATTGTTTAGTGACATTGTGTCTAGGCGTTTGATTGGCACAAGTGAATGAGAATTTGAATAGATCAGAATCGGAACTGAACGATATTGATTGACATGTTTTGTATGTTCAATTTTGCTGTTAGTTAGGTTTTGGAAACAAGTGCATTGAAAATATTGGTGTTTCGTTTGTTTTTAAGATGAATTTTATTTATGTCAAAGTTCCAGTTTCGATTAAAAACATAGCGAAGCATGTTGGTTAGACAGAAGTAGACGCATGTTAGAAGAGCTTTCTACCCATCCTATGATTTGCAGACACGAGTATGGAACTTAGGGGACTTCCTAATTTTAAATTATTAAAAAATTGTCTTGTTAGGGTTTTGTACTTTAGTACCTGTGTCCGTACCTGTGTCACAGCAGTTTTTCTCCGAAACTATAGAAGCTAATCCCCCCTTCCTCCATATACATAGAGGAGTGGCCACCAATTTTTTTTTCATCAAAAGTGGTGAAGAGGCATGTCATATGAAAGGTCGCAACGAGATCTTTTCAAAACAGGTCTGAAAACTGCATTCCCAGTGTCGAGAAGGGCAGGAAAAGGGGAAATGTACAAGATTTTGGCGCACCCCCTCGCGATTGGACACCTTTCATCCGAAAAGTCTGGAAAAATCATGAGTGTAGACCTCTATGAGCACAACAACAACAAATTCGTCAGAAGTTGAAATTCGCTCAACTTTGTTAGTAATAGTGTGATTTATGAATTTTACAGTTTCTTGAATAAAATCGCAAGAGCACCCTCAAATTCAATAAAATTCAATATGTAAATGTCAATTTGTAGGTTTAATCATTACTGCAAATTTTAGGAAAATAGAGTAGTTTTTAACAAAGTTATTGGGGGCTTATATTTTGCTGTATTACAACAGCAACTATACATGGCTTTAGGAAAATATGTACATTTAATCGACTCAGACACTAGGGGATTGTTGGATTTTGCATTAACGTTTCAGGAATTATATGTATAATGCATGTGTTTGAAAATTTGTTCAACGGATGGCATTCGTTGTCGTAAAACAAAATGGCGGCTGTTTTAAATGAGAATATTGCATAAAATTGTGTTGTTTTTCCCCAACCATCGTGAAACGCATATGCTCTTAACACTTGATTGAATTTATTAATGAATATCTGAAAATAAGCAGCAAAAACGAAAAACGTGAAAAAATCATGGAGATAGATCCAATAACATATCACTTAAAGGTTGAAATTCGCTGAGCTTTGCTAGTAATCGCCGCTAAAACTGTATTAATATGATTGATTTGAATTAAAGCATTTATATAAGTAGTCATTTCAAAGGTTCTTATATTTTATAAGTTTAAATAGAATGTACAAAAGTTAATGACGTTTAGATATCCTCCAACTACAACAATCATTTATGGTTTTTGTACTACATGGGCTTTCCATCGAACGAGATATTATACTTTTGATTGCATTTCCTCCAAATATAGAATACTCGTATAACAAAAAGACATTTAAGAGAAGGCTTACTCAATGATTTCGGAAATATTGCAACAAAATGTTGGCAAGTTGAAATGGAGTAGCACTGGTTTTTCTTTTGAAACAAAAATATATTTGTTGTACATGTCATTAAAATTTTCCTTGAATTGAAGTACAACACCCTTCTGACATGAGCCTACTTCTGTCGAACCAACTTGTTGTTTTTTTATACTTGAAACTCTTCCTTACATCATAGAAATATTCTCTCTAAATTTCATTAGGAAATTCTAAAAAGAAAAGAGCTAAAGCTAAAGGGTGGTCCAACGATAATGAACGATGCTAATTGCGAGTAACACCTGAACGTCAAGTTTTTCGCCCAACTTAATTTGACATTTCTTTGTTTCAGTGCTTGACAAATTCAACCATAGAGACGTACACAATTGAGCAGTGTGTTACGGTTGTTGAAGCCTTTTACGAAAATGGGCGTTCAAATCAAAATGCATTTCGTGCACTTCATGATTTTTTCGGTCAGCATAATCGACCAAATGTGTCCACAATCGGGAGAATCATGCACAAATTTCAGCAAACTGGGTCTGTAGGAAATGTGAAATCACCTGTGCATGCACGTTCAGTGCGTTCTGCGGCAAACATTGCTGTTATTCGCGATAGTGTGGCAGAAGAGCCGTCAACTTCGACTCGTCATCGCGCCCAATAATTGAACATTTCACGAATATCACTGATGCGAATTTTGAATAAACATTTGAATTTACGCGCTTACAAGGTTCAATTGACTCAAGAGCTGAAGCCTGCTGACCATTTCAAGTGTCGGCAGTACGCCGAATTGTTGGTTGAACAGACAGATGGGAATGGTGACTTACCAAAGAAAATCATCTTCAGCAACGAGGCACACTTTCACCTTAGTGGACTCGTCAACAAGTCGAACTGTCGCATTTGGGCAAATGAGAATCCACGAGTGATTGTTGATAATTCATCCACAAAGAGTGACTGTTTGGTGCGATTTATGGGCTGGCGGCGTCATCGGGCCGTACTTCTTCGAAAATGTGGACGGCCAAGTAGTGCTCTGTATGGTCTAGTGGTTAGAGCATGAGACGCGTAAGCCGAAGGTCCCAGGTTCAAGTCTCGTTGGTAGCAACGTGATTTAGTTCAAGGGATTTTTCGGACAGACTACGAGTGTTCACTCAGTGGTGATATGTACTGATTTAATCAGATCCAATCAAAGCTGAGCAGGCACACGGAAGCATGGTACTAACCAAAGTAACTTCCGAAAAAATCAATACGGTCATGAAAATGAGATACTCTAACTATCGCTAAGCGAAGGCCCGAGAGGGGCTGTAGTGATACAAAGAAGAAGAAGTAGTTACCGTGAATGGAGTTTGCTATTGCGAGATGATAACCTGCACGATATGTGGTTCCAACCTCAGATTAATAAAAACTTGATGGGCTAAGCTCATATAAAATGCATGAGAGAGCATGCGACCGGTTTCTGCTCTCTTCCAAGCGATCTGTCTGTCATTTCCTCCCCATCTGCCTCTTGCGGGTCACTTTCTTGTTCCAAAAGCTGACTAGAAGCAAACTGTCTGTCAAGTTGACTGATGCAAATTGGACGCCAAATTGGTCAATTTGCAAGTTTCGTCGCGAATTTTATCCAATATTAAAACTGTGGAAAGTGTTCGCGATCTAAATTCGTTCCAAGTGTTTAACCATTCGATTGCAGTTTGTGATTCAAGTAACTTTAACGTGTGTCAGTGTGAAATAAATTTAGAATTTCAAAATGAAATGTGTAGTGCCTTCGTGAAAAAAATCATAGTGAAAAAAGATCAGTAGGTGTTTCCTTTCACAAGTGAGTAGTTAATATATTAATGTTTTGCATGTTTTTCATACAATGCGGAAGGTTTTCCAAAGAGAAAGCAAATTTTTGGTATTGTATGAAAATTTGTTTACATTGAGCAGCAGCCATGTTCGCTTGTGCAATTTGGCTCTCTCTAAGGTTGTAAACAAGAGCGTAGCAGTAGGAAAAGTGGTCGCAGGGGTTGTTGCAACCATATTGTCACGTGGTTGCCTACTCCAGTATTATTTAATTACTCAATGGTTCCAACAGTATGGTGCCACTTGCCACACAGCCAACGAAACAATGGCTCTTTTGCGCGAGAAATTCAATGGCCGTGTGTTGTGGCGATGTTAATTGGCCACCACGATCATGTGATCTGACACCATTAGACTTCTTTCTCTGGGGATATTTAAAAGAAAAAGTATATATCAATAAGCCAAGAACAATTAAAGAGCTAAAGGATGAGATAATTCAGCACGTTAATGACATTGAATCTCAATTATGCCTCAGAGCCATTGAAAATTTGGACAATTGGAAAGAAGTATGCCACCGCAGCCGTGGTAAGCATTTGAGCACTATTTTGTTCAACACATTATTGTCATAGATCCTTCTATTATAATAAAACATATTGACATAATTCTCTGAAATTTTTGGTTTTATTTACTATGAAAATCGTGCGTTTTGGTTGGACCACCCTTTATGATATTACTTGTGAGTATGTACGCAACGTGACGGCACTGTGCGTGATTTGTGCGTGGAGTTAATGCGGCGAAATTTTCCTCTGTAAGTTGCATGCGCAGTTTACTTTCTTTAAAGTTGGGTAACCAACAGTCAAATGCTTTGCTGGAGTTACCAGTGGTTTTGAGGATATAACTGGTGGACCACCAATGTTCCTCTCGAACCACTTTTGCACTATCAAGTGCGTATTGATCCGTGAAACACCCCCACTCGTTCTTCTGGCCACCACTGAAGATAAGAAAATTCCTATTGTTCGGCATCATCTAAAGTTTACCTTAGCGGTTGAACCATGTTAGTCGATAGTCTTTTGCGACTGTTGCCCAATGGTGAAAGCACAGAGTGTCCATTGCAAACTCAAGATATATTGTTTGTTGGGTCGTAGCTCCGAGTATCACGTTGGGCCTTGAGAAGCTGACTTGATACGGTCTTGAGGACTCGATCCAACAGTGTTTCCCTTGGCTTCGTAAGCGCGATGTTTTGAGTTCCATTCGTTTAACCGAGAGGTAGTCGTGGATTCCTTAAGCCACTACTTGCTACCTTGTTCACAATATTTAGTTGAAATGTTTTAATTTACAGTAAATGTAAAGTTGATTAATTAATTACAATTATTATAGTTCGGCTCGGTGATGTTTGATTCTAAGAACACTTGATGACGCGGTAGAGTTCAGTTGGGTTAACCCTCACTCCCTATTATTACTCTCTCTCTCTCTCTCTCTCTCTGTTTTACTACTCTTTCTAACAGTATCGGGAACTATATATTTACTATGCGAGCCCCATTGGAGAGAGTTGATAGATAGACATTGACTCCGAATTTCGACAAAGAAAACAAAAATGTTTCCTTCGTTTCCAATGAATTAAATAACAAGCTATTACAACCCCATATTGCCTGAAGTTATAAAATCAAAATATTATTTGATGCACATTTACAATCGATTTGATTGTCTTGATGCGTTCAGACGTAAATTTAGCTAAGTGGGAAAACATCTCTATATCAAGCGTAAACCGATAATTTTTTTTTATTTTTTCAACTTTTCGTCCATTAATAAATTGCTTTATCTTTTTATACCAAAAGTGAGTAGTGAACTTAACAGGAAAATGTCTTCGCAAGAAAGCGATGATCATGATAGTGCAATTCACGCAAAAATTAGAGCCTCGTGAAGCAAAAATACGATGCAATGATGGCACACTCATGCAAAAATTTGAGCCCCTTGCAGACATTGATTGTGGTGACAAGAGCACCGCAAAACCTAGCGAACGAGTCCCCAAAAAGATTAAAATAACACCCATTGCGTTAGTGAATCAAACAAGAAAGTTTTTAGACGACTTACTTAAAAAATACGCCATCGACTCTTATAGCATACTCGTAAAGTACGAGTATATGTCAAAAGGAATCAAACTTTTTCTTGACAGTGAAAGTGACAAAAGCAAGGTAACGGAATTGCTTAAACAAGACGAATGCGAGTTCTAGACGCATCCATCACGGTCTAAACTTCCATCAAAGTTTCTATTGAAAGGATTATCCCAAGCAGATGTTATGGAGCTATATCATGAATTAAAATCAAATGGTATAATATATGAAGATATAAAAATGATATATCATCCGTATCCTCGATTTGATGAGCAGACACCATATGTGTTACATTTTAAGCGAGGATCGATCAAACTGCAAGATCTCCGAAAAGTAAAAGCACTGTTCAATCCAGTTATTAGGTTCCAGCACAGTAAAAAAAGGACCGAACAAACCCACCCAGTGCAACAGGTGCCATATGTTTGGGCATGGACAATCGTACTGTAATAGAAAGTACAAAGGCATAAGTTGTGCGCGAGATCACTAGACATTAAACTGTTCCATCGCAAAGACTAAATGCTGTAACTGCAATGGGAATCACACAGCTTCAGACATGAATCGCGTGAAGCGTCAAGAGTATGTGGAAATCAAACGTCTTCTTGCAGAAAAGCTACATCGACACAAAACCACAACAAAAAGTACTTCGCTAAATGAACCAGAATTCAACGCGCGTAATTTCAATGCAACAACTGCTAGAATCAATGAACAATCTAGATCTTCAATGGCGATTGATGCGCGAAATTCTACTGCATCGCCGCGCTAGCATACGACTGCATCAATATCAACGGGTCAGTCCATATCAACCACTTGTATAGACAAACCTTCTTTACGGTAAATGGGTTGCTCACTATAACAACCGAATTAATAACCAACCACAAAAATTGTAGGTCACGCGAAGATCAGTTCAATGTAATTTCTTCTTTAACAGTAAAATTTATTTACAAATAAGCTGGCGCCTCAACTTGTAATATGTAATTGGAATGCAGGTAGCGTTAGAAATAAGATTACAGAAATAAATAACTTCATTATAGAAAATAATATAGTTGTAATGATGATTACGGAAACTTGGCTCAAGCCCGAAAATACGTATCATTGCCCAAATTATATAACCTATCAATTTGATGGATCCAACACTAGAGAAAGAGGCGTTCCAATACTTATAAAAAATAATATTGAGCATGAACTTAACAAATCAAATCTAAGTAGATCGAAAATGTCTCTATCAATATTAAAGTACATGATAAACTTGACTTCACTTTAATAGTTGCTTATTTCCAAGGAGGAAACTCCAACCCGAATAAAAAGCTAAGATTTAAAGATGATATAATTAAATTTTCCTATTTTTCGACTCCATATGTAACTGCAGGTGATTTCAATTCTAGACATACTATGTGGGGACGTCAGAGGCAAAACATATGGGGACAAACGCTTCATGTCTTACATACATCAAGAAATTTTGCAGTCTTATACCCAAAAACTCCAAACTGCTATCCAACAAATGTGAATATGTCATCTTCAACAATTGATCTGATACTAATCAATAAGCCTTCACTTATCACACAGATAAAAAGTATGATTCTCTTAACGGAAGCCATAATCCGGTACTGTGTGTAATTCAGAATTGCACAGTGCAATCACGAGAAACTGCTATACTTAACTACATTCTGGCAAATTGGGGACTTTTCCGTAAGTTCATGGATAGTAAAGTGAATCTCAAAAAGGTCTCATTAGAAAAACTAAGCTCAAGTGAACTCATAGGTAGCCACCTAACCCACTTCGTTTCCAATATCAAAGCACATTTCATTTTAACCCCTGTAACGAATAAATATTAAAAAACGACAAGTTTCTACCAAAATTAACAAATTTAATTAAGCGCCGGTATGATGCAAAACGGCAATGGCAATGATGTAGGGCTGAGACGAACACAATTATCTATAACGCTTTATGTGCAATAACTAAATTCCAAAGAAAGCATTTTTGGAATATCAGCTGAAACCTCAATATCCGTTCTTTGAAAAAATCTTCAAACCTTTCTGGAGCCTTAGCAAATTATTACGTAAACGATTCCAGGTCATCCCTCCGTTGAAACGAAATGATAACACTGTTACTCATCCCAAAGAAAAAGCTGATTTACTGGTTAACACATTTGCAAATTTCAGCAAATCTCACCTAACAGGCTATACAGTGAAATCGAAGAAGCCGTAGAAACAACTCTTCAAACCATAAATGCGAAAGTCTATTGTTGCCTAAAAATCGTTACAAATGTAATCGAAAATCTGAAATCCAATAAATTACTAGGTATTGATGGCATTAAATCGGTCCCAATTAAAAATCTCTCTTGGAAACGTAAAGTTTTTCTAACACATATTTATCATGCATGCATGAATCTTGCATACTTTCCTGTTGCTTGGAAAGTTGCCAAAGTTACACCTGTACTAAAACCCAACAAAGGCTTAGCCAAAACAGAAAGCTATAGACCAATAAGTCTACTGAACTGCTTGGCCAAAATTTTCGAAAACGTATACAATGCGTTTCACTTTCGACCATAATATTATTCCTAATTTTCAGTTTGGTTTTCTTCCAGGGCATAATACGACCCAGCAACTAAAAAGGATCAACAATAGTGTCAAAAGTGGTATCTCAAACAAAAAACCAACGGGCACAATTATGCTGGATATCGAAAAGGCGTTTGATACCATCTGGCATGATGGCTTACTACACAAAATGTACAATTATAATTACCCTATTGTAATAATGAAAATTGTACAAAGCTTCTTATCAACCAGGATCTCTTTCGTAACTATTAATCAGGAATTTTCGTCGCAATACTCTTCGCCAGCACGTGTGCCAAAGGAATCTGTACTAAGCCCAATACTCTATAATATTTACACTAGTGATATTCCCAGTGTCCCACAGTGTGAGCTTGCTCGTTATGCTGATGATACAGTACATTATACTTCAAACGAAGATCCTGAAATGATCACCGAAAGTTTGGAAAAAGGCTTAAGCAAGTTGGATGAATTATATTCCGCGAAGAACATAAAAGTAAATAGCAGCAAAACACAGGCAATATTCTTCATGAAACGAAAAGCCTCGAAAAATCTTTGTTTTGTACTCGCGATTAGTTTACCGCGAGATTTAGGAATACTGGCAATTCAGTATTCCTATGCGAAACTCCTTCAACGAGGTTTGGATTTTATTCAACGAGTAAATGTTGAGATTTTCTTTACAAGCACAAAGTTTATTTATAAAATTTTACAATTAATAGTTTCAAATTTGCAAATTTAAATTGAAGTTGCTACTTCAGCCGACAAATTGCATCTCACATTTTCAAAATTTTTTACAAACAAAGAAACCTATTAGCGATTACACATTT
This sequence comes from Odontomyia ornata, assembly GCA_963969285.1. NCBI lineage: Eukaryota > Metazoa > Arthropoda > Insecta > Diptera > Stratiomyidae > Odontomyia > Odontomyia ornata. Next base: position 98,383,395 of record OZ017739.1, on the reverse strand, counting down.
TTGCAGTGGGAAATTGAACGACTATGATTGGTTAACAAAAATAGGAGAGGATTTTGCAAAGTACATATTTTCTTTTCCTCTTTTTTCCCCCTTTTTTTTGTAGAGAAACCAGGTAAAAAGGATACAGCGCGAGGACAGATTCATTATCGGAGGACCCAAATTTTTATTGCGGGAAAAAACGCTAATTTTAGAAATAAAAAATACTTAATAACGAATGCTATGGTCCTTTTGTATGTTTTTTTTGTTATAATAGTGAAAAGCATATTGCAGACTAGGCTCGGAAATTCCCAGGAATTAAGAATGTTGAAAAATAGACGGAGACGGAACATACTGCCCCCTTTGAACAGTCTTGTTCAAATAATGAGAGTTACGTCTAACATATTTTATTAGTGTAATAACAAGGTGATGAGTAAAAACAATTTTGAATGGCAAGCTCGATAAGATAACAATAATCAATGTAATGTGTGGTGTGTGTGTAGTCTAAACATAATGTGTAGAAGATCGATCCTACTCAACGGGCAAGAGACAAAGCCTTTTTACACATCGTTTGTAGACTCCGTTGTTGGTCCTCAGCGTAACCACTCGTACGACGCCATCGTCTCCTGGATGGAGGGCGATGATTCTTCCGAGATTGTAGAGGCGGCAGGTTGTCTTCCCGGATGAGAACTAGCTGGCCAATTTTGATGTGATCCACGAGTTTTGAATGTTGATTATTTCTGGTCAGTAGCTGGTTAAGATATTCCTTTTGTCGCTCATCTGTTGTGCACCGATTTGGCGGCAAGGCTGTTAAGTCTACCTGTAGAAGGCTTGTTAATGGACCACCAATTAGGAGATGACCAGGAGTTGAAGGATGCAAGTCATTAGGATCAGAGGACATGGGAGACAAAGGGCGAGAGTTAAGGATAGCCTCTATTTCTATTACAAATGCTTCAAGTTGCTCAAAGTTAGTAGCGTTTTTCCTATGGTAACCAAGAAATGTTTCTTCAACGATTTTACGGCGGCTTCCTAGATGCCACCAAAATGTGGTATGGTGGTATGAAATGCCACGATATTTTTTCATTATTCAAGTATTGCCGTATCAATCTATTGTGCTCTTGTGACTGATTGTTTTAACTAATTCGTTCAATTCACGATCGGCACCGATGAATATTGTAGCATTATGTTAAAATAGGATTTGGTTTTGTCAAAATGACAAATTACCTCAAGTCGTCTAGCCTGAATAAATCTGGCCAAATTCTGACTGTGCACCGAAGGTATCCTTCTATGCAGCAAGTATCTACTAAGTTCGGCCGAAATTCCAGCCAAAGTAAATTGAACAGAAACGTCTTTCTCGTACTTCAATAACTGCCAGCCAAAGTATACTCAATGGCCGAATTTTTATTGATTAACGGGTCAGAACCTTCTGATCCCCATTCTACAATTTCTCCAAGTATTTATACTATTTCTTAAACATAAAATACTTAATTTATTACATACTGCCCTCATTAATCAGTACTTAATTTGTGTGGTCTCGTGACCCACAAATCAATTAACACCTCATAACGTCTTCATATGCATTTGTTATTCAACAATCAATAACCTCACAAATGCATATGTTACATAACCTCTTCTAGGCCTAAATTCTTATTTCTCAAGTGCGTGTACGATGACCCAAGAATGCATGGCAATGTTTTTGTTAATCTTTCGAAATGCGAAAGAAAGTGAAAGTAAAAATTGTTGAGTGCTGATTAATTAGGTTTCACATTTCGAGTGTGTGTGATATTTTAAATGTTTGTATGTAAGTAAATCATACTGCATGATTGCATGTATGTTAATTTGTATGTCATTTAGAATTAATATATTTAATGTTAAGTGAATATTTCTAATGCTTAATTGAATGAATGTTTTTAGATTAGTTGTAATTGAATGAAAATAATTTGAATGAATTTTTTTATATTATGTGTGAATGTTTGAATAAATATTTTATAAGTAATTAATGAATGTTTAGTAATTATGTGTGCTCATTACAATTATCAGAATATATATTTTGAGCCTTTCCTCTTCTGGAAGATAAACGTTTCAAGCTGCCAATGAATGAATCGGTACTAAGGTCTCCAACTAGTTCTAGATGTACTGCTTTACTGTACATACGAGTAAATACTACCACGTATGCCTTGATTTTATTTCGGTTGCGAAAGCGCTTTTCTTTAATAAAAATTTGGTTCGCAATAATCGACACCAACATTGAGGAAAGGGTGGGAGTAATTTACTCGTTCCTTTGGCAAGTTACCCATCGTATGAGTGAATGAAGCGGGGCTGAGCGCGAAAACAAGGAACGCATTCGTGTATTATTTTTCTGGTAATGTATCGACTATTTAAGGGCCAAAAGTTTTCTCTAACAGAATACAAGGCCGTTTGTGCACCGGCGTGTTTCGATCTTATGTGTTCTTCTCGGATTATTGTGGGCGTGATATGATGATCAGCAGGTAATAAAATTGGATGCCTTTGTTCTATAGGTATTTTTGCTTGTAAGAGTCTGCCGCCGACGCGCGAAATTTCATCTTCATCTAAATGAGGAGTCAAGTGCGTTCCCTCTCTGCAATGCTTCAATTTCTTTGGAAAATGCGGTCAACTGCACGCACTTTATTATGTTGACCAATGATGCATTCATTTCAGTTGCTTCTAGAAACGTAATAAATATACGACTATGCGCTGTAACTTAGCTATATTGCTACATCGAGATAGCAGGCTGTTGTCGTTGACAAGAAGTTTAAAACATTGTTCCGACCTTGGGATTGTTTTAAACTCTGGTACATCGATAGGCGAAATTTTTCGTTTGGGCTAATGAGTTTTGTTTTTAATTAGCCAAGAAGGGCCAGTTTTCCAAATGTTTTCTTGGAGGGATTCGGCGGGGTGCTGACCGCGAAAAACAAAATCCGCTGGATTATCCAATGATGGCACATGTTGCCAATGACATAATTGTATAAGTGTTTGAATTTCCGCGACGCGATTTGAAACAAAGGTTTTCAACAAATGAGGCTACATTTCAATCCAATGTAAAATTATTGTTCAATCCGACCATAGATAAACTGTGTTGAATTTTATTGTTAGAGATTCTTTAATGGTCTTATAAAGGCGCGATAAGAGAACTGTGGAACTCAATTCTAGACGAGGTAAGGTTAATGAAACAACTGAAGCTACTCGCGATTTGGAACAAATTAAATTTATGTGAATTTTGCCGTGTTTGTCAACAGACTGGAGATAAAAGCAAGCACCGTACGTCTTTTCACTTGCATCACAAAATCCGTGCTGTTGTACTTCTGTAAAATTCGGTGCAAGCATTAATCTGTCAAATTGTATACTATTTAATAGGGGAAGCTGATCTTTGTATGTTTGCCATGCAGGGTGTATGTCTGATGAAACTGATTCATCCCAAGTTACACTAGCCTTCCACAGTAATTGCGTCATTATGTCACAAGTTTCACTACTTGTGACAATATCGCGCGCCTCGTGACCTTTTTAGAAAAAATTTTTTAAGTTTACATGATAGAAATTGTGTCCGTACGAGAATTCCAGTTAATCCCTAAATTTTTGATTGTAAAATCGAGGTCAAGAGACATGGGCGTATTATTTGGATTTTGGTGATAGTCAGTAACTAATGTGGGGTTATTAGAGGCCCACTTTCGAAGCGAAAATCCACCATTTTGTAAAAGGCTCAATAATTCGTCACGTAGATTCTCCGCGGCTTCTCGTGTGCCAGTACCAGTTAATAAGTCGTCCACGTAAAAATCTCGCTTGACTACTGTAGCGGCATGCGGGAAGGCAGCACCTTCGTCTATAGCTAACTTTTGGAGTACCCGCATTGCGAGGGAGGAGGCAGGAGAAATGCCATAAGTGACAGTGTTAAGATTATATTCGAGAAAAGGACTATTGGGGTTGTCATAAAATAGAATTTTTAGGTATTTGGCATCATCTGGGTGAATTAAAATTTGCCGATACATTTTCTCAATTTCGGCAGTGAAAACGACGGCATGAGTTCGAAAACGAGTGAGAATAGCAAAGAGATCATCTTGAAGCTGAGGACCGACCATGAGCGTATCGCTTAGCGATATACCAGAAGAGGATTTACACGATGCATCGAAAACGACTCTGGTCTTGGCTGTAATACTATCTTTCTTAATACGGCGTGGTGTGGCAGGTAAAAACAAGAATTATCATTGCTACTCTGGTTACTAATCGACATGTATTTTAAGTCTTTATATTCTAACAAAAATTCAGCGTAATAATTTTTTAATTGAGGTTCTTTCTCGAATCTGTTTTCTAACGCATGAACACATCTCGATGCCATCGTGCGCAATTCACCGATGAAATTGTTTTTTTTTTCATTAAACGGTAATCTAACCATGTAACGACCTTCTTGCGTTCGAGTGGTGTGATGATTAAAATGATCTTCACAGGCCTTTTCTTCTGGGGAGATAGCCTTAGGAGTTGGGATTTCTTCTATTTCCCAAAATCATGCTAGATCAACATCAGATCGGGTGAGTCAATTGACAAATGGCATTGGATTGTTTTATTTTTGTATTGGAAATTACCAAGTTCACCGGCGACTATCCAATTGGGACAATGTTGGCTGTGAGCAATCGCGAGTGGCTTCTGATCATTTTTCTAGAAGAAAATTTTTCCATTATTATAGCGATAATGAGGGTATCTCATGAGTCACTAGGATCGCCTAGAGTTTTTAATGCGCTGAGATGATTTTGTATATTATCTAATAATGGTCGAAGAGAAAACTCTTTGCTCATTTTGGCGATATATAATAAAGCTTTAGCATGCTTTTGTCGAAGATGTTTTTTTAGGGTTTTGTAAAATACTAGTTTCGCGACCAGTCTGTCCGTCTGTCCGTCCGTCTGTCCGTGTGTCACAGCAGTTTTTCTCGGAAACTAGTTAAGCTAGAAACATGTGTAGGTGTGAAGTGGTGATCTCTTCAAAGTTCAACTACAAAAAAAATTTATAAGGTATTTAAGGGGGGTCTCCCCATATAAGAGAGTGACCCCCCGAAAAAAAAATTTCATTGAAGGTAGCCGATATGGGTATCAAATGAAAGGTCTTGATGAGAACTTTCCAAAACAGGTCTTAGTTTGGCAAAATTTGCTTCGAGGGACGCACAGAGAGGGGAAATACACGAAAAATTTGTGTCCCCCCCCCCCCTCGCGATTGGACACCTGTGATCCGAAAAATCTGAAAAAAATCAGGAATGTAGGCCTTGGTGAGTACAACAACAACAAATACGTGAGAAGTCGCAATTCACTCAACTTTGTTAGTAATAGTATGATTTATTGATTTTATGTTTTCTTGAATAAAATCTTAACGGTACCCTTAAATTCAATGAAATTCATACGTGGATGTCTTTTTATAAGATTAATCTATCCTGAAAGTTTCATAAAGATTGAATCATATTTAGCGATGTTATAGCGGTTTGAATTTTCCTGTATTACTATGGAACAATATGCGCTGCATTAATTACTATGGCAGCATATGGCTATGGAACAACATGCGCTTTTTACCGACTCAAACACTACAGTTTTGCTAGGATTTGCATGAAAATTTCAGGAATGATAGGTGTCATGAATATATTTGAGGACCGGTTCAGCTAGTGGTATCAGTAATCGTAAAACAAAATGGTGGCTGTTTTAAATGCGAAGATTGAATAATTTTGAGTTATTTTTTCCCAACTTCAACGTTTAAGGTGCATGCTTTGAACACTTGATTCAATTTAATGAATTACTGAAGATGAGTACCTACAATTAATGCTCATAAGTGAAACAAGTCAAGGAGGCGGGAGAGAGCTCCTAGCAAAAGGGTTTTGTAACCATTCTAGGATTCGAAAAAATTGGCCATTAATCGATGATAACAGTACAGGAGAGTGGCACCTGGAAAAAAAATTCATCAAACGTAGCCGATATGAGTATGAAATAAAAGTTTTCATGGGAGCTTTTTGCTTCAGTGGGGGCACAGGGGGGAATACATGAAAAATGTGTTTCCTCCGTCGCGGATGGACATCTGAAATAGTTATCAAGGGAGATATTTATGAGTATAACAATACTAAAAACCTCAGAAGTCAAAATTCGTTCAACTTTGTTAATAATAGTATGATCTTCGTATTTCATATTTTCTCCAATAAAATCGTCTTTGACATGTTACTTGATTTGATTCGATCTGGTGACTGCATTTTGTAAATTGTATACAAAACCCTTCTGACATGAGCGTAGGTCTGTTTACCCAACTTGTTTTTTACTATAGCGTTCATTCAATGTTTTTCAAGCTGCTTCGTAATTTTCAGCTGATACCGGAATAGAGGCAATTGCATTGGCAGCTTCACCTTTCAAGTATACTGGTTTTAGTATTTTAGGAATACGCTCGCCTATATGTATAAAACCTTCGAAGAGGTCATGGTATTCCTGCCATGTTTCATAGGCTCTGTTAAAGGTCGGCAATGAAACTTTAGGAAGATTCGACACGTGAAGATGAATATTGCTTATTGGACTAACGACAGCTTGCGGATTTGAAAGGATGGTAGTTGATGTCAATTTTTGCAAAATTGATTGAGAGCTTAGAAAACTCTTAGCCTTACTATAAGTTTCAAAATATCTTGTTTTGAATTCTACTCGTTGTTCTCCCGAATCATCTATCTCACCAAGTACTTCTTTTTCTAGTTGCACCGCTTCAAACTTTTCGCGATTTAATTCATTTTCGTGGAACCGTTTTTCTAGAAGAGCGCGATCTACAGATACCTCGTATTTCGACAAAAAAGACTCGAGTAAAGTTAATGCCCGGTTTATATTTTTTCTTTTTGTTTTTAAAGTCTTAAGTAGGCCCAGGGTTAGCGTTTGACTATCCGCACCGTTTGTCATTTTAATTATTTGCGATTAAAATTCGAGCAATTCAAACACATAACAAAGGGGATTAGTGAATATAGTAAGGATCATTGGTGATTCAAAAACAAAACTTACCACTTCGATAGTTGTTGATGGCCTGGCCAGCCTGACGGTGGAAGATGATGGTGGACTGCTGCTGACACTCCCAATGCTGGATACTCAACTGGATGGTTCAAGATTGCACAGTTAATGCTTCGGTGACGTCGTCGGAAGTGGTGGTGTCAAGGTGAAATGTCACTCGACGATGCACAACCACGAGTAACGATAAAAACCGGCTAGAAATCCGGCTCGACGGACCAATGTTTTGTACTTACGATTAGTTTACCGCGAGATTTAGGAATACTGGCAATTCAGTATTCCTATGCGAAATTTCTTCAACGGGTTTTATATTTTATATTTTTTAATTTTTTTTATATTTTATTGTTATTACCAAACTAGGCATACATATAATACATTGATATACATTAGTAACAATTAATAGCATTAACAATTCTCAAAAATTTTAAAAGTATTAAATCATTTTATAGTTGAAAATTACAAAATATTTAATTAGATTAAGTTTATTGGACTAGGGAGGAAAGGCGTTTAGGATAATGGGTTTGAATTAGACTCTGGAGATTGTTGGAGAGTAGTGAGCACTCAATGAGTCAAATGTTTTGCAACAAATATTCATTGGCTCGCTGTCTGCATACCTCGTATGATGCTGCTCTTCTATCAGCATGCGCGAATGCCTAGTGGTTCGTGATGTTTCATTCAATTTTATTTTATTAGGTATGTATGGTATGCTAATGGTGCCTCTAACCACGTCAAAAGCGAAGCAGCAAATTATGATTGATCTTCGGGAGGAAAGTGATGTCATATTTAGAATTTGGAGTCTTTGTGCATATGATGGTAAAGTCTGGTAGTTTTTAGGATCATATAAACATCTCAGAGCAAATAACTGAAACTGTTTCTGAACAGATTCAATTCTGTCTATATGCACATCAAAAACAGGGTTCCAAATGAAACATCCATATTCCAGTATGGGGCGGACTAAAGAAAGGTATAAGGTTTTGGTCACCCATATGTTCTTAAATTCCTTCGCACCTAGGATCTTATTAGCTCTGGAAATTATTTCATCGTAATGCAACTTAAGCCGCATCTTTGTATCCAGGATGACACCAAGGTCTTTGACACTATCGACTCTAGCCAGTTTTGTACTGTTCAGGTGATAATCAGCTTTGAAGACTGAATTTTTGCGGGAAAAGGTAATCACCTGACATTTTTCCAAATTCAAATGAAGCTGGTTTATGGAAGACCATTCAAACAGGGAGTTTATCTTGCTTTGAAGGAATAGTGAGTCGTTTTGAGAAGTAATCACATGATACAGTTTTAGATCATCCGCATAAAATAAGTGAGATATATCCGATAAGGATTCCGACAGATCTGTGATGAATATATTAAAAAGAAGAGGACCTTGATGACTCCCTTGAGGTACTCCAGAATAGGCATTTATTTCTTTAGACAAATGTCCCTGAAATTTGATTAATTGGGTTCGGTTTTCTAGGTAAGAATAGAGCCAATCAAGTAATGAGCCAGTGATTCCAAATTTCTGCAACTTCTTACACAGTATTTTGTGGTTGACACGATCGAAAGCTTTACTAAAATTGGTGTATGTAGCATCAATTTGGTGTCCTTTTTCCATTTCACATAGCGTAGTAGACACCATCACGGTGAGGTTAGTCGTTGTCGAGTGATTTTTTCGGAAGCCATGCTGTTGGTTATTAAGGTGAGGCTCTACGATGGGAAATAGTTTTAAGCAGATAATTTTTTCCAATAGTTTCGGAGTGGTCGATAATATAGCAATTTCTCTATAATTTTTAACGGACCCTTTGTCACTGCATTTGTGAATTGGAATCAGATGGGATGATTTCCAGTATGTTGGGAATATTCCTGAGGAGAGAGACTTATTGAAAATAATGCAAAGTGGTAAAAGCAGTTTCTCCTTGCAGTGGAACACAAACCAGGGAGGAAGCAAATCAGGGCCTGGTCCTTTGCTCAAATCAAGCTCCTCAATAGCTTTCAATATTTCTTCTTCAGAAATAAACATCTCGTTAACAAGAGCTGCTGAACATGTGGATGGAGAAGGAGTATAGGACGAGGTGCTATTAGTAGAATAAATAGAATGAAAATGACTCGCGAAAAAATCACAGACTTCTGCAGGCGATGATGATCTTAAGTCACCATATACCATTGACTTGGGTACCCCTTTGATTTACGTTTAGTATTTACGAAGTCATAAAATTTCCTTGGATTCTGGATTATATTCTCTCCAATAGTATTTACATATGATTCATAAGCTTCTCTAGATTTTGATTGAAATTCTTTTGCCAGATGATCATATTTGCTTTTCAATTCATTGCTTACATTGGATCTTTTTTGTATGATTTTATGGAGTTTGTTTCTTTGGTTTCGCAAATATCGTAGGTCCCTATCAAGCCAAGGTTCAGACAATTTGTTTTTTTTCTTAATCCTAGGTACATAACTTTCAACGGCGTCAATGATTATCTTATAGAAACGATCTAACGCATCGTTTATACCTAAAGTTGTAAGTGTACCGGTCCAGTCAATATTACTTAAATAATTATTAATGCCCTGGTAGTCAGCATTATGAAAGTCATATACAATTAAGTTATTGTATGAGAAAGTACAGGTTTCATCAGCATTGGGCAATTCAACAGAGAATGCGTTATGGTGTAGACTATTAGAGAATAAGTTGTCCACATCCCTAGTTGGATTGACCACTACTTCGTCATAAGCATTACTAAAAATAAGATCAAGTCAATTACGATTCTGATTGGGAGTCAAAGCGACCTGCTGCAAATCGTTCCCATACAATGTACTAACAAGGTTGAAGTCGCTGTGATCTAGGAGATTAACTGGAATAAGACACTTATAATCAGGTTCAATGATGAATGTTAAATTTGGTCGATTAAATTCTCCCGCAATTAAAATCTTGTCTTCCTCCTTGATGGATCCCACAAGAGAGGAAATAACACTGCAAACATCATTGTATGTTGCTTCGCTGGATTTGGGTGGAGGCGTATGTATCATCTTTTTTGACTTGCTCCAAGGATACGCCTAATTCTTCGTGGAATCTTAAGTAATGTCCACGAAGGGCATCAACTTCTATTGGAAGACCTTTGCGCTGGATCATTACTTTCAAATTAGTCTTCGTCTTTCCATTGATGCAAGTTGTCTCTGGAGCTTTGTGCAAGTACGCTAGAAAAAGTCTGACGTGTTCATAGACTTTACGGTCTCTAAGCCTTGATAAGATGTATCTGCTTTCTAGATTCACACTAGCGTTGATGGTAGCTTTCACAACCGACGGTATAAGAAAATTTAAAAATGTGCCTTTGGTGTTTGAAGAGTGAATTGTTGAGGTTGGTAGCAGAATGAAAGGTGAAGAGGAAGGAATTTGAACACAACTGTGTACAAAATTCTTATATTTACACGTTTTCTTCGTACCACCAGTTGTTTGGACTGTGGGGGCACATACTTGTGTTGATTTTTCTCCTCGAACAATATTCGGCTGCAGACAATTTTCGTTAGTACTTTCAGATTCCAAGGAAATATGCTTGTTAGTTGTGTTCTTAACACTGGGAGATGGAGGTGCAATTTCCCCAACTATATTCGGAGTTAAATTTTGTGGGATATCCCTAGGATTGGTTTTTTTTATGGTTTGTAGGATAATGGCAGAGTAATATTTATTACAATTTTTATTTGAATTGATTTTACTAGCGGTTCTGGGTTTCTCTCCACTTTTTAAAAACCATATCATACCAGATGAAGACTCCGTTATGCGTTTTTAAATTGGTGAAAAGCCATGCATACCTTTGTGGCACAAAAACTTTGAAGGCACGTCTTCGTTTGTTGCGATGTGGTATATCCTCTACTTAGCATCCATTAATCAGGAAATCCGTTTCAAGTTTTCGCTGAACTCCGCCTGCATTAAGATGATGGGGAACTTTCCTTAAATAGAATAGGTCGCATGATGTTGTGTTTGCTGATGAGTTTCCTGCCTCCAGTTTAGATAATCTGTTGTTCCACTCTTCTTCCGACCAGATAGCTCCTAGCTTGAAGATCTTGGCTGTGGTCATCACTGGAACTGGAGCTGATGGCATAGAGGGATGCACGCTGTGTTTGTGTTTCGACTCTCTGTTTTCCTTCATTTGACTTTCAGGATTGTTGAAAGCTATATGACTTTCAGGATTGTTGAAAGCTATATGACCAGCATCTTTCTCCAGTAGTTTTGCCTCCAAGCTTGAGAACTTTTGATCAATGCTGTCCAGTTTTGTTGTAATGGATTTTATTCAACGAATAAATGTTGAGATTTTCTGTACAAGCACAGAGTTTATTTATAAAGTTTTACATGTAATAGTTACAAATTCGCAAATTCAAATTTAAGTTGCTACTTGAGCCGATAAATTGAATCCCACATTTTCAAAATTTTTACAAACTAGGAAACCTATTAGCGATCACACATTTTTGTAGTGGGAAACTGAACGACTATGATTGGTTAACAAAAAATAGGAAAGGATTTTGCAAAGTACATATTTTCTTTTCCTCTTTTTTCCCCTTTTTTTGTAAAGAGAAACCAGGTAAAAAGGATATGGCGTCGAGGACAGATTCATGATCGGAGGACCCAAGTTAATTGCGGGAAAAAACGCTAATTTTAGAAATACAAAATACTTAATATCCTTTTGTATGTTTTTTTTGTTATAATAGTGAATAGCATATTGCAGACTAAACTGGGAAATTTCCAGGAATTAGGAATTGTTGAAAAATAGACGGAGACGGAACAATCTTTTTGACAGACCTATTTGGTACCACGGTGTAAGTATCGACTTGAACGATACTGTTAAATATCTTATTCTTGATAGGAAATTCACCTTAATAGCGCATATTCTAGACCGCCAACAAAAGAGTAGTTTATTGATTAAATCTTCATACCCATTAATTAATAGAGATTCGCTTTTAATATTAGAAAATAAATTACTGCTGCACAAAACAACATTTCAACCAATGTTGACGTACGGCACCCCAGCTTGTAAAAAATTCAGACCACACAGAACAAGGTACTTAAACTCATTCTAAATCTTCCTTCGTTGCACTTAACTAGCCACCTGCATAAAATATCCGGGCTCGAGACAATTAACGACAGATGCAACAAATTAGTTGCCAGTTTCAAAGTTTCGTGCACCATGCTAAATACTTCTCTCGTCAATACCTTATATACTTAGTAGTTCGTCGTCGGACGGAAGATAAAATTCTTTAGTAAGCCAAGTTTCAATGTTAAATTAAGATAAGTTAGTTTAAGCATAGATATAAGTTTTATCTTATACTCAATCGAGAATTTATCACATATGTAACTGGATTTTTCCCCAAAAATAAAGTGTCGACATCATAAGCTGCATATCATAGAGATGAAAAGACTAATTTAAGCCCGACCACTCAATAAATTTCATATTCTCAAATAAGTATTGTGTTACAGTTTTAATCAAACACACGGTTTTAATCATTAAGTTTTATTAATCCAATAATTACGCCATACGACAGCACTCATTCACGTCTCGCCTTAATCTAGAGTGCCGACTGACTAAACTTTTCTATGACGCACGCCTACACACTCTTGACCCGTTCATACCGCCTATGGCCCTTTTCCAGGGCCAGCGCCATCTCGCCGCTGGTGTAACACTCGGCCATTCTGAAACGAAATTAATGCCCTCATTAATATATTAAATTACGACTCTGGTAGATCTATCAGATCCAGTCGATCCACCTCTTCACTCTCCTCGCCCTCCGCTTCGTGTTCGCCTACTTCGCAATTTGTACTATAATATCGCCTTAACGAATTAATCGCCACAGTCGCCTTAAACCGCTTGTAACCCCGTGCACCCTTAACCGTCTCAATAACATATCTATCATTCGCCATCACCTTACAAACTCTAAAAGGACCATCAAACTTATTCGCCAATTTTTGATTGACGCCTGAATTTGCAAAGTTTGTAGCTCCCCGTCGCCAAAGTACTAAATCGCTCACTCCATATTTAGTTGCAACCTTTCACCGCTTGTCATATCTTGACTTCATTCGCCCTGCACACTTCATAATATTTTCGCCCGCCCGCTTACGATTCGCCCACAGCTGATGATTTAACTGAGATGCAATGCCCTCAAAGTCGTCACTTTGTTGGCTCTCAGGGGTACCTACAAGATCGTCATCCTGCTGGTTCCCTTTGGTGCCCGAAATATTCGCCATTTCGTTCCTCGTCCTAACGCCGGACGGCGCCTCGCCAAGTGCTGGTTCGCTCATCGTGTGGTCTGCTCTTTTGCCTACATTTAGGTCTGCCATCTCAGCACCATGCGCATTCGCCACGCTCGCCGGACTCTCATCAGTCCTCGCCTCGCTAGCTAGCTCGCCAAGCACCAAATCAGCTATCAAACCATTTTGATGTGCAAACATCAAACGTGAAGGAGAGAATTGGGTACTACCATTCACCAAATTATTGAGACCCCACACAATCTCTGGCAGCTTTTCGTCCCATCGACTCTCTGTCTCCGCACTTGTCGCTAACGCCTGTATAATTGTGCGATTCGCCCTTTCGACTTGACCATTCGCCCTCGGGGTTGCGATTGCATTCTGTACATGCCTAATGCCCTTTTCTGCCATAAATTCACTAAATTGCTTACTCGTAAATGCCAATCCACGGTCACTAATAATACGCCTAGGATAACCAAATTCGCCAAATACTTCACGTAATTTTATTACCGCCTCCCTTGATCGTAAAGTTCTAGTAGGTTTCGCCAACACAAATTTAGTGAATCCATCTATTATTATAAGTAAATACGAATTACCGTGTATACTTTTGACGAATGGACCTAAATGATCCACATGCACCGTGTCAAACGGTACGGAACGCCTTTCAATTGGATGCAGATATCCCTCAGCCCGCCCATAATCACCCTTGGCAAATGCGCATCTTAAACAAGCCTTTACATATTTAAGTACAAACCTCCCCATCTTGGGAAACCAATATGTTTCCTTAATAAGCGCCAAACATCTCTCGTATCCGGGATGGCCAATACCATCATGATATTTATTCACCAAGCTAAATTGAGCCATTGCGGGTACATACAATCGTTCGCCGGATAACGTAACTCGATAGAGTCGCTCATCTCTAATTTTATAATTCGCCTTAATATCCTTATCGGCCTTTCCTGACCTAAGCGCCAACAAAATCGCCTGTGCTTTAGTATCCTGCAATTGAGCAGTCATAAACCAATCATCCTCCGAGATGTTTACAATATTCACAGCAACCGACTTGTCACTCAACATAACTACAGAATCATCTATTATGGAATTACGGCTCAATGCATCTACATGCGCCATTCGCCCACCTGGTCGATACTATATTTCCATATCGAACTCTTGAATCGCCAACCACCATCTGGCGATTCTAGGAATCAAATCTCTTTTCAGAAGAGTCGCCCTGACTGATACACAATCAGTCGCAACTTTAAAGTGTATTCCTACTAAATATATGCGAAATCGCCTTATTGATTCGACTATCGCCAATGTCTCTAATTCGTAGCTATGATACATTTGTTCACTTTTACTTGTAGCTCTACTAAAATATTCTACTGGTCGCCAATTAGTGTCGCTCTCACTTTTCTGCATCAGAATACCTCCCAATCCCCATTTACTTGCATCCGTATGCAGTTCAGTAGATCTCTCGCCATCATACATCATGAGTACTGGTCTATCTCCTAAAAGATTCTTCAGTTTCTCAAACGCCTTCTGCTCTTCTTCACTCCATTTCCATTGGGCATCCTTTTTGGTAAGCTCAGTTAATGGTCTCGCCAGTATTGAAAACCCTTGTATGAATTTCCTAAAATAAGAAGTCAGCCCAATAAACTGCCTGACACCATGCACATCTACTGGAGCCGGAAACGCAATAACCGCCTTAACTTTCCTTTTCCCTGGACGAATACCCTCCGCCGAAATTTCATGTCCCAAATACTCTATACTTTCCATCAGAAACGTACACTTATCTAAATTTAGCTTCAGGCCTGCCTGCTCTATCAAGTTTAGTACTCCTTCTAACAATTCTTTTCCCTGAGCTACACTAACCGATGGAATTAATAGATCATCCATATATGCCAACACATGTTCATGCCTTAGCTTTCCTAACATCTTATATATTATTCGCTGAAACACTGCCGGGGAATTTGCCAATCCAAACGGAACTCGTAAATATTCATACTGTCCATCCGGAGTGACAAACGCCGTTTTATGAACCGATTCAGGATGCATTGGTACCTGATGATATCCTTGCGCCAGATCTAAAGTAGTAAAATAGTACTTGTTCGCCAATCTACTAAGCTGATCTGCAATAAGTGGTAACGGATACCGCTCTTTTATAGTTATTGCATTCAACGCCCTATAGTCCACACACATCCGTACCTCGCCCGATTTCTTTGGTACTAGAACAATAGGACTAGCATACGCCGAACTAGATTCCCTAACAATTCCGCTCTCTATAAGTGTCTGAACTTTGTCCCGCACAATCCTTCTTTCAGACATCGCCAACCTGTATGGACGATAATGTACAGTTACATCTGTGGTTAATTTTATTTTCATTTCACCTAATCCCGTTAACCCCACATCGTTTTCAAATGCTGAAAAGCAATGTGCTTTTCTTTTTAATAAATTAAATACTCGTTCCCTATCTTCTATACTAATATCACCTAGCTGCACCTTACTAAAATTTAAACTTTTGAATGTTTCTAAACTACATAGCCTTGCCTCTGTTTCTTCGGAAAATTCCTCGTCGTCTTCCAACTGGTCAGGGTCTATTCTGCCAATGATTCGACCGTTCTTTCAACGAACGTTGCCTCGCCCAACATTTGTCACCGTTAATGCACCAATACTTCCGCATGTTAACAGGCTACCTGGTATCGCCACCAACGCTTCGCCATCTATAAAAGATTTCGCTGGAAAGAACGCCGTTTTACCAGCTGGACCCTGTTTCATTTCCACCATTGCCCATCCGCACGAATGAGGTCGACACTCGAAATCCTCTCGCAGCGTGACTTGAAGTCTTGGTGTTTCCGCCTCTAATTGCACTCGCCGCAGTAATTCGCCCAAATCTTCGTCTTTCACCAATACCGCCTTTTGGTTCCTAACCACCAACGCTACGCCAGGGCTATTAATCGCCCGCTGTCCCAGCAGCAGCTCAATTTGCCCCATGTCACAGTCTGTAACTAACGCCTTGATTTTCAAGTCGACTCCATCCATCGAAGTTCGAAACAATTTGATCCCAACGCCACTGCTTTGCCACCACCGAAGCCGCAAAGAACTACATCTTTCTTTGTTTTGCACACCACCAATTGCAATCGTATAGCGGCCTCCTCTGTTATTATATTTTCGATACTTCCGGTATCAACATAAATCCGCAATGCCTTGCCATTTACATATCCTGTCTGTCTAAATGTTTTATCTGCTGGCTGAATAAGTAAACTCACCTGTTTTTGTTCGCCAGCAAATCCTTTCCGACCACATTCATACGACTTGTGTCCACTGGCCTTACAATTCCAGCATCTATCCACTCTCGCCTTTGGACAGTCTTGACTCATATGGCTGCCTTCCGCCTGACAGTTGTAACATCGGATCGCCAATTGAGAAGTTACTGGTCGCCTTGCGTACGCTTCTCTTGCCGCACCAGCTTTAACAACATTTTTCTTCACCTTGTACGACTCCAACCCCGCTAAAAATTTATTGTACAAAGCTTCAGGTGTTGTATAATTTACCGCATGTGCATTCGCCCGCAATTCCTCCGGTAATCCACGTACGATACACGATACGGAACTTTCGTCTTGAATGCCTACCCGAGCACATAGCGCCAACTTTTCGTGGTAATACGTGGTCATACGCTCCTTCGACAGTTTGCGCCACTGCACTAACTCCTCCAGCATTCCAGCAAAATCGTGCCGCCGTGGAAAAGATGCACCTAACTTCGCCTTCCACTGTATCCACGAGTAGTCATAAGACTCTAACCGCCGATGCCAGGTCCTCGCCGCACCATGTAGCTTCGCCTGCGCGATTATACTTCTGTCGTAATCCGACCACCCATGAATGTCACCAAGCTGATCTATTTTTAGCAACCATCGATCCACATTCATATCAGCATCTTCAGGATTGAACCACTCAACAATATCATCAGCCACACGCATAGTTCGACGGCTACATGCCATCGTTTCACGATCCAATGACTCAGCTCTAGACGCTTTACTTGCAGTTGACGATTCCCTCGTCTCCGCCATTTCCGCAAAAATCAATGCTGCCTGTTGCTGTACCGCCGCCCGGATTTGCACCGCCATCCATCAGTGCCTTTACTGCTGCATTGACATCTGATTTTTCTGCTGACACACTCATTTCCGGTTCCGCTCCCGATATGCCCACGTTCGCTTTTGCCCTTGTCTTACGCGGAGACAGATCTTCCTCTGCGCCCGATAAGTTCTCTTCTGCCGCGATCGACATTTCGTCAACTTTGCTTTAGCTTTTGCACGTACACCTGTTTGAACGCGATCGCCTGTTGCACTCACACCACCATATATTTCGCTCGTTATTTCAACGAAGAAACGCCGTCACTTTTGAATTTCACAAATTTTGCAATTGAAACGCCGAAAAAATCATCTTTCCGACACGTAGACTGATCCCACTTCTGATTTGTTACAGTTTTAATCAAACACACGGTTTTAATCATTAAGTTTTATTAATCCAATAATTACGCCATACGACAGCACTCATTCACGTCTCGCCTTAATCTAGAGTGCCGACTGACTAAACTTTTCTATGACGCACGCCTACGCACTCTTGACCCGTTCATACCGCCTATGGCCCTTTTCCAGGGCCAGCGCCATCTCGCCGCTGGTGTAACAATTGTATTGACCATGTATGAGAAATAAATTAATAGAACTGAATTGAATATAATGCTTTCATTAGCAAATAATTACTCTTCTTTACATTTTTTTTCTATTTTAGGTAAAGTTTCCCTCTTCTGTATTTTAATAAGTGAGATTGAATGAAGAATTTACTTACTTTTGTAGCGTAGCAAATATCCTCCTTTAATTTGTTTGGCGACTGGTCCTGCAAAGAAAGTAAAAAGGATAAAATAGAGTCAAACATATCAATTAAGAAAACCCAGAATCATAAAAATCTGTTTAAAACATTATAAAACCATTCAGCAACTGCTACGGTGGGTACTTTGTTCAAAAGCAAATACAAAATTCTCGGTTCTGTTATTTCAACTCATTCATTTTGGGGTTTCCACTCGAGCACACTTTCTATTGTAGGGCTGTTAGCAACGCAAAACATTTCTGATTGTTCTCTAAACTTTTCCATACTAAAATGACTTCAGCAATTTTAATTAAAGCGTGGCCAAGGCATAAGCGTAAGATATTCCCAACTTGTTGCCTATTCACCAACTTTATCCAGCGAAATAATCGTACGAGCCAGAAAGATTTTGTTATACTCGTTGTTTTGGACAAAGCAGGAAAAAATTTTCAAAGTATAAGTAGAAAATTATGCTGCAGAAATTGCTGGGTAGATATCTGTCTATTTATTGAAAAGATTTGGCTACTATTGGTGTGCCTTATCAGTTCATTGTTGGGTTTCCTGAATTCTTAATGCGATGAAGTTAAGGTATTCATCACAGTTAGTATTGACTTGAAAAGCATTCCTTGAAAAGCTGCTCATAAGCACAAATATCGGTGGTATTGGTATCCATAATCCTACCCGTATGAGCATTACAAAAGAAAGTAGATATTTTTCTATTTATATTTCCCTGCCCCATGCTTAGGATAATAACAAATGAACGAATAAAATAAGCCTTTCACATGAAAACCCACGAAAGCTACTTAATAAAAATTTCCCATCAGCATCAGACAAGCGAAAGTAAGAAAAGAGGAAGATTTACCCGGTCTCAGCCATCCAGGATAACGAAAATTTGAAAATCATTATGTGCATATGGAGGGCAAATGGCGCTATTCTATCTTTCGATATTCGAACGTGTCACGATGCCTCTAGGGTTTTGTAATTGAAATTCTTCGTACAATATGCTGGCAGGTTCTGCCTATACCATCCAACCGCTCGTCATCATCATTGTTATGTTTTTTGCTGTTGGATATCTATTGACGTTTATAAACTTACTGACGAGTTGTAGCTACACGAAATACGGTACGCGTTGAATATTCACGTCATTCCACCTTTCATAACCACAAAAAATGTGAAGACTGTGGAAAATTGGATGCTGGAATTCTCTAGTAAATAATCGTTGCGCACCAATGGGTACCTGAAAGGATCTTTTCAGGTGTTGAGCATCACATGTTGCACATAGAAACGAGTATATTACAACCTTTGGCGCTAGAGAGACAACTCAGAAAGCATCTTGAGCGCTCATAAAATTTTGAAGTGGGTTATGATGGATTTCAATACACAGATAATTGGCTCTTCTTTTATCACTTTGCTATACTCGAGCCAATTATTCGTTGATTACGATTTATTTCGTGCTAGAGTGGTTACTTTTCAATTTATCAGAAGCACCACTGAGCTGGCAATGGTCTAAGAGCTGAGTTGATGTGTAGGTACGTCTTTAGGTTAAGGATAAAAACTACTAGGATAGATAATTATCATAAAGATGTACTTGTAACTATGCATCAGGATTGTGTTAACGTATCACAAAATTATGTTCAAAAATTGGAATTTTTGGGCATATATAAATAGTTATATGGTTATATTTATTATATTTATTACATTTATTCATTCGCCAAACAAGACCCATTTTAAATTAAATTTAACTTAAGTAAAATACCAATACAATAATACAATCTTAATTATGTAGTCGATGAATTGGGGACTTTTAATATTTTGGATTTAAAACAGGACTTGGAAGTGGTTGGGGAATACAGATCGCTAAACTTATTGAATGCCTTACAGCATCTGTTAACCGGCTCATTGTCTGCATAATTGGTGTGGTGTGTACTCGTGGTCAACATGGGAGCGTGTCTCGTGACTCTAATAGGATCGTGAAAGTGCATCTTGTCTGACAAAACAGTAACTTGAACATTGTACCTTATTACGTCAAAAGGTAGACATGCAGACAAAGCGACTCTTCTGGAAGCGAGTGATGTTAGGTTTAATGTTCGAAGTCGATCCTCATAAGATGGTAGATTGTGGAAAGAAGTCGGGTCGTACAGAGATCTTAAAGCAAAGAGTAAAAATTGTTTTTGTACAGACTCAAGCCTACGGTTATAGATGTCGTATCCAGGGTCCCAGACTATGCAGCCGTATTCGAGAATAGGACAGACTAGCGAGGCGAACAAGGATTTTGTGGCCCAAATATTCATGAATTCTTTCGCCCTCCTTTTAATAAAACCCAGCATTTTATAAGCTTTGCACAAAATTTCATCGTAGTGAAGGTTGAATCTGAGTTTGGCGTCTAATACTACGCCAAGGTCTACAACTTTATCAACTCTTCGCAGTTGTGTGTTGTTAATTTCATAGTTATATGTGTCGACATTCCTTTTTCTTGAAAAGCTTATCACGTAACATTTTTCGAGATTTAGTTCAAGATGGTTCATATCGCACCATTGATGGAGGGTGGTTAGTTTGGATTGAAGAAAAGATACATCAGTTAACGATTGTATACTGTGATATAGTTTGAGGTCGTCAGCATAAAAAAGGTGCGAAATATCAGACGACGCTTCCGAAAGATCTGAGATGAAAATATTGAAGAGAAGTGGACCGAGATGACTGCCCTGAGGAACCCCAGAGGCGACATTGATCTCACGCGACGACTGCCCTTGAAACTTGACAAATTGTGTGCGGCCTTTCAAATAAAACTGAATCCAGCTTAGTATTGAACCTGATATGCCGAAGCTACGGAGTTTTTTCAACAAAATTCCATGGTTCACTCTATCAAATGCTTTGCTAAAATCTGTGTATATGGCATCAATCTGATTTCCTTGCTCCATTCTACAAAGAATATCTGACATCAAAGTGGTTAGATTAGTGGTAGTAGATCTGTTTTTACGGAAACCATGTTGCTCTTCATTAAGAAATGGTTCGATAATGGGAGAAATTTTGCTACAAATAATTTTTTCAAACAGTTTTGGCATAGCAGATAAGATAGCAATGCCCCTGTAGTTCACCACAAGCCATTTTTTACCTTTTTAAGGGTTTTGTACTAAAATACAAAACCCTATTGCAATCACGACCTGTGTCCGTCTGTCCGTCCGTCCGTCCGTCCGTCCGTCTGTATGTCACAGCACTTTTTCTCCGAAACTATAGAGGCTACAGGCATGAAACTTTGTGAAAAGGTCAGAAATGGTGACCTCTTGAAAGTTCAAGGGTGGATAAATTTTTCAAAGGGGTTTAAGGGGGGTCTCCCCATATAGGGAGGTGACCCCTCAAAAAAAAATTTTCACCATTGGTAGTCGGGTAGGGTGTCATTGGAAAGGTCTCAATGAGATCTTTTCAAAACAAGTCTTAAAATTGCCTTATGAGTACCGAGGGCGGCAGGGGAAGGGGAAATGTACGAACTTTTCGCGTACCCCCCCCTCGCGATTGGACACCTTCCATCTGAAAAATCTGAAAAAAATCATGAATGTAGGCCTTCATGAGTACAACAACAACAAATACATGAGAAGTCGAAATTCATTCAAATTTGTTAGTGATAGTATGATTTATCGATTTTGTGTTTTCTTGAATAAAATCCAAACGGTACCTTCAAACTCAATAGAATTTATCAAAGAGATGATTATTTATAAGATTGATCTTTTCTGAAGGTTTCATAAAGATCGAATAGTATTTACCGAAGTTATAGCGATTTGAATTTTCCTGTATTACTATGGAGCAATATGCCCTGTTTTACTATGGAAACATATGGCTATGGATCCATATGCGCTTTTTACCGACTTAGACACTGCAGCTTTGCTAGAATTTGCTTGAAAATTTCAGGAGTGATAGGTATCATGAAGATGAGTACATACAATTGAAACAAGTCGAAGAGGCAGGAGAGAGCTCCTAGCAAAAGGGGTTTGTAAACATTCTAGGATTTGAAATAATAGGCCATGAATCGATGATTATAGTACAGAGGAGTGGCCCCTGAAAAAAAATTTCATGAAAGGTAGTCGATATGAGTATCAACTGAAAGTTCTCTATGGGAGCTTTTCAAAGCAGTTCTTAAACTGACAGTTTTTGCTTCATTGGGGGCACAGGGGGGAAAATACATGAAAAATGTGTTTCCTCCCTCACGAATGGACACCCGTGATCTAAAAAATCTAAAAAAATTATCAAAGGAGATGTTTATGGGTATAACTATAAAAAATAACTCAGAAGTCAAAATTCGTTCAACTTTGTTAATAATAGTATGATCCTCGAATTTCACATTTTCTCTAATAAAACCGTCTCTGACATGTTTCTTGATTTTATTCGTTGCTGGTTACTGCATTTTGTAAGTTGAGTACAAAACCCTTCTGACATGAGCATAGGTCTGTCTACCCAACTTGTTTTTTTTTTATCTTAGGTTTGAATGATTCAACGGCGTCAAAGATGATGCTATAAAAGGTGGATAATGCTGTATCCAAGTCTAACGTTGACAAAGTGTCATTCCAATTTACTCGGGATAAAAGACAATTGATTTGATCGTACTTGTCATTACGAAAGTCATATACAATAGTGGAATTGTACGATATAGAATAAGAATTATCAGAAGTGGACTGTTCAACGGTAAAAGCGGAGTGATGAACTGAATTAGAAAACAGATGCTCGTTGTCATCAGTTGAACTGACCACTACTTCGTCGTAAGAGTTAGAGAAAATAAGATCTAGCCATCTGCCATTTTGGTTGGGTATAGGAGCTACTTGCTGCAAATCGTTACTATAAAACGTGCTCATGAGACTGAAATCATTACTATTTAGGAGATTGATAGTAAGAAGGAGGCCGTCTTGTTCAACGACCACTAACTTTAAGTTTGGACGATTAAAGTCATCAGTAATTATAATCTTATCTTCTTCATTTGTAATTGCACCAATTTCAGCAACAATTTGACAAACGTCGTCGTAGACAGTATCGCTAGAATTTTGGGGGACATAAAAAACGACAATATATAAATAAGATCTTCCCAACTTTATTTTAACCACTTTATGCTGGAATAATTTGTATTGCGTGGAATTTACTAGCTCACTCATAAAGGAGTTGTGTACTGCAATTAGAACACCACCTCCTCGTGATTGTCATGTGATGTGACGATCTCCATCGTCTCTGAATATATTCTAGTCACTATCAAGGATCTCTTCGTTAATTTGAGAATCATTCAACCATGTTTCGGAAAGGGTTAGGATATTAAAATAGCACGACTTTGCGTCAAGAAAAAGTTTGTTTAACTTACTACGAATACCACTACAGTTATGGTAAAATAATTTTAAAATCTTCTGATTATTGGGGACGAAAAAATTTACGGTGCTGTTCCCTTGCCCTTTGCAATGACGAGATATGATTTGAACTAACATGTGATGCGTAGGTTTCGAGATCTTTTTTTGCCTGGTTAACGGTGATACCTAGTTCTTCATGGTAGGAAAAATACAGAAGCCGGAGAGCGTCCAGATCAATTGGAAGACCTTCTCTCTGAATCACGATTTTCAGACTTGTTTTCGTTTTCCCATCTATGCAAGTGGTTTCTGATGCCTTGTGCATATATGACAGGTAGAGGCGAAACGATTCGTAAATTTTATTATCTCTAAGTCGAGATATTAAATATCTTTTTTTAGGTCAGCACCCGAAACTATAGTGGCCTTGACTGTAGGCGGCAACAACGGGTCTAAAAAGGATTGGTTGTTATTAGTAGGAGCAAGTGATATGGGCTGTAAAATTGATCCGGACGAATTTGGAATTAAATCCTCTCCGCGCACGAAGTTATTATAAGTGCCCTGTATAGTAGAAGATTTATATATTAAAGAGGAAGCTGCTTCTAAGTTTTGTGCAGTAGACGCCTCTGCGTCTATGACCGTTTCCAGTTGACCATCACTAACACTAATAGAGTGAAGTTTTGGGTCGACAACCGAAGTACTACAGTTATCCGAAGCGTTGAAGGCATTTAAGCGTTTCGAAGGAGAAAATAGGGATTGAGGTTTAGGATTCATGTTAGAAGTTGCTATTGGACCATTAGTAAGGGTAATAGGCTTACATACATACTTAGCGCTACTTTTTTTTTACTGTCCTTGGATCCAGGGCTCACGATTTGATCAATCAATTGCCTGAAAACCATTCCGCACCAGGAACAAATACCATTCTTCTTCTTGAAACTCTCGAAAAGCCAGGCATATCGCGTTGGAATCAAAACTTTGAAGCCACGTCTTTGCTGATTGCGGGAAGGTAGCTGCTCAACTCTGCATCCACTGATAGGAAGGTCATTTTCAATTGTTTTTCAAATTATGGCCTCATTACAAATCCTTCTACTTCCTTTTACATAGAAAGTGCAGAAGTTTGCCTCTTGGTTTAAATCGGCAAGTCTTTTGATGCGATTATCCCACTCTTCTGTTGACCAGAAGTTTCCAAGTTTGTAGATGAACTTGGGGCTTTTTAGACTTGGTGATAGTGGACTACTGGACTGTGTATCAGTTAAACAGGGAACATGCAGCGCGTTGATTTCGGGAAATATTGCGGTTTTTTGAGTTACCGAAAAGCCTTGCACTGTTTCTTCCAAAGAGGCGAATCGTTTATCTAGAACTTCGATTTTCGCTAATACCTCAGAGAAGAGTATTTTTTTTTGTTGTTGCGCTGGTATCTTCATCAATAGATTTTCCAGTAACTCTTTCATGCTGTCTTTGTTCAAGTCTTCAGTACTCGGAATATGAAGATTGGATATTTTCGAAAATTGTGAGTTTGTGCTTGAAGTGATGACTAAACTCGAAAGCATTTATGAACAAAAATCTGAGATGACTAAAATGATGCTTGATGAACGATGTTGCCAGTATAAAATGTCATCCACCGATAGCAATGCCGGTCATATCGCAAAAATTGAAAGTCTCGCAAAGCAATTGAAAGAAAATAGAGAGGCTATAAGTGATAATGCAATTATGACTAAGATTTTAAGTACACTGCCTCTGAAGTACAGTCACTCAATCCCAGCAAGCAAACAATCATTAACGTAACATCCCATTTATTCGATGAGGAAGCCAGCTTGAATGTAGAAGAAATAACGAAACAGCATTATTAGTGGAAAAATAAATTCTAAAGAAGAAAAATTCTCAATATACAAAAACAAAAAACAAATTAAAAGAAAAATCAAATCGTTTTGCTTGCTTTAACTATGGAAAACGCAGTTACTTTACAAAAGATTGCCGTGCTTCCGAACAGAAATATGGAGAGAAAAATATGATGGCATTTAATGTAATACAAGTTGGGTGGACAGACATACGCTCATTTCAGAAGAGTTTTGTACTCATTTTACAAAATGCAGTAACCAGCAACGAATAAACTCACAAAACATGTCAAAGACGATTTTATTGGAGAAAATGTGAAATTCGAGGATCATACTATTATTAACAAAGTTGAACGAATTTTGACCTAGGAGGTATTTGTTATTGTTATACTCATAAATACCTCCCATGATAATTTTTTCAGATTTTTTAGATCAGAGGTGTCCATTCGTGAGGGAGGAAACACTTTTTTCATGTATTTCCCCCCCTGTGCCCCCACTGAAGCAAAAAATGTCAGTTTGAGAACTGTTTTGAAAAGCTCTCATAAAGAACTTCCATTTCATACTCATATCGGCTACCTTTGATGACATTTTTTTTTCAGAGGCCACTCCCTTGTACTGTAATCATCGGTTCATGGCCTATTTTTTCGAATCCTAGAATGGTTACAAAGCCCTTTTGCTAAGAGCTCTCTCCTGCCTTTTTGACTCGTTTCTTCAGTCATTCATTAAATTGAATCAAGTATTCAAAGCATGCACCTTAAACGTTGAAGTTGGGGAAAAATAACAGCCACTATTTTGTTTTACGATTATTGATACCACTAACTGAACCGATTCTCAAAGATATTCATGAAACCTACCATTCGTGAAATTCTTATGCAAATCCTAGCAAAATTGCAGTGTCTAAGTCGGTAAAAAGCGCATATGGGTCCATAGCCATATGTTTTCATAGTAATACAGAGCATATTGTTCCATAGTAATACAGGAAAATTCAAATCGCTATAACTTCGTTAAATACCATTCGATCTTTATGAAAATTTCAGAAAATATCAACCTTATAAATACGGGTACCATTAAGATTTTATTCAAGAAAACGTAAAATCGATAAATCATACTATTACTAACAAAGTTGAGTGAATTTCGACTTCTCATGCATTTGTTGTTGTTGTACTCATTAAGGCCTACATTCATGATTTTTTTCAGATTTTTCGGATAAAACGTGTCCAATCTCGAGAAGGGGGGGGGGGGGGGGTACACGAAATGTTCGTACATTTCCCGTTCTCCTGCCCTCCTCGGTACAGATAAGGCGGTTTTAAGAAAAAATCTCATTAAGACCTTTTCAGTGACACCCTACTCGACTACCAATGGTTCAATTTTTTTTGAGTTGTCACCTCCCTTTATGGGGGAGACCCCCCTTAAACCCCTTTGAAAAATTTTTCCACCCTTGAACTTTCAAGAAGTCACCATTTCTGACCTTTCTACAAAGTTTCATGGCTGTAGCTTCTATAGTTTCTGAGATAAAGTGCTGTGACATACAGACGGACGGACGGACGGACAGACAGACGGACACAGGTCGTGATTGCAGTAGGGCTTTGTATTTCAGTAAAAAACCTTAAAAAAGTGACCGGGAAGACAGTGATGAGGGTAACACATGGATTTTGGACAGCGGTATTTCAGCTCACATACGGGGTTAGTCCCAAAAGTACCTGACCTGACGTATGAATACAGGTAGTTTTAAAAAAACAATTACTGCCATTGGCAATACTCCTTTCAGCAACTTAATGTGAAAAATTTATAACGGTACGTTTATTATTATTTTTTTACAAATATCCAAAGTCTCTCAGTGAATTTGTAAATATTGAAAAAATCGGACATCGTTACGTGATACAATACTTTCATTTGAAAGGTCTAAGTCCAACCATGAATAAAAGTTGACGAGAAGAACTGAGAGAACAAGTTGGAAATATCCTGTGGAGAAGAGGCAACGATATTATTCCAGTGGACAGAAGGAGGGGCAGAAGAGGAGGATTTGAAGGATCTAATGTGTGACCAGAAAGGTTCCGCATTATTCGCCATACTTGTAAATTCAAGTGTATAGTTTGGTCACATTTTTCCGGCATTTTTTTGGCAAACAGTTCGAGTGAAGTTCTAAGAAAAATTTCAACTTAACGGAAGGTTTTTCTATCCCTTTGTTTAACGTTATTTTTTGCTTTGCTTGCTGGTGATATATGGTCTTTTTTAAAGGCATTCATTGAAAAAAAGTGATATCTGGTAGTTATCAAAAAGTTTAAGCTAAACATAGGAGTTATCGGCAGTCCTCGGTGAGTACCTTTGTTTCTCTATATAGTTATTTGATGTGACTTGTGTCTGTATTATAATTAAATATAAAGAAGTAAAGGAAAAATCAAGGGGAAGACAAGAATAAATTGTACCCGGTTTCGCTTGAAATTCATGTGCAGCCAAGCAGAACGGCTACGTGGGCAGGCACCCTTCAAACTCCGGCCCAAATAAGGGTAGTGAAACAAGGGCCTCAAATAAGGCTGCCGCAGAAACACACAACAAAAAGAAAAAAATGCTCGCTCTGAACTACAAAGAATGCAAAGCAAAGGTGAGAAGAAAAAATTTTGCGGAAATAACACGTCGATGGAACAAACCATTAATTCAGTGCAACCTAGCAACAGTGTGCTGGCCATTGTATCCATTAGGTCGCAAAGCACGGTCAATGGCTCGGGAGTAAATGGGGATACAATTAATGCAAATTTAATGCTAAGAGCTAAAAAAACCGATACAATACAGACTTAAACGAGAAGACTTTTTTGGTAATATTCGAAAGAAGATTTAATGGAAAGCTTATTAAACATTCCCCTATCCGTTTCTTATGGATCAACAAGGAAGTTAACTTTTACGTTTCTGACGTTCAGCAGAGTGGCTTGAAGCTTAAAGTTTCCTTTAGGTTGCCAAAGGATGTCAATGACGCAATTGACAACGGCACTTATAAAATACATAACCTGAACATCTTCGTTCCGGGCAATTACATTTACAGATACGGAGTAGTTAGGGATATAGATCTCAATCTAGATCTAACTAAGTTCTTCGAAGTTGCAAAACCATGTAATAGTATCGAAAACGAATTCACTGACATCCAAATTGTGAATGCTGTCAGACTAACTAGAAAAGACCCCAATAATTCTACACAGTACATTCCTATGCAAACGATAAAGATTATCGTCGAAGGAAACACTCTTCCAGATTATTTGAATATCGCATATCATAATAGCAAAGTGGAATATTTCAAAGACAGGCCGAGACAGTGCAGAAACTGTGGAAGATTGGGACACTCCACCCCGTACTGCAAGAATAAAATACATAAATGTCTCAAATACGGATCTACAAAATGCAACGGTGGCTTATGCCAAACAAGATGTCACCTTTGCAATAGCAACGAGTACATGGTCACGGATCAAAACTGCCAAAAATGGCAAAAATATAAACATGACGTAAAAGTTAGTTTATTCCTCAATATGACAAAAAAGGAAACCAGGAACATCATTAAAAGAATGAATACAATAGACTCGACTTAGAATGTCTTGAATTTCTACAACTAAGAAGGGACAAATTCACAAACAAACGTAACCCCTTTGGGGACGTAAGAAAAGTCGTGATAAAACATACTTATGTAGGGATTGCGGCCACATGTCCCAAAAACACGCATCCCACCCAAACTACCCGTAATAATGTATACCCGGCAGCAGAAACTGTACAATTGAATCCAAAATCGGTACACAAAAACTGGCATAAAATTCCAGAAATACAAAGGATCAACGAAGAATTTAAAAAGCAGCAGCAGCTAGCAGGGGAGCGGACTCACACTTGTAAATAATGTTGCAGGAAGAGTGTGGTGCGTGCTGGGTTGCTGGAGAAAATGACGTAAGATGATCAGCCTTCTATTCCTTGGGGAGGGTAACCGCTCAAACACTAAAGGTAAATACCTACTCGAATGAGTTGAGAATCTGAGGAGCAGAATACTGAACGCGGGAACGTATACCTTTAAAAGAATCACGGGATTCAATCCTCACCTGACGTTACCTTGTCAAACGTCCTTTTTAGATGACCAACTGGTGTGAAGTCAAGAACAACCTGTGCAATAGCGGACACTCCCCCATTAAAATTAAATTCAAAATGAATCCTAGCACCTAGCGGCTATGTCGAGATAGGGACAGGATTAGTAAGATATCCCGGCTGGCTATTTCAACGAAAATGTTAAGGACATCAAACCATCAAAAACAACACTAAATGCAAAAAATTACATACACCAACAAATACTGGTGGTCGATCAAAAGAACTAATGAAGATCTGGAGTAGGAAAAATGTGGCTTTTAACAAGTTTAAGCGCTTGAAAACCCTGGAGAACTAGTCTGCCTTAAATGAAGTGAAATATAAGTGGAAAACTACGGTGAGAGGCCAAAAAGAAAGGATAGGAAAATGCTGTCATCAATGCTTGCGTCGACGGAAACACCAAAAAGTTCTGGACTTTTATTAACAATAATAAAAATAGAAACTCAAGTGACCATACTAAGTGTCTCCGTCAGCTAACCGAGAAAAACCGCCCGTATGTCCGGAATGAACAATACCAGGCAGACTTTGAGACCTTGGAGGAGAAGCTGTTTGAATCACCCGTGCTGGCATATCCAAAAACCGGAAAAATGTTTGTAGTTGACACCGATGCGAGCGACGGCAGGATTGGAGCTGTATTCTCCCAGCAGATTGATGACAAAGAGAGAGTCTTCTCGTACTATAGTCCAGTTCCCTTAAAAAGTTAGAGGAACTACTACATGACCAGGAAGGAGCTATTGACTTTCATAGAGGCCACCAAGCACTCCCACAAGTACCTATTTTGCCAAACATTTGTTCTTCGAACAGACCATGCATCGCTGAGATTGCTGCTTAGCTTCAAAAAGCCCGAGGGACAAGTTGCGAGATGGAATGAAAAATTGCAGTCATACGATTACAAAATTGCACATCGAAAGGGCGAAGTTCATGTAAATGCTGACGCCCTATTGCATCGTCCATATCCAGCTCACTGCAAGCATTGCCAATGGCTTGCGGAAAAGGAGCCGAATGTTGATTTGCAAGTGATAACGGCCAAGTTCGATGAAGGTTTGTCATTGGAGGAAATTCGAAATGTCCAGCTAGCCGATGAAGACATCAGACGATTACTCATATGAAAGGAGACAACTGGGCAACCTGAGTGGAAGGACGTTTTGATGCATGGCGCCACCTTGAACAGTTTTTGGGGACAAGGGAACTCCCTGCAGGTGGAGGGTAGTGTACTTAAGCGGAAATAGGAAACGGTAGATGGCAGCTACTATAGAATGCAAACTATACATCCCAAAAGCTGAGTGCACAATGTGGTTATGGAAATGCACGAAGGATCCTCAGGAGTCCACCTTGGTGTTAATAAAACCTTAACAAAATTACAGGAGAGGTTTTAATGGCTCCACAATCGAGAAAACGTTGAGGACTGGTGTTGTAGATGCACAATTTGCGCTTCCATCAAAGGTTTAAAGCGACGACTGAGAGAACAAGTGCAAACGTATAACGTGGAGGTACCTTTGAAAGGATTGCTGTTGACATCGTAGGTCCGTTCATCAATCTGAATGGGGAAATCAATACACGCTGGTTTTGGCCGATTATTTCAGCAAGTGGCCCGAGGTCTACCCCATTCTCAACCAGGAAGCCAGTACCGTAGTCGAAAATCTACGGATCAAGGCCAAAACTTTGAGTCACTAGTTTTTGGCGAAATGTGCCAGCTGCTGAGAATATGAAAAATGAAGACAACATCACTGCATCCCCAACCCGATGGGGTTGTCGAACGTTTCATCGGCACACTCAATAAACACCTGGCCAAGATGGTTGACGAGAACCAAAGGGACTGGAACTGGCACATCGCATTATTATTGATGGTGTATAGAGTTGCTGAACATGCATCGACGGGCGAAGCCCCAGCCAAAGTTACCTTTGGAAATACTATTCGACTGCTGACTGATATAAAGTTCGGAACATCCCCTGAAAAACCCCAAACAATCTCGGAGTACACTAGCGAGGTAAAGCTTGGGCCAGCTACGTCGAACAATGTGAAAACATCTAGAAT
Source organism: Odontomyia ornata (assembly GCA_963969285.1). Lineage (NCBI taxonomy): Eukaryota > Metazoa > Arthropoda > Insecta > Diptera > Stratiomyidae > Odontomyia > Odontomyia ornata. Next base: position 98,352,034 of record OZ017739.1, on the reverse strand, counting down.
CGGCTACTGACTGCATGAAGATGAGGTATGATCTAAAGGCAAATTCTACTGGCTTTCAGCAAGATGACTCAAAGTGGCTACATAACCCACAACGGCAGAAGGGTAGGTCTTCAAAGTTGCAGCACAATTTAGAGGAACCATACCAGGTTACAAAGCGAATCAACGACGTCGTGTACCGCATACAGGAACACCGTAAACCAAGGGCCAAAATGAAAGTCTTGCACCTGGACCATCTTGTCCCATATTAAATCGAGGGAGGCTCAACTATAACTACAACTTTTTGGGGCGAAAAGAACTGAGGTGGGGGCAGTGTTACATGTCCACACAATTCTACAAACTACTGTCGCAATTGCTGTCGCAACTGTTAATGACATTGATTGAAAGAAAGAAACCAAAAAAAGTAAACAATAACTCAAGAGTGTATATTTGGAAAGCACAAGAATGGACCAAGTAGATCCATGATCAATATCTGAAAGTAAATAAGTGACGGCACTGCATCTATACATAATTGCTCAAAGATTTCAGGTGGTTCTGTTCAGAACATTTGCCGATATAAGAGAAATAGATTGAATGACTAGACCCTATATAGAGCCGAGCTGAATGAATGGGGGATATAGTAAAACTGCGATAAGAATAGAGCGCGAATTGAAGGCGATATTAGTTGATAGTGAAGTAAAAGTTTTTCGTGATATATTTGAAGATAGTTGTAACATAAATTGATAGTGCATGTGATAAGTAAATTCAAGTGCAATTTCAGAAAAAGTGAAATTAATTATTGTGGATTCTTAGTAAATAAACTCTTTTAACTTAATTTAAAAGATAGTGCATTTTCACTTACACCCGACATTAAACTTATCGGTCGCGAACCGTAACACACGACAATATTTTACAATCATTTTTCGTCATCGTTTCAGCTCTATAGTCCCTTTTACTCAAAAAACTCGTTCACAAAGTTCGCAAAGAAATCAAAATTGAAAAAAATAGTTAATTTACTAAAATCACCATTTTAATAATAGCATCAATAGACGGGACCTATGGAAAATCGTCTTATTTGCTGGCTTTGCGAGAATTTTCATTCATAATTATGTTTTCCACCCAGTCTAAAACTTGTAACTGTACGATAAGCAACTGCTTTGAGACAGCCATCCTTCTGAGAATAACGATTAAACCCCATTCTATTCAATTAAGGCCGACAAAAATTAATAAAGAAGCAACAAATAAATAGGTCATGTAACTTGCAGATGTTGCTTGGTTGGTGGGTGGGAGGTGGGACTGAAAATGCAAAACACTGAAAACAAATATAAATATCCTCTTGGAAAAAAGAGGTAATTTTGTTTCCAGCAACATGCAACAGCTTTCAACTAGTCCATCGTATCGATTAATTTTTCTGTCATCCATTCCGTTAATATTATCGTCCTGGACGTAATGAATAATTTCCCGGTAAATGCTTTTACGGTGACCCAATTCAATTATTAATTCGATAAAGCTCAATTCACTTCAACTCATTGCCACAAAAGTGATGTAGGAATAATATCTCGAAAACAAATTGATGCATAGCATAAATGATCTAAATAATTTCATAAATGCTAGCAATGGTAGATGCTTTCATTCTAACATATATTTTTTATGCATGAGAGCATGCATACATACTCGTATATGGTTCGAAAATTGGACTATTGAAAGTGAATATAACAGAATTTAACTTTTAATTGGCTCCTAGGCAAATAAAGAGTAACTGTGACCAAACTAGGGAAAATGCACTTAATAAGATATGACATCCGACAAAAATAATACAGAAGACCTAAAAACATTTCATTTTGTTCGTTGTAAATGTGCAAAAGATGGCAGCAAAACTGCCAAAATACGACAAACCCTGAATAATAATTAATATTTTTTTGTGATTAGGGGCTTATGGTTGTTCATGCCCTAAGCGAAGGACTATTTGCAGCGTTAGACAAATAGATTATTCTTTAAGCACCTCCCCTATCCTAGCATAACACTGCTTGCCACATCCATATGAGGTACACTTTTTCCGCTCGATGGATAGCGCCCTCAGATTAGGAAATTCCTTATTCAGCTTGAAAGGATGGAGGAAATAACAATTATTGCCAAAGAGACCTGTCTTCGATCTGCTGCAATACGCCACCAATGATACGTTTATTTATGAGAGGATAGTTCCCCTCATAAAGAAAAACATCTTTGATGGCTTGAGCGCAATGTGCCACACAGGCTCATTTTATTTTTGACAGCAACATCTTACCACCAATGCACTCAGCAAGATACAAATGCTACCTCACCGGCGATGAGAAGAAATTATTACTGGCATTATCTGAGATTTTCAGGGAAAACAAGCAATCAGGAGATCATGCCTTTCCAATTTCATACTAGTAAAACTAAAGGAACCCGTGCCCACTTAGAATTTGCTTCAGGCGATACTCAATCTAACTGATGATACAAGTACGCTACCCGCTCCGAGCTCAGAGGCAGTGTGACATACCCAGCTGCTCGAATTTGCAACTACATTAGTTGCTTCCAGTGGCATTATTTACTTTGAGTACCAGCCCGAAACTTAGAACCGTAACTCCACTCCACTTGCCCCCAACTAGTGTTGATCAAAAAGCAGCTGAAAGCCAGCATCCTCGCAGTGACCTTATCCGACGTTACCCGATTTGATCTTAGGAGTGCTCCTTGATGTACAACACAAAATCAAACCAATGTATTTGACTCTTTTCGTTGACTTGACGATTACATTTACAAATCAAATAGAAGGGTCCTGGGGTCCATATTTCAGTAAATATCACTAACTCTGCCTTCTCTATCGCATACTTAAACCCACGGTTGATCATCCACTCCCCAAACCTTATTCGGCGGTATATTTAATGACTACGATCACTTTACCATCTGCATAGCTGATTAAACCTTCCAAACACACTTGAGCGACTTCCATTCTGAGGTGATTCCTCAATATCCACATTAGGTAACTTGGCACTAGAAAAGATTCTACCAGATCACCGTGAATATTTACCCATCTTTTCGGATAAAGTATCAAAACAAAGAGGATACGCAAAGAAAAGTATTCGAAAGATATATTTCATATTTCTGCATCAAGGTATCCTTGAAGTTTTGAGTTTGTTTGAGTTTGTCTATAATCTATTGTACATAATCGAAGACACACTTCATTTTTCAGTAATTTATGCTTATTACCGATTGACAGGAGGCTTACCTTGTCATGATAGTTACTGGGACATAGCTGAGCTGTAAGCAATCATGATGAGACTTATCGTGGAACAAATCCTCAGCTACGCTTCTTCTAATCCTTGTCGTGGTCGATAGCGTATGTAACCCCTTGCAAACAGATTGTTGAACTTTTCGAGATTCTCTTTACAACTATACTACTATGTAAATGCAGATCGGTACACTACACGTCATGAAGTATGGTTTTTAATTTCATGTGCTTTTTAATAATTATAGTTTGTAGAGCAGGCTTCCAACATCTTTCGTTTCTGGGTAATAAGCACTAAGGGATCTGGAGCTCGGAAGTATATTGCTAACGTCCATAACAGCTCTACTAGAATGCATTTTTCGCCAGAACCAGGCTGGGAAATTCCCCATTCTACTAGCTTAGAATTGACACTATCACCCAACAGAATGAACCTTGCTTTGTTCGGGGCGGCAACCTATTATACATCAATTCTGCGCTAATGGGATGACATAAGCATAAGCTAATTCTTCTTTTCGTAGCACTACAGCATCTCCCGCAGTCATACAATCGGTGGGATCTCCAGTTCGTCGAAAATTTCATATAGCTCATGGTTGTACCGGATTCGCCATTGGTCCCCGTCTAACTTCGCTCCAATTATTTGCCTTAGGACCCGTCGCGCAAAGGCGTTCAATATATTTGCGGATGCTTGGCTTAGGGTGCATGTTTCATACCCATAGCATAACACAGGTCTTATCACAAATTTGTATCCTTGGAGTTTGTTTTCCTGTGTATGCAACTGGTATTCAAGATCGTCAAAATCAATAAAATATTTCATTTGCGAGCTGTATGCTTCGGCGTATTTTGTCTCTTTCATTGCCTGTTTTCGTTATTTTGGCACATAAATACACACATTTGCTAACATTTTCGATACTGTATTCACCAAGTGTGATATTTTGTGTATATTTTGTGCAACGTTGTCATGAGTTTTGTTTTATTCACATTGATTTGTAGCCCTCCTAGTTTTGCTTCGCTGTTGGGTTTCAGGAAGAGTACTTTGGCTGATGTTAATGACCATGACAAAATGTTTTTGTCGTCCGCATAGGCTACTGCTTGTAGTAATGTAGTAATGTTCCTCGTGTATCGACAGGTAGCGTTCTAGTGACGTACTCCAGTGCCAAATTGAATAGCAATGGGGCAAGCTATCCCCTGCTTTAGTCCGATATTTGTGCCAAAGGCATTGGTGAGTTGGTTATTGATGCGGACTTGAGAGATCATCGATGTCGTTGTCATTTTGGTCAGACGGGCAAATTTGGCTGGGATGCCAGAGCAAATCATTATTTGGTACAGTACGTTACAATCAATACTGTCGTATGCTTGCTTAAAGTCAACGAAAATTTGGTGCACGTCTATGTTGAACTCCCAGCATTTTTCAAGTACCTACTTGACTGTGAACAACTGGTCTCTTGTCGATCTACCTACTCTTAAACCAACTTGATACTCCCCAATAATACATAAGCTAATTACTCGAGCCAAATTGGCATGTGCGGAAAATTTTCTGCGTAGTGTAGTTGTTAGAGTGCTCGTCACGTAAGCCGAGGGTTATTGATAACGACATTTTTTTCAAGTGATTCTTGGAACAGACTATAAGCCCGTTCAGTTATGATACATACTTGTTTAAAAATCAGAACGTGTCGCAGTTGGGAGGACTGACATACATGATACTGAGCATATCACCTTCTAAAGTGCCAATACATTCGATCAAGATAATGAGGTACTCTAAGTATCTCTCAGCAAAGGCCTAAAAGAGGCTGTAGTGCCGAAGCAAAAAAAAGTAAATTGGCCGACGAGTTAATGAAACTCAAAGTAAATTCATTACTCAAACGAGGATCAAAACTCCAGTTCGACAAAACCTGACCGTAGATGACTATAATGTTAAAAAAGTGGATAATTTTGTGTATCTTAGAGCCAACCTGAAAAGAACGAAATTTGGTGCCACATAAATGACGAAAATAAACCTTTTACTTCATACTTCCCATTCTTAGGACCAGAGTTGTGCACAGGCAACATAAACTTCGTGTTTACTAACCACTAGTTGAACCTATGCTGTTACATGGAAGTGAAACATAGGGCCTGGCAGGCGAATCTGAAAATGTAGTGGATGTATTTGCATGCAAAGTGCTCCGGTAAATCTACGGACCAGTGAAACAAGGAACAGAGTGGAAATTGCATTAAAATGATGAGTTGTATGAAATATTTGACAAACCACCTGTATCTGCTTGCATATAGTTACGTAAATTCCAATGGACGGGCCATGCAGAAAGAATGGAAGAAAACCGGCTAGCAAAAAGAACATTGCAAGGTAGAGTGGGAAGACCGAGTTCTCAATTGGAAGACATGATATAAGCTGGCAGCAGATCTTTGTTGGGAATGATCAACTAGTCGACGAGCTCACGGAGCCGTGATGATTATAAGAGATTAATTCTGGAGACCAAGGCTCAGCTTGGGCTGTCACGCCCGATATTGTGCTGTTTTACTGGAACAGAGCGAAGACTTCTTTACAATGAGCAGTTGCATAGTCTCTATAACAATCCACCTACGGCAGTTCATAAACTTTTCTCTAAAATGTTAGTCTGCTAAAAAAAACACTAGTGTGGACGTTATTGATTAAAAATTGATAACGTTTTTCCATCCTTATGGACCGCAAATAATCCAATTTAAAATTAAAAAATCTCGTTCCAAATTTCTCGTATGTACCCGTATTTTTAAAAGCAAATAATTATTTTATTGGTCCCACTTGTATTGTAAAATAATTAGTGAATCAAACAATGTCTTCTGAATGTCAAAACTTGTCTCACGCATATATTCCATGAGTTGAGCCCAGAAAAATAGCATATGGTTATTGTTTATTTTCATTTGCTGCCATTTTATTTTTAGCCTCTTGACCTCAATGCTTGAGTTGTCGAGATAATATATCAATGCTTTAAAATATTTCTAAAATTTAAACTAAAACCTTTACACATCTGTAGTGTGTGAGTCCTTTGCGAACATGTATTGACACAGTATCAAGTGCAATTGGTGTTGTGATTGATAAATTTCAATCGTCTAGCTCCTAGCTTCTTACGGCTTGATTTTTTTGAAACTTTCAAAAAGCGTTTTGCATCAGAAAATCTAGTAGTATCGCGTTTAACGCCTTAGATGGTCGGCAATAACGACCGAAAAGCATACGCGTTGTTTAGAATAAAACATATTTTTAACATCTTACGTGTTAGTTCAGTTAGTATAATTGAACACCTGTTTTATTTTAAACTCAATTATTAGCGGTCCATATGAGTGAAAAGAAAAACTACATTAAATTTTAATACAATATGTAGGACATGTGGAGAGAATGGAAGAGCACAGGCTCCCAAGATGACCGGTGAAGGATAGATCCCAAAGGAAATGTCCAGTTGGGAAACCGAGGAAACGATGGGATGCTTCAATTGATGCTGACAGCAAATCCTTGCTTGGGATTTCCAATTGGCGAACGAGGTCATAGAACTACAATTGGGAGCGACTACTCTTGGCGGTCTTGGAGGCCCGAATTGAAGCTATGAAATAAATGATGATGAATCACTGAAGACCATCATAAATAAACACATAATCTACACAAAAACCATTGTTCAAAGTATTACCTTTTAACTTACCTAGATGGCGATAGTACCAAATTGGCTGTGGAACCATTCTATCCATTGCTTATATATAAGCAACAGGCTATCTTCTTTCTGTTGAAAACCATGGATCTGTAGTATACTTGTACAACTTCTGCTTCTCTTCTTACTTTTGACAAATTGATATTTTTCGGTTTCGAATTCATCTTGTTTTTGTGGTGATTACAAAGATTGTTAAATTAAATTTAAATGCGTGTTCAGTTATCGAATTACAGAAACAACCCCTAAACCCAAAGATATTATCAATTTATGGGCCCAGTTAGTTCCACGTTTATGAAACCCAGCCAAGTTACGCGATATTTTGAGTACTTGAATTACTTCCATGTGGGTTTACATGATATTTTTTGACTGTTTGAGTTCGTCCAGCTCTAAAATGTAATGCTTAAAAGATATCAAGCAACCGTAAGGAGCGGAAGATTGACCAACTTGTGAAGATTGAGTTCTGGATGTGCTGGAGCGGTATATTGGCGTCGGTATCGCTGAGAGAAGAACTCAGAAACTTGAATTATTGGATCCTCCAACCAAAGATAAAATGACCAAGCTCAGTTCAGCCAAGTATCAGCTCAAGTAAAAATTATCATTTTCCAGTGCATAAGTGATGCATACTAATTTATTTCAGGTAGATCGTCTGCTAAGAGAGCATGGTACATTTGGTTGAACAGTTTAATAATGAATTAGAAGATCATTTCTTTCATCTGTGTCTTGATTTTTTCAATCTGGAATGGGGTGCTTGCAAAATGCCCCGTTTTTGCCATCGCAAGTGAAAAATCAACGTCGTGAATTTGCTGCTGGCCCAAAAACGGATAAGATAGACTTAGTCAAGATACTTTTCATTTTAAAAGTTTCGCTCATCTTACCTAAGCATTTTGAGTAGTTCAAGTCAAACTATTTATCCATGAAAGCATGAAAACAAATGAAACCAAGTAGGGCGTCAGCGCTAATTCTGAATGAATATGATGAACTGGTTCAACTTCTACAAGCTTTTTTCTGTGAACTTACATCGAATGGTCAAAGCGGCAAAATTTGGTGTTTCTAGCTTAAGTAGTTTGCGAGAAAAGTGCTGTGACACACGGACGGACAGATGGAAAGACAGGTCGCGATTTTAGTAGGGTTTTGTAAAATTATATAACAAAACCCTAAACAGTCGTAAATTTTTAACATAATATTTTTGGTTGCCATTTCACTAAATATTTAATACTTTTTCTCTGTCTAGAATGGAACGCCGGTTTGAACGAGATTTGGCAAATTAATTGATCAGACCCTAAGACACAAATATTTTAAAAAACCCAAAATGGCAGCTCCGAAAGGTTAGAAAGCAAGCGCAATCCGCTAAGTTGGTAGCAACTGAAATAATGAATACTTTTCATGCAAACGTTTTAAATGGCTTAATTTGGAAGTATTTATACAACAGACCTTTTTTCGAGTATTTTGAAAGATTTTTAAAATACCCTACTGAAATCGTGACCTGTCTGTCCGTCCCGTCTCTCTATCTGCTCATACGTCACAGCAAGCTTTCTCGCAAACCACATAAACTAGAGTGATGAAGCTTTTTACATAGGTCAAAAGACTCTTACAAATTTTTTCCCAAAGGTAGCCAAAATGGGTGGCAAATAAAAGGTTTTGATGAAAACTTTTCAAAACAGGTCCTAAACAAGTGGCATCTGCAAGGAGAGGTGCAGAGTGAGGGAAAATGTACGAAAAACTCGTATCCTGTCCCCTCACAATTGGACATCTTTGGACAGGAAAATCTGGAAAGTAGGTCTTTATGAGTACAAGGCTAACAAATAACTCAGATGTGAAAATTTTATCAACTTTGTAAATATTGAAATATTTTATGAATTTTACGTTTTCATACACAAAATCGAAAGGTGACCCTTAAATTTGCTAAAAATTTGTATCTCAATTTTCTGATGTAAAACGCATTCTGAATATTTCAGAAAAATCAAACAGTAAACAGCTAAAATAAAGACGATTAAAATTTATCAATTGAAACAACAATTACACATGATACTGTGTAAATATACGTTTGCAAAGGACCCAAACACTACTGATGTGTAAGGGTTTTGATGAAAATTTGAGGAATATTTTAAAACATTGATATGTTATCATGACTACTGAAACATTGAGGTCAGCAGGCTTGATACAAAATGGCGGAAAATTAAAATACATAATAACGATATGTCGTTTTTCCGAGCTCAATTCATGTGAGCCAAGTTTTGATATCCAGAATACCTTATTTGATTTACTAATCATTTCGCAATACTTTTCTGACAGGAGGACTCTCCTGCTACTTTTACTTATCCTTAATTACATCGGGTGTTGCCCAGGGATCTATCCTTGGTCCGGACGTGTGGAACGTGTCTTACGACGGGCTACTGAGACTTGAGATGCCAGATGAGTCGCGCTTGGTCGGCTATGCGGATGATGTTGCGGCTCTGGTCGCCGGACGCACCGTTGAACAAGCGCAACTTAGGCTAGGTAGGCTAATGCGCCGAGTGAGGGACTGGATGACTGCTCGCGGGCCCAGTTTAGCATTGGAGAAAACCCGAAGTGGTCATCTTGACAAAAAAGAGAATCCATAGAGTAAGGATGATCAGTATTGGAGATATACAAATCGAATCGAAGCCAGCGGTGAAGTACTTAGGGCTACTGATCGACTCGAAGATGAGTTTCTCTGAGCAAATCAGGCCACGGCTGAAAAGGCTGCTTCGGGAATATTGGCCCTGAGTCGACTTATGGCCAACGTAGGGGGACCCAGCCCATCAAGAAGACGCCTCTTGATGAGTGCTGTAGGGTCAGTACTACTATACGGAGCAGAGGTATGGGGCGACGCTCTCAGCAAGGAGGTATACCGTAAACGATTGGCACAGGTACAGAGAAGAGGAGCACTGAGAATTGCATCTTCGTATTCAACAGTCTCCGACTCGGCGGTGAGAGTGATTGTAGGCGTGATACCTGTCGCCCTCCTTGCTAGAGAGCGCCACGCTATTTACCTGCGCCGAAACGAGGATGCGAGGGAGATGGTTGTCCGCGAGGAGAGACAACGCTCGCTCAACAATTGGCAGCAGTCTTGGAGGAATTGCACGAAGGGAAGGTGGACTGCGCGCCTCATCCCGGATGTGAGACCGTGGCTAAATCGAAGGCATGGTGAGACTGACTTCTATCTGACCCAGCTTTTGAGCGGGCACGGGTGTTTTCAGTCTTACCTGCATAAGATCGGTAAGTCACGGTCTCCTGACTGTCGGTTCTGCCCAGGAGAGGAGGACAATGCCTGTCACACATTTTTTGCGTGTACCAAATGGGCCAGGCTGCGAAGGGAACTCTACAGAGAGACGAGAGAGCTCACCCCGGATAATATAGTTGCGGTGATGCTCGAATCGGTTGACAAATGGAACCAGGTGGCACATTATGCTCGGGCAGTCCTAAAATATAAAAGGGACTCGCAGCAGCCGGAGGTGCTGGGGCTGGGGGATCGCTCTTCTGGCATTTCCTCTTTCCCTCTCCTCTCCCGCTAGGAAAGGGACTCCCCAGCTTGAAGGCGACCCACGACGTAACAAAACGAGACCTGGCCCGAAGTAATGTGTCAAACGGTTCCAGGCTAGGTTCTCAGATTGACAGGGGAGGTGTTTAGTGGGTAGTCCAAGGGTATCCTCCATGGGAGTCCCACACTGCCAGACTCGGCGGGCGTAAATGCCTTCACCTCCCTACTACAAAAAAAAATTGTGCTGGACATTCAAAAAGATGATTATATGCTTTTAAAACTAAGGTTGCGTATGAGAAATTTGCCTTTCCGGCTGGTATTCCCAACGGGATTTTACTCGTAAATTGGCAGAGGTCTGCCCGGCGTAACTGAAGATAACCAAACTTTTCCGCTTTGAGGTCACATGGATAAGCATTAAATTGAATCCTGGTTTCATTCTGAATTGAAAATTAAGGAGCGAATAGACAATAAAATCTGCAAGCCATGTTATTTTAGTAAGGCACACCGTTTGCCATCTGGAACTCGAAAAATCTTCGCACCCTGGCGATTTGTTATCCAATGATGAGTGGAGATTATTCGACCCAGTTTTCAGTGGATCTTGCTACTTGATCGTCATCAAGGATCATTACTACGGGTATCGCTTCTACATTGTAACACGCGAAAATGACACTTTCAAAGAAGCCTCTCGTGAAGTGCTGACAAAAGCTCATACGCGAGGTCACACCATTAAGGAGTTCCACAGTAACAACGGCGGTGAATTTGGCAATATTGAGGTGCTCGAGGTCCTAAAGGTTTATTGCGTAAACCCGAGAAGGACTATTCCATACGAACTGGAGCAGAGAGGATTAGTGAAATAGAAGGATAGAACAATCGTAGAAATGGCTACACATTCAAACGTGCGAATCCTGACAACGGCAGGCCACGTCTTTAACGAGTAGGAAAATCAAGCTCTGGTTTGGTCAGAAACCAAGGATCAAACATTTTCGTGCTGTGAGCTCAAAGTACTTTGTTCATTTTCCTGTACAGATGAGCCGTAAAGTAAACGCCAACGCAGTGGTTGGCTATGATTGGGGTAGGTGTTATCAAATTTATATTCCCGAAGAGCAAAATGTTGTCGTTTCACCCAACTTCATCTTTCACGGAAAAGTCGATAACTGTGATCGTATGGAGAAGTAAGTAAGAAGAAACTCCCAAAATGCAAAATGATCAGATGGACAAGAAAAAAGCTACCATTGTGCCTAGATCTGACTGAGATGCACTCAACAAGTTTAAGCGATAATTCCAGTATCCATTGCAGTTAAACTGTGAGGCTAAAGACCAAGCTACATGAAATACTATGCTAACTTCGCAAACGATTTTCTCATAGAAAACGAGCCAAATAACTCCAATGAAGCTGTCGAAAGTGAGGGTAATAATAAATGAAAATCAGCTTTGGACACCAAAAGCAAGACAATGCAAAAGAACGATTCATGAGGACTAACTGAATTCTCTCCTGGCAAGAAGGCAATAAACAACAACCCGGTCTATTGTCTCAAGCACAATCCTGACAGAAATACTAACAAGTCTCATCCGAGATTGTTCATCAAAGGATGTGTTTAATGATCCGGTATTGACTTTGCAAAGACCTCCAATTCTTTTGTGCGTTTGGATATGATTGGGTCACTGGTGTCCATTGCAGCTGCTGAGAAGATGCTTCTACAGCAATGTTCTTACATGGCGATGCTGAGGAAGAAACCTTCATGGAGCAGCCCGAGGAGCGCACTGAGGGGACAATTTGTGTTTTTTACCTAAAATAAAGCATATATGGCCTCAAGTAGGCTCCCCGCTGCTGGAACAAAACGTTCAACGACTTCATGATTGGACTTGGATTTCAACCTACACCAGAAGGGAAAATTATACTCTCATTTTATGTCGATGGTGAATTCGTGGAGAGAACCAGTCAGATTGAAATTAACTCGTTCGTTGAACAGTAACATTTTCGATTCAAAATTGTTGCGAAGAAAATATCCCATTTTCTTAGACTTAAAATTCCTCAACGCGGTTGATCAATCAGCGTATAAAAAAAAATTCTTACCTGCTTCAAGAATCAGGATGTAAGCCAGTTTGCATTCACATGGAGAAGCTGAGTGCTCATGGGCCGGGAAATGCATCTAGGTTTCTAATTCGTTCAGTTCCTGAGGTCCTACCCTATGTAGGCCATGGAGCTCGTTTCGACATCACCTTTGGTGTGAATGAGTCAACTAGAGAATTCCACCAATGAGGATATAGTACGAGCATAAACGGTTTTACGCTACCTACAAGGCACTTATGACAAAATACGTATCTTTGAGTGCTATACCAATGCTGGCTGTCCTGCTACAATGCGCTCTACCAGTGAAGTTATGGTACAGCATTCACTGGACTTGCCACCGTCAAGAAATAGTTACAGGCTCTACTTGCAAAGCGGAAATAGTTGCAGCTATCCTTGTTTCAAGGGAGATCGTTTTAATGTTTTGGCTATTTAAGGAGCTAACTGGCTTACCTGCTTTTTCTATTCTCAGGATTAACAACAAATCAGCAAAGAAACTCTCTAAGATTCCGGATTTCATTTTTCTTTTTTACATCAAGCGCATTCAGCGAAAACACCTTTTTATCTGTGATCGGCTCAAGAAAGAAATGCGGTCAGTTGAACATGTAGGGACCTAGCATCAACTCGCGGAAAAGCTTTTTCCTTGTCTCTGAACTCAAACTCACTGCAAATTTTGGTTTGGAGTGAGCTACCTTTGACTAGCAAATATGGGAAAGTGTTGAAAATCAGGGATCTGCAGTTGCTAGCCATAAGTTTTTTAGTTGCCAGCGCTGTTATAACCAATATGGAGCTTTTACTTCTCGTCTCTCTTGAAAATGTATATTCTTTTATTCTGCAACTGTTTTTGGTATTTCTGGTAATTTAAATCCCAAACTCTAAAACCAAAAATATCAGCACGTTCTTCCTCACAATATGTTCTAGTTTTCTTATGCGATTGTACTGCTGGGCAATTTTTCTGCAGGACCTGATTAATATTTTAGCTTATGCCTTACTTAGTGCCTGCTTAAGTACTGTAAACACTTGGCGGTTCTTATGACAACACGATTGCCGTGAAATCTGGCCAAAAGCAAAGCATTCATAGCATTAACAAAAAGCTACCATTTGGTGAGTTCTGTAGAATATGGCATTTCCTTAGTTAAAAGTTGCTCAGCATACTTTTCTGGGAAGTTCACCTTTTTTTTGTTTGATTAATTGACGACGTCAATCTTACTCTGAAGCTGTTGCTTCAAGGGGGTTCGCCTAATAGTCTCTTCTACTTCAACAATATCTGCAACATATTCTGTGTCTTTTCCTTCCAGCAGCACCACTGGCTACTATGCTGAAATTACTGCTTTTGTTTCTTACCGATCTTTCACTGCATTTGTAAATGAGCCCTATTTGTGGATTTCGAATTGAGACTGTTGGAGTACCCGCAAGCATAATTTGTTCATAAGTGGTGAATCGTCAACTGATATGAATGAGTTTGAAGTTTATGGTATGAGTAGTCTTTGCTCGAATTAATGGAACGATAAACTTTTAAATCATCACTGTAAAGAAGATAATTAGACGACAGGCATTAGGGAAGATCATTAATGGAAATTTTAAACAGCAAACGGCCTAAAATTGATCCTTGAGGAACACGGGATTTCAGACTAAATGAGGCCGACAAAAAAAAATTATTCCATGCAACGGTGCAGGAGCAATGGAATAAGAAGGATAAGATTCAAGAGAAGATTGAGTCAGAAACTCGGATCAATCGGAGTTTGCTAGCCAGAAGGCCATGATCAACACTGTTAAAGGCTTTAGCAAGATCGGTGTGTATGACATCAACTTGTTGGCTCTTGTCAAAAGCAAGAGAGATGGTATTCATAAGTTCTAACAAATTAGCTATTGTCAAAAAACCTTTAATAAAGCCATGTTATTCATTTGCAAACAGGATACTTATGGCATCATATATTTTGTTGTGGAAAATTTACTCAAAAAGCTGGCCAAAACAAGACAGTAAAGAAATGGGACGATAGTTCGAGATTTCACTACGATCTCTGGAGTTATGCATCGGGAAGATGTTAGCATGCTTCCAGACGTCGGGAAAACAGGAGAAAGATAGGATAATATTGAAAATAATTGATAATGGGGAGATAATGAAGAAGATAATGACTTTACGAACAGATTTGTTATTCCATCAATAACAAATCTTTTGACATTAATGGACCAGCAATAATGTCAAAAGTGAGCATGACTCTTTCAAATTCCGATGGAGAAGTCATGATAGAATGCACAATAGGGGGAGGAGAAGGATACGATGAGGATATAGTGGGGTTTGAAGCCTTAAATGTAAAGGAAAAAAAATTGAGCAAAAAGGTCACAGATAGCTTGCCCATCAGAAGCTTGGCATTTATACCATGAGAAGATATTAGGGTTATGGGATGTTGTTTTAGGGAGCGGATATATGTCTGGAACTGGACTGCTGCTATGTCTGGACTGCTTTAAATTCCGTGATAATTTGTTTGAGCTTATTGTTTACGATAAATGCCAATCCACATTCACGGTCGACCGCTGACTTGCCACTCGTGAAGACCATACAGGTATGCTTTTGCATGTAATTTACATCGTTACAAAGCAAATGAGTTTTTTCGCACTGCAAGTATATTGACCTTATATTTTTAATCTTGTTCAGTAGTAGTTGTAGTGAACTTGACATACATAAAGATCGAATGTTTCATATTCCTAAAGAGTAGCCCATTTTCCGATGCGAGTGCCGTTGCCGTTTATTTGATCCAATCCAAGGCTGATATTTTTCTGCAAGATTCTGACTTGTAAATACAAACGATTTTATACGCTTGTGTGTCGAATATTGGAAACAAGGGTATTCTGAAATGAGCTAAGTGTTTAACTAATGTTAAATAGGAACGACGTTAACGGCACATCGAACGACATTACAGCACATTGAGCATGCTACTAAGAATGACAAAAATGACGACGAATGCTACGACAGTAAAGACGGATGAAAAAAGGAGGACAATGGAGAGCCTTGTCCAAACAGAGAGTCTTGCCGCATTCGGGCGCAGCTAAAACAAACAAAAAATTATTTGCACGATTGAGCGTCCTAAAAAAGAAGGGGGAGGAGGCGAGTTCTGCAGGATGCGTGAGCGGTAAAAAAAATATATAAAGAATATCTAGAAATTAATAATTGCTGCTGCAATCGCGACTGAAGCGACTAAAGCAAGGGTTTTAAATTTCGAAACAAACCCTACAGAGAAAACATCGAGCAGTGCAATCATCTTGGGCAGATCAGAAAAAGAACAGATTGGAAAATGCATTGTTGCTAACTGCAATACAACACCCGCACCTTTGCAAAGCGATCCGAAATGTATTTTAGAAGGTGGAGGAGCTGCTTGCTTGAATATGTGGAAATAGTCGCGGGCAGGGGAACAACCAAAGATCAAGCTCCCTAAATGCGCGGTAGTCTTCTCAACGCCTAATAACAGCAAAAGATTGGTTTGCAGCCAAATTAAAAAGGATTGGAAAAGGCGAGAAGAGACAAGGAGGAGCCAACAAAGGTTTAGGTCCCATTGGAGGAAGACATCTAGGCAGCGCCATCTAAAGCAGTTAAAATTCACCCAAAAAGCAGCAAAAATGCTACCCCAGGAACAGAAAAAAAGAAAGCCTAAACAATCGGAAAACATAGAATCCCAGAATTTGGCTCAGGAGAAGAAAAATAAGAAGTGGCGCCAAGGTATTGGGCAGGCAATGCGGGTCAAAGCCACCACGTTATATTGTATGCAGATATTCTGCGAGAGATTAAGGGAGCAGTAAAACCTGAAGAGAAACAATCTGCAATGAAAATCGTACGGCTGACTTGTTCGGGTGACCTACTGGTGGAGTTTGGACCAGAAGCCCCTAAAGAAGATGCATTTCGTGGTGTGAACGAAAATGTCCTTGAAGAGAAGGCAACTGAGGCAACAGTCGCCTTCTCTTCAAGGACATTTTCCAGGACTGTACTCAAAATAAGAGGTGTTGGTTGTGTTGTGGATTAACCTGAGATAGAAAATGCTTTAAACCAAGATTTTCCTAGATTTAGCAGAGTTAAAATCAGACTTACCAATTCAAATAATAGAGGTCATGCATGGCTATTGTCGACAACTTAAAAAAATATGCCGTACAGATGATAGAAAAAGAAAAAACAAAATCAGAATCAGTTGAGTTATTTGTTGGATAAAGCGAAGAGCAATCCCTCTCCAATGTTTCAGGTGCCTTTGATACAAGTATACTGCAAGGGAGTCTGAAGAATCTACAGGAGACTCCTGCGCAACAATTGCGGTGAAACAGGGGATGAAAAGAAAGAGTGCACAGAAGAGACACACAGCTTCCTCTGATGCTGACCCATGGCCAGAGGATTTGAACTACGTGCCGGGTACAGGCGAATGCCGGATTTTCCAGAAAACCCTAACCAAATCCAAAGTACTTCTGTAGAGAGCAGTATTCTGCAGATTAAACTACATCAGAGCACACTGGCTAAAAATCTACTCATTTAGTTTGCGAGACAATCAAGCTGATTTGCTTCGACTCACCAAACAACAAAACAACCAGTGCTACCAAACATGGTATCCTGATAAATCTGGTACTGTCACTATCTGGGCTCGGAACAATGCTGATTTCCTAGTGGTGAGCTATGGGTGGAAAGATGATTTCGTGTGGGTTTAAGGTAAAGGAACCATACCCAATGTGATATTCACCTCGGAGTCCCTAGTACGGTGAGTGCACAAGTGGAGATTATTAGAGGACTATTCAGCCAGAGAGGTTCGTCGTCTCAACGCTCATACTCTCGACCTTCCACGATTGAGTGGAACGTTGGGAGGAAGGAAGTCGAGAGGTTGTCGAGATACTTATGACAGGTGCATCGTTGCTGGAAGATTCACAGAGGACTAAAGAGCTTGCAGCTCATGACGTGATGAACTCAATTTTGAGCATCACCACGCCTCTTTGCAGCGCTTCAATGTCCCATCGGAGACTCCAGCACAACAAGCCCCCAGTGTACTGTTGGTTGACTAAAATTGTTAAGAAACAAGGGGGGTGTCACAAGCTTCGACGCGAATCTTAATGGGCATGGAACTGTGATGAAGCAAGCAACCGATTAGCAACATATAAGCTAACTAGAAAATACGTTCGCAAAATAATTAACAGTAGTAAGGATCGTTACCAGCAAGATATAGTGGGCAATGTGAGCAGGGATCCCTAGGCTTTAGCTACAATGTGGTTATATGGTAGCTTGGTGCTCTATGTAAGTGCTTCATATTGAAGCATAAAATATATTTTGGATACGCTGAAAACTCCTTTTCAATATCCAGAATATCTTATTTGGCTTTTGAGGGGCTACCTAAAAGACCGAAGCCTACTTTATGATACGATGCGGGGTCGACAAAGGATGAAAGCTACATGGAATGTTGATGAAGGATCCGTTTTTGGTCCAGATCTATTGAGCATTCAAAGTATGCCAATTAGGCAATGAGAGTAATTTTATTGCCGCGCTTATGGTAAACCTGCGACCTTGAAATTCCCTTTTCCTTCGTCGGCATCCTTTCCCTTTCTGTTGATATATTTACCATCGCTCCAACTTGTTTAGTTCGCCTGCTGTGTCGTGTTGAAAAGACGTATGTTGGTGGTGCTCGTCACGAAAATGGAGAAACCAAATCATATTTTGCACCAGATTGGGCGAAAAATCTTCGGAAATGTACGCTAAAATTATAAAAGTGTATGGTGATAGTGCTCTCAGTCATGTCCAGGTGTTTTGATGGCATAAAGTGTTTAAGGAGGGCCGTGAAAGCGTGGAAGACGAGGCACGGAGCGAGAGACCAGTTGAGGTGCGGACTGACGTGAATGCGCAACGTGTGCGCACCTTAACCCGTGAAGATTGGCGTTTAACAGTTCGAATGTTGGCCTCAGAACTGGGTATGAATTGTGAAATAGCCAGACAAATTTTAACCGAAGATTTTGGGATGAAAAAGTTGTGCGCGAAGATGGTTCCAAAGAACTTTTCTGAGGAGCAAAAGCAGCATCGAATGGCCGTCGCAGAAGACTATTTGGAACAAGTGGAAAACAACCCCACACTGCTTGCTCGAGTCATTTCAGGCAATGAAAGTTGATTTTTTCAATACGACCCCGAAACCAAACACCAAAGCTCTCAATAGTTGTCTCCGCACACCTCCTGCCCGAAAAAAGCTCGCATGAGCAAGTCAAAGGTGAAAATGATGATTATCGCCTTTTCTGATAGCGTAGAATCGTCTACAAAGAATCTGTTCCAGCGGGGCAAACTGTAAATCAAGTCTACTATCGCTAAGTACTCGGAAGATTGCGAAAACGAGTCAACAGGGTGTGCCCAGACAATGCTCGTGACTGGATCCTTGATCAAGACAACGCACCGTGCCACACCGCCCTCAGCCTGTCCCAGTATTTGCCCTCTAAAGAGATCGCCGTGACTTCCATTTTGAGTCGATTACGGACATCCACGCAGCCGTAACGAGAGTACCCGTGGACATCCCAGTCGAAGCGTTCCAGAAATGTTACGAAGCATAGAAAACGCGCTGGAATCGTTGTATAGCTGCCCAAGGGGACTTCTTTGAAGAGGATGGCAGAGTTGTAGAATAATTTTTAAATATACGGTTTTCATGGAATCATCATTACTTAATTGTCACACCTCGTATCTTACCATGTACTAATGAGACTAGGACTGCCGGATGTATTACTAGTTGCTGGGTACACTGTTAAACAGGTGCAAATTGCCCTAGGTATGCTAATACACCAGATGAGAGACTAGATGACTGTTTGCAGCTTCAGTGTAGCATTGCGTAAAATCAAAGTGGTGCTCCTGATAAAGAAGAGAATCCCCAGAGTAAGGATGATCAGTATCGGGGAAGTACTGATTGAATAGTAACTATTTCTAAAATACCGGGGGTTAATAATTGACTTGGAGATGAGTTTCTCTGAATAATTGGCCAACGTAGGTAGAATGTGACTTTTGATGAATGCTATTGATTCAGTACTTCCGTATGGCGCAGAAATAAGGCGCAACACTCTCAGCAGGTAGCTTTGCCGGAAACACTTGGCACAGGTACAGAGAAGAGGAGCATTGAGGATTGAATCTTCAAATTGAGCAGTCTCTGATTCGGCGGTGCTAGTTAGTGCAGGCGTGATGCCCATCGCCATCTTTGCTGGAGAGAACCGTACTATACACGTGTGTCAAAACGAAGACACAAGAGATAAAGTTGCCTGCAAGGGGAGACAATGCTCACAGAGTGATTGGCAGCAGCACTGGGTGAATAGCTGGAAGGGATGGTGGACTCTATGCCTCATCCCTGATCTGAGAATGTGGCTTAATCGAACGGAGGGTGAGACTGACTTCTACCTGAACCAGCTCTTATGCGGGTATGGATGTTTTCAGTCTTAGTGAGAAAAGATTGGTTAAGCCCAACTGCAGGTTTTGCGAAGGGAAGCAAGATGAAGCCAGGTACACATTTTTTCCATGTGAAACATGGGACAAGCTGCACCGGAACCTCTGCAAGGAAACAAGAGAAGTCTCCCCGGATGGTTTGATCGGTTGACAAATGGAACCATGAGGCACATTATGCTCGGGCAGCTCCAAAGGACAAAAAGGACTCATAGCGTGGGAGGTTGGAGCTGGGGAATCATTTTTTAGCAATCCTCTTCCTTCCTCCCCCGCCACTAGGGGAGGGATCCCCCAACTTGAAGGTGCCCTACGGCGTAGCGGAACGAGGCTTAGCCAGAAGTAAAGTGTTTCACGGTTCCAGGTTCTCAGATTCAACAGGGAGGTGTTTAGTGTGTAGCTCAGAAGTCTTGCGCATCTAGGAGCCTCATACTTAGTGCGTAAACAGCCTTCGACTCACAACCAATCAAAAAAGAAATGGGAATTTGAAAATAATGGTCACAATTTCGTAAAACCACGAGTAATATTTTATTTTTTAACATCATCTAATACAAAAGTTGAATAAGGCGATTAATATTCGAAGTAAATCCAGACAATGGATATTATATTTCACATTACATCCCGCAGTACTCACATTATCCTGATATGGTGAAAAAAATTTAACCATATCTTGCTCCTCACAGACGACATAGGGATTTCAATAATCAGGATTAAGGCAACATTAAACCATCAAATTGAAATGTCAGTAAGACTAATCGGTACTCTAAAAGGAACATTGAATCAAAACTGAACATAATTAAGGGAAACTTCATCACTGTGTACTTTTAAGTACCTTTTTCTAATTTCATGCACCATTGATTCGAAAATCCTCTTCAACGAACCTCCAACCAAATGTCTCTTTGAATTTACAATTTAAGCGACTCACACAAGGGAAACATTCTTTTGAAAAACTTTTCAACACTTACCTTCACTTTTTCTAATAACTTAGAACCACAATGGAGCATCAGCTGCGTCCATTATATAGTGCTGAAGCACTTCAGCCCTCTGAAGTGGCAAACACTTAAAGATTATACATCCTAATTGGGATTTTAAAGCTGTTATATTGATAAAATTCCACAGGCGTTTCCGTGACTGGTTCGAAGCTTTGTACTCATTTATCGATCCTGTTCCCTATGAAATATTGCTGATAAAAAGTTTTTAATGAAATTCTGCACGTAATACCTTTGCTATTAGTCCATCGTCTTTTTCAACGGAAATTGAGCTTTTAAGTGGCAGCCGTTGAGCTCGAGAGTGAAAAAATTGCCGGTTCATTATTCATGGAAACTGGGAAACTAGGACTTGGAATGCATGGAAGCGAAAACTAAAATTCATTAGTTGCTCATTTGCATGGGACAGCATAATAAAGTTTTGTTGGTTTAGGGACTTGATTCTGATACGATCAAAGTGAAAGCTAATACATTTTAATTCATTTTCTTAGAAATTGTGGGAGCATACCAAAAAGTTTTTTCATGACTTTGTTGCTAGGAGATCACGAAAAGGAGATACATTTAAAGGCACATTGACATGTAAACATTATCCACTGTCTAACATGAATGGCTATTGCTTTCTGCTAAATTTTCATTTCTTACAAACACTGAAATATTTACAAATGACAAAACAGTCCAAGTTTCTTTATTTCTATGTTTAAAATTCAAATAATACAAATTCACAATAGTGAAATATCTTGCCAAGTAATTTCAAAGAAATAAACTAATATTAAGTCGCCAAATTGAAAGCGTCCTGATAGTTCCCGCTATTGAAGATACAGCAAAAGCAAAAAAGTTCAATCGATAAAAACAATTCGATGTCGCGACTTCCCCATTAAACCAGCCATCGGAGAGGAAGAAGTTAAGTAAACTGATTCCACTAATCAGATCAAATCACAGGAAACAAACATTTTTCAAACATCCTTCCAATGGGAGAGGAAGATGTCCCAGAACATAAATCAATAATGCAAAGATTTTATCTGCGTACAAAGAGAACGAATAAGTTTTTCGTAGAAATTATCTTCGCCTCAACGACTTTAAATTCTCAGGAAAATTCTCTACGAGACAAATAAAGGAATAAATGAATTGTATGGTACAGAATTAATAAACATCGTTGGGATACATTGTACGTGGTTTGTTGAAGAATACCTAATAGGTCTTATGGTATTTGTTACTTTGGAATGATTTTTGTGAATGTCACGGGAAGTTATGACATAATGAATTAAATGGATTGCATCTTCCATATTTATTTTGATTTCGTTTCGAATTTAATTTGAAAGAGGAGAAAATAAGAATTTTATCTTTAATATTTAAAAAAATAATTCCTATATAGTTAGCGATTGCTGCTCAATTCTCTTGCTGCGAGTCAATGGAAGTCTGGCGTCTAGCCTAATCAAAGGAGATCGGATGAATGAAGAAAGGAAGAGGCATTTGATGGGCGTGGAACGCCAGATCAAGGGTTCTAGACAGTGCTTACAAAAGGAGCGAAGAAAGCCGCTAAGAAACTCCTTCAAAAACTGCCAGAAAGTAAAGCTCGCATGGACGCCCAACAAGAAAGAGACCCGATGCAAAACAGGTGAGAAAGAAGCTCCGATGAAGACCCCGGTAGTAGGTACTGGTCGTAAAACCCCAAGATGGTCGATCCTACGCGGAGGTGCTGCGAGACATCAGGGGAAACGCAAGGCCCGAAGACACCAACACTGCCATTAAAGCAGTACGACCAACGCGGTTGGGCCACATACTGGTCAAACTCGGAGCAGAGGCCGAGAATAGGGAAGCATTCCGCGACACAGTAGAGAAAAAAATCGGCAAAAGTGCAGCTATAGCCTCGCTCGAGCCGATGGCAACGATCGAAATAAGAGACATTGACTGCGTCACAGATCTGCCTGAGGCAGAAGAGGCCATCACAGGGGCGTTCCCTAGCGTAGGCAGGATGAAAGCGAGGCTGACACCAGAAAATCATCGGGGACAATGCATGGCCATAATTGACTTGACCGAAAAGGACACCGAGCAATTTCTGAATAAGGGCAAAGTACGAATATGGTGGGCTGTCTGTAGGATACGGCGAAGATCAACGCCTCTTCAATGTTTCAAATGCTTTGGCTATGGTCACACCGCACAAGTATGCAAAGGACCCGATAGGAGTTCCCTATATTACAAATGCGGTGAAATGGGACATATCAGGAAAGCGTGTACGAAAGAGGCACACTGGAATCTTTGCGAGGATGCTGATCCAAGACCTGATTTTGGACTCGTCTTGGGATCAGGAAAATGCCGGGTGTTCAAGGAAGCCCTAGCCAAGGCAAAATCAGAACTTAAATGACCTGCATCCTGCATCTAAACCTACACCGCAGTTCAAGCGCCCAAAATCTGCTTGAGCCGTTTGTGAGGGACATGAAAGCCGGCTTTTTGCTGCTGAGTGAGCAACACGATGATAAAAGTTCAACATCATGGTATCCTGACGAAATTGGTACTGCCGCCATCTGGATTCGAAATAGTGCTTTCCAGGCAAGAGCTGTGGATGTGGGGATGGTTTTGCGTGGGTCGCTGTTCAAGGACCACCTTCTTTAGCGTGGACTTAACACTGAATGAATCGATATCACCTTTTCAAGCCAAGCTTAATGCTTTAGAGGGCGCTGTCTCGAACGCGGATGGAAACGTGCTCGCTGGGGAGACTTCAACGCGAAAGCAATCGAATGGAGTTAAAAGTACAGAGGATACACAGCTGGGGAGTGTTAGGGGACTACTCAGCTAGTGATCATCAGCGCATTCTGCTTGAGATGTTATCTCCCGTCGTCCGTGCTCTTGGCTTTCTACAATTGGATGGCTTTTTACAATTATGAATGGACGTTGAGGGGTTCATCGAGGTGCTCACACCAGGTAAACCGCTGGAGGGAGATCCGGAGGGGACGGAAGAACTGCCAGCACCAGACGTGGTGAACTCAGCAATGAGCATCATCATGAATGCCTGCAAAGCTTCTATGCCCCGTCGAAAACCCCGGCACAGCAAGACCCCAGTGTGCTGGTGGTCAACTGAAACGGCTGAAAAACGAAGGGAGTGTCACAAGCTTCGGCGTCAGGCTAAATGGGCACGGAACCGTGACGAAGCAAGCAACCACATAGCAGCATATAAGTCGGCCAGGAAACGCCTTTGCAAGTTGATCCAAAACAGCAAGGCTCGCTGCTGGCAAGATCTAGTGTACAATGTGAACAAGGATCCGTGGAGCCTTGGCTACAAGCTAGTTATGTGAAAGCTTGGCATCCTACGGAAACCTTGTATACATGATGTGGAAAAAATGGACGAGGTAGTGCGGACACTCTTCTCCGCCCATCCCGTCCGTGTTGACGCTGTCCATGGTGAAATAACAGTCAAGTGTCCAGTCTTTACACAGCTGGAACTGGAAGAGGCAGTCCTTTCGCTGAAACCGAGGAATGCTTCAGGTGCAGATGGTGTTCCAGCTGAGGTGTTACAGTTTGCCTATCACCACTGTCCTGACTTGCTGCTCAGCACATTCAACGCTTGCTTACGGAATGGGGTTTTCCCGGTACAACAGAAGGTGGCGGGGCTTGTGCTGATTAGCAAGGCGGAGAGAAATCTCAAATTGCCGTCTGCATACCGCCCGTTATGCATGCTTGACACGGCTGGGAAAGTGCTGGAGAAACTCATCAAGGGAAGACTCACTGACGCGATTCGTGCTGCTGGGGACCTAGCTCATCGGCAGTGCGGCTTTCTACTATTGATGCGTTTGCAGAGATAGTCTGCGTGGTCTAAAAGGCAGGGGCATATAGTCGCACCAAGCAGCAGGTCACCCTGTTGGGGACACTTGACGTCAGGAACGCCTTCAACTCCGCTAGATGGGTGGATATTCTGGATACGCTGGAAAACCCTTTTCAAGTTCCAGAATATCTAATGCGGCTTTTGAGGAACTACGTAAAGGATCGAAGCCTGCTCTACGACACGACACAGGGCCAACAAAGAACGGAAATTACATTGGGTGCTGCCCAGGGATCTATCCTTGGTCCGGACCTGTGGGATATGTCTTACGATGGGCTACTGAGACTGGAGATGCCACATGAGTTGCGCTGCAGTTGATGTTGCGGCTCTGGTCACTAGACGCACCATTGAACAAGCGCAACTCAAGCTAGGTATGCTGATGCGCTGAGTGAGGGACTGGATGACTGCACGTGGGTTCAGTTTAGTATTGAAGAAAACCCGAAGTGGTCATCTTGACAAAAAAGAGTATCCCTAGGGTAAGGATGATCAGTATTGGAGACATGCTAATCGAATCGAAGTCAGCGGCGAAGTACCTGGGGCTACTGATCGACTCGAAGATGTGTTTCTCTGAGCAAATCAGGGCAATGGCTGAGAAGGCTGCTTCGGGAGTATCGTCTCTAAGTTGACTGACAACGTAGGGGGACCCAGCCCATCAAGAAGACGCCTCTTGATGAGTGGCGTAGGCTCAGTGCTACTGTATGGAGCAGACATATGGGGCGACGCTCTCCGTAACAAGGTATACCGAAAACGTTTGGCGCAAGTACTAAAAAGGGGAGCACTGAGGATTGCATCTTCGTATCTAATAGTCTCTGATTTGGCGGTGAGAGTTATTGCAAGCGTGATGCCTGTCGCCCTCCTTGCCAAAGAGCGCTACACTATTTCCCTGCATCGAAACAAGTTTTCCGCGAGGAGGACAGTGCTCGCCCAACGATTGGCAGCAGTCATTGGTGAGTTGCGCGAAGGGAAGGTGGACTGCGCGCCTCATTCTGAATGTGAGACCGTGGCTAAATTGAAGGCATGGTGAGACTGATTGTCGGTTTTGCCCAGGAGAGGAAACCAATGCCTGCCACGCATCTTTTGCGTGCATTAAATGGGACAGGCTGCGAAAGGACCTCTACAGGGCTAACACGGGTGTCCCACACTCTGTGTGTAAATGGCATTCAACGCCCAAACACAAAAAAAAAAATATATATATATATATACGAGTACACCTGTTACGCGTAAGCAAGCGCCCTGCCTGTGCTGGCGTGATGATTGCACCTCACCACACACTGCCACAATCCTTGATACCCAGATCCTATCTGCCACCACTAGCCTACTCCTTTGCTCCTCCTCGAGGCCTTCACACCTCGTACAAGACGTCGTAGGTTGCCCCGCCCTTGTCGCAGCCTCACGAGTCTGCCTCCGCGCTTCGGTTCCTCCGGGGACCCCCTGACTGCGACATCCAACAGGACCGCGAGGCGGGCTAGGTACGTTTCTTGAGTGAGAGGTTTTCACCCTCCTCGAGTGAGATCCTGGGGAGTGGACTCCGGAGTTGTCCACTGCTTTCGGATTGGCTCCCTTTTCCTTAGGGAACTTGCCACCAGTTGAGGACCCGCCAACGGATCAGCGCGAAGTGTCTCTTCCAGGCTGGGCTTGATGTACCTGGATTTTTGGGGCCTGCTGTTGCTGCCAAGCTCCTCAACTGAGCCGTCGATACCGGCAAGTGTGGCCTGTAATTAGACAAAACGTTAAGGGGGTTACAGCTGGTCTTAGTGCGCCCTAAAATTAACCCGGGCTTAGGACCCTTGTTCCATGATTTAATTCTCCGGTGATTTTTGTTAGGTGGATGAAAGCTAAAACTAGAGTTTCAACGACTTAGGCCCAAAGAAACTCTATTTCAACTTCTGTAGATGTCTCCTAATACACACGAAATGATCTTTCCTTGATAGCAAACTTAAATTCCTCGATAGCTTCTAATCGCGCGATATAAATGTTGACCGAAATTGTCTCCGACAAACTCTCCTCAAGACTTGTGGTCATGCTAACTTGTCTTGTCAAATTCGTCAGTAGCATAAATACAAGCGAATTGCTTGCATTGCTAGTGGCAGTCGTAGACCTTCGCTCCAGTTAATTGCAAAACGCTGAGCTTGTCAACGTGCTAGTTCCCCTTAATTTGCTTTACCAAGTCATTCCTCTCCCGTCCCTTGAGAACAATCTTGTTGCATGAAAAGGAACGCCAGATCCAATCTTATGTTTGCGCTCTTTCCATCTTCAGTATTCATATATCTGAATATTTGACGACTTCTCTTCATACGATTTCTGAGTTGGTTGTCGCATTAGCGCGTGCGCGGCGAATTGATACTCAGTTGAGTGGATTGCGCATGGTACCCACATTCAATTGTGTTCGTGGTCCCATGTGCTGTCAATATGGGAATTGTATGGACTACCATGTATGTGTGTGAAATTCGCTAGGGAGCCAATTCTGTGACTTGACCAATGAAACGTAAGATATAAGGTCCTTATATACAATAAATTGCGATTATGTATTCTGTGTAGGGTGTCGCCGTTCCCTAAATATGCGCGGTGAAGCATAAATTGCTTGTTAGTTCACAGAAAAACGCTACGTGCGGCGAGCTAGGCATAGGGAGCGTGATCAACTGTTATCCGATTCCGAGCAATTGGTATTCATATATGTTAATGAATGTTGTCGTAACATGTCGTAAGCGAGGCGTGGGGAGCGTGATCAACTGTTATAGGATTCCGAGCAATTAGTATTCACATATGTTAATGAACGTTGTCGTAATACACCGTTGATGGGTCTGTTAAACTTGTGTGTAATAATTTATCATCATTGTGGCTTTCATAATTTGGTCTTCCTAGGGATAGCACATTCCAATAACAATCAAGCTTTCTTATGTGATTCATACAAAAAATTTATGACGTTTGCTCAAAGTTTATCCAATCTGCGTTCATATTTCCGCATTGTTTAAATTTTTCTCCATTTGCCTTGTAGTATCCTTCAAAAAGCCTCCACTTGAACGAACTATATGCTTAAATCGGGATTCTACGTCTAACATTTGCTACGTACAAACATGGTTTTTAACAGTTCTTGTCACTCATTTAAGAATTAAATGCTTTTTTCTAAACGTCAATTCAAAAATTTTTTTGCTGAAAAAAATTTACTGTTAATCGCATTATACAAACAATTGATTCATTGCTTGATATTATTACTGGATTCGATACTTGGAAAGGATTCAAAAGCAATTAAGGACCCATCGTTGGGAAATCTGGAACAACCAGTGCCATCAACAAGAAATTACTCAAAAGGAAAATTGAACACGAAAATTTTGAAGAGGGAAAACGAGAACCTCAAATCGTATCAAATGATGAATTGGAACAAATTAATAAGGAAAGTGAAGAATCGAAGCTTCGAATAATGTTTTTGGAGGTAATGGGTCAAAAACCATGTGAATTGACAATAAACCCAAAACCCTGAAGCAACAGAACAAAAATGAAAAGAAAGAAGCCACATGAAAATTTGAAGAGATAGGGAAATCAGCAATACAAGATACCGACTTCTTACGTAGTGTAGGAGGGTAAAACGATAGCATAGCGCAACGGAGAAAATGGACTCTGACGACAATATAAGTAAAAATTCGAATTGTGATTCTAATAGAAATTTTAAAGAATATTTAAAAACTAAAAACACGGAGAAAAAACGAGTGTGTCTTCCGGTGGTAAAAGTTCCGTCAGTCAACGTTTCCGGGCATCGCGGAGGAGAAATCGATTGGGTATTGCCGGTCGAACGTAAGATAAATAGCTTTGAAGTTAAAAGAATAAATGCAAATAAAATCACAATAATATCGAAATCACTGGTTGACATCTGTATTCTGAGGGAGTTCCTACTCCACCTACATCCTCAAAGCGCAAAAGAAGCAGACCATTCTGTTGAAGAGTCTGGCCTTTGGAGAGGATAGCGTCAAGCTCCTTAAGATGCTTAAGAAAGTCACACCAGTGGGTGATTTTATTTCAGCTAAGAACTTTGCTACAAGGAACCATTGAGACTGAAACTTTTTCTCTCTTCGTGGTACGAACATCTAATAAAAGCAGACCAAGTGCCCTTCAACACATAAGGTACTTGAACTTCAGAGTAGCGGACTAGGAACATCTCCAGAAAAGTAAAGTCAACCAGTGCTATCAGTGTCAAAGATTTGGCTGTCAACTGTGCCATGCATTACGGATGTATTAAATGTAATGCTGTTTATGCTCCTGGTGGGCGCAAACTGGCTCACATGAAGTCCAAAGGGAAATACTGCATGAACTGTATTTGGTCATTATGTATCATATCGAGGATGCTTCCGATATCAGGATTCTCAGATTGAATTTACGTCAAGACTAATCCAAGCGATTCACAATACTATAATTTCTTGCTCTACCAAGCCCAGGGTCTAATTTGCATTCACCACTAGAGGACCAGCAGATAATACTATAAATAATGTAAGTAACAACAATCAACTACTTCTAAAGATCTACCAACAACTTAATTCCTTATCGGAAAGTATGAACAAAAAAGATTCAAATATTAACTTTGGTTTTCGAATCGCTCCAAATATCTTGCTGGTTAGCTACATTCTCACGGATGAGATTCACTGCATCTCAATTAAAGTCAATTCTTTTGCTACTCTACCTCGATGTGACTATTTCCTTGAATTCATTGTCAAGGAAAAGCCTGACATTATGCTTCTCACTAAAACCCATCTTAATTCATGGCACTCAATGACGTTTAAAGATTTTGAACTCGGAACAAACGATATTGACGTTTTACGGAAAATATTAGGGGTTCTTATTTATTCATTTGAAACGATAGGGTATATTCGTTAAAAGTCCTTTGCCTTTAAAAGAAATTGATGAAGTCGAACCTAACCAAACGTATTTTTTTATGTTTGTTTTTGGCTGTTAAAAATAGGTGATTCATTCTCGTCTTTCATCCAACTTTAATTTAAGTTTCATATTGTAGGTACAAATCGATTACTTTAAACTAATTGTGGCTTTTAAAGTGGTTATGAATAAAATAGTCGTAGCAACTACACATGAAACTTGATTACTACTAAAAAAATTATATGCACAAATACAAAAAGACCCGCTTTGGCCGAGATCAAGTAGCAAAGAAAGAGATTGAATCTTGCCAAGCTGTTCGCACCAACTTTCGACTGTACTGCGTGCCTCTTGTGTTGAACACGCAAACGCTACAGTGCTCTCCCATAAGTAAAGATGTCTGTTTGCGCGGTGTCGTTTTGCCAGTTGGTTTGTCCTGACTATGTCTTCTGGACGATAGATACATGGAAACTATTTAAGTCTTTGTGATTCGCCATCAGTGGGCAGGCTTGTTGAGCTCGTTTACTATGGCATGAATCCCGCTAAAGAAGTTGGGCTGACTTTAGTGGGTGATGATACTTGACGGGATATGTAATCGGATGGCATCATCTCTAGGTAAGTAGGCTTCAAACGTTCTGTTCAAACGTTGACGACTCGGTTGTTAATTTCAATAACATACAATTGTACGGAAAAACATTTGAAAACGTTGAATTGAAACCAATTATGACCAAGCGGTCCTCGCTATGATTTTTTGATTTCAGCCTCACTTTGATCCTGCCTACGCTAGGAAACTTCCTTTTGATGGCCTCTTCTATCTCGGCCAGATCTGTGACACAGTCAATGTCTCCTATTCCGAGCATTGCCATCAGCTCGAGAGAGGCTATAGTAACGCTTTTGTCGAGGTCTTTCTTTACTGCATCTCAGAATGCTTCCCTACTGTCGGCCTCTGCTCTCAATTTGACAAACATGTGGCCCGACCGCGTTGGTCGTAATGCTTTAATGACCATGTTGGTGTCTTTGGGCCCTACATTTCCCCTGATATCCTGCAGCACCTCCGCGTAGGATCGATCTTTGGCCTTCTGGTTCGCTTTGGCCTTTAACTAGCTCCTCCGATAATGCCCTCTGCGGTCTAGGGGCCTGTCTAGTTCAAGGAGCCCAATCTGTACTGCTTTGTTGATTTTTGGTGAGTCGCATGTAGATTGTATTTTTTTAAAACATCTCCTACTTTTCGTATTAGACTTTCTTCTTCATGTTGCTGGGCGGCAATTGTACTTTGTGACCATCATTCTCGGGAGAGGTGATCGGCTTATGTTTCCGAATACAGCACTACCGCCACATTTTCGACGCTGGCGATAAAATTGCACAACGTCGCTTTATTTGTCTGGTCATTCCTGCCTTTTTCTGCCGTCATGACCTCGTGGACTTCAGGATGGTTCGTTTTTAAGTCGCTTCGGTACCGATTGCAGCAGTGACCATCGAATTCTCGATGTTCTTTATATTTTCCTCCACCGCTCAAACATCTGATGCGTCCTGCAGTGTTTCCCGTTTTCCCTGTTAGGATGCTCTGGCGTTAGCATCATTTTTTTGCTTCGCCCAAACGCCTCAGGAATTTTACTCTGGACAAGACTGTCTATTAATTTCCATTTTTCATCCGTCTTCACTGTCATTGTTTTAATCGTTGTTTTTGTCATCATTAGCACCGCTCCCGATGTGCTGTTAACATCGTTGCTTTAGCCGCAGGTTGCGTTACCGTTGTTGTTATTTTTGCTTTCTTTTTTTGGGTTTTTGAAATCTTTTTTTATGGTTTTTGATTGCTTCAGATTTATTGGGTCCCCCCTCGGAGCCGCTATCTCCATTTGTGCGTGTAGTCGTCTTTTTGGTCCTATGGTTATCTTTGCAGAGCAAGGAGGCCATGCGAGGGTTGGTACGAGCCCTTATGGGGATAAGAGCTCAGAGCCAGACCAGCGCTAATTGGAAGGCCGTCTCAACCGAACCTACACCTCCAACCCAATGGTGCGAACTTCCAACATAGTCCGAGGCCGGCCAAGTTTTTACTGGAACGGAGACAAAATGATTGATGAATCGAAGCCATTCACACACGAGCAAAAGCAACTTGGTCCGCCAGCCCAAAGCATCAACTCCAGTTCGTTGTCCAAGGCGTAGTCCAGAAGCAGTCAGGGTCGTTACCTGTCATCCCAGAAGGGAGCCTCACGGGGCCCCCTTTTCGCGGGTCCGTGGGTAGGGGAGATGCTCCCTAAAGAAAACTAGCCTCCAAGAGCGCTCTTGTCGACCGGTATTCCCCCTGCGGGAATTTCCTCGTGTACGTGGGTTGGAACTCCCCAAAAAATGCTAGCCTCAAAGAGTATTCCTGTCAGCCAGCATTCCCCTTGCGGGTGCCTTACCTGGGCTATATATCACCCTGAGAGCTTCACGTTCAAATACGTCCAGGATCTTTTCGGGAACTTATGTGAAATTTTAGGTTTCACATCCGCACAGCAACATAGGTCTCAATAGTGATTTATATAAGCAAATCTTATTTATCCTATAAACATCTCTGGATATTAGTATAGGAGGTAAAGCAAAGTAGGTTTTGCTTGCTGCGTTTGACCTTTTCCATATTTCATTCTTTTCTATGCTCTTTCTTTCAAGATGGATTCTTAACCCTTAACTAGGCGCATGGCGTCAAGCCAATTTCAAATAAAAAAAAATTCTGTTAAAGTGTTTGGAACGCGACAGCGTTCTTTCAATTTTCCTACCTACCCACGGAGTATGAAAATCAGTCACAGTTAGAAAGCCAACGCCTACGCACGTGTCGTTGCTCTTTTAGGTGCTGACCCCATGCGACCAATTAAGTGAACATTTTCAGCAAAAGGTAAGACCTTCGGCTTATGTGTCTCATGCTCTGAGCACTAGACCACACAGACTACTATTAGTATTCATTTACCGGGAGTCAAACAGTATGTTAGAAACGCAAAATCTCCTCTAGAATGACACCGATAATTTTTTGACAGTGAAATTATTCTACTTCTCGTCATGAACACTAATTTATTTATCGGTAAGATGAAGGATAAATTTCAACGAGATTGAGATGCACTTCCTACGAATAATTTGAAAATAAAAGCATTTTTGGGTTTGTCGCTTATGGCTGGATTCCTAAGATCATCTCACTTGAATTTCATTGATTTATGGGCACAAGATGGATCAAGTGTAAAAATGCTTCGGCTGGCAATGTCTTATAAACGGTTTTTATTTTTGTTACAATGTGTTCGGCTCGGTAATACCTCAGACTGGCAGGAAAGACAAAAAATCGACAAATTAGCAGCTATCAGAATTCTTTGTTACATTTTAGAGAAGCACAGCTTATACACCGGGCGAGAATCTAACAATAGATACGGCATAAAAGTGCAGGCCATGGTTAACTCAAAGACATATAGGGTTATCCATTTTACGCTTGGCAAAGTAAAGCTAAAGAAAATACATTAAATAATCAGATGAAAACAAAATTTTTTATTCAATATGAAAATTGCACCTTGTCATTATATGTGAAATACAACACAATCAACGAATGTCCTCCACGGGACTTCTTACAGACCTCAATCTTTTTGAGATAATTTTTAATGACTTTTCGGCACATTTCCGGCAATATCTCGGCCATAACTTCACAAATATTGGTTTTCCATTGCTTAAGATTGTGAAGATTGTTCGCGTAAACACGATCTTTTGCATAGCCTCAGAAAAAGAAATCCAAAGGAGTTAGGGCGCAGGATCTTGCGGGCCAATTGACATCACTCAATCTCGAAATTACGCGCCCTGGTAATTTCTCTTGCAAAAGTGCTCGATTAGTCTGCGTTGTGTGGCTTGTGGCTCCGTCCTGTTGAAACCACATGTTCTCCAGATCATAATCTTCAATTTCTCTCCAAAAATAATCGGTTAACATCCGTCCATAGCGGTCAGAATTGACTGTAATGGCTCTTCCTTGATCGTTTAAAAAAAAATATGGGCCAATAACACCACCAGACCATAACGCACATCAAACAGTCACTTTTTCCGTATGCAAAGGCCTTTCTGCGATCACTTGAGGATTTTGAGAGCCCCATATGTGGCAATTCTGTTTACTTACGTAACCACTGATCGAAAAATAAGCCTCATCACTAAAGAAAATTTTGTTCGAAAAATCGTTATCTATGGCTTGTTGCTCAATCACCCAATTCGCATACATTCTGCGTTGTGTATGGTCATGAGGCTTAAGTTCTTGAGTGAGTTGGATTTTGTACGGATGGAGATGCAAATTCAAATGCAAAATCCGCCACAATGAGCCGTAAGACAAGCCCAAATATTGAGCACGTCGAGGAATCGACAAATTCGGGTCTTCCTCCACACTTTGAGCAACGACAGCGATATTTTCAGCAGAACAAATGTCGCGATGATGCACAAGCCTTTCAATATCACTGTGTTCGAAATTGTTTGCTATGTGGGTCGATTATGTCGACTGTAATCGGCTCGTAAAGCCCTAAATGTTGATACAACAGAATCACGATTTTTATAATAAAATTTAATAATTTTAACTCGTTCTTCGACTGTTAAACGATCCATAATTCTAAATGGCAAACCTTCAGCTAAAAAAAAAAATGCTTTGGATGACGTTTAATTTTGACAGATGTCAAATGGTAAGGTTATACTTTCCTAAGGGCGCAATGGTTAACCCTGTATTACCTATCCAAGTTTGAGATATATTCTGGTAAACAATCAGGTGGAGATTATCAAGTATCTAATTCTTCAAATGACATCGTAAAACGCCTTGTTGGACCATTAAAAAACAGTGGCCGTAACATAACAAGTGACAATTGTTACACTATTTTGAAACTGGCCAAGGAGCTGCTAACACCTGAATGTAAATTGACTCTTGTTGGTAAATTGAATATAAGGAAACCTAACATTCCATCTGAATTCTTGCCAAACACGACTAGGGAACAATTTACTTCGCATTTTGGATTCAATAATCGAATCACTATAGTCTCCTATGTCCTTAAGCCAAAGAAAGCTGTCATTTTACTTTCTTCCATGCATTAGGATGTCTCCATTGACGAAACAACAGCTAGCATTCAGAAACCAGAAAAAGTTACCTTTTAACATATAATAGTACCAAAGATGGTGTCGAATGCAATGATCAACTATTAGCTAACTACAACGTTGCCAGAAGAACGGTATTTTTCCACCTTGTAAATGTACCTGGCATCAATGCAATTGTCATACTCAGGGCGAATACTGATAAGAGTAGCACACATACATATAAGATGGATTCTTCTGAAAAAAATTGCAATAAAATTAGTGGAGGATCACCAGAAACGTCGCATTCAACAGCGTGCTATCCCTTCGTTGACAAAAAAACGACTCCGTGAGGTTGTTTATTTATTTCTATTTAACAGAAAAAATCCAATAACAAAATAGATAAAATAATAGTACAGCAAAATGAATTAAATAATAGCACAGCATGCAAAAAGCAAGACAAAAGTAATAAAACATGCAAAAGCTAGGAGAAAAAGACAGTTGACAAATCTTTTATAAACTAAATACGAGAGGGGGAAGCGCCCAAGCTGAATGTCATCATGATTACGAGGTAATCTGAGCATGGGTGAGTGAAAATACACCAAACTACGTGCAAATGGAACATCAAAGATATTCGACGATCTTGTAGAACGCATAACGCGCCTCACAGGAACCCGGTTGACAAGGCGAGTATCGAGGAAACCACGGCAAAACCTGTAAAGAAAACATTCATTAAGGTAGAGTCGACGCATTTCCAGGGAAGGAATATTGAGGATAGCTAAGCGTGATTCAAAAAAAAATGTAGGGAATCTGGAATTTCAAGAAAACGATCCTGGTAAATCTTTTTTGTACAGCTTCTAGCGTGAACTTCAAACACTTCAAATGAGGCGACCAAACTAGCGAACAGTATTCAAGGATGGGACGTACCAAACTAGAATATAATTTAACACACGAGAAAGGATCGGAAAAAATATAGGAATTTCTTAAGATCAAGCCAGAAATGCGAGAGGCTTTAGAATTAGTTTCAGAAATATGAGAATCGAGCTTGAATTTAGAATCGAAATACACCCAAGTCCCAGAAGTGTGTCACCGTACATGGGTACGAATTATTTAACGTAAATTGAAAGCTGATAGGGCAAGGGTTATTAGAAAATGAAAGATGGATGCTCTTAGAAACATTTAGTGTACGTTGGTTATAAGAACTCCAAGATGAAATGGCATTCAAATCATCTTGAAGCAAAGCACAGTCATCGATTGACGACACTACTTTGAAAACTTTGACGTCATCTGCATAAAGAAGGCAGGATGAGATGATGACAACGGATGGTGAGTCATTTATAAACAGAGTGAACAATAGTGGGTCCAGAATGGATCCTTGAGGAACACCAGAAGACAGATGGAAGGAAGAAGAAAGACAGCTTTGAAAAAATACCTGACTGACACGATTCGATAAGTAAGAGGATAACCAGTGGAGCAAATAATCAGGAACGTTAAGAAATTTAAGTTTGCTAAACAAAATATTGTGATTTACTAAGTCGAAGGCTTTAGAGAAATCCAAATACAAATACAAGGTATCGACTTTTAAACGGTCCTCCATGGCTTTTGAAGTAACAGTCATGAATTCTAACAAACTCGTTAAAGTCAATCGCCCTTTGATAAAACCATGTTGTTCAAGTTCTCATGAGTAACTGAAGAAAGGTGCAAGTACACAATTTTTTCCAGCAGTTTGGAGAAACAGGGTAATAAGAAGATAGGCCGATAATTGGCAAGGTCTGAGGTACTACCTTTTTTAAAAATAGGAGTAACATGGGATCTTTTCCAACATGAAGGAAAAGAGCCTGAAGATAAGCTAGAATTAAAAAGAACGGAAAGGGGGATACAAATAGAAGTAGCAGGTTCACGATCTGCAGGAAGTCGTGCCTCAATCGACTACCAAGCGTTGTCGCTGTTCGTCATGTCCTAGAAAGGACGACAAAAAGTGCCGAATAAATGTCATAGATGTGGTAAATTTGTTTGTCAGTAACGCTTCAGGGCTAACTGCATTGGATGCATAGTAGATGAATGTGCTGATGAATCCGGATAATTATTTTTTTTTCAAGTTTTTCTCGACTATACTAAAAATTAGTAATTTTAAGAGGGGTTAGAAGTTTTTTTTATGTATTTCATTGTTTAAAGTGAAAATTAAATTTTAGTTTTTTAATTATGATTTAAATAAAGCATTTAATTACTTTTAATATTACATACTTCGTTTTATTTATTTCTTCCACTTTGTTTTCTTTTATTTGTTTGGGGTCAGTAATGACCCCATGCGAATATTTGTGTGATTTTCCTAATGTGCCGAATTAAGGGTTAAGTATGGGAAGCGTTCCACTCTTTCCAGACACGGACAGTGTGTATAATTTGTATACAATAAGGAAAAAGCTGATCGCCATAGCAATGTTTTTCAGTAATCGGAAAGCCCTTCGAACAAAAAGAACTTTTATTTTCTGTTCAAATAATCAAAACCTACGAATAACTTCACATAAATAGTATTCACAGCGAGTAATTCCTCTCTTTGTAAAATTTTCAACCTAATTTCCTTCCGATAGTAAGAATGAGAAGGTAATTTGTCCTCATAAACATGCAACATACATCGACTTTTTCGATTATGATTATATACAATCTTATGAATATTTCAATATGGTTATGATAAGACTGTAAATAATGATACTTTAATTATTTTCAACAACTCTGTTCTCTTCAACAAATTTTCCATTTCTATCTGGCTTCTGTAAAATAAGCAATTAAGATTAAATGGAATCATAACAGGATATCAGATTCAATTTACTAGTATATTATTTCCACTCTACTATCTATATGTTTAATGGTAACTTTAAACCAAGAAAAGTAAACCAATAAAAGTAAACCAACAAAGTTACTTCCTACATAGACCGGATCAAAGCAATCGAGATCCTGTTTTTTAAACTATCCCACAATCTGAAACCAGGTCATTGGGCTCAGGCTGGTGTAAACTCTGCACCTTGTAAAAAAGCTAAACGTAAGGGGAGTGGAAATCTTGAAATGCATGGAAATTATTATGCAACAATATGAAGGGGGTGAGTGTCAGAGCATCTAGCAAGGACACTCACATAGCATAGCGTTCCTAGTCATTCCAATACGTTGATCTGTCTCTCACTTGCCTGTGTACATGCTCCTGCTCCATGTTTACGACAGATTGGGTTTTCAGGTCAAAGCGAAACTTTCACCCACCATCCCGACAATCGTTCTTATTCGTCCTCGTATCCACGAGCAAATAGTGCAGTTTGAATTAGTTCATGGTGAACTCGGGGCCTGGGAAATGAAAACGAAGTGGGAGGATTTATCCAAGATCCGAAAAAGAAATCAATATTGAAGCGAATGAAACTTGGGAGGAATATTTCAGTTAAACTGCCGGTCTAAGGGATGAGTGGCATTTTATCACTGTGTAACCTGATTTTCGGGATAGTTAGGTCAAGGCGTAATACCACGCTGTTTGCCTTATACAGGATCGGGTGTACATTGAGAGAATTTATAATTGTGTGGATTACATGATAAATTAGGGACGTACTCGTAATTGGTATCCAGGTGGCTTGTGCAGGATTTTTGTAATTGGAATACTTAATTTATAGCCTTACTTCATATTCTGACTAGCAGGTAACGCTTGGTTTCAAAATATAAATTTGACGAAACGGCAAAGTTCGATAAAGTATTAATGAATTTTGTGAGATAAAGTTTGCACAGTAGAAAACTGTTCATGCAGCTCGTTTAAATCAAAGTTGACGCTCATGTTCCCACTTCAGGAAACTATTAATTCACTAGAACTACTTCATCTGACAAGCAAAACTTTTGCCTGGGAACATACTCTGGCGACCTTTTGTTGATTTCTCAACTTCAACTCATGCAAAAACCCATTGACAACAAATTTGTCATATATGGAAGTGACATCCCACCGCTCGAAACTCACTCCACATATCCGCGCAACTTTCTCTTCGAATGGATTCTTAAAGTATTTGAAGCATTAATTTACAGGAGATGCGTAGTCTGAAAGCCAGCATCGCTAACGAATTCGGTTTATAAATTTATTGCTGAGGAATTTAATTATATGAGAGAGTGTGTGACATGGGTTCAGTACACCTGCGCAGATTTGCCGAGAACATCAGGAGGATGCGAAATGTGCAGACTTCGTGTACTCGGAATGTTTGTTCCATTCTTTTCTACATCGAACATCTCCTCTCGCATTCCTGGATATCTTGCATCTTTTTTCAGGATTCATTAAAATTTTAGAAACAGGAAGGTTAATGTTGGGCTTCGGGCACAAAAAGTATTGTTTTGACGTCATTTAGGATGGCAATCGTTACGGGGCTACCACAATCACTGTTATCACGCCATTTACGAATCAAAGTTTTATTTACCCAATTCGAAGAAACGAGTTGAAATTTTATACAGTGCTGCTCTCCAAACGCTTGACCAGAGGACAGTTTTTTGGGTTTCAATAGAAAAATTCTGAGAGAAAGGGAAAGTAGGGTGCAAATTTATTCGCTTCACAATTCTATTGAGAAAATAAATGCATAAGGTGCAAAAATTAAGCTATCAGACCGGCAAGAGTCTATCGCAATTAGCAAGTATAATGTGAATTCCTGAAATCAAGTCAGAAACAAGATGCGAAGTTATTCTGATATTCGTTGGCTCGATCCGAATAAGATTTTATGGGGTTATTTCAATCACCTGTAACTGAATATTGATATGGAATATGAGTAGGGTGTGAAGGATCTAATGAATTCCGTAGATGGTATAAGATTCCTGAATTAAATACAGAGTAACGCCCAGCTTTCAACTTCTCACGACTTCGCAGTCTGTTAGATTTCGAATTATCGACCGAGGAAAATGGGAAGTGGTGTGAAATTGTGGAAGGATTATCTTCAAGCAAATTAAGCTCGTCTTATAACAAATGATTGATTAAAAATTTGGGGGCTGGTTACAAAACAAGCATGAAAGGATTAAATGAGTTTAAATACATAGAGGCGATTGATTAATTATGTATGTGCTAATAGTATTCTTGCGAAAAGAATCGAATAAGGTCAGTATCAGGTACTTAACTTTGTAGCTTTGACAAACGTCAACTCACATTTTATTGCACCATAACTAATTTAAACTAGATCAAACTTTGGAAAGCACCCATCTTAAAAAGACAAAAATGTCAGTACCGGAGAATGAACTCGTCAAGATGGTCACTGTAGATCTAAGAGTAGCATTTTTGATAGCATCTTTTGAGTCGATATTTTGAAGGATTTCGTCAATGGCAAATTGATTGCTCATTATTTAGTCGGGATATTCATGTCTTTGCCAACATATAATGCAAATCTTTTAATTTCAATGAATTAAAAAGCAGAAAAATTTTTAATATTTTATTTATTTTGAGAAATAAGTTATAGCACTACATTTTACATACGACTGTCATAAATCATAGAGGAAAACGAGTGTTACGTTTACATGTCACAGCACGTAGAGAGGAGAAAAACTGAATTCTTCGTCTAGTATTCATTGGGTACAGACGTGTTTTTATAAAAAAAACTATGATTAGCATTCATTGTATACAGGCGTGTTCTTAATGATTCTGGATTTAGCATTCGTTGTGTATAGACGTGTTTTAAATCGAAGTTAATCTTTATTGGAAAAAGCTTATATTGTCGAAGCGATCGACTCAGGAAATTTCGATCGAATATTATTTTGCGTCGATATGAATACAGATGCAAGCTACAAATAATAGCGGGCAATCAACAAATAATCCAACTGCAAAAAACCAATGATGAATTAAGGCTAGAGATACAGTCTCTAAAAGATCTATTCAAGAAAGGGATGAAACCCCAAAAGTCGCAGCCACAAAATCAAGTGCAACAGGAATAAAAAGCAAAGAAAAGTGAAAAACAAGCAATTTTGGAAGAAATCCTAAGTGCTGGTGGCACTGGATGGATTAACTGAAGAAATGGCAGTTGAAGAAGGTATTGAACGTAACTCTAAGAATGATAATGATATAGACTTTATCTCGGATTTAAAAAATTACGATAAGGAGAAGAGACTAGCTCGCAGTTCTGCTGGTTCTTCTGAAAAAGCCACCAAAAAGGCAGAAAAAGTTCGGCCAATCAATGTTTTTGGACAAAGCGAAAGAGATATGGTTCAGCTTTTGGCAGGCAAAAATAAACTAAGCAATTTTGAGATCAATTAATGCTGGAAAATTAACTGATATTTTTATTTTATCGCGCTCAACTATGTTGCTGTTCAATGCTGACCACGCGCGTTCATTGACCAACCAAAAATGCATGCTTGCATTTTTTATCCATAAAAGACTTTGACAGGAAAATCGTTCACGCCTTTGGTTTGTTTCACGCGAACAACGACGCATTGTAAATAATATATATTGTTATAAATTATAATATATAATATAATAATAATTTGAAAATAAAGCATATATTCGTATAGGAGTAACTCGGTATTTTCACATCATGAGACAAACATGCATGCCTATAACAACATCCCGGGTAAAGTCGAACAAGAGATAAAGAGCGTTCAGACTCACCGGAGAGCACATAGAAACGCTGAAGAAAACAGGCTACAGATGCTTTAAACATTCTATTTTCCAAAAGTTGCGGCCAAAATCGAAACTGGTTAGCCGGTGCAGAATCTGCAAGGAAAATAAATATGACCGGCACCCCAACAAACCTCTCGGAAATCCAACACGCAAACCATCATATCCAGACCACACTGATATATTCTCTACTGAAAATAAATTCATTCTAACTGCCGTGGACAAATTTAAGAAATTTGCTCAAGCTAAAATTGTGGCATCAAGGCTGATAGAGGATCTCAAATGACCATCGTTAGATATTCTATACCTTTTCTGTGTTCTTGAGAATATCGTTGTTGACAACGAAGGATCACTTACTTCCGTATCCATTACATCCCTTATGGAAGATGACCTCCGAATAGCGGTCTTTAAGACGATACCGTATGAGAGTGAGGTCAACGGGCAGGTAGAACGATGGCATTCAACACTGCCCTAAAATAATGAGACGCCTAAAAATCCTCAGCACTGTCTTGAGGAATTGGTGCAGTGAGCCGCAAACGAGTATAACCATACCATCCACTCAAGCAAGGGAAAGAAACTCATCAAGCTCTTCCTCGGCAGAGTCCTTAATATAGATTTAGATGATTTAGAAATGTTACGATCTGCTAGCATCGAATGTTAAAAAACAACAACAGACAGACGTCAAAAGCCACAATCAAAACAGACAAACCATTAAAAATTACGAAGTTGGCGAAACAATATACGCCGAGCAAAGCAAAAGAAAGGGCTCTAAATTGTCCCAGAGAATCGGGGAGAATTGTACATAAATGTGAAATCAGAGATTAATATCCTTTTAAGATACCTATTCCCCACCGCTTTCTCTAAAGTGAAAATTTTCGACTACACTACATTGAACATTGTTACTGTTATAAATATAGAAATTACTAATAGTAGTTTAAGTTCTTGCTCATAGATGTCGCACTGGATGAGCGTGCCGCGCGCACTTAGCTCTGGGCTGAGTCAGATTCATCTTGTACCTTGACGCGTTCACTACTCACTGTGTAAACTTATTATTTTATATCCAATAAAGTACTTGATTAGAATTAACTCCACTGTGTTTAACCCTTATTTAATAAGAGGTTATGGGCCCAGGCCACTGAGTAGTAGTGCTTATTGTTGTTTAAAGTTTACGAGTAATAAGAAATAGTGAAGTTGACATAATGTCGGACAGTGACGCGGTAAAAGTAGCAAAACTAAAAGGTCCTGAAAATTGGAGTGTTTGGCGATTTCAAATTCGCGTGATTTTATTATCACATGAAGTGTTCGATGCTGTTAATGGTGTACTGTCAAAGCCAACACCGCCTGTTGCTCCAGCAGAAGATGCAACGAACGAAGCAAAAGCAGCATACGTGACTGCAAAAAGTGACTATGAAAGAGAGCTGAAAATCTTTATACAGAAAGATAGCACTGCACAAAAGTTTATCGTGACATCCATGGAGAGGCAGCCCATGACGCATATAATGACGCGTAAGACTGCAAAGTCTATGTGGGATAAACTGCACTCTATTGACGAGAACAGGTCGGAGGCTAGTGTACACATTCTGCAACAACGTTGGTTTAGCATGAAAAAGGAACCTTCTGACGATATCTCCACGTACATTTCGAAAGTTCTGGATTTGGGTTTCAATTTAAAAGTATTGAATGAGCCAATGTCGTATAACATGGTAATGACAAAAATCCTGATGACTTTGCCTCCGCAATATAGTCATTTTGTGTCTGCCTGGGATTCTACGCCAGTTGCAGAAAGAACTCTGGAAAATCTTACGGCATGTTTGCAAATTGAAGAAACTCGTGCTTTGCAAAGTGAAATCGAACATTCTGGTGCTTTGATCGCAAATAATTCAAAGAATTTTGTGAAAAAAGAGGATAATCATCCAAATGGAGAGAAGAATCGTGGTAAACAAAAACCAAAATGTTGGCTCTGTGGAAAAGTTGGGCATATACGTAAGAACTGTTGGAACCTTCCTGGTAATGAGCGTCACAAGAACGCGCAACAGTCCAATGCCGGTAAGCCGAATTTTTCAGTCTCCAGTAAGCAGAATTCTT
This sequence comes from Odontomyia ornata, assembly GCA_963969285.1. Taxonomy (NCBI): domain Eukaryota; kingdom Metazoa; phylum Arthropoda; class Insecta; order Diptera; family Stratiomyidae; genus Odontomyia; species Odontomyia ornata. Next base: position 98,308,767 of record OZ017739.1, on the reverse strand, counting down.
CGAATGCAGCTTTGGTCGGCGAAATATTCATATCTACGGAGGTTGATACCAGTCAGTTGTCTTCTTGGATTTTCGACTCGGGAGCGTCACAACACATGTCCAAGGAACGAAAATATTTTTCTACGTTTCGGCATATCGAGGGAATTCCTATTCGTCTTGGAGACGGACACATCGTGCACGCTGTTGGTATAGGTAATGTTGATGTTTATGCTTTCAACGAAAAAGTTTGGACAAGTAAATATTTGTCTGATGTGCTTTATGCGCCGAATTTAAAGTTTAATCTTTTTTCAATGAGCGCTGCTCTTATGAAAGGCATGAGATTAGAGTCTAATAAAAATATTTTCAAATTTATTGAAAATGATGAAGTTTTAGTAATTGGTGAAAAACCGGTAAAAAGTAGCTTATTTTTAACGGAAATTTTCGCAAGTAATAAATTTAAGATGATTGATAAAAATGAAGTGAATAACAATAATAAAAATGTTGAAATATCTTTGATAGCTGAAAATAATTCTGTTAAATCTCAATTGCAAATATGGCACGAGCGTTTTGCACATCAAAATTTTGAACACGTTAGGAACTTTCTTCATAAAAATAACATTGTAATCAAAGAAGTGACTCCGTTTTGCGATGCCTGTGCGCTGGGAAAGATGCATAGAACTCCTTTCCCGATAAGTTACCATAAAACGACTAAAGTCGGAGAAATTATTCACAGCGATCTTTGCGGTCCTATGGAAGTCTATTCACTTGGCGATTCGAGGTATTTTTTGGTTTTTAAAGACGATTTCTCGAAATACGTGACCTTGTACTTCATATTTAGTAAAACAGGAGTAAAAGCTTGTTTTGAAAATTTTATGCAACGTTTCAAAAAGGAAACTAGTAACGAGATTAATGTACTTCGTACTGATAACGGATTGGAAAACACCAATAAAGAACTTTCAAAACTTTTGTTTGAGAACGGGATAAAACATCAATGTACGGTCACATACACGCCAGAGCAGAACAGAAGCGCTGAACGCGAAAACCGTACTCTTGTAGAAGCGGGGCGTACAATGTTGTTTTCAAAGGGCCTGAATAAAAAATTGTGGGCCGAGGCTGTAAATTCTGCTTGTTTTGTATTGAACCGTAGTAGAAAAACTCGTGTTGATGGTAAAACACCGTTTGAAATATGGGATGGTCAAAAGAGTGATTTTAATCCCTTTAAAATCTTTGGTACCGAAGTGTACACTCATATACCCAAGGTGAAAAGGCATAAGTTTGACCCAAAATCAAAAATTGGAATATTTGTTGGGTATGATGTCAACGTAAAAGGCTATCGTGTGTTAATGAATGATAATAAAATTCCAACGGTTCGCGATGTTTTGTTTAAAAATGAAAATGCTTCAAAAGATATTGTAATTGAAAATATTAGCGATTACGATTTTTGTATATTTGAGTGTCCGAAAAATGTTGAACCAAGAGCTGATGTGAACTAGGTACGCGAAATGGTTGAAAATCAAAACAATGTTGAGAATAATAACAATCAAAATTTGAATGAGCCTAACGTTGATATAAATGTCGAAAATGACCATAATGATGATTTGAATGAAGTTGCTCGTGATGGTAGATATTGTTGAAAATGAGGGGGAAATTCATGAACCAAATCTGAGCGTCCTCGCTGTAACTTGAGAAATCGAGCAAATATTCAGCCACCTGATCGTGGTGATATTGTCAATTATTTCATGTTTGATGACGAAGATCATATTGATATAGACAATTTATTTGTTACTTTAAATGCTCATGCTTATAATGATGAACCAAGTTGTTATGAAGAAGCAATAAATTCTGAGAACTTTCGATAGTGGCAAGCGGCAATGAGAGAGGGATATCAAGATTTAGTTAAAAACGGTACGTGGGAATTACAAAACGCGCCGTTAAATTCTGAAATTCTCTCGAACCGCTGGGTATATAAAATAAAACCTAATCTCGATGGAGGTAAACAAAAGTTTAGGGCGAGACTCGTATCTTGCGGTTACCTTCAAAGAAAATACATCGATTATACCGACATATATAGCCCGGTAGCTAGATACACTTCTATACGTGCTTTTCTCGCAATAATGTTTTCGGAGCAAACGTTTTGTAAACAGTTTGACGTGAAGTCTGCGTTTTTAAACGGCGATTTGTCTGAAACTATATACATGCGCCAGCTGGAAGGTTTTGAAGACGGAACAGATCGGGTTTGCGTTTTAAAGAAAAGTATTTACGGTCTCAAGCAATCCGCGAGATGCTGGAACTCTAAGTTCGTATCATGTTTAAAACGTTTTAATTTGCATCCGAGGAACTCCGATCCATGCGTCTTTGTAAGCCATGATACTGCGGACGAAAAGCTAATGTTAATTATATACGTAGATGACGGGCTTGTTGCATCTAAAAACGAACGTCGAGTTAATGAACTTCTTTCTTATCTTGAAAGTAATTTTGAAATAACTACAAATAGTTTACAGCTGTTTTTAGGAATTGAAATGTATGCTCAAAAAATTATCGATGGATTTTATTTGCAAGATGCTAAAACAAGTAAGACTCCAGCTGATCCAATTTACATTTCATTGTGCTTTAAAAACTTGGAGGATTATGCGACTAATGTACCCTTTAAACAACTTATTGGTAGTTTGATGTTTATAGCCACCGTAACGCGGCCTGATTTAGCATATTAAGTGGGAGTACTTAGTCGATTTTCAGAAAAACCATCTAAAACTCATTGGATCGCTTTAAAAGCAATTGTAAAATACGTTAAAGAGAGAGTTAATTTCGGTTTGGTGTATTCGAGCAAAAATGATTTTTCGAGTATCACGGCTTACAGTGACGCCGACTACGCAAGTGATTTTGTTTCGCGAAAATCTGTATCGGGTTTTATCGTAAAACTAGGTAATAGTACAATTTCGTGGGGATCGCGAAAACAAAGCACGATTGCTCTTTCAACCACTGAATCGGAACTCTATGCTGCTTGCTGCGCTGCTCAAGAGATTATTTGGACTCTACAAATGGTTCGAGATATAACAAATAGTAAAAATGTAAAAATACCTGTATTGTACATTGATAACCAAAGTACCATTCAGATACTTAAAGATCAGCGATATCATTATATGAGTAGACATATTGTTACAAAATACAAATTTGTAAGTTCACTTTATAATTCTAAAGCATTGTTGTTAGAATATATTAATACTGAGCATCAGCAAGCTGATATCTTGACGAAAGCATTAAGAATACAATGATTTTATCATTTGAGAAAATTAATTGGCATTTGTAATACTAATAAATAAAGTAATAATAAATTATGTTTGTTTTTTGAATCAGAATTAACAAAAAAAATATTGTATTGCACGAGATTTGTAATGTATGTTTCACATGTATAGATTGTAATTTCTAAGTGAGAGTGTTATAAATATAGAAATTACTAATAGTAGTTTAAGTTCTTGCTCATAGATGTTGCACTGGATAAGCGTGCCGCGTGCACTTAGCTCTTGGCTGAGTCAGATTCATCTTTATATTCAATAAAGTACTTGATTAGAATTAACTCCACTGTGTTTAACCCTTATTTAATAATAGTTACCTTCAATATTGGCCAGGCAAAAATCCAGGATGGTAATTTTAAACTTATTCATATTGTAGGCATAGACGAATATGAAAGACTCCTAGCGCATATCGAACCCTTTCTTAACCATTCACACACAGATCTCTGATTCCACTACTGTCGCACGAGCTACAGAAAATCCGGGATCTATTACAAGATTTTAAATCTCGCAGACTAATTGAATCGCTCAATTTTCTGGATAGTGCATGGAAACGGGTCACTGGTGACCATGAGGATTTTGTCACAATAAAGGCTAAAATCAATAACATCTTGAACAACAACAAGAAACAGGCCATCATAAGCCGTTTATATAACGATAGTATAAATAATATAATACTAGTTGCAAATGAAATTCAAAGGCTAATGAAAGAAAATAGTCAAATATATACCCACGGAAGATTGAATGTACAATTTCGGTTTAGGTTAACTGAAGAGGAATTGAAAAATACGAGGGTCATTTGAAATATCCGGCCTTTAAAAGAAAAACACATCATTCAAGCCAAACAAAAATTTATTTCTCGACATAAACTCCAAGCAAGTCAATACATTTGGTCGAACGCTTTTCCAAACCTTTCAGGCTTTCAGAAAAAAATTCTTTATGTAAAACTGAAAAATACTGGTTCCCTGCCTCTTCAACCTTAGTATTTGGCCCATATTTTTTCCCATCCAGAAATTTTTTCAAGTTTGGGAGCAAAAAAGCCACTCAGAGCTAGGTCTGGTGAGTACGGTGGTTGTTGAAGCAATTCGAACTTCAATTCGTCCAATTTCGCCATTGCGACCATGCACGTGTAGCCTCGCGCGTTATCTTGATGAAACAGCACTTTCTTCCTCGCCAAGTATGGTCACTTCTTCTTGAGTTCCATCTTCAATTTGTCCAGCAACACAGCATAATAGAGTGTTAGCTTTTTAAAGGTAATCGACCATAATTATTCCACGGCTGTTTCAAAAAACTTTAGCCATCATTTTCCCGAATGGAAGAACGAACTTCGCCTTCTTTGAAGCTGATTCCCCTACCACAATCCACTGCATTGGCTGTTGTTTTATCTCCAGAGTATGGTGATGGACCTAAGTTTTGTCGACAGTAATTAATTGGTGCAAAACCTTGGTAGGATTCTTTCGGAAAAGCTGAAGAGCCTTGCGGGATATGTCCATCCGTGCGCGCTTTTGGTCGTTCGTCAAGAAACGTGGCATCAATCACGCGGATAATTTTCTCGTGCATAAATCTTCATGTAAAATCTTATGCACTCATCCAGTTGATATCCCACAAGACTCATCAATTTCTATAGTGGTTAATTCATGATCTCCCATCACGGTTGTGTGCACTAAACTGACAATATCTTCCGTTGAATCAGTTTTTGGACTTCCAGAACGTTCATCGTCAAAAATGCTTGTGCTACCGCGTTTGAACTCGGCCACCCAATGTTTCACGGTTGTAAATGAGGGCAACAATTCACCATATATGGACTCTAACTCTTCTTTTACTTCCCGAGTTTTTTTCCCTTTCGAAAAGAGGTACTTTATCACAGCGCGATACTCAATTTTATCCATTGTTCTTAACAAACGTCACCAGTCAACTTTGAAAGGTTGCCATGATTTTTGTACTGATCGGAATGACTTGAAATTTTTATGGCATACATACTCGTATATAAAGGCCATCTTTTGGTTGAATTGTGAAAAAACTAAACATCAATGTGTATAACAGACCATTCAGTAAATATTCAACACACCGGCTGCATTCCATGCCTACTTAGAAGCCTACAAGCAAATTGTGATGTTGTCAGTGCTGTAAACATTCCTATCATTGACAAAATATCAACGGAAGCAGTATTACTCAACGAATTCTCCAGCTCACCAACAAAAACACCTGCAATCTGAATGAGGTGTTACAAGTTAAATTAAAAAATGCAAGCATACTGGTAAACAAACAACTATTTATTTCCCATGAAACATTAACTATACAGGTGTTACCAGAAATCCTGCAGCCATCGCCTAATGAGCTCACTGATTCCCTGGCACTAGATCCCATGAAACTTTTGAAAATCAACAACAACGAAGGGATTGCGTTGTTTTCAACAGGAAACACGTACAAGACAGCCTCCTCATTATTTTGATAATTACCTCCCTAATCCTGGCCATTCGAAAGATCTGCAACAGTTCCCTACTTCTAACAATTGGCGATAAGTGTTTTTAAGGCGGAGAAAGTTAACTACATCTAATTCGACATACCTGGAAGACAGTCTGGGAATCGTATGGCACATACAATTCACACGAAAATGCAAAGCATCGAAAATACAATTCTGGACTTCCCACAGAAATCTCAAATCTAGAACTTGTACAAGTTAGGTACACAGACCTACGCCCATGGCAGAAGGGTTTTGTATTCAACTTCTCAGAAATGCAGTCACCAGCAACGAATAAAGTCAAGAAATATGTGAGATATGCACGTTTAAAAGAAAATCCATTGTTTTTTCTATTTTCAACGGTCGCCATACTGATGTTAACCAACCGAAATCACTCAAATCATGAGAATCCAAAAATATTAATGTAATTAACCTTATGTGAAAATTTCAATTAGATCAAATCAAAACTGCAGTGACTGATTCGATGAAAAGTCCATAAAATACCAAAATCATGCGTTATTGCTGTTGTAAAACAAACTTACAAGGTTTCATGACCTTTCGTAGGACTACTTAAATATCGAAGTTTGTTTAGTTTAAGGTTACCTATACGATTATATTGGGGAAAATGTGAAATTCGAATATCATGATATTATTAACAAAGTTGAGCGAATTTTGACTTTTAAGATATTTGTTGTTGTTGTATTCATAAACACCTACCTCCATAATTTTTTCAGATTTTTCGGGTCACAGGTGTCCAATCTTGAGGGGGGGACACAAGCATAAAGTGTCAAACTTAGACTTGTTCCGAAAAAATGTCATTAAGACCATTTATTTGATACCCATATCGGCAACTTTTGATGAAATTTTTTTTCGGAGGCCCCTCCCCTATATGGAGAGACCCCCCTTGAATTCCCTTATAAAATTTGAACTTTGAAGAGAGCACCACTTTCTAGTTTCTAGCTAAAGTAGTGTGCGTGAAAAAGTGCTGTGACATACGGACGGACGAACAGACAGGGCGCAATTTTAGTAGGGTTCTGTAAAATTATTTTACAAAACCCTAAAGAACACGTCAAACTAGAGTTAAGTTGTTAATTTAATCTTGAGTAAAGAGGATTAGGACACCAAGCATGATCAGACATTTTTTAGGAACTTCTTCCGGTATTTAATTAACTTTTAGGAAATAATGCATGCACGGTCGGATTAATGTTTACTATCGTTTATTTCCTAAGATATATAAAAGTAATAATAGATTCGTGTCGCGTTTGTCGTATTTATCGGAGGTCTAATGATCGACTAACTCGTTTCTCTTAGCAATTCGCCTTCCACATAAAGTTTCCGTTTGTGTGTGCTGCGTCGCATTGTACATTGACGGCCTGGCTGCCACACGATGTGTTTCGATGTATGTGGTAGGCATCGTTCTCCCAACAACGCCCTAGGCGTTCGTTCCGAGTGGCATTGGTGAGGTAGTAAAATGTCATGATCTGTATAGTGCCTCGAACATATGTGCTTTTTGCTTGGTGGGTACGTTCTTGTTCCTGCGGGCGGCGTATTGATTGGTTTTGGACGCTGCTTTGTATCCCCGCAAGGCGATCACAGCGAGGTCGGTTGCGAGTGTTTATGAGCAGGAATAACCTGTTTGGTTGTCGCCTGGCTTCGGGCTGACTGCGTAGCTACTGACTTATCGGCTCCGATGTATTATCGCGAGGATATTCGTCTGCTGAAGCTTCAATAAATGCGGGTTTAAGGTGCTCCATCGACATGTTGACTTATCGGCCATATACTTCGATCGTGTGAACGACGTTGGACAGGCGACGCACTATAATATGTGGCCCTGTATACGGTCGGGAAAGTGGCTTGCGAACGGCATCGACGCGCATAAAAATATGTATGCATGTACTCAGCTTTTTGTTTATGAAAACTGGTCTGTCGCCATGACGATGTGTGTGCACGAGCCTGATTGATGACATTACATCCCGAAGGTGAACAATAAAATCATGCTGGCTGACGGAGGACTGCTAGGGCTGACGAGTTCCCCCGGAATGGACAGTGTAGTCCCGTATAGCAACTTTGCACACGAGGTCTGTAACTCTTCCTTAAAGATGGTGCGCAATCCCAGTAACACGGTGGGAAGGATATCGGGGCAGGAAGAATTGCTAGAGTGACACATAATCGCAGCTTTCAGTGTCCGATGCCAGCGTTCGACTAATCCATTAGACGCCGGGTTACGCTGGGGGTCAAGCATTATTTATAGCCCTACAACAGAACTAGCAGTTCCACGATATCAACGTCGATGTGTTGAAAGTGAGCATCGGGCATCGGAAAAGGCTGTACTGAGTTGTTTTGATGACGAGTGACTTTGGAGCGCTGGCATGGAACCCAAACGTGTCTCTGAGCTGTAGCCTTGCCTGTGGCACGTGCACTGGGATGCGCTAGCTGATGAAACATGTCAAATACTTCCCTTCGTAACTTCAGCGGAACGTAGGGCCTTAATCGTTGCAGTGACTTGTCGTATACTATTCCATCACTTGAGCCTATAGGCTGGCGGACAAGTTTTAGGGATGTAGTGTTAGAACGAAGTAGTCCTTGCAATTCGGCATCTCGTTCTTGCTCTTTCATCAGTTCTGATTCGTTGATTACTGTGGGCATTGAATCTCTTCCAGCCACGAGAGCGCATCGGTGACATTATTACTTGCACCCGCGATAAAGCGGATATCTGTTGAAAACTGTGAGATTTAATCGTGATGTCGGATTCGCCGCGGCGATGCTTTACTTGCAGACTGAGCGAATGCATACATTAGCGGTTTCTGATCCGTGAGGGTGAAGAAACTAGAACCTTCTAAATAGTGCTGCAAACGTCTCATGCTGGAATATATAGCTAGAAGTTCGCGATCGTATACACTATATTTACTTTCGGGAGTGGACAACTTCTTCTGGAAAAATGCCAATGGTAGCCAATTATTATTCTGCTTCTGCTCTAAAACGACGCCTACTGCAAGGTCAGATGCATCAGTTGTGAGTCTGAGAAGTTCATTGGCCTGAAAGAGGGACTAATAGAACAGCATTAGCGAGACTGTTTTTACAGTTTATAAATGCAACGCTAGTTTCTGGGGTCCATTCGATGACGGTTTTGTCATTCTTTTTACGTCCAGTGCACAAGTCGTTGAGCGGAGCCTGTTGTACTGCAGCATTGCGAACGAACCGCCGGTAGAAATTTATCGTTCCTAGAAACCGCTGAAGTTCCTTAGCCATAGTTGGTTTTTAAAAGTTTCGAATGGCGTCCATACATGGCTTTAGGGGAATCATACCTTTTTCGTCGATAACGTGCCCCAAATACTCTAACCGGCTGACTCCCAGTTCACATTTGGCTAAATTGATAACTATTCCGTACTTCGATAGATGCTGAAATATAAGTCGCAGGTACTGCACATGCTCTTCCTTCATTTTTGAGGCAATTAACAAATCATCAACAAAGCACACGCGAAAATCTAGTCCACGAAGCACCTCGTCCATGAATCGCTAAAACGCCTATACAGTGTTTCGAAGACCAAATGTCATTACTGTGAATTCATAAAGGCCAAATGGCGGAATGACTGCAGTTTTCGGAATATCCTCATCAGCTATCGGAACTTGGTGAAATGCTCGGAACAAATCGATCTTTGAAAAATACCGTGAACCGCCTAAATTTAGTAAGATGTTCTAAATGTGCTGCATCGGGTACTTGTCTGGCAAGGTCACGGCATTCAGTCGGCAGTAGTCCCCACATGGGCACCAGCCACCATTTTTCTTCGGAACGAGGTCCAAAGGGCTTGCCCAGGGACTTTTGGAAGGTCAACAAAATTCACTGTCAAGCAGGAATTGAAATTCTCGCCATGCCACTTGTAGCTTTTCCTGATATAATCACCGCGGCCGGTCTGCCACTGGGGGGCCTTTCGTTTTAATATAATGCTTTGTGCAATGAATCGGAGTTTATGCAGCTATTGCAGGGTTAGTGAGTCCTGGAAACACTCTGAGGAGTAAGGCATACGTTAAAGTTGCATTCACAGTAGAAACCTCTTTTTGGTTGTACTCCTTGACTTTTCCTTTAGCAGAGGTGATCTTACTGGGATCTGATAATTTGCGATTTTGAAGATCTACCACTAGCTCGAAATGCCGAATAAAGTCTGTGCGTAGAATAGGTCGTGATACTTTGGCCACGGTGAATCAAATTCGCGATAGATCCAAGGAGAGGGTTAGAGCTCCGTCACCGTATGTGTCGATGGTACTTTCATTCTCTGCAAATAACTTGAAGGTTGACAATGAATGAGTGGGGTGCTTCTGGGATACTGAAACGATAGACATGTCTGCTCCCGTATAGATGAGGAATATCAGCTTTGTTTTATTGTCAAAAATTTTGAAGCGACTTTTGGATGTGCCACTAGCTGTCGCCTGTTGGACTAGTGGTTAAATTCATTTCCCGCCTGCCGCTTGAAGAATACGCATAGCGGCCTGCAACGCTTTGCTTTGGCGCCAAATCACTGGTGGTAGAAACAAATTTGACTCACTTGGACGGAATAACCGACCAGTATGATGAGTGGCACGAACTACACGTGGAAGCGACGCTTTGTGTTGAAGGCGCTTGAATTCGGCTTAGCTCTGCTCCTATCTCCGCAATATTTTTCGGTAATTGCTCATACTCTGGCATTGGGTGTGACGTTGCACTGTTTTGAATGCATGCTACGTCTGAGGCGGCGACACTTGTTACTCGATCTGCAGCAGCTGGCAGTTCTTCTAAATGATCGCTATTATTAGGTGCTAGAATGGCTTGCACATTGAGTGGCAGTTGCTATAGCCACAGTGTTTTTAACAATTGGTCTGGAATAGGTTCACCTGCCGCGCACTGTAATTGACACAGGAACTGGGAGGGTCAGAGGTCAATTGACTGCAACTTAGCTGCTTATTATTCAATTATTATGAAATTTTCAGAATACATACAATTGCTTTCAAAAAACTTAAATATAAGGGTCCCTTTTTAATTTTATCGGACAAAATGTAAAATGCACTATTATTAACAAAGTTGATCGAATTTCAACTTATGAGCTATTTGTTGCCCGGGTACTCCTTGAGTCTTACCTCTTTTATTTTTTTCTGATTTTTCGGGTCAAAGGGTCGCGAGGAGGGGGGAACGCAAAATGTTCGTACATTCTCCCTTCCCCTGCACGCCTCAAAGCAAAACTTGCCATTTTAAGACCTGTTTTGAAAAGTTCTCATCAAGACCTTTCATTTGATATCCATGTTGCTTACATGCGATCATTTTTTTTTCAGGTGCAACTCCCCTATATGGGGAGGCTCCCCTTAAACATCTTATAAATTTATTTTTGTGGTGAAACTTTGAGGCAGGCGTCACTTTGCACCTACTTGGAAAATCTTATGTTTCTAGTTTATGTAGTTTGCGAGAAAAAGTGGTGTGACACACGGACGGACAGACAGGACGCGACTTTAGTAAGGTTTTGTTGAAATGATTTTACAAAACATTAAAAACTTAATGTATCAGCAGCGGGACTTGTGGCGGATTGGGTGAGGTCAAAGGGTTGGAAAAAAAAGTGAGTCCGATTGTAGCGAGAGTTTTGGCAGGTCAGCGAGAGTAGAAACTTGGCGTTTGTGGTGGGTTAGCGAGAACCGTTTAATCAAAATTGAATATTGATTGAGAGAAAACGAACAAGTATGCGAGTTATCATACATAAGTGTCTCGGAAAAATCATCATTGCGGTTAATACTTGGGCCCATTGGGGAGAACTTATCAAAACACTCATTTTTTATGTGGTTGGGGGAAAAAAACGTAGTTTTGAATTGATTTTAAAATTTTAATTTATCAAGCATTGACGATTATGAAATGAATTTACAAGACACTATCAGTATTATCGTCGCTGAATCATAGAAGAAACAGAAGTAGAAGAAAAAGTATAGTGTTTGGAGTAGTTTAAGGACATTTAAGCTAATTAACGAGCTCAATGGGCCTATACAGTATGAATAATATGCAAGCTTCCGACAGCCTCCCGATGTGAGATCACATCTTCTAAGCGATCGAATGTGAAACTTGGTAGCAGAGCTGTGGATGTTGTATAGCTGTCCTTTAGAATTTACTTAGTTAATGATATCAGCATTGTTGATGCAAAATAACTTTTGCATAAAATTAAAAAAATGTTGTTTGTTTTTCAAATGCACGTATTCAATCGCAATATTCGTTGAGTTCATTTATTAATCATTCAGAGTTCCCATTTCATAGCTTGAGTCTTAACCCTTCTGACAGAAGCTATTCTTGCCTACTCAATTTGTTTCCGATTGAAATGTTGTGATTGCATTGATTTTCATATCTTCTTTTGTTATCGAATTATTGCTAAATTTGGAATCGTTTTCAATAAACGCACGAGTAGTATTCACCTACATGTAACCCATCTATTTATACGAGCATCATTAATGCTCTCCTGTTTGATGCATTCCACCGGAACATAATATCGCTTTGCTAAAAACTGACGTATGTACGTCTTTGGAAAGTCTTAGTCTGTTCTGAACTATGCACTAGGAGCCCCCAATTCACCCCATAAAATTGACTTCACTTCCTGAGGTAAGAACTAATGTCATATAGATTGAATGGCAGTCCATTCAAGTCTTTGCTTTGTAAGGGCATTAATTCAGTGACCTAGTTTTCAAAGAAGTACTCATTTGGACCCTCTTTGCATAGTATAAAAGCCACCCTTATAAATATCATCTCCATGAATTTGGAATTTATTAATGACTAGACATGTTTCGCTATTCAACGCTAGACTCGTACCAATTTCAAATAAACGGATAATTTAATTCCAAAATGGATTGGATTTATTTTATGTGTGCACATTTGTATATATATTTTTTCCGTTCATTTCCAGATTGCAAGCTTATCCTTAATATCTTTTATCAGAAGGAATTTATTCGAGAGAGCACTATGGTAACGCACCAGCGTTGAATATAAGCAAAATCCAAGGATTCCATGATGTACTTCGAAATCATCCCTTGATTTTGTCAATGCTCTAATGCCAGATAATTCAAAGCAAGAAAGTGCTTTTATTCCTTGATTCCGTTGGATATAAAGAAAATGAAATTAAATTGTGTTTTTCTTCCCTGCTATCCATATACTCGTACAAAAGCTTATACCTATATACACTTATATATTCGTACGACAGCGTTTGTATCCGTTTTGCTCAGATAGCATGGTAAATATGATAATTTCATAAATTATAAGAGTTTTTGATGAAAACTTGAATTATTTTTTATGACAAGACTGTGTTGTTTTTTGAGGCCTAACTCAATTTCAAAAACAAATGTTTATATGAAAGTTATGCTTCGGTGGATGGAGGATTAGAATGCTTGTGTAGATAAGAAAGAGGATCTTGTTGAGAGCAATTTAACTGTTAAAATACCTGGAAATTATGAGGAAATGATGATTAAGAGCATGTAGAAGAACATATCGGGGGACTTATAGACGTGACTTGGTGTCGATTTCGCCATACTATATTTCATGGATGCCTGAGTTTGCTAAGGTTTGGTATCTAGTCATTTTAAATTATTGGATATACTTTTGGGGTGAATTATGCCGCGCTGTACTTCAACAGTAAATGCGTATAAGGGGTGGAAAAACCATTTAAAGTTTAAATCACCTAATATTTTGATAAAAAAAATTGATGAACACAAACAGTAAGCGCCTTCGAAATGTGCGTCAAATCAAAAATATTTAAATAAGGAAAGAACAGCCTTTCCATGAACTTAGGGAATTCCGTTTTGGATTCAACAAATTTTAATATAAACATGTGATACAATGTGGAAATTTAATAACGTATGTCATTTATACGAAATTTTTAAAACTCTTACATAGAACCTCTTCAGGTTGCTCTATATCACTTCTTCAAATATTATTAACTTGGTGCAAACAAAAATAGTCTTAAATGTCTCGGATACTCTTTTGGTATGTTAATAATAATAAAATACAAGTTATATCTTTATTTAAGTATATACATATATATATATATATATATATATATATATATATATATATATATATATATATATATATATATATATATATATATATATATAATATGTATACTTATATTATATATATAAATGTATATGTATATATATATATATATATGTATATATACATATATATATATATATATATATATATATATATATATATATATATATATATATATATATATATATATTGTCCCGTGTCATGGGACGCGGCCAATAATTTTAATGTTCCGCGAAGGTGAAAATGCAATGTCTTTCAAATTAAGTTAAAAGAGTTTATTAACTAATAAATGCACAATAATTAATTTAACACTTTCACTAATTTTAATTTTCACTTTGTCTAAAAATTTTTCACTTTAACTCTCTTATCTATCACGAAAATCACTTTGCTATTACTCGATCAATATCGCTTTCCAATTCGCACTCCACACTATCGCAGTTTTTACTATCGCGGTTCTAATGAATGATCGCCCCATTCATTCAGGTCGCCTTTATATAGGGTCTCTAGCCATTCAGCCCATTTCTCGTACATTGGCGAATGTTCTACCGAGAGTTACCAAGTATATTCAAGTAGCTTAATGAATGGAGTGACGTCACTTTCAGATGTTGATCATGTTTGGTGTCTTCTCGTGGTTTCGAGTAAATTCACTTTGTTGATCATGAGGTTCTTAATGGTTGTGAAAACAATTGCGACAGTAGCTCGCATAATTATTCGTGCATGTAACACTGCCCCCACCTCAGTTCTTTTCGCCCCGAAAAGATGTGTCGCCAGTTGGAGTCAATTCTCCTTGTATGTAATATGGGGTAAGACGGTCCAGGTGCACGATTTTCATTTTAGCTCTCGGGTTACGGTGTTCCTGTATGTGATATACGACGTCGTTGATCGCTTTGTAGCCCGGTATGCTCCCTCCCAATTATGCTGCAACTTTGGTGACCTACCCTTCCGTCGCTGTGGGTTGTATAGCCACACCAAGTCATCTTGCTGGAAGCCAGTAGAATTTGCCTTTAGATCATACCTGGTCTTCATGCGGTCAGTAGCCGATTCGAGGTGTTTTCGCATTGTCCGATGTATCTGTTTCAACCGTTGTCTTAGCTCACTTGCGTACTCCGAGATCGTTCGGGGTTTCTCGGGGAGTGTCCCGAACTTTATATCAGCTGGCAGACGAATAGTCTTTCAAAAGTGACTTTGGCTAGGGCTTGGCCCGTCGATGCATGTTCAGCAGCTCTGTGCGCCCTTTGGTTCTCGTCAACCATCTTGACCAGGTGTTTATCGAGCGTGCCGTTGAAACGTTCGACCATTATCGGATTGGGGATGCAGTGGTGTTGTCCTCGTTTTCCGTATTCCGAGCAGCTCGCACATTTCGCTAAAAACTAGTGACTCAAAGTTTCGGCCTTGATTTGAATGTATTTCGCAAGGTACGCCATACCTACTGACCCAATTTAACACTAGCTGTTCGGCTACAGTAGTTGCTTCCTGGTTGGGAATGAGGTAGACCGCGGGCCACTTGCTGTAATAATCGGCTACAAGCAGCGTGTATCGATTTCCCCATTCGGATTCAGGGAAGGGTCCTGTGATGTCAACAGCAATCCTTTCAAACGGTACACCCACGTTGTAGGTTTACGTTTGTCCTCGCAGTTGTCGTTTTGGACCTTTGACGGAAGCGCAAATCATGTATCTACGGCACCAGTCCTCTACGTCTTCTCGAGCATGGAGCCGGTAAACCCTCTCCCGCGATTTCGCTAAGGCCTTGTTAACACCAAGGTGGTCTCCCGAGGATCCTTCGTGCATCTCCTTAACCACATCGTGGATTCGGCTTTTGCGTAGTATAGTTTGCATCCTATAGGAGCTGCCATCCGCCGTTTCCCATTTCCGCTTGAGTATGCCACCCTCTACCTGAAGGGAGTTCCATTGTTCCCAATAGGTTTTCAGGGTTGCGCCATGCATGGAAACGTCTTTTCACTCAGGTCGCCCAGTTGTCTCCTTCCATACGAGCAATGGTCCGATGTCTTCATCAGCTAGCTGGACGATTCGAATCTCCTCCAATGACCAACCTTCATCAAATTCGGCCGTTATCACTTGCAAATCAACGGTCGGCTCCTTTTCCTCAATCCGTCGGCAATGCTTCCAGTTAGCTGGACATGGATGACGAGATAGGGCGTCAGCATTTCCATGAACTCCACCCTTATGAAGTAGTTGAGGCCTCACTAGGTCTGGTCGGATAGTCGATCCGGTTGCACCAGTGTTGCTTCTTATGGTGCATTGTTCTTCATCAACTTGACCCAGAAGGCATAAGTCTGCTTCTCCACGATGTTGCCTTGACATCGCAGCTCTTACTATCGCGGTTCGAATGAATGATCGCCCCATTCATTCAGCTCGCCTTTATAAAGGGTCTCTAACCATTCAACCCCTTTCTCTTACATTGGCGAATGTTCTGCCGAGAGGTACCTAGTATATTCAAGCAGCTTAATGAATGGAGTGACGTCACTTTCAGATGTTGATCATGCTTCGTGGGCTCTCGTGGTTTCGAGTAAATTCACTTTGTTGATCATGAGGTTCTTGATGGTTGTGAAAACGATTGCAACAGTAGCTCGCAGAATTATTCGTGCATGTAACAATATATGTATATATATATATATATTTATATATATATATATATATATATATATATATATATATATATATATTTATATATGTATATATATATATATATCTATATATATATATTTATTTATTCATTTATTTATTCATGAACCAAACAAGGTACAAAATATTTACATTGCATTATAGTGACACGCTGCTGAAGCAATGGCGTACCGCGCAATACTTGGCGAATTTTTTCTGGCGGAGATGGCTCCGCCTTCAACCTTGCGGATCAGTAGTGCTCAATGAACAACCACTGCCCAGAGGACAATGGCCAATTGGGATCATCACACAGACCTATCCAGGTCAGGACAATGTGGTGTGAGTTGTTGACATCAAAACCACAGCCGGAATCTATCGACGAACAGTGAACAAAATTCGTCGCATTGATCTTCGTACTGAAGATTGAGTCAGTACCGGGGGGTAGTATGTGGATGAGGAAATTGCCGCTCCACATTTACTCTAAGTGCCATTCATTATTATCTGCATCTATGTTTTCTTTTGACTTGTTCGCACCATTGACAATGGAGTCTGTTGTCTACTATTCGCGAAAATACGCGATTCGATATATTATTTAATATCATATTCAGTTTCGTTTGGAAAGTACATATATACATAAAGTACATATATATATATATATATATATATATATATATATATATATATATATATATATATATATATATATATATATATATATATATATATTTATATATCTATATATATATATTTGTATGTGACTTGTCACTAAATGGAATTGCTGAAGACACATCTAACATTATATCAAAATTTGGCACTCTCTGGTCCGAGGATGAATGGCGCAAACGGGTAAAGAGAATTCATGAGGCAAACGCAAGGTCGATGAGTACAACTTGTCAACTACACAACGAAAAGAGCAATTACGAGAAGTTTTTCGTTCAAGGTGCACCATCAGCTGCTGATGAGGCTTGGGTTCTTCGTTTTGTTCGGGACGAGTTTTGCATTAGTGACTGCTATGTCGAATCTCTCCCTAGAAAGAAAAAAACCCATCGACCAACGTCAAACTTCACATTCCAACGCAGTATGCTTGGTTGTTCAGCAATCATCAGGGAGAAATTACATATCTATCATGGAATGGCATCAAGGTCTTCAAGTGGCGTTACCAGAATATTAAAAATAAGCTTAATTCTAATATAAAATGTAAACCCTCACCTTTGAGCAATATTCCTTTATCCAACAAATCCATCAACAAATCGCCTGTGGCTCAAAGTAACAAAATAGATAAAAGTTCCGAAATTCAATAAAAAGTCATCACAACTAATAATTCAAACCCTAAAACCACCCATAGCTTCCCATTAATAAAATTCGTACGCGGTGATGACCAAAAGCCATCTTCTTCTGGATATATTAATATACCAGAAGCTCCACCTGTTGAATCAGCAATGACGCAAACAGTATTTGATCCGCTAGTACCTCCTAGAGTTAAGGCCACGATCAACTCTCAATGTGATCTAGAGAGTAAATACCTTATATCACGTTTGCGAGACCCCAACATTTATAATGATGTTCGTCTTTTTCTTTCCTATCTGCACGATTCTCCTGAAACTACATGTGTCGAAGGGAAGACAAAAACCAACTTAAACAGGAAGGGCTTCCTACTGACCTTAAAACCTTGACACTTGTCTTTACACGTTTCCATGAGCAATTTAGTTTGAGCTCCGACCAGGTAAAAAAGGATTTAGAAGCGAATAGATCGTATGTGAGATCAAAACACATCGCTGCTCTTCAAAAATCGCGAGATGACTTTAAGAAATATCATTCCTAACCAAAGTCTGACTTCAAGGCGCATTAAACTCTTCTACCACAATTGCGGTGGTATAAGAGGAAAATTAAATTATTTATTTATTGACGCCAAATCCTGCCACTTTAATGTTATTACCATCACCGAGACTTGGTCGAATAGCTCGTATACAAATACGGAAATTCTTGATGATAGTTGGACTATCCACCGCTGTGATCGAGACTATCAGCGCTCAGCTCAATCTAGAGGAGGTGGAGTTCTAACCGCTATAAAGAATTTCCTATCATGTGAAGTGGTTCCAACTGCATCCTCTGAAGACTTCGAACATATATTTGTGCGAGTTATCCTTGGTCATGTGTTTTTATACATCGGTGTAGTGTATATACCTCCCAATTCTGACGAAACTATTTACAACGACTTCTTTGAGGTAGCTTCTACAGTCATGTCATCCCTTAATGAAAATGATAGAATCATCATTTTAGGTGACTTCAATCGTCCTCACTCATCCTTTGTTGTTGACGAAAATGAAAAATATCTCCTTCCTTTGAACCTTAAAGACTCCGTTGACAATAAATTAGTCGATACATTTTATGGCAATGATTTGCAGCAAACTGCTCCAACCCCAAACCCAAATGGCAACTGGTTAGATTTAATTTTCATGAATTTTGTTGACGAAGTAGTAGTATGTCCAACGACTGACGAAGAAAACCCGTTTTCTAATACTAAACATCATAGAGCTTTTTCTGTTGAGCTTTTTACATCTGGTTTGAAAACATCGAATTTATACAATGATGAAATTGTATATGACTTTAAAAATGCAGACTATGTAGGTATTAGAGCCTATTTAGAAACTATAGAATGGATAGAAACTCTTTCAATGTTAGACGTAGATGATGCAGTATCATCATTCTATCAGATTGACGCAGTTGAAAATTTCGTCCCTAAACTAACGAAAAGAAATAAGAAATCTGAACCATGGCTAGATAGAGAGCTTAGAGAATTACGAAATCATAGAAACAAACTCTACAAGATCTTAAAAAATAGTCCAAACCCAAACGAACAAATCAGGGTAAGTTATGAAAACTTGGCCAACGAATGTTCTCAAAAGTCTCGAGAGGCTTACGATCTCTACGTTAATATAATTGGAGAAAATATAATGCGTGACCCTAAGAAATTCTATGATTTTGTAAATACTAAAAGAAAATCGTCTGGGTATCCAGCAACAATGACTAAGGGAGAAACTACTTCCTCTGATTGTAAAACAATTTGTGATATGTTTGCTGAATACTTCCAGGAAGTTTTTCTGCCTGCTAGCTCACCGGTACATCATCAGACGCAAATACCTCATAATGGTGGTATTGCAGAAATAACTCTTACTTTAGAAGAAATCCATAAAGCCATTAACGATCTGGACCTGAATAAAGGCCCTGGTCCAGACCATATTCCTCCATCTTTTTTATTTCAGTGTCTAACATAGGTATCCAAACTGCTGCACATAATTTTTAATTAATCTCTCTCATCAGGTGTCTTTCCGACTGTGTGGAGATTATCCAACCTTACACCCATCCACAAAAGTGGAGACAAAAAATCAGTGGAGAATTACAGAGGCATCGCACTACTATCCACTATACCTATTTGAAAAAATGATACATGATAGGCTCGCCACCTTTGTTAATCCATTCCTTAACGACCAGCAACATGGTTTCCGTAAAGGTCGCACAACTGCCACTAATCTCATAATCATGGTTTTCGATGCTCTTAATGCCATGGAAAAAGTCCAGCAGGTTGATGCAGTATACACTGATTTTAGTAAGGCTTTTGATCAAGTGACATGTTCATATCTGATCTATCAAAAGAACTGGCGGGTATACCACACCTATTGTATATTGCCATAAAATGTATCGACTAATTTATTGTCAACGGAGTCTTTAAGGTTCAAAGGAAGGAGATATTTTTCATTTTCGTCAACAACAAAGGATGAGTGAGGACGATTGAAGTCACCTAAAATGATGATTCTATCATTTTCATTAAGGGATGACATGACTGTAGAAGCTACCTCAAAGAAGTCGTTGTAAATAGTTTCGTCAGAATTGGGAGGTATATACACTACACCGATGTATAAAAACACATGACCAAGGATAACTCGCACAAATATATGTTCGAAGTCTTCAGAGGATGCAGTTGGAACCACTTCACATGATAGGAAATTCTTTATAGCGGTTAGAACTCCACCTCCTCTAGATTGACCTGAGCGCTGATAGTCTCGATCACAGCGGTGGATAGTCCAACTATCATCAAGAATTTCCGTATTTGTATACGAGCTATTCGACCAAGTCTCGGTGATGGTAATAACATTAAAGTGGCAGGATTTGGCGTCAATAAATAAATAATTTAATTTTCCTCTTATACCACCGCAATTGTGGTAGAAGAGTTTAATGCGCCTTGAAGTCAGACTTTGGTTAGGAATGATATTTCTTAAAGTCATCTCGAGATTTTTGAAGAGCAGCGATGTGTTTTGATCTCACATACGATCTATACGCTTCTAAATCCTTTTTTACCTGGTCGGAGCTCAAACTAAATTGCTCATGGAAACGTGTAAAGACAAGTGTCAAGGTTTTAAGGTCAGTAGGAAGCCCTTCCTGTTTAAGTTGGTTTTTGTCTTCCCTTCGACACATGTAGTTTCAGGAGAATCGTGCAGATAGGAAAGAAAAAGACGAACATCATTATAAATGTTGGGGTCTCGCAAACGTGATATAAGGTATTTACTCTCTAGATCACATTGAGAGTTGATCGTGGCCTTAACTCTAGGAGGTACTAGCGGATCAAATACTGTTTGCGTCATTGCTGATTCAACAGTTGGAGCTTCTGGTATATTAATATATCCAGAAGAAGATGGCTTTTGGTCATCACCGCGTACGAATTTTATTAGTGGGAAGCTATGGGTGGTTTTAGGGTTTGAATTATTAGTTGTGATGACTTTTTGTTGAATTTCGGAACTTTTATCTATTTTGTTACTTTGAGCCACAGGCGATTTGTTGATGGATTTGTTGGATAAAGGAATATTGCTCAAAGGTGAGGGTTTACATTTTATATTAGAATTAAGCTTATTTTTAATACTTTCCTTACTACTTTTCTTCACATTATTCTGGTAACGCCACTTGAAGACCTTGATGCCATTCCATGATAGATATGTAATTTCTCCCTGATGATTGCTGAACAACCAAGCATACTGCGTTGGAATGTGAAGTTTGACGTTGGTCGATGGGTTTTTTTCTTTCTAGGGAGAGATTCGACATAGCAGTCACTAATGCAAAACTCGTCCCGAACAAAACGAAGAACCCAAGCCTCATCAGCAGCTGATGGTGCACCTTGAACGAAAAACTTCTCGTAATTGCTCTTTTCGTTGTGTAGTTGACAAGTTGTACTCATCGACCTTGCGTTTGCCTCATGAATTCTCTTTACCCGTTTGCGCCATTCATCCTCGGACCAGAGAGTGCCAAATTTTGATATAATGTTAGATGTGTCTTCAGCAATTCCATTTAGTGACAAGTCACATACAGATATATATATATATATATATATATATATATATATATATATATATATATATATATATATATATATATATATACATATATATATATATATATATATATATATATATATATATATATATATATATACATATATATATATATATATATATATATATATATATATATATATATATATATATATATATGTATATATATATATATATATATATATATGTATATATATATATATATATATATATATATATATATATATATATATATATATATATATATATGTATATATATATACTCGTATATATATTTATGTATATATACTCGTATATATAAATATAAATATATATACAGTCTTCCACAAAAGTCAAGGTACAGTGATAAATATCATGAAAATTGTTTGATATTTTTATTTAAAAAACCTATAGTGATAAAATTTTTTTGGTATTACTTCAACTATAATCATTACACTTTAAATTCATGTAAAACAAAACGAAAATTCTGTCGTATTAATATATTATTACGTATGATGTGTTGGAAAGTCAATGAATGAAGTCCACAAAAGTCATGGTACACCTAAAGAAAAATGATACAAATTGTAATTATAGTCTTGCATAGTTATTTGAATTATACTTTTCTTAATATTTTGTCGGATATCCTTTCATCTGAATTACTGACTTCAGTCTTTTAGGCATAGAATATACCAATTTTTTAGTAAATTCGCTGCTGATTCTGGCCCACTCCTCCAATATAGCATCCTTAAGCTGCGCCTTGCTTGATATCACTCTTTTTCGGATTTTTGTCTCAAGCTCATTCCAAAGATGCTCTATAGGGTTCAAATCAGGGCTTTGAGGCGGTGTAGCAAGCATGCGAGTATTGTAAAATAGCCACATTCGAACTTTATGCGCAGTGTGCTTAGGGTCATTGTCCTGTTGAAACAAGAAATCTTCTCGCATACCTAATTTGGCTGCACTTTGTTTCATGTTGTTTCGTAGAATCTCTAAATAAGAGTTCTGATCCATAGTATTTTCGATGAATGTCAGATTTCCAACTCCAGCAGCAGCCATGCAACCCCAAACCATAACACCACCGCCTCCATGTTTTACTGTTTTAATAGTGTTCTTGGGATTAAATGCTTCTCCTACTTTTCGCCAGACCCTCTTATGCCCATTTACACCAAATATACAAAATTTAGACTCATCCGAAAATAAAACATTATCCCAAAGTGTTATTGGTTATGCTTTTGCAAATGTTATTCTTTTTTGTTTGTTTATGGAACTTACAAGAGGTTTTCTTCTAGGCGTACGAGATGAAAATCCAGCTTCTACGACAGCTCTACGCACAGTTTCTGCGCTAACCTCCTTCTTATCATTAATTCCAAGGACATCGCAGATTTTTCTACAGCTTAGAAATGGATCTTGTTTTATCATTCGCGAAATTTTTCTCTTGTCCTTTGCACTTAGTTTAGATGGACGACCTGTTCGGGGCACATTTTCCACTCTATTTTCCTTCTTAAATCGATTTATGACTTTTTGAATGGTTGACCGACTTCGCAACACTAGTTCAGCTATTTCAGAATATGATTTGCTCTGATTTGAATGCAGATTAATAATTATTTCACGCTCCTTAATACTCAACTCCTTTCGACTCATTTTTTAAAAATTTTATTAAATAAAAGATACACCACGAATACGGACGCGATATTAAAGACAGCGGCCAACGGTTGTTAACTCACTCTGATAATATGAACTTGGGGGATTCCCCTTTTTACAAATAACAGGGCATTTTCTGCAACTGTACCAAGACTTTTGTGGAGTAGAAAAGAGACATTGCCAACAAAAAATTATTGTCTTCAATGATCATTATTGCCGAATCCCTTTAAATTTATGAAAACTTAAATTAAACAGAACTCGTATTATTACCATTTCATAACTTTTGGTTTTCAAATAAAAATATTGATTCAGTAATACAATTTTCAGTTACCGATTCTCTGTACCTTGACTTTTGTGGAAGATGTATATATATATATATATATATATATATATATATATATATATATATATATATATATATATATATATATATATATATATACATATATATATATATATATATATATATATATATATATATATATATATATATATATATGTACTTTATGTATATATGTACTTTCCAAACGAAACTGAATATGATATTAAATAATATATCGAATCGCGTATTTTCGCGAATAGTACACAACAGACTCCATTGTCAATGGTGCGAACAAGTCAAAAGAAAACATAGATGCAGATAATAATGAATGGCACTTAGAGTAAATGTGGAGCGGCAATTTCCTCATCCACATACTACCCCCCGGTACTGACTCAATCTTCAGTACGAAGATCAATGCGACGAATTTTGTTCACTGTTCGTCGATAGATTCCGGCTGTGGTTTTGATGTCAACAACTCACACCACATTGTCCTGACCTGGATAGGTCTGTGTGATGATCCCAATTGGCCATTGTCCTCTGGGCAGTGGTTGTTCATTGAGCACTACTGATCCGCAAGGTTGAAGGCGGAGCCATCTCCGCCAGAAAAAATTCGCCAAGTATTGCGCGGTACGCCATTGCTTGAGCAGCGTGTCACGTTCAGTGAAATTCTCAGGTATAGCAAAATTTGTTGATCCGACTTGAATAATATCGTTAGGTGTTATGCTACATAAATCCTCAGGATGATTTGATGCGTATGTCAAAGGTCTGCTGTTGATAATATATACCGCTTCCGCAGCAACCGTCAATAGAACCTCATCCGTTTGATTTCGATCGTCCATAATGGTGTAAAGGGCTCGCTTGGAACAGCCTATGAGCCACCTCCATGCTCCTCCCATATGTGGTGAAGGTTAAGGAATAAATTCCAATTTATTCCGTTTTTAAAACACTCATTTTCGACTTTCAGCTCATCGATTTCTTCAATAGCCATAAGCAGCTCCCGACTCACTCCTTGAAGATTGGATCCATTGTCTGACCAAAGAGTTTTGACGATACTTCGTGTGGCTACAAATCGTTTTATTGCCGTGATGAAGGAGTTCATGCTCAATGAATGTGTTATTTCAACGTGAATTGCTTGAATTGTCATACAACAAAATAAGACTATAAAGTTTTTCCAATTTTCGGCCGCGTTTAACGAAAATCGACTCCTGTTGTTGTAAACGGTTTCTCGTACACGCAAAAGCGCTCACTAGGCAATAATCCCATTTTAAGTTGGACAGCTTTGGACAATCGCTTCTTAAATTTCAATCAGTCGGTTATGATATTGTTCACAATGCTGAGTAGCTTCGGAATGTAATATTTGCGCTCCAATTCGTTTATGGTAGTCTGCATTCCTTGATATCCAAATTTTTGATGAATATTTTCAATCCCCCAGCGCATTTAAGGTTCTTTTCCATCTACGACAATCGGCTCAGTTTCGATCATTTCAAGTTTCATGATATTTTTTATTTGGCTGTTCACTCGTTGAATACTATTTTGATCCAAATTTAAACTGATTTGACTGAGTCTCTCCGACTTATTTGGCTGATTCGCCTGGACATTATGAATTCCAATCGGGAAACATCTCGCTAGAATTGCTTTCCACCATTGAATCTCACTCCAATGTAGTTCTTCCGTCGTTAATGTGCCCTGATTTCTCTCCTTTTGACGTTTCCTTATATTGACACTAAATCGTCCAATCCAGGTTGTGATTCAAAGTATTGTGTTGATTGTATTCATACCTTTTATATTTCGTAAGACGTTTCCCAGTAAATGCTCGGGCTTCAAATCAGCTTAGCAAAGTACGTCACCTTCTAGGTCTTCATTGATTCCGATCGCTAAGTTCGGCCATACATCAGGTTCATTGTAGAGGAAGTTTGGACCATTAGGCCATACATTGATCAGATCAAAGTTAGTCAGTGGCTTTGTCTTTGTACATACGAGTATGTCGGCTTCGTTATTTATCGATGGTACCCAAAACCACTGTTCAGCTCGGTTTAATTGTAAGGTTTCTCCAATCCTTGATGCGACAAACGATTGCACCTTGTTTTCATTTTGAATCCATTTGAATACCGCTCTGGAATCCATCCAATAGAAATGATTACATTTTGGCACATTCCAGTATTGCTGTACTTCATTGGCTAGTCTGTATCCCATCACAGCTACTAATCATTCCAACTTTGAAATAGCCACTGTTTTTAAGTGGTGCAACTCGTGCCTTTGCAGCGATGAGGTCGACTCGATACTGACCGTTTGGTTTAACTCGCAAATATACGTACGTAGCATAAGTTACTTCACTTGCATCATTGAATATGTGGTTCCGCTGTTTCATTATTGAGGATATATCGTGGAACGTTAATTTGCATTGCTATCTGCAATCTTCGTTACTATAGCTTCTATTGTTGATTTTTTTTTTCGTAGCACTACACCCCCTTTTGGGCCTCTTCGCTTAGAGATAGAGTATCTCATTGCTATAATCGAATGTATCGGCGCTCTACAAGGTGATATGATCATTATCATACTTTGGCTGTGTGTCGATCCACCCAGCTGTGAAAGATTCTGATTTTAAACCAGCACGTATCATAAGTGAGCAGGCTTGTAGTCCGTCCGAAGAATCACTCGAACTAAATCTCATTGACGCCAACGAAACTTGAACCAGAGACCTTGGGCTTACGGGCTTATTGCTCTAACTACTACACCACGCGGACTACATTGTTAATATTTATCTTCTTCAATATAATTGTCCCAGCCTATTTTGCATCGCCTTATTTGCTGCAGTAAAATGCGTATCTTGATCGACACTGGATTGAGCAAACCAATTGGACCAAAAATTAAATTGCGGTTTTCAGTACTTGACGTTTCGTCGATTCCTTCGGTCCATTGATGATGTCTTGGTCGATTTTATGAAACCTCAATGTGAAAGTGAATGTGTCACTGTTAGAACTCCATGTCATACCCAACACAGGTTGAATCTTTGTTGTCTTTATGCCAAACTCTGGACAGTGTGTCTTCGCAACAAGTGGCTCAGGAATTTCTCTTAATACTTCCGATGAATTACTTACGAAGTTTATCTGCTCAAAACCTCCTGGTCTGTGAACCCAAATGACTTCGTTGATTTTCTTAACGGCTTCCCAAAAGTTCTCAGCTCCGTCTAAATAGTCATCAATGTAATATTTGTCAATAATTGCGCGAAATGCGTTTGGAAATCGGTTTTGATGTTGTTCTTCGTTGTAATTTTTAACGAATTGGGCCAGAAATGGAGATGACTTTGTTCAAAACGACATGGCTTTCATTCTAAACAGTTGGGGTAGCCTGTCGTTCTGTAGCTTCCTCCATACAAAACACTGTGCGAAGTTGTCGGTATCCGTGATGTCAACTTAATTGAACATTTTTTTTTGTACCGGCAACGAAAGCAATGGATTTTGTCAAAACATATTCAACATTCCAAAAAGTGATGTAACATAATCGGGTCTTGACAGGTGATAATTGTTGAGATATTTTTCATCCACTTTGGTGGCAGCATCGAACACGACTCGCACTTTATTCGGGTTCCAAACTGCAAAATGTGAAAGAAATCATATGGTGTTCACTCGTTCTAATTGAGCTACATTCGTCAACTTCGCATATCCTTTGTCAATAAGTTTCTAGATCTCTTTGCAGTAGGCCATGGCAAGTTTGTCATCTCGATAGAGTCGTTTCTTCAAAAGATTCAGATGATGAATAGCAGCACGTTTTGATTCGTAGCTTCTCGGTGAATTATTTTTCCAAGGAAAGGCAACCTCGAATTTTCCATCTACTTTCCGGATACTCTCTTCCGCTATTTTTAAAGGTTGCTGATCATATGCTGGAAATTTTCCATGCTTTGTGGAGACTGCTCCGAAATTTTCCAAGGTGAAATACTCGTATGCTTTGACCTCATCTTGAATATGCTCGAAGTTTTTATTCGTTAAATGTGTTTTAATACGGGTCCACGTACAACCCATCCATATCGCGACAAATAATACGGTTGTATTATTTGTCGCGATATGATCAAGTTTACGTTGTTTTGACCTAATAACAGTAGAGGTTCGGTTAGTATAAGTAATTTTTGAATAATGCTGGTTGGTTTTTTCTCCTTTTTCCAATTGAATCAAAAAACATGAAATAATCTTAATTAATTTAAATTTGCAAGTGTATTTTTTTCATTAAATGTGTTTAACTGATAACGTATAAATTTAGAGAGCCATTCGGGCCATTAAGTTTTTTATAGTTTTATTGTTTGGAATTTGCTTTATGTTCTTTTAAAAATTTATAACGATTAGTATTAAATAAAGCGCTTTTGACTTTGACTTCAGTAGAGGTTCGGTATCATTTTCACATGCGTAGCAATTTACAGCGTTGAAATACGGAAAATCTTGCTTGAGTTTGTTGGTGTCGCAGCTAGAGGGTAGTTTCAGCCCTTTAACAGTATGCACATTCTTTAACACAAACAGATCGCCTCCTTAATGTAAAACTCCAATTTTGGCTGTGACTGTTTGGGATGTGCCATCCAATCTGTAAGTATCGCCCTTCCCGCGACAACGAAGCGGATTATGCGGTGCTTTCAATCCGAGTCTGGAAGCTAACTCGGAGTCAATAAGCGTTGCGCTGCTACCTTCATCGAAAATTGCCTTTACTTTTATCTGTGCCCCTCTAGCTGAACATTCGCTACCTTTAGCATGGCCTTAATTGGATTATCATTGAAGGCTAATTGTATTTCAGCAGATGGACCGTATTTGTGGAGCAAGTCTCGGTGTTTCGATCAATATGATTTTTGACAAGATATTAGCCCCATTCTAAAGAGAAATGCGCCGGTAATTTGCTGCACAGAACTGCAATAATTTGTTTTGATTGTACAAATTTGACTAACATCCCGATCGCAGCGAATATCTCTTTGTATAAATCGTCGTGGTTGCCATAATTTTTAATTAAAATGTCAATAGTTACGTACGGATCCTGACCTGTCAGAAGAAGTACGTTCAGAGCTTCTCTTGTCTCACTGGCTTGGCTTTTCTCGCATAATGTTTTCTGCTGCTGAGAACCCACAAATTCCGATAAAAGAGATCCCCATTTTAGTTTTGATGACCCGTCAATTTTCAAGCTTGATTCACCTGGGTGATAACCTTCAATTATCGGTGTTGATTTGATTTCCGTTTCTACCATATGTTTCGCCACGCCGATCTGATATCAACCAGTTTCTTTCATTTTTTCAACACTTTTTCCGTTTCACTTAGACGTTCTCGACCCCGGGTCTTACTCGTAGCTGATCTTCTGGTTTATCCAATGTCATATGCAGTGTAGGTGTTTTCGTATACGCCACTCTATTAATCTTTAACTGATTTGAGCCGGTGTTTCAGTTTTGATTTTTGGCTAGTGGGAACCATTTGGAGTCGTTCCGGTTTCATGATATTTTTTATCGTTATGTGCCGGATTGCTGCTCGTCTCTCTGGTTCAAAGTGTTTTTTCTGTGAAAGCAAGAGGTTGATGAATTTAGTGTCTTCTTCTTCTTGATGATGTTTCCAATGCTTTTTACACTGAACCCATTTAATTTTGCTACGTGTAGTACTCGTATGATTTTTCTATGTTTTGTTTTCCCATTCTTGAAAGAGGGGCGTTCAGCGTCCGATGCACCGTACCCTGAAAAGGTGTCTGCGTATCATTCCTGTATCTTCCAAAGGTAAATTTACCTCCAAATGTGTAAATCAATAAGTCCAAAAACGCTAATTTTTTATTTGTTTTCGTTTCCATGGTAAATTTAATTTGTTTATAGATAGAGTTGATACTATTCAGCATTTCAATAAACTTCCTATCTGGAACTACAGCCAGTACATTATCCACGCATCATATCCAGAAACGTCGTAGCACCCCCTAGTCTTTCTATCGTCATTTCAATATTGCGCATGAATAAGCCACTTTTAAGCAGTAAAAGGTGATTACCCATTACTAATCCATGTGTTCTTGAGCTTTAGACTTTTATCGGTTGTGTTAAACAATTGTGGAATTGTTTGAATACCCAGAAATACAGAGCATTCATGCAGATTTTTCCTACACGCTTACGAGGTAAGGCATATCAGTTAATTTCCTTGAGTGTTCTCGTACCCTCAACGAAGCAGAAGAATTATTAAATCGGTTTTAACTTCCTGGGGAAATATATCAAGAGCAGGTAAATGAATTGATTACCTGTAGACAAACCCCTGCAGAAACCCTAACAGCTTTTATATCTCGTTTACGAAGAACACTTAAACGTTGCAAAGAAACCGGCGCAATTAAATACCTGAAAGAGGCTATCATAATCTCCAACTTACAATTAGAGGAATCCGCGAAAGATGCATTAAAAGGTGGAACTCTTGACCCTAATCTCCGTCAGTACCTACTTAAACTCGAAAAAAACAAGTTTCGAAGAGACTGGAACAAGGTGTCTTCTATTTCCAACCAAACTCCATGCGTATGTCCCATTCACGCCAATTCAACTCTCATATTCTTTCAATCCAAACTCAATTTCATTTCAACCAGCCCCCTATATATTCAACCCCAAGCTCCAAACATAGCCAATATGAGCTCACAAATACCCCAGGTACTCAGGTAATTTGCAGTTTTTGCAGTTTTTGTAGTCGAGCCGACAATCCCCGACTCGACTATAATTAACGACAAGGGTGATCATAAAAAAATACCACCATTTAAAAGTACTAAAAGTGAAAACAAAACAAAATTATTATAGACACGGGTGCTGAAGTTAGTATTATCAAAAGGGCATCAATAAAAGAGACATGTCCACTTCCAATTCAGAACCGAAAATTACTCTACAAAGTGGAACCACGCAAGGCTATTTTACTCTCGCCTCAAAACTACCATGCACTTTTCAAGTGGTAGAAAAAGTACCTGAGAGTACCAAACGATGGATTAGTAGGAAACGACTTCCCATCAAGAAACTGCAACATACGGAGTCCAAGTTGGTCACTTAGCTTTCCTCGCACGGAAATCGATCCCAAGAAATTTTCCATTCCTTTGGAGCCCCCGGCAGGTATAGCACAATCACATCAGGCTCTAGTTTTCACGTCAAATGGCACTGAAGCAAGTCCCAGTAAGACGACGCTAAGTGTGACGGACCTAGAAGGACAGCATAAGGATGTGAGCTGTAACTCTGACCAGAAAGGGATACCCACTGAGGGTATTACAAATGGGGTGTATAGGGTAACTTTAGAGGAGGCCATTACTTTACGCCCTCGAACCCAAAATATAGTGAATATATCACTACAATTAACTCAGGAAACGTTTTGTTTGGCACAGGAGATTGATGAAGGAGTTTTCCTTACTGACTGCTTCATAGGCCCATCTAAAATATTTGTCGGTATTCTCGATTCAAGTAATTCTCTAATAAGGCTAACAGCTATTGAGCTGAAACTTGAAACAATCAAGGAATCCCATATTGGCCAATTCAACGAAACAAATAACAACGACGAGTAACTAAAAAATATCGCTAGCAATGCAACATTTGAACACAACAACGTCACAAAATAATAAAACCCGCAACCAAAAAAGCTATATACATAAAAACGATTCAGGCTATATACATAAAAACGATTCAGTTAAAATAAAACAAGCACTTTTATTATATGAGCACATAAACCCTGAAGAAAAAGCTTCCATAACAAAATTTTGTCAAGACTATCATGACATTTTTCATTTACCGGGAGACAAACTGACATACAAAAGCTTTATCCCATGAGATTAAGCTTTTAACCGACCAAGCCCCTATCAATCAGAAGATGTATCGACTGAGTCAGCCCCAAAGGCAGGTAATTAACTAGTAACTTAAAAAAATGTTGGACCGTGATATTGTCCAGCCTAGAAAGAGGCCCTGGAGCTCCCCGCTTCTAGTGGTACCCACAAAGGCTGGACCCGATTGAGAGAAAAAAAGGCGAGTAGTTGTAGACTTCAGGAAACTGAGAAAAAAAAACTATTGGAGATGCTTATCCTTTACCCTGAATAGAAAATATTCTGGACCAACTTGGGCATTCTCGTTACTTTAGTACATTGGATCTACCTAGTGGTTACCAGGAGGTACTTGTTCAACCAAAAGACCGGTCCAAAATGGCGTTCAGCACTAATTATGGACACTATGAGTTTAAGCGAATGCCATTTGGCTTGAAGGGAGCTCCCGCAATATTCCAAGGACTAATGAACTATATTTTAACAGGTCTTCAAGGATTTGACTGCTTCGTTTATCTAGATGATATTGTGGTCTATGGGAAAAACTTAAAAGATCACGTCAGCAAATTACGAAAAATATTTACCAGACTCAGGGAAAATAATTTAAAACTACAACCAGAAAAGTGCCAATTTTTATGACCCAAAGTTGTGTACTTAGAGCACATTTGTACACAAACACGAGCCCACGCAGACCCCTCTGTTCGTGATTGCCCATATCAACAACAGTTAAAAGGCCTAAACCCAAGAAGATTTAACAAACTATTACCGCAAATTTATCCCCGATTTTTCTAAAA
The DNA here is from genome assembly GCA_963969285.1 of Odontomyia ornata. Classification (NCBI taxonomy): domain Eukaryota; kingdom Metazoa; phylum Arthropoda; class Insecta; order Diptera; family Stratiomyidae; genus Odontomyia; species Odontomyia ornata. Next base: position 98,276,490 of record OZ017739.1, on the reverse strand, counting down.
CATCAAAACCACTTGCTAATTTACTCCGAAAAGATGTACGCTTCACGTGGACGGAGAAAAGTATGGAAGCTTTCCAACGATTAAAAAATTCTTTGATTGAACCACCCCTTTTGACATACCCCGACTTTAAAAAACCATATAATCTCACAACTGACGCAAGTAATCAGGCATTGGGTGCTGTTCTATCGCAAGGAGAAATAGAGAAGGATCAACCCATCGCATATGTTAACAGAACTCTCAACAAGGTGGAACGCAATTATTCTACCATCGAAAAAGAGCTCCCAGCATTAGTACGGCCTACTAGAAACTTTCAATGCTATTTGCAAGGCCGATGTTTTAAAGTCTTTACTTGACCAAATTTGTGGATTGGTACGCAATACCTAACACGGAAGCAGAAACAATCGCCAACATTTTTTTCAACATAATTATAACACGAAACAGAACACCGAAACAGGTCGTAACAGACCAAGGAGCCAATTGTATTAGCGAACTACTTAAAAGAGTCTATAAACTTTTGCATATAAAAAAAATCCAAACCACAGCCTACCACCCACGATCAAGTGGTGCTTTAGAACGAGCCCATAGGCCCCTTATTAAGTATCTCTGCACTTTCGTTGACGATAACCCCCAAAATTCTTTCCAAGCAGGCTTAATACTCTGGAGGGCGCTGTCTCGAACACAGAGGGCAAAGTACTGGTTGGTGGAGACTTCAACGCTAAAGCAATCAAATGGGGCATGCCACCAACAGATACGCGTGGAAAATGAATCCTGGAAATTGCGGCCAGGACGGCGCTCGTTGTACTAAACACCGGGAAAAGGCCGACTTCCCGCCGACTTTCCACCGTATTGGCTGTGAGGGAACCATACCGGACGTGACATTCGCCTCGGAGTCCTTAGTACGGAGGATACACAATTGGAAAGTATTAGAGGACTACTCAGCCAGTGATCATCAGTGCATTCTGCTTGAGATCGTGATGTTGCCTCCCGACGTCTATGCCTCGGCTTTCTGCAACTGGATGGAACATTGGAAAGATGGACGTCGAGAGGTTTGTCGAGGTGCTCACAGCAAGTGCGCCGCTGCAGGGAGCTTCGGAGGGGACGGAAGAACTGGCAGCTCAAGACGTGGTGAACTTAACTATGAGCATCATTACGACTGCTTGCTGCGCTTCTATGCCCCGTCGAAAACCCCGGCACGGCAAGCTCCCAGTGTACTGGTAGTCAACTGAAATCGCTGAAAAGCGAAGGGAGTGTCACAAGCTTCGACGTGAGGCATGCAACCGGGTGGCAGCATATAAGTCGGCCAGGAAAGGCCTTTGCAAACTGATCAACAGTAGCAAAGCTCGCTGCTGGCAAGACCTAGTGGATAGAGTGAACAAGGATCCGTGGGGCCTTGGCTACAAGCTAGTGATGCGGAAGCTTGGTGCCCTACGGAAGCCATTCATACATGACGCGGAAAAGATGAACGTGATAGTGCGGGGACTCCTCCTCGCCCATCCCGTCCGTGTTGACGCTGTCCATGGTGAAACAGCAGTCGAGCGTCCACTCTTCACACAGCCGGAACTGGAGGAGGCAGTCCTCTCATTGAAAGCGAGGAAGGCTCCAGGTCCAGATGGTGTTCCAGCTGAGGTGTTGTGGCTCGTCTATCACCATTGTCCTGACTTGCTGCTCAGCACATTCCACGCTTGCCTATGGGGCGGGCTTTTCCCAGTGCGATGGAAGGTGGCGAGGGTCGTGCTAATCAGCAAGGTGAAGGGAAATCCCGAATCGCCGTCTGCATACCGCCCGTTATGCATGCTAGGCGCTGCAGGGAAAGTGCTAGAGAAACTCGATTTGTGCAGCTGGAGACCTATCTCCTCGGCAGTACGGCTTTAGAGCAGGACGTTTTACCATTGATGCGATTGCAGAGGTGGTGAACGCAGTCCAAAAGGCAGAGGCATATAGTCGCACCAAGCGATGGATCGTCCTATTGGTGACACTTGACGTCAGGAACGCCTTCAACTCCGCTAGATGGGTGGACATTCTGGATACGCTGGAAACCCCTTTTCAAGTTCCAGAATATCTAATGCGGCTTTTGAGGCACTACCTAAAGGACCGAAGCCTGCTCTACGAAACGACACAGGGCCAACGAAGGATGGAAATTACATCGGGTGTTGCCAAGGGATCTATCCTTGGTCCGGACCAGTGGAACGTGTCTTAGGACGGGCTACTGAAACTTTATATGCCAGATGAGTCACGCTTGATCGGCTATGTGGACGAGGTTGCAGCTCTGGTCACCAGACGCACCGTTGAAAACGCGCAACTTAGGCTAGGTATGCTAATGCGCCGAGTGAGGGATTGGATGACTGCTCGTGGGCTCAGTTTAACACTGGAGAACACCTAAGTAGTTATCTTGACAAAAAAGAGAGTCCCTAGAGTAAGGATGATCAGTATTTGAGATATACAAATCGAATCAAAGCCATCGGTGAAGTACCTGGGGCTACTGATCGACTCGAAGATGAGTTTCTCTGAGCAAATCAGGGCGACGGCTGAGTAGGCTGCTTCGGGAGTATCGGCTCTGAGTCGACTTATGGCCAACGTAGGGAGGACCCACCTCGTCAAGAAGACGCCTCTTGATGGATGCTGTAGGGTCAGTGCCACTGTACGGAGCAGAAGTATGGGGCAACGCTCTTAGCAAGGAGGTATACCGAAAATGTTTGGCACATGTACGGAGAATAGGAGCACTGAGAATTGCATCTTCGCATCCGACAGTCTCTGATCCGCTGTTGAGTGTTATTGCAGGCGTGATACCTGTCGACCTCCTTGCTAGAGAGCGCCGCGCTATTTACCTGCGCCGAAACGAGGATGCGAGGGAGATAGTCGTCTGCGAGGAGAAACAGCGCTCGCTCAACGGTTGGCAGTAGTCATGGGTGAGTCACACGAAGAGAAGGTGGACTGCGTGCCTCATTCCAAACGTGAGACTGTGGCGAAATCAAAGGGATGGTGAGACCAACCTCTACCTGACCCAGCTTTTGAGCGGGCATGGGTGTTTTCAGTCTTACCTGCACAAGATTGATGTGTCACAGTCCCCCGATTGTCGGTTTTGTCCAGGAGACGTGTGCAAAATGGGTCAAGCTGCGAAGGGAACCCTACAGGGAGACATGAGAGCTCAGCCCGGATAACATAGTTGCGGTGATGCTCGAATCGGTTGACAAGTGGAACCTGGTGGCACATTATGCTCGGGCAGTCCTAAAATATAGAAGGGACTCACAACAGCCGGGGGTGCTGGGGCTGAGGGATCGCTTTTCTGGCACTTCCTCTTCCCCTCTACCCTCCCGCTAGGAAAGGGATCCCCCAGCTTGAAGGCTCATGGTGTAAAAAAACGAGGCCTGGTCCGAAGTAATGTGTCAAACTCTGTGCATAAATGGCATTCATCTCCGTACCACAAAAAAAAGTGGCTTTGGAGCAGTTAGATCGACGGCAGGCCAATTGTTCACAGACAAGCATGTACTTAAGGAATATTTGGAATTCAATATAGACGCAAACAAAGTTTTCGTTAACTTTAAGCAAGTATACGACAGTATTAATAGTAGCATATTGTACGAAATAATGCTTTACTTTGGTATCCCAGCCAAATTAGTTCGTCAGATGACAATGACGCTGAAAATCTCACAAGTCTGCATCACTAACCGACTCACTGTGGCCTTTAAAACAAGTTTTGGACTAAACCAGGGAGATAGGCTGGCCCCATCGCTATTCAATTTGGCTCTAGAATATGTGATCAGTAAGCTGCCTGTGGATACAAGGGACACGTTTTTATACAAGTCAAGCCAAGAGGTAGCCTTGCGGACACCATCAACATTTTGTCACGTTCGTTAGCAATAGCTAAAGAACTTTTCCTGAAACTTGACTGATAGGGCTACAAATTAATGAGAATAAAGCTGTCGAGGCTAAATATACCTCAAATGGCCAAAATATCGCACTTAGTGAATACTGTATCAAAAATGTGATAGAATTTGTGTATTTTGGTACCAAATTAGTGAAAACCGGAAGAGAAAGAGACGAAATACGCCGACGAATATAGCACGCATTTAAAATTTTTTATTGAGTTTTGATGATTTTGAAGACAGGAAAACAGGATACAGGAAAACAAAGCTTTAAAAATACAAATCTGTGATAAGGCCTAGACTATGCTATGCGTGTGAAACATGGACCCTAGCCCATGTATCCGAAAACATACTGAACTCCTTCCAGAGGCGTGTGCTGAGTGAAATAAGCTAGATGGAGACCAATGGCGAATTCGATACAATCATGAGCTGAATGAACTTTTTGATAAGCTAGAGGTCTCAAAGATTATAAGACTTCTAAAGTTGCATGTGGAAGCTATGTAAATCACCGGAACGTAGAACAATGGATAACCAAAAAGGTACTCGTTGGGAGAACTGGAGGGCGAAGACCAGTGGGGAAACTGAGGAAACACTAGTATGACTTTATCGAGAAGACAGTTCATTTGGCTTTTGAAATTGGAGGTTGATAAACCGTTACAGTTGGAAGCACTTGTTGAAAGAAGCGAAGGCCTGAGAGGGGCTGGAGCTCTAAATGGAAGGAGAAGAAGAAATGTGAGAGAACTTTCAAACAAAGTCATCACAACTTGATTTGAAAACTACATACGATTTGAACATTAAGTTCGCCAAATTAAGAAATTTAGGCTGGTGTGGATATAGTGCATACTACTTGGTTTGAGATATAGGAGTTTTCCATTAAGGACATAACAATTTCATCTATTAATAAAACACAAAATTACTTGAGATATTGAGTTCAAATTTATTGTGAGTGTAGTTCAAGTATTACATTTGATGAATATAATTTGATTTCAGTCATATGACTACCACAAGCCCGTTTACAGCGGTCAATTCTTTGAAACCAATTTTTCACCACTTTGGCACACATTTCGACCGGAACGTTGACCATTTTGCGTTGGATGGTGTCTTTGAGCTCGTCAAAAGTTGCTGGCTAATTGGTATAGACTAGTGACTTGATATAGATCCATAAAAATATATCCAATGATGATAGATTGCATAAACGAGGTGGCCATTCGACCGGATCATTTCTCGAGATAACACGTTCAGCAAATTTGTCTTTCAATAAATCGATTGTGAGGCTTGCTGTGTGGCTAACGGAATTGTCTTGTTCAAACCATATATTGTTGATGTCAATTTCTTCCAGTTCTGGTCACAAATAATCTTCCAACATAACACCATAGCGCTCTCCATCGACGATCGTTTTCATCCACGAAAAAATACGGCCCAATCACATCTCCGGCATGAAAAGCTCACCAAACAGTAATTTTATTATTATTTATCTCAAGAAGCACATCTGAGTTTGTTGCTGACCAATAATGCATATTTTGCTTATTAACAAAGCCATTGAGCTAGAAATAAGCTTCATCACTGAAGATGATGTTTCCATAAAATTCTTCATTTTCTTGAAGCTTTGCCAGAACCCAATTGGAGAAGCTTTGGCATTTTGAATGATCGAGTGGCATTAGTTGTTTAATTAATTTGAGCTTGTTACCATATAGGTGAAGGTCTTTTCGCAAAATAAGCTACAGTGTCATTTGAGCGATGTCCAATTCTTGAAAACGACGTGGATTCGACTTATTTGGCTCGTTTTGAATTGATGCACTTACGACTGGGATATTTTCTTCGCTTCGAGCGGTGCGAAATCTTTTTGGCGTGAACACGTTCAATAGTGAATATTTGGACTCGAGTTTATCTACTAAAGGACGCACAGCTTGTCGGGTAGGGCGATTGTTAAGGGCGAAAATTGGAGTTGGAATTGGAGTAAGTCAAAATTTTGGTAGTAATTTTTAATAATTTCCAAATTCTGCTGGTTCGTGAATTTCATCATGATAAAAATGTTGATCTTAACTAATGTTTTGATACTAACAGTTAATTGAAAAAGTTTAAAGGTGTGTTCATATAAAGATACGAAATTTTTATGTCTCTAATGGAAAACACTCTACTCTCTGACTTGTCTATTTGTATGCAAAATTAAGTAATTTTAAGCATGATATAATTTAGTTCGATGTGGACTAAAATTTTGTCGAAATCCAATTACTTATTCCGGTGTGTTTGGCATGCGTAGCAATATATTTTAAACTGCTGCATTAGAATTAGGAAATCAAGAAAATTTATATTTAATTTTATATAATTGAATATAAAATTTAAATTGTTGTCCATTGGAGTGTAAATTTAGAGTGTCCTTGAGGCCGTGAAATTTTATAAGAATTTATATCATTTAAATTTGCTTCACGTTCGTAAAATTTTCATTCATTAATATCATCAAAGAAATATTTTTCGAGCATATGTAAGCAGAGATATGGAAACCGAATCAAAGTGAGTTAAGATACTCTTCTACCGGACAGGAAATATATATCTCATTCAAAAAGTAAGTTATTATCACCAGCATAAATAAGTTTTCTATTTGCAAATGGTATATTGCATTAATTTCAAGAAAAGTTTATATAATTTATTTCGGGAAAAAAAAATTACTCTACGGCAAAATTAGTTGTTGTTGTAGACAAACATTTAAAAAAATACGTAAACACAAAGTTATTTGCCTCGCCGAATTGAATGAACTTAAATACAAGAAACCTTCAATGATTTTTTGGAATATTCGTTGTAATGTGTAATCGTGCAAAAAAGTTTTTATGCTTCTTTGTCTTTATTCTCAGTAATGAAGTCAAATACATTGAAGCACGGCAAGATTGCAATTTCTTCTAATGTAACTTGGCAATACTATTCCCTATGTGTAATTAAGTTTATATATATACGACGTATAAGCCTATATGCACTAATCATGACCATCTCAAAATGCCAAGTTTCATTCGACTGTAAGTCTATAATTTTAGCTACATCAGGTAAATTGATAAAATCTAATAAGGACTTATTATGTTTGGAGAGGACAGGACTTACATTAACTCTATTCTCATTCGGACGAATTGAGCAATTTATTTTCGTCTCTTCTTTCTGCAACAAGCACAATTTTTCAGGAGAATCACTTTAAAATTCATTCAACAACCTTCGTTCATTTCAATGTATTCAAAGACAGAAAATTCTGAAACGAATTTTTGAGTCTTACTTATAGCTTAGTACATTGATTTTCAAGCTATTTCAATGAAACTTCTTGAAGAAGTTAAATTCAGTTTTCATTTGACTATAATCTACTTTAAGATTAAATGGAAGATGCTTCAAAGTTCTTAACTCAATTTACCCATTTCATCAGATCAAGTGAATAAAGAGCCAATTTAAAATTCTATCGTAATTTGATTGGGCAGAAAATTAATCTAATTGTTACCCAAACGATAATGATGTTTTCAATTAATAACTTTCATCATTTGAATATACTGTAATTCAGATATTTTCTACTAAACCAACACATTAGTTAATGTCATACTTTACATTGCAATGCAATCAAATAAAGATTGATAGGAGCTTAAATTTAAAGAAAATATTTATTTTTGATTTATATTCAAAGCATCACTAGTATCATCTTCACAATCTCTACCCTGATATCGATGCTACGATAACAAGTCATAAAGGTGATGTCATGATGGGATGAGATATCCGGGTTGGATCCGGGCACGAGGAATTTTGCATCTATCTAATTTGGTAATACAGGACTTACCAATTTGTGCGTGTTGTACAATAGACGGTGTTTTGGGTTTCGGCTTCGAGCACATAGAAAACATTTTGATTGCAAATGTTAATTAATCCACTTAAGTAATATTAAATTACGGTTGTTAACGTTCCGAATAAAGCTTGTCCGAAAAAAAAGTTTACGACTGATAAACGCCGGACGGTGTGATGGCACGTACTGCACAGTCTTATTACGGTGTAGCCGCGAGAGATATAATTTTCGAACTTTTCACCCTTCAAGCAGAGTTAACTCACATATTAAGGAAATCCCAACACTTTTTGAAATTAAAGGATTAATCTTGAAGCCGTAATAAAACACATTATTTCATTTAAACTTTCATATTTCATCAATATCAATTCACTATCAAATTTCCAGACATCCGTTCTGATCGGAACTTAGAAATCGTCACTAACTTAAACGACTCAGTCGTCACCACCCTATTTTATGAATGGGCAAATGCATGCAAAGTTAGAACACGTTTCGTTCGTCCTTGTGACACACCTTAAATTGTCAGCGGCTCAAGCTCTACTGAATGAATCTCAGACGAACAAGTCTGCAAGCTGTACCACCATCCTATCATCTGGCGGCTGGACCATCTACACCCTTTTCAAAAATTATTCTATTGGCATAGTTCCTGCAAAGTGTCCCGAAAATATTCGTAGGTAGCCCTTTCCTTTTCGTCGTTTCTTCTAAAGCTTGCAGACAATATTCTCGATTGAGAATCCTTAAAAGACATTCCACCACTACACTGAGTGTATCTTTTCGCGCCTCGAAAGCTTTTTATATAGGTAACTAGGTTAGTTTTTAACGAAATTAAGCTTTCTCTACTACTGAGAATTTCGTTCAGTTTTATTTGTAAAGCTTTCTTGTGAGAGGTCACACAAATGAACTTACGGCCCTAGAACAAACAAAAATTTAGTCTAGGAGGACATTAAAGTACTTCTATCAATTCAAAACTTTAGATTTTAAAAGCTCTTTCGGCTTAAGCCTTTAAGAGTGGGTGGGGTTCAGCGGGTTCAGCTTTAAAGAAATTGTAAATTCGTTGAAACTGATGAATTCATTCGAAGTACATACAATTGTACCGAACATTTTAACAGGAGCATTTTATTAAAGTTTGATACTCTTTTCTAATATCATGATGGTCCATATAACTCATTCTTTGTGAATTTAGAAATAGAAATAAAATTATATGGTTGGTTGGTTTTTATTTTTGATTTTTTACTACTCATAATATTATCAGTATTCAATTTCATGTAATCTTAGGTAATGATAGTTTCGAATTCAATATTTTCTTTGAACAGATTTGGATGAAATTTGAGTACCCTTTGGGCCATTAAGATACCATTAATTTATATGTTTTTGAATTAGCTTTATTTTTATTTATTTTTTTGCAAAATATTAACGACAGTTTCAATCAAGCATTTTGTTATTACTTATGAAAAATTGTGTGTAGCGTCTTAACATTTCTGAAAAATGATTCGAGAAGCACTAGAAGAAGGTGGTTATGATATGTGCACTAAGTCTCATCAGGCCATCACACTTTGGACACAAAGGGATGATGCCGACCACCATGCTGTGAGGTGGGAGAATTATTCAAAATTATTCTCCTTATGCGAACTCAATATGTTTTGGAACTAGGAAATATTGTCAGGTTAATTTTCTCCTGTAAGTATTTATCTATGCTAAGCTTTTTTTATTGATCATTCGACCGTTTTTACATCAAATTTAATGTAAACCTATACGTTAATTAACTCTTGACTGAGTCTTTTTCTATCATATTTCGTCTCTAATAGTTTTTCAGAAAAATTTTTAATTCAACTAAATTAAGTACATACAAACGATTTTCTTAAGTCATTTCAAGCAATTAGAGCCACCCGAAAAACGAGGCCACGATGCAAAAAGCTCAGTCTAGAGTAAATTAACGTGTATATTTATTGTAGTCAATTATTTTATTTATTTGGTATCTGCAGGTGAATTCTCTTTACAATTTTTTAATTTAAAGTACAATACACGGACGTATGTAACGAATCATGCGACGCCGCTGGTGACCACTACCAACACACTTTGCTGCTAGGTGGCTTGTCATTTTACGTTGGTTGCGACCAGTGCACATCCCACGTCTATTTTGTCGTTGGATGCCAACAGAGATTGACAGCCACATGGCAGTCAATTGAAGTGTGAAGGTAGTGGCCGTCACGCATAAGCAGTTTTAAGGAGTTTTGGCCGACAGCGAACGAAAAAACAGAACAAACGGTGCACAAATACGAAGTGGTCGCATGTATGTATAATCACGAAGTTTTCTTTAAATTTTCGGAGATTTGTGTAATATTTCGATTTTGTAGCGCTTACAGCTGTTCGTGTTCAGTACTCAAAACTTGCTCCACGGTCGATTCGTCCCGAAAACTGTTTCAATCCTCTCGAAACAGCGTTGGAAACTTGAGTGCAAAACAAAAAAGGAACGGACTGTGTGTGCTACGAATGGTGCCGTTTATTATGTGCTACGCCACCGGCACCGATGGGCAACGGGCTATTGTTCAGTTTGCAGCAGCAGCACCAGCAGCAACATCCACTCAATTACTTAATTACAGCAGCCGCTGCAGGAGATATTCCACAACTTTTCACCCAGATGGAAAACTCATCAGCGTAACCATTATAGAAAATACAATTCCAACCAATCAGAACAGTAGTGGTGGCGAAAACACTGAAAACGAGGATGCTCGGGAAAAGCGCACAAATTGCATAAAAATTGTTAAAGATGAAATCCTTGAGAATCCTCTGCTGCCAATATCAATAGCCGAGCCCAGTATTACACTTATGGAAACGGAAGAGTGAAGTAAGTATGCGACACGATAGATTTCCCACTTTGTGGTCAGTTGGTGCTCCTTCCTCTACTCTAACCTCAAACTTACTTTCAATCTATTAATATAAAGCCTAAGCTGTATTTTGCATTTATCTTTGTGAGAATGAGGTTGAAAGAAGTCATTCATTACAAGGAAACATATTTCCTATTTTCTCTCAAAATATTGCAACAAAAGCTCATTTCGCACAAAGAAAATTTCAAACTACTCGTACATGGCACAAATTTCTAAATTTCTTGGACGTGTCTAGGATTCCGATCTCTTTACAAAGACACAAACAATCATGCGAAGTATGAAGTATACATACGAGTATATATATTTACAAAGCAATACTTAATCGTATTTTTATTACGGAAATATTTTTAATAAACTAAAATTATTCGAAATGACATTATTCAATAATGAACCTAATTAAGAAAAATGTTTCTAAAACATTATGAATGGAATCGATATGACAATCGAAAAATATCCAACAGCATTAAATATAAGAATAACACAAACAAACAAAAAACACACACAAAAATGCAATAATTTTCTTTTTTAAGAGTAAACTCATTTTTGCTAATGTAATAGATATGTTGCTTTGTGCTTTTAAGAGTAAATTTAGATTAAGCTTTTCGTTTAAGTTAAACTCCTTGTTGAAAGAAATTATTTGTTTGTACTTTGTTCGATTATTAATGCGAAATCAATGTACTTGTTACAAAAACAATGAAATAGGAAACGCAACATTTAAAATTTTGCGTTAAAAGTTGAACAAACGAGTAAAGTCAGGAGAAGAAAAATTAATTTAATTTTTTATCAATTTTTTAATATATTTATAAGTTAAGGAAGCGTTGATTCGCATTTATAAAGGTTGTAACTAATTGCACAAAGCAAGAAAAGTTTTCTTAATATTTTGTCATGAGTATAAGTGAATTATTTATTTCTTACATTCAATTACGTAAAACAAAAATAACACATGAAATATCCAGTAAATATTTTAAATTATAAATTAATTTACTAAATCTTTCCCCTAGCACCTTTCACTCCTTGTGATATCTTTTCCAGTCTGTCATAACGTATTCAGTTTTGTATAAAATGATTATCACCCTAGAACATTAACTAGGTGATATCGCGAAAACTCAGTTATCAGGCACTTTAACCTGTAACTATAACCGCAGATAAAAACGTTGAAATTAGTTAACAGGCACCTTAACCTGTAACTACCGACAATATTGAATGAGGGTAATCACATATCACTCCAGCACATGGACTGGGTGATATCATGCAGACTCTAAGTAAGTAAAATATCTTATCCAAGCACTTGGAACTTGGATAGAATATTTCACGCCAACCTAGATCTCAAGCACTTGAACTTGGTCTAGTTAGAGTAAATATTCTTATTTGATGTGTGATAAAATCACACATATATCACGCTAGCACATGGACTAGGTGATAATAAGAATATTTCCCATCAATTTGAATTGTCTTAGTCAAGCACTTGAACTTGCTAAGACTGATTTTCCTATTAGTTCACAGGCACTTTAACCTGTGAACTACGATGAGAGTTAGTATGAATTGTCTTAGTCAAGCACTTGAACTTGCTAAGACTGATTTGGAACCAAGCACTTGAACTTGTTCCCTTTTTACCATTTAATGAAAACTAAGAGGCACTTGAACCTCTAGTTCTCGACGATATAAAAACCCCATGAGTTGCAATGAACAACTAACTTTATTTCACAACTGTCTAGAGAATTTATAATAATTTTATGCTTATTAATCATAATCTTTCTTCAACTCTTATCACAACCAATTCCAGTGAATCACGTTTCGCTTGAAAGAATATGCAAGCGAGCATTTAAATGTTTATGTCTGGAAATAGTTTCTAAGTGGATCTTATTTCACTTGAATTGACTGTGTTACAATGTGATTCTTTGATTTAGCTTGAGATTTTACTTGAATTTTATTTTTCGCTGAATTAACTTTTTTTCTTTCGAATTTTATGATTGTAGATTATTGAAGTAAATTGATTTGAAACATTAAATTTGAATTTGATGATTTTAGAATATTGAAGTAAATTGATTTGAAATATTAAATTTGAATTTGATAATTTTAGAATCGTACATATCCTCCCCGCGTTGAACATCGTTCAAGAAACTTCAACCGTGTAGTCCGGCTGCAGTGTTGACCTTGGTGCTGGTGTAGGGGTAGTTCTTCTGCTTGTAAGTTTTGCTCGCCTTGTCCAAGCAACGTAGATGATAAAAACCAACATCAGGATCAGCGCAAGGTAACCAGGAACGACATAATGGATCTGTCTACTAGCACCGTCCTCTACGAGGCTGAAGTCATCTTCGGTAGGCAATGAGTTCTGCAAATTGTTGAGTTCTGTAATGTTTGGAATATATGGACGGAAGGTATTATTAGTGTTAGGTGCTGAAGATTGACTTGGGTCTGATGGGATAGATACTACGATATTAGTTCCATGAAATGATGAGTTGAAGTTGTTCGATCTGATGTCATCCCCAGAAATTGTGAATAGATCATGCTTGATCACACAATTGGGTTGTAATGATAACAGGCCTGATCCATTAAGGCGAATTTGGTCAATGTAGTCTCCGCAAACTGCTTGCAACCGAACAGGTGATGTGAGTCCATAAATCCATTTATTTTTATTGTGTAATTGAGTCCAACTGTACGCAGTAGTGACGTTCTCTGGTTCACACGACAAAGGTTCTTCAGATAACAGGAGGCTCAATTCACAAGATGCAGGCGACGATCCTTGGTGATTTATAAGACCCTTGTCTTCGCAAATGAGAGATCCCGTCTTTATCAGCTGGCATAAGCTTAATTCGTATTTTGACATTGCGAAGTACGAGTCACGGTGTGCGTTCACAGCAAAAAATGGACTTGATTTGAGTCTTGTCAATGTATTCCCTAGTTTTACTGGTATGGGTGTAACGCTGAAGAGATCAAATTTATTTTGATCGACCAATGGCACACCGATGGTAACAACAAGGTAGTTCTTCACAAGTCTGCCTTGTATTTTCATTAATTTGCACAGATTGAGAATATCGGTCTCCTCGATTGGTAATTGGGTAGATGCTGGCAAATTGTTTTTAATTAGCTTGAATTCTTGGACTAATTGTTGAGGTGAGAGCAGCATTGGGCTGATTTTTCCATGATGAGTATCGGTAAGGACATCAATAATCGCAGATTGAATTCGGTTTAGTTCGAAGTTGGCAATCACGAGTTGGAAAGAAAGGATTGTTGATGCCTGCATTATCCTTGATTGATAATTATCAGACCGGTCATGACTAATTTGATTCAGAATATATTTCAAGGTTTCATCGACTTGTGCGAACTTTTTCTCTGTGTTACGTTGATTAGATCTCATTATATTGATGGTGGAATCTACTATGGAAGTCTGATTTCTTACTAGCGTTAACATGTGTTTTTCATTGGACTTAATGTTTTCAATTGTTGCTGCCATCTCAACTGCGTATTCTGAGTCCAGCACTCCAAAAAGTGAGTGAGCTACATTACCAATGATGTTGAAGGCTCCCCGACGTTTGCGTCTAACGGAGAGCATGCTATTATCCAGCTGCAAATCTTGCTGCATCCGTTCAAATTGAGTGATTATATGATCGCAGCCAACATTGTTTTCTGTCTTATTGCAAAGAGCCTTCAGTGAATTGACTCCCATCTCGAAGGAGTTAATCTCTTGCCAATAAGTTGATAGATTGTAGTAAACCATTATCCTCCATTCACTGGTTATATGGGCTACCCTTCCGATGTGTTCGAAGTGCAGTCCAAGTTTTTGGTTCAACTGTTTGTTGACAACCATCGGTTCCGAACGCACCATTGTTGCCAGACAAACGACAAACAAGCCAGCAATGAGTGATCCCTTGGTTGCTTTCACCCTCTTCCTTGTTGGTTCCGGGGCGGTATTATCCCTAACTGTGCTGGATGTTGATGGTTGTTGTTGATCGATTTCACAAGATGTAGTTGGTTTGCGCTTTCTTTCATCTTTTTCATCGGAATCTGAATCCTTCTGCTCCTTGGTATTTGGTTGCTGAGGGCTGAAGGGATCATCTGTCGGAAGGGGTGCAAGCCTATGTATGGGTCTACTCCTAATGCCATTGGCGGTTTTTACGTCAACCACTCGTACTGCACCATCATTGCCGTGATAAATTTTCATAATTCTACCTAATGGCCATTGCATAGGAGGTATGTTATCTTCTTGTAGAATAACCATCGTATCTAATTTAACATTTGGAACCCTATCCTTCCAACGCTGACGACATTGCAGTTCATTGAGGTATTCTCGTGACCACCTTTTCCAAAATTCATGTTTCAAGTCAGATACTTGCTTCCATCTCTCAGCTAAGCTGCTACTGGACCCTTCCGTAGCTTTCCTTTCGACTTGCGCAACCAACGGTTCTCCAATCAAGAAATGTCCTGGAGTAAGGGCGGTAAGGTCGTTTGGACTGGATGACATGGGGGAAATGGGTCTAGAATTTAACACGGCTTCGATTCCGATAATCAAGGTTTCCATTTCTTCATATGTTAATGACGCCTTTGACGTACTTCTTACGAGCAGATGTTTTGCAGATTTTACTGCCGCTTCCCATAGTCCTCCGAAATGCGGAGCTCTAGCTGGGATAAAATGAAATTGGATTCCTTTGGAGCTACACATGTTTTTAATGGCATCCTGGGCGCTACCGGAATAAATACTTGGCTCTAGTTCCTTCAATTGATTTTTAGCACCAACAAAATTAGTTGCATTGTCACAGTACAGTTTTTCACAATGACCTCGCCTTCCGATGAATCTCTTCAATGCTCCAATAAATGTTTCTGTGGTCAAATCTGTCGCTAGTTCCATGTGAACAGCCTTTGTTGCGAAGCAACAGAAAACAACAATGTATGCCTTCTGAGGCCTTTTTCCACGTATTTTGAAATGCACCCATACTGGGCCACAAAAATCTACTCCTGTGTTCAGAAACGGGCGAGCTGGCTGCACTCGAGTATGTGGAAGATTTCCCATGACTTGGTTCATTAATCTTGGCTTGGCTCTGCAACATGTTACGCATTTTTGTACAATTGACCGTGCCATGATTTTCCCTTTTATGGTCCAAAACCGTTGGCGACTGATGGATAATAAGGTTTGGGGTCCGCAGTGAAAGTTTTCTTCGTGAATCATTCTGAATAGTAGTTTGACTATTGGGTCGTTATACGGGAGGAGCATTGGATGTTTTGCATCGTAGTCCAATAGCGATGATTCAAGTCTACCTCCAACTCTAATGATTCCCCTTTCATCGAGAAACGGAGCCAGATTTGATACCGAACTTGTTTTGGCCACTTGATTACCCTTCTGAAGATGTTTGATTTCATCTTGAAAATCCGATCGTTGAATCTGTTGCACTATAACAGTCAATGCATTGCTTAACTCTTCCGTGTCCAATACAACGTCCTTAGGCCGAGCAACCCCTTCATGAACCTTGCAGTTTTTCGAGAATCGTAACACATATGCTATTATGTGTTGTAATGTTTTGAATTTATTTCCGTGGTTAATTGAATATATGATTCCATCTGCTTCAGTGATTGCATTCACTGTTACTGTAGGTTGTTTCTGCTTCCTTTCCATGTCTCCTGTTATATTGAGTTCATGAAGTGGTAGCGACGGCCAACCTACATCGTTACCATGCAGAAAAAATGGTCCATAGAACCACAAGCTACGTGATTGGAAATTCCTTGGAGAGACACCTCGGGATAGCAAATCAGCTGGATTATCTTCTGATTTAACATGTTTCCATTGTTCAGGTAATGAGTGCTCCTGAATCGTAGCCACTCGGTTTGCTACAAACGTGTGGTACGAGGATGATGTCGAGTTTATCCATGCCAACACTATTTCTGAGTCAGTCCAAAAATATGTTTTGATGTCCTTGTAATTCAGTTCGGATTGAACTCTTAAAGCCAAAAGTGTACTTAACATTGCAGCACATAGCTCGAGTCTTGGTAGAGTTTGTCGTTTGATCGGTGCCACCCTTGACTTTGCACAAAGCAATCTCACAACAACTTTTCCGTCATTCAAGACAGACCTTAGATAAAGTGCTGCACCATATGCCTTCTCAGATGCATCCGCAAAAGCATGAAGCTGTATTGATCTTGTTGTTTGCTGCGAGTAGCAATGACGAGGAATCAGCACCTTCCTCAAGGTAGGTAGTTCCTCTCGAAAAGCAACCCATCGATTTTCAATCTCCGCCGGCACACTTTGGTCCCAAGAAATATCGAGCTGCCACAATTCCTGCATCAAAATCTTTGCTGTCACTATTACTGGTGATAGAATTCCAAGAGGATCGAAGACTTGAGCCAGTTCAGAGGTGATCGTTCTTTTTGTCATCTGACGGGTTGTTGGCAATGTTACTTTAATAAAGAAGCTGTCCTCTTTCTTTGGAGACCACATTATTCCAAGCGTTTTCACTGATTCCTGGCCTTCATCGTCGAAATCCAAGTCAATTTCTCTGTCCTCTATCGGCACATTTACTAGTAATTTGGAATCACTTGCGCACCACTTCTGCAACTTGAACCCTGCTGTCTCCAGTATTGTGGTTAGCTGATGTCTGGTTTCAATGGCGGAGGACAAGGAATCAGATCCGAATAGACCGTCATCCACGTAAAAATTAACTTCTAGTGCTTTAGCTCCCAATGGGTATTTTGTTGCATTTTCAGCTGCCAATTTTTTCAGGCACTTTATGGCTAAGTAAGGGGCAGACCTGGTGCCATATGTTACTGTGTTTAGAGTAAAATATTGCAGAGGAAGGCTGGGGTCCTCTCTCCAGACAATCAGTTGGAATCTGCGATCGTCTGGGTGTACAAGAATCTGCCGATACATCTTGTGTATATCTGTAGTGAAAACGTACTTGGGCAACCTAAATCGACTCAAAATCGTGAATAAGTCGTCTTGAATTGTTGGGCCACAATGCAGAATATCGTTCAGAGAACATCCTGAAGATGTCTTTGTCGATGCATCGAATACTACCCGGAGTTTCGTACTGCTGCTTTCCGGCTTCAGAACATAGTGATGTGGGATGTAATAATGTGTACTCGTAATGGTTTCAGGATCAACTCGTGACATATGTCCTAAAGACTCATACTCCTTCATGAATTCTACATATTGTTGTTTAATCCCTTCTTTTCTTGATAAGCGTGCTTCCAACGCAAGAAATCTGTTTTCTGCGATGAGTCTTGAATTCCCCAGAGCTGTTGGGTTCTCTATGAAAGGAAGTTTTACCATGAATCGTCCAGATGAGGTTCGAACTGTATTTTGGGTGAAATGGGTTTCACAATGCCTTTCTGCAGATGTAAGCGCTTGCTTTGACTCGTTGACCTCTTCCAATTTCCAAAACCTTTCCAATATTGCAACTCTTGCTTCTTCCTCAGCTGTAAGTGCAGCACACGTTGACGTATTTGTTGGTTGTGCATCGATTTTTCCAGACAACACCCAGCCAAAGACCGTATTTTGAAGTATTGGCCTTCCATCGCCTAAACATATTTGTCCTGGCTCTAACATTTGATGAAAGAACTCCGCACCAAGGAGAACGTCGATCCCTTTTGGATGATTAAAACTGTTATCAGCCAAGGTGATGTTATCAGGTATGTTCCATGTGGTAATATCGATTGCTTGTGCTGGCTGCCTAGAGACTATCGATGGTAGCACAAATGCTTCCAAACGTGCTTCAAATTGTCCGCCCATTGATTTCATGCTAAGATTGACTCGACGGTTAGTGTCCCGTTTCTCCTTGCCAATTCCCTCGATAGTCAAGAACGATGGCAACGCTGTTACCTTGAGCCGCTTCATCACTCGTTCTGTGACAAGGTTAATTTGTGACCCTGAATCCAGCAACGCCGTGCATTCGAGCGTTCTCCCATTGTTTGCCGTCAAGAATATTCTTGCTGTGCCAAGCAATATATAGCCACTGTCATTGGTCATGTCTGCAGATGTCATACTTGTTACAGCAGATGATGCCATCTGTTTGTTATTTGATTGCTGCATCTCTGATCCCCTTTTCTCCAGTTGGCCTTGGTTAATACCCTTTATCGCTGAGGATTCCAGATGCAGCAATGTGTTATGTTTCCTCTGGCATTTGGTGCATGGTCGTGAGGAACACGCGCTATATTTGTGACCTGTTTTCAAGCAATTGATGCAGAAATTGTTCTTCTGTACGAAGTGTAAACGTTCCGAAGCTGCCATCTCCAGAAACTTCTTACATGCATACAGGCCATGGTTTGGGGCCTTACATAATTTGCATATCATCTCAGGTTTACTTGCTGCTGAAGCCGATGTTTTTACGGTTGAATGTTTTTCCTTTTTGCCAATGGCTTCCAATGATTGAAACCTATACTCCAAGAAGCTTAAAAAAGAGGAAATTGTTTGATTTTCTCAAGGCTGTTGTATTGATTGTTCGTAGAGTATATGGGTTTGGCGATCGAGTTTCTTTGATAATACGTGTAAAATCAACGGGTCCCAATTAGCAGTATGTACTCCAATATTTTGTAGGGCAAGTAAACCTTCGTGCAAGGTATCATGGAACGTGCGTATGGCCGCTGCAGACTGACCCTCGGAAGGCAAATTAGGTTGACTTAGCATCTTTTGTATGAGGGCAGATGTCAGGACTCGTTTGTTGTTGTATCTTTCCTTCATTGTAGTCCAAGCCGTATCATAATTTCCTTCTGTCATTGTTAAATGGCCAATCAGTCTTTCGGCTTCTCCCGTCACATTCGATTTCAAATACCACATTTTTTGTATCTTCGAAAGAGGCTGCTTGTCGATCATTTCGGAGAACATGTCCGAGAACTGTGGCCATTTCAAATAGTCCCCATCAAACTTTGTAATTGTTATTTTTGGCAAGTTTACTGTTGTTGGCGGTGTTGCTTTAATTTCGTAACCTTGCGTCTGTTCGCCTAGTAATGCCAGCTGCTCTCTTGCCGCATCTTCAATGCTACTATACTCAGTCGTGTTATAGCCATAATTCTCGGGATCTTCAGCAAGTTCATAAATGGCGTAGTTCAAATCCTCTACTTGTTGCCACAACCGGGATAATGTTTTTCGCTGAACTTCAAGATACTCTTTAGCACGATCCTCGACCCCTTTAGATAGTCGGGATAATAAACGCTGCAGAGAGCCCATCATGGCCCTTTGTTTGCGAATCATCGGAGTCACTTCATTTTCCTCGGTATTAATAGTTGGCTTTGAGCTTGCTGGCTTCGATAGATAATCTACATCCTTTCCTACTCCCTTAGCCAATGCTTCATCGAAAATGTTGATATAACGTTGGACCAAGTCACTGATCTCCTTGTAGTACTCCTTTTTAAAATACTCGTGATCCGTGGCCACTGGACATATCTCTCTGATTTTGTTGTCCACTTCCTCGAACTGCATCCATGAATCCATCAGCTGCCCTTTTCTGGATTCATAATACTCGGTGGTCTTTTTTCTATCCGGGCCGTCCTTCTTAAAATTAGTTATGATCCGCTGGATTTCACGTCCCACCTCAAGCTGCCTTGCTGCGTAATCCTCCATTTTAATTTTTAGTTAATTTCAACTTAAATGTTCCTCAAATTCACTCCTCACTTCCAATTTCAATTGTTCAACAAATGTAACTTAAATGTTTTACACTTAAATCCTTCACAAGGTCCATAACAATTTTATCAATGGCAGGTCACTTATAATTTAATTCCGATTGTTCAAACTTCATGAATTTAATGTTTTATCCTTTAATCTTTCACTTTCATAACCTTTTTCATGTCAGGGGCATTTAAAAATGTCAATACACAACACTCAAAATCTATTATAGAGACAACAGTCAGTAGGGGATCACGTCGGGGTCACCAGAAAATGTATAAAATGATTATCACCCTAGAACATTAACTAGGTGATATCGCGAAAACTCAGTTATCAGGCACTTTAACCTGTAACTATAACCGCAGATAAAAACGTTGAAATTAGTTAACAGGCACCTTAACCTGTAACTACCGACAATATTGAATGAGGGTAATCACATATCACTCCAGCACATGGACTGGGTGATATCATGCAGACTCTAAGTAAGTAAAATATCTTATCCAAGCACTTGGAACTTGGATAGAATATTTCACGCCAACCTAGATCTCAAGCACTTGAACTTGGTCTAGTTAGAGTAAATATTCTTATTTGATGTGTGATAAAATCACACATATATCACGCTAGCACATGGACTAGGTGATAATAAGAATATTTCCCATCAATTTGAATTGTCTTAGTCAAGCACTTGAACTTGCTAAGACTGATTTTCCTATTAGTTCACAGGCACTTTAACCTGTGAACTACGATGAGAGTTAGTATGAATTGTCTTAGTCAAGCACTTGAACTTGCTAAGACTGATTTGGAACCAAGCACTTGAACTTGTTCCCTTTTTACCATTTAATGAAAACTAAGAGGCACTTGAACCTCTAGTTCTCGACGATATAAAAACCCCATGAGTTGCAATGAACAACTAACTTTATTTCACAACTGTCTAGAGAATTTATAATAATTTTATGCTTATTAATCATAATCTTTCTTCAACTCTTATCACAACCAATTCCAGTGAATCACGTTTCGCTTGAAAGAATATGCAAGCGAGCATTTAAATGTTTATGTCTGGAAATAGTTTCTAAGTGGATCTTATTTCACTTGAATTGACTGTGTTACAATGTGATTCTTTGATTTAGCTTGAGATTTTACTTGAATTTTATTTTTCGCTGAATTAACTTTTTTTCTTTCGAATTTTATGATTGTAGATTATTGAAGTAAATTGATTTGAAACATTAAATTTGAATTTGATGATTTTAGAATATTGAAGTAAATTGATTTGAAATATTAAATTTGAATTTGATAATTTTAGAATCGTACAAGTTTATTAAACTATAAAATAAATCATTCAAACATTTGAATCATAAATACTCATTTGAAATGAATATTTACACTTTGTTGTAAATTAATAAAATCTAATTAACTAAAAACTTCAAATATTAACTTCAAGGAACCTTCCCGAAATATACCTTCCATTTAGTATAGTAAATCCTTCCCATTTGCTTCCCGCACCGTTGTAATCATTCAAATGAAAACATACGGATCACAACCCGATTGTACTTTGGAAACAAATCGGCCTGATTAATTAATGTAGAAAGCAAAATAGGTCTGAAAAATCTATCCAACCTAATTAATTTAATCTTCTCGACTATCTAAACGGCCAAACTGCTCTTTGATAATTTTGAAAAAAAAAACAATAGGCAATTATATAAAAATTAATAAATAATTAAGTTCCAATTGTCACTATGAACATTTCGATATGCTTTAACAATTGTTTCTTTTTTCTGATTAAACATTTTTAATTTTTAGCTTTCGTCTTTTTACGCCCTACAAAAATCACTTCACTCACAATAAGAATCTTCAATAAAATTAAACTTAAAGGTATTACATAAATAAAATAAATGCAACCAAATCAGTACAAGTTGTATATAAAAATCATAAATTTAAAATAAACTACATTAATAATTTAGAATTCTTAATATCATATTTATATTTATAAATAAACATTTATACACCAACATGACTTGCTAACGAAAAACACGACTTTCCTTTCCAGTAGTTCTTCTTTTCAGGTGGAAATGAGGTGCAGGGTAGGTATGCCGTCACAAGGGTAGGGTTTGAGAAAATCCGCTGAGGTCGGTTTCGCGTTGCGTGCGGTACGCGGTACCTTAGTTGATTTTGATTTTTCTTTAGCGTAGCTTTTTTCGGAATTACGTTAACGTAGTGTATTTTTCGGTACCGCGTCGGAAATTCGGGAACGCGAAGTAAGGATTAGATCTTTGTCTTTTGACTGGTTATAGGAAGAAATACGGAGTAACGTAAAGTAGGTTTCCTCTCCGTATGGTTTTGTTTTGTAACACGTTTGAAAACGGGCATGTATAGGTGGCTGAATATTGTAAGTGAGCGTAACCCATTCGGAGACCCACGACCGAAATCCTCTCCGATCTAGCTGGCCGACAAGCAGCCACCGCGTGAATGGGTTACGGTGCACGGATTGGTTGACCGGTTGGTACCGTCCGTTGGCACTACTCAGACTTAACGTCTAGAACCGATGAGAGGTCGGTTCCGCGTTCGCACTTAGACACAAAATCATTACACGGACTATAAGCCCATTCAGTTATGATACGTGCTGGTTTGAAATCAGAACGTACCGCAGCTGAGTCGACGGACACACGGCCAAAGCATGTTAATGATCATATCATCTTGTGGAGTGCCGATACTTTGAGATACTCTAACTATCTCTAAGCTATGAAAAAAAATACTTTAAGCTTGATGTGAAAAGGGTCGACTGATCAATGAAAAAGTTTAGCATATTATTATTATGGAAAGAAAACCAATGTGTTGTTTGAGAAATTTATTAAGTCTCCATGTAAACATTAATTTTGGAATATTTCGTGATCGATTATGATTTTATTCGCACTACAAACAAATTACAATATTTAAACGGATGCACAAGCTTCCATGAGCAAGTATATACAAACTGTTGTATGCAGCGGGTGTGAAAAGTTACAATGAATGAAGATTAAATTACAATCTTCATTTTAACAAAAGATTCATCAACTCAAAATTCCAAATTTAATCTCGGATTTCAATTTTTAAAAATTTATTTTGTAATATTTTACTTGTCATTTCTTAACTACAGCAATATTCCTCCAGAAACAGGAATATTACATTATTTGGCACTCTTCTTTGTTTTAAGGTTTTTGTAAAATAATTTCACAAAACTCTACTAAAATCACGTTCTGTCTGTCCGTCCGTTCATCTGTCCGTGTGTCTCAGCACTTTTTCTCGCAAACTAGTATCATTTAATATAGCCGATATGGGTATTAAATGAGAGGTCTTAAATTGGCACTTTATGCATCATCAGACCACAGGAACGGAAAATACAAAACAAAATGTGTCCCCAACATCGCGATTGGACACCTGTGATCTGAAAAAAAATATGGAGGTCGGTGTTTATGAGTACAACCACAACAAAAACCTTAGAAGCCGAAATTTACTCAGCCTTGTTAATAATAGTATGATCATCGAATTGGATACTCTTAAACTCAATGAAATCCGATATTTAAGTAATCTGACAAAAGATCCTAATCCTCTGCAAGTTTGATGAAAATCGAATCATATTCACGGAAGTCTTCATGAAATTTTCAAATAAGCCCAATTACATAAATATTTTTATGAATTCATGATTTGAGTGATTTCTGTTAGTTTGAAGCAAAATGTCGGCCGTTGAAAATAGAGAAACAATGGATTTTCTTTCAAACGTGCACGTCTCTTTGACATCCTTCTTGATTTTATTCGTTGCTGGTGACTGAATTTCGTAAGTTGGGTACAAAACCCTTCTGACATGAGTGTAGGTCTGTTTACTCAGCTTCTTTTTAGGGTTTTGTAAAATAATTTTACAAAACCCTTCTAAAATCGCGTCCTGTCTGTCCGTCTGTCCGTCTGTCTGTCCGTCCGTCCGTCCGTCCGTCCGTCCGTCCGTGTGTCACAGCAGTTTTTCTCGGAAACTACTTAAGCTAGAAACATCAAATTTCGTACGTAGGTGTAAAGTGGTGTTCTCTTCAAAGTTCAATTACAAAAAAAATTTTATAAGGTATTTAAGGGGGGTCTCCCCATGTAGGGGAGTGACCCCCCGAAAAAAAAATTTCATTGAAGGTGGCCGATATGGGTATCAAATAAAAGGTCTTGATGAGAACTTTTCAAAACAGGTCTTTGTTTGGCAAAGTTTGCTTCGAGGGGCGCACAGGGAGGGGAAATACACGAAAAATTTGTGTCCCCCCCCCTTGCGATTGGACACCTGTGATCCGAAAAATCTGAAAAAAATCAGGAATGTAGGCCTTGGTGAGTACAACAACAACAAATACGTTAGAAGTCGCAATTCACTCAACTTTGTTAGTAATAGTATGATTTATCGATTTTATATTTTCTTGAATAAAATCTTAACGGTACCCTTAAATTCTATAAAATTCAGTACATAGATGACTATTCATAAGGTTGATCTATCCTGAAAGTTTCATAAAGATTGAATCATATTTAGCGAAGTTATAGGGGTTTGAATTTTCCTGTATTACTATGGAACAACATGCGCTGCATTTATTACTATGGCAACATATGGCTATGGAACAACATGCGCTTTTTACCGACTCAGACACTACAGTTTTGCTAGGATTTGCATGAAAATTTCAGGAATGATAGGTGTCATGAATATCTTTGCGAATCAGTTCAGCTAGTGGTATCAGTAATCGTAAAACAAAATGGTGGCTGTTTTAAATGCGAAGATTGAATAATTTTGAGTTATTTTTTCCCAACTTCAACGTTTAAGGTGCATGCTTTGAACACTTGATTCAATTTAATGAATGACTGAAGATGAGTACCTACAATTAATACTCATAAGCGAAGCAAGTCAAGGAGGCGGGAGAGAGCTCCTAGCAAAAGGGCTTTGTAACCATTCTAGGATTCGAAAAATTTGGCCATTAATCGATGATAACAGTACAGGAAAGTGGCTCCTGAAAATAAAAATTCATCAAACGTAGCCGGTATGAGTATGAAACGACAGTTTTCATGGGAGCTAATCAAAACAGTTGTTAAACTGTCAGTTTTTGCTTCAGTGGGGGCACAGGGGGGAAATACATGAAAAATGTGTTTCCTCCCTAGCGAATGGATATCTGAAATAATTATCAAGGGAGATATTTATGAGTATAACAACAACAAAAATCTCAGAACACGAAATTCGTTCAACTTTGTTAATAATAGTATGATCTTCGAATTTCATATTTTCTCCAATAAAATCGTTTCTTGGTTTTATTCGATCTGGTGACTGCATTTTGTAAATTGAATACAAAACCCTTCTGACATGACCGTAGGTCTGTTTACCCAACTTGTTTATTGTTATTCCCATGGTACATAACGGGACGATGTTATTGAACGACTTTCATTCTTGATCTGGGTTTTCGATGATCTTGTAGCTGGTAGATGACATCGCTATGCCATTTAATTATTCAGTACGACCCTTTCCATTTTTGCTGCAGTCCCAGGTATAACCCTTTTCGCCGACAAGATTGTAAGGCCATACTCAATCGTTTTCCTGAAACCCAGTTAATTTTACTCTTAAATCTTACTGCGTTTTCATTCGGTTTGTGTTTAAGTTTAAGCGTACCCTCACCTCCTCATGACTAGTGTGCGGTGGTCACGACATATACGACAAGTAGATGTCACTGATAACAGCAGCGGTATTGCAAAGGATCGCTGTCAAAGTCAACTCACTCTTCATCTACATCTAGTTGAAGTCCGTTTGTACCAAATGTACTCCGTAATCTCCTTAACACAAATGGCATCAGCCATCTTGAATTTCTATTAAGTTTTGTTACCTTTATAATTAGTGAATAAAGTTATTATATTCAATACCCTGACAAGAGTTTAATCTTTGCTGCAGATCCATGTTTAATATGTTACTGTCTTGACGTCTTCTGGTGGTATTGTTGTGATTTCAAGGTGGTATACGATGAGTGTTCAAAAAATATCGCGAATTTTGTTTTTTTTCAAAAATTATTTATTTATTCATGAATATCTATTTTGTCCCCTTCAAAGTAATCTCCATGAGATATTATACACTTATGCCAACGGTTTTTCCAATCTTCGAAGCACTTCAAAAAATCATTTTTTTTAATCTTGTTCAGCTCCTCCTTCGATGCCGTATTTATCTCGTCAAGCGTAGCGTAACGTCGTCCTTTCATGGGCCTCTTCAGTTTAGGAAACAAGAAAAAGTCACAGGGGGCCAGATCTGGGGAATACGGTGGCTGCGGCATCATTAGTGTGTTGTTTTTGGCCAAAAAGTCGCGCACAAGCAACGATGTGTGAGCAGGGGCGTTATCGTGGTGCAAAAGCCAATTTTTGTTCTCCCACAAATCCGGGCGTTTCTGGCGGATTGCTTCGCGCAAATTGCGCACAACTTGCAGGTAATATTCCTTATTGACCGTTCTTCCCTGTGGCAAGAACTCATGATGCACCACGCCCCTGCAATCGAAGAAAACTGTCAGCAAAACTTTCACATTCGACCGAACTTGGCGCGCTTTTTTCGGTCTTGGTTCATGCGGCAGCTTCCATTGAGATGATTGAGCTTTGGTTTCCACGTCATAACCATAAACCCACGATTCGTCACCAGTTATGACCCTCTGGAGCAAATTTGGTTCGTCGCGGACAGAGTTTAACATCTCATTAGCAAAGTTCATGCGTTGCTGTTTTTGGTCGAAATTGAGCAATTTTGGTACGAATTTCGCGGCGACCCGTCCCATGCCCAAATCGTTGATAAAAATCGAATGGCACGAGCCAATCGATATGTTTAGATCGTCAGCAACTTCCCTAACGGCGATTCGACGATTGGCCAATACCATTTTCTCCACTTCATTAATTTTTTCATCTGTTGTTGAAGTGCTCGGGCGTCCGGCACGCTCTTCGTCGCTCACATCTTCTCGGCCTTCTAAGAACATTTTGTACCACCAATAAACGTTGCTTCGGTCCAAGGTAGCTTCTCCGTATGCCACAGTCAACATTCGGAATGCATCCGCGTACTTAATTTCGTTTTTCACACAAAATTTGATACACGTTCTTTGATCCATTTTTTTGAATAAGTAAAAATCGAAGACAATTGAAAACACGTGCAAGTAAAGCAGCTATCACCAATTAAGTGAACATTCAAAATGGCCGAGCTTGTCGGCATAAGTGACAGACATGAGTACCAACATAACGCCACAAAAAAATCGAAATTCGAATATACGTAACCCGCGAAAATTCAAAATTCGCGATACTTTTTGAACACGCCTCGTATATCCGTTCAGGACTAAAATGGTAGTTTGCTGCCTCAGTAAGTGTGCTGGCAAGCTAGTTTTGTGGTGTAGCGAGGCGGGTTCTTTTGCCACATCACAAGGGTCCACTTCAAAATATTTTGTGCACTTACGAGTTAAATTGTTCACCAGAATTAGTAGAAACGCAAAATCAATGTAACTTAATCGGCACCAGGGGCTGGATAAACAACCGAAAAGGATTACAAGAGAAATATGATGACAATGCCCGGTTAATCGCACGAGTATCGTGCCCGCCAAACATAAATCAGATAGCATTACCATCATAAAGCATAAATTCTTAAAGTTCAAATTTCATTTAAATTTTCATTTACACGTTTCGGCAAATTTTGCATTTTCTGAAAATTCTAGTCAGCTTTTACTTCACGTATTCTAAATTGTACACGTCTTTGCAAACAAAGTATTTTATATAAAAAGTCTGGGAAATTAATGTTACGTGTCAAGACAGATATATTTTGACCGTGAAGTAAATCAGTTGTGAATAAGCAAAGCTGGTATAATACTATATATTCTTTAAACCCAAGTTGATGTGATTTAATTGGCGCAGTCGGATCTAAGGTGGCGGCGTATAGAAAAATTACCGTTGGCAGCACCAGCCGGTACGGTAAATTTCTCGTATGTAGCGTAAAGTTTCGAAAAAGGATTTGGCTTGCCTACTACTAGATTTCTTACTTCGATTTTCGTAGCACCACATGGGTATTTATTAACATAAAAAGAATCTGCCGAGGTTCATATTTAGAGACCCTTTATATAGGCGCTAATATTTTGCTAATTAAATTGAGTTGCACACGTATGGATCACATATTGAAAACCGGTGGATAATAAATTGTTATAAACACAAAAATTTAGGTTTTTCCTTCTCACAGTTGTTGTTTACACATTTCACAGCGATTACCATACAAAGGTGATAACTTATCGGCTTAAATGGCTCAAATAGTTAGTTTCATAAGATTTCCATAAAAGTTTAATCAGCACTTGCGTTGCCATTAATATATACATTTTCAATTCTTTTCTCATCAATTTTTATTGAAAACAGCTGCTGTAAATATTAATGCTGTAAATTTTTGACTTGTGTATTGGTCAACCGATTTGTATAATTTTTTGCAGGTTAAATTAAATTGCCTTAATAACTTAAAATTTCAAGGTTCATCGGAATCTGTTGAGAAACTTGGCTGCTAAAGGACTACCGAAATATTTAAAAATTTAAGTCATCCCCTGTATAGGAGACCCCCCTTAAAAACCCTAAAATATTTTCTTGCACTGCAAATTTCGAGAGGCACCACTTTTGACTCATATGGTTTGCGAGAAAACTTGTTGTGACGCACGGACGGACGGACAGACAGACAAGTTGGAGTTAAAATGTAGTCTCGACTCTGTTCCTTGTTCCACTGGGCTTTAAATTTTCTGGAGCGCTCTACACTCAAAGATCTCCCCTATCTTTTCAAATTCGCTTGTCTGGGACTATGTTTCACTTTCATATAACACCACAGGTTTGACTAGTATTTTATAAGCTCAAAGATTGCCCGTGCACAACTCCGGACCTTAGGATGGGACCAACGCAGCAATAGGCTTTATTAGCAGCACTTGTGTTTCATCTAATTTTGCCCTTTCCGACGCCTCTTGTATCCAGGTTGGCTCCAAGATATACAAGCACAAAATGATTCACACTTTCAAGGTTAAAGTCTCCTACAATTTGTCAATTTGTATTTTTCCTCGTTTCAGTCATGAATTTAGTCTTAATTTAATTAATTTTTCAGGCCTAATTGGTTTGCTGCAGATTCTAGGCCCAAAAATAAAATTAACGTTATCAGCATATACTACAATAAAAACCTTAAAATATTTTCTTGCACTGCAAATTTCGAGAGGCACCACTTTTGACTCATATGGTTTGCGAGAAAACTTATTGTGACGCACGAACGGACGGACGAACAGACAGACAAGTTGCGATTTTATAGTTTTTAGAGTATTGTTAAATTTTTTAACAATATCCTGAAAATGATTTGCTTTATAAATACTTCCAAGTTAAGTCATTTAAAACGTTTCCATGAAAAAAATTCATTATTTCAGTTGCTACTAAAAAAGCGCATTGCGCTTACCTTCTGACCTTTGCGGGCCGCCATTTTGAATGCATGCATTTGATTTTGGATTATTTTAAATCTTTGTGTGCTGGGACCTCACCAATCAATGAGCCAAATCTCGTTCAAATCGGAGTTTCACCCTAAACAGGGCAGAAGTATTCAATTTTTTGTGAAAATGGCAGCTAAAAGTGTAAAGTTTTAAATTTTCGAATATTTTATCTTTAAGTTGATTTTGATAATTAACATAATAACACAAGAACTTAATACAGAGATCAATAATCTCTAGTTTCATCAAAATCCGTTGGAAAATGTGACCGCTAGAGGGCGACAAAAACCTGAAAAAACGCATATTTAAATTGCCGCCATTTTGAAATTTGCTCATGCATGATCACCAAAATATCAAAGTCTCTAAATCTAATTGATTCCAATTTTAAAACCAAGTTTCGAATACGTCAGATCAAAATTGCGACTTTCAGAAGCCTTTGAAGTTTTGAGTTTCAAGTGGCCGCCATTTTGTTTTTTGCAACCTGACCTCCAGTTTTTTTTAACATGATTCTTTAGGTACTTATAACTCCAAATTTCATTAGCTTTGGTCACAACTACAACAACAAAATTTTGTACGTTTTTCGACCTTTGAGCGGCCGCCATTTCGTTTCAGACAAGCTGACATTGAATTTTTTATTGTGAGATTCATCACATACTTCAGTGAACCTTTGTACCAAATTGCATCCAAATCGAAGCTATACTTTGGTCAGAACAGAAATCACGATTTTTCGTCTAAAATGGCCGCCATTTTGTTTTCGCCTGGCCGATGTAGATGGTTCACGAACTTAAGTGAGATATTTACTCAATACACCGGGTCATCAAAGATGTGTATGGTCTGGCATCGTCATGATGGAAGACAACGCCCTTTCTATTGATCCATTCTAGCCCGCTTTTTTGAATTGCTTGTTGCAATCTGGTTAGTTACTGACTGATTGAGTATTTGGCCAGGTTCTAGCACCTCATGATAAACAATTCCCTTCCAATCCCACCATACATACAGCATAACCTTATTTGGTGTCAATCCTTGCTTTTCATTCTCGTATCTTACCAATTTTTCATCGCCTGTATAAGGATTTGCTTCAAAAATGGCTCGTTTTCGTTTCGTTGTATGAGCATTTCATAAATGGAAATTCGTTCGATCAAATATTTTTGTGTTATTTCATGAGGCATAACGTCGAGCTTCTTTGTATATCCAGCCTTACGCAAATGGTTCAAAACTTTTTGGCGATAAATATTCAGCTCCTTAGTAATGTCATGGCTGCTTATGTGCAGTCTTCTTCAATTTTTTGTAAGATTTCATCGACTTTTTCAGTCATTGCCCCCAAAATTATTTTCTAATTTTCAAGATATCATTCCTTTAACTACAGCAATTTACTCAATATTTCTCCAGAATCAACAATATAAACTTATGCCTTCTAAGCCGGGCCGTGGCCCCCAGGATTAATCTCCTCCAATTATCACGGCTCTGCAACCTCGTCTGCCAGTGGATCACGCCCTGCTAGGATCTGCTGTCAGTTTCTATCGTGTCGAGCATCGAGTCCTTGAATTTCATACTGGACGTTTGCTTTGTACTCTACCCTAGCTAGTTTTCTTCCATTCTCTCTACATGGCCCAAATGTTGCAATTTTCATAAATTTACGCAAGCGGATACAGGTGGGTCGTCAAATAATTCAAGTTGTATGAATATTTGACATCTGTATCCGCTTGCGTAAATCATTGTAATGTAGTCTCAACTCTGTTCCTTGTTTCCGTAAATTTTCTGGAGCGCTCTACACTCAAAGATCTCCCCTATCTTTTGAAACTCGGTTGTCTGGGTCGATGTTTCACTTCCGTATAGCACCACAGGTTTGACTAGTATTTTGTAAGTACGAGGTTTATTTTGCCTGTGCACAACTCCGGCCCGTAGGATGCGAAGTACGCAGTAATAGGCTTTATTTGCAGCATTTATGTTTCATCTAATTTTGCCCTTTTCGGTGCCTCGTGTATTAAGGTTGGCTCCAAGATATACGAAATTATTCACACTTTCAAGGTTATAGTCTGATACAATTTTGCGAACTAGAGTATTTTCCTCGTTTGAGCCATTTGTTTAGTCTTAGTTTCATTAATTTAGAGGCCTGATTGGTTTGCTGGAGATTCTAGGCTCAGAAATAATATTGACGTCATCAGCATATGGTACAAAAGTTTGGAATTGAACATAAGTGTACCCGAGGTGTCATCGGATGTCTACCTGATGACTGTTCCAGCACAATATTAAAGAACACTGGGGCAAGTATGTCGCCTTATTTTAAGTCTGATTCCGTAATGAATCTTTCTGTTAGTCTAACATTTATCTTGGCTTGGGATTCTGTGTTTACGAGTAGCATCGTAACTTTGACTACACGGACCAGTTTTATTGGGACGCCAACGTCTAGCATTATTTTGTGTAGCACATTTCTGTCGAAACGGTCGTATGCTTGCTTGAAATCTACAATAGCTTGGTGTACATCAATGTTATATTCTCAGCACTTTTTGAGTTCCTGCTTTACTGAGAACATTTGGTCTATTGCAGACCATCCACCTCGAAAGCCTCCCTGATACTCTCCTATGATAATTTCATAGTACGCCATTAATTTTCTTTCTATGATTTTGTTGAGCACTTTATGAGACGTATACAGTTGGGGGATGCCTCTATAATTTTCACATCTTAATTTGTCTCTCTCTTTGTGTTCAGGACAAACTTTACTTTTTTGCCAGTCCTCTGCTAAGGGTTCCTCTGACCATATTGTAGTGATTTAGGTAGGATCAAATGTACGTAAAGGACTGCAGCGATGGTCTGCTGCCTCGGCGGAAGAGGATGGTAGTATCCGCCGAGATTGGCCTTGTCTGGGGACGCGTTAGTGCGCTAGCAGGCTAGCATTGCGGTGTCGTGGGGCGGGTTCTTTCCCCAGCACAAGGACCCACTACAAAAAAAACTTCGCATTCACGAATTCCGGGGTCAAATAAAAGTCGACCAAAGTCAAAAAGAGGAGGTAACCAACTAAGGGTTGGAAATTGCTTACGAAAAGGACAAATTGGACTTGGGGAAGACAGACGGACTTACGAGGACTTCGTCATTACCGGCGATTCTTATGGCCCACAAATAGGGGTGGGGCATCCAGATGGAGGTGGTGCCCCCTCGCACCCTCCCAACCGGATCAAGATCCAAACGTGTAAGTTTTATATAGAGGAAAATTTATATAAAGTTACATTTAATAATAATAATAAGAATGAAAACTATTTTAGAAATGACGATTATGAATGGAAATATTAATTATTTATCTAAATCTGCCATTGAAATTTCGAATAGGAGATTGGAAGGTTTTCGAGCAGTTTGCTTTTGTGGTTGCTCGATTATTACAGGGCAGCTAATTTCCCCACGATTCGAAGGCGACGAGGGTTGCGAAAAAGGAGCTGAAGGATGTTCAGTTGGAGAATCGATTGTTTTCGGGGTCTGAACATGGAGTGGGACGATTGAAGAGAACGATTGAGAGACGAACAGACTGACACGTATATTTACGTTTTGCTGTAAGTATGTAAACTTTGCGCGTGGCTGAAACTGAGTACGGATGGACAAAACAGACCTATATATGTAACTTTCGGCGCAGGTCTTTTACGTGATACACCCCGACTTCTTTGCCCAATAGCTCGGTTAGCAGTTGACGATTGGGTTCTACAACCTTTTGTACACGGCTTTTCAGGAAACGCCGATCTAGCTTGGCATCGTAATGCCCAGCGGCGTCACTTTGACGGGAATTGCGACGAAAAACCTCGTCCCCTTCTTTAAAATCGGAAGGTCAGGACCTGAGGTTGTAGTGCGCCTCATTTGCATGTCCTGCGGCCTTTATCTTCCGTCCAATTTGTTTGCGGAGGTCTCCTAAACGTTCCAGCGTAACGACGGAGTCTCCCAAATACTTCAATTGCCATAGTAGCCTGTATGATTTACCATGGTAAATCATGTGCTGTCCGAAAGTGGAAAAGTAAGGCAAGACATCGGTGACGGAATGATAAGACGACCGCAGAGCGCAAGTGATGGCGGACAATCTGCGGTCCGAATCCTTCTGAGTTGGATGGACAAAAGAACGGATCGTGGCTAACAGTGTGCGATTCAAACGTTCAGATGCGTTAGACAGAGGAGAGCATATGGGCGTCAGTTGGTGTTCGACACCGTACTGTTCGAGTAGGCCCTTAAACTGCCGGGATCTGAACTGTACTCCGTTGTCCGAGTACACACATTCTGGAACCCCGAACACGTGGGATTCTCGACGGTCTAAACATTTCACGATGGACGGGGTCGTGAATTTGCGATTAAGTTCCACCAGTGGGAATTTCGAGAGCTGGTCTAGTACAACGATAGCTCTGATGTGCCCCATAGAAGAATGAGGATATTGGACCGAGTAGATCTATATACAGAGGTTGGAATACGTGCTCTGGAAAGTTGAGTTGACCCATAGGAGGTCAAAGAGGCTGGTTGGGAGCCTTAGTGCCTTTATAGGTCTCACAGGCGCTCACGTAGTCTTCGACCTGGGATGACATTTTTTGCCTGAAGAAGTATTTCTTAATTCACCAAAGCGTCCGACCGTAACCACTTTGGACACTTAGAGGATGGTCGTTTGCGTGGAGGATCAGAATTGTTAGTCAGTTCCTTCGGTACCCAGAGTTTTTAGCACTCTTCTTCCTGCCATGGATTACCAGTGGCGAATTCATTCCGTATATAAACGTAGCCGTCTTTCACTTTCAAATCAGGCAGCTGTGTTTGTTGGGTTACGTTGGTTTGCCTCTACTCTTTGTAGCTGTCTGACTCAAAATGTGGGCTGTCAAAATCTATTTCAATAGGGTCCTCGTCACTCACTGTCAATTCTGCTCCCTAGTGTGAAAGCATTCGTGAGGGAGTATCAGGCACGATATTCTGGGTCCCTTTCCGGTGTTTGATGGAAAATTTGAACCCTTGCAGTTTAAGAGCCCATCGGGCCAGACGTCTGTGTAGCTCCGCCTGCTTCATCAACCATTGTAGCGAAGCGTGGTCCGTGATGATTTCAAACTGGTGGCCCCCGATATAGGCTCGGAATTTCTTTACAACCATCACCGCTGCCAAACATTCCTGCGTGGATACAGTGAAGTTCCTTTGAGCCAAGTTCAGCTTATTGGATATGAAAGCAATGGGAGCTTCCTCTCCCTCTTCGGTCAATTGCACAAGCACGGCTCCCACTCCATGTTGACTTGCGTCGCAATGAATGGAGCAGGGCTACTTAAAGTTGGAGCTGTGCAAGACTGGAGCTGACGTTAAGGCTCGTTTTAGCTCTTCAAATGCCTTTCGACTGAGCTCGGTCGAAATGAACTTCCGTTTTCGGAGCATGTCCAACAGAGGCGCTGAAAATGTTGCGTGATTCGGAATGAACCTTCGGTACCAACAACACACTCCCAAGAACCGTCGTAGCTGCTTAACAGTTTTCAGTTGGGGGAACTCATCAATCGCCTGAGTTTCGTCCGCATCCGTTTTGATAGTGCCGTATCCGATGACATGTCCTAGATATCGGACTTCGTTCATGACAAACTTACTTTTCTGGGCGTTGATGGTGTGACCTAGCTTACTGATATTTCTCGCAGGATTAAGAGGTGTTGGTCATACGTTTCTGTGATGATTAGAAGGTCATCCAGGTACACGAACAGTTGGTGTTTAAGGTGAGGTAGAATTACTTTGTCCATCAACCGGGTCATTGTTTGCGGAGCGTTACACAGGCCAAAAGGCATTGTGATGAACTGGTATAAGGGTTTTCCAGGCTCTGTGAAAGCCGTCTTATCCCTCGACCCTTCATCGAGTGGAACTTGCCAGAATGCATTATTTGGGTCAAGACTGGTAATGATGTTTGCTTTCAGCAGTCTCCCCAATATTCCATCGATGAGCGGAAGAGGGTAAGCGTCTTTGACGTTCACTGCGTTGACTTTCCGGGCATCTAGACAAAGACTGACTTTACCTGGCTTCACCACCAAGGTTACCGGTGAGGACCAGGCACTTTGGCACTCCTCTATAACCCCCAACTCGAGCATCCTGTCCAACTCTGCGTACACTAGCTTTTCCATGGCCGCTGAGATGGTATAGTGTCTCTGCTTAATTGGCTTACTAACGCCAACATCGATGACATCTGAGACCAGTGTTGTGCGGCCAAGGCCTTGCGTAGCGTAAGCGATGAATGCTTCCAGACGTTGTCGTTTGTTAAGCGTTAATTTATGCCTGTCGGGTATAAAAGCGAGTTTGTTGACATATCTAGTATTTAAGAATGAATTTGTGAATAGATCTGGGGCAAAACGAAATTGAAGGACGAAATCGATGCCAAGGTACACGTTCAAAAACAGTGACGGGATAGTGTAGAATATAATATTAAGGACCTCTGAATGTGACGGGTGTTGTCAACTTACCCTGGATAGGATGTTTAGTACAACCAGCTGTACTGATTTCAGAGCGCCAGGGTTTTATTGCCGAGTTTTGATGGAGCACCTTTGAGCCGAGAATCGAGGCAAGACAGCTAATACTTGTACCCGTGTCAATCAGCGCCACAGCAATTTCGCCTAACACTTTGACTTGTGCGTATGGTCGAGTGTCATACTCGGAAACCTCCGAGACGTTACAAAAGTTTAAAGTTTGGCAACAGATGCGCACTATCCTGTGGAAGCTCCTCCAACGACGAGTTGACCACTTAGTTTTGTGCTGGCGTGGGGTGACCTCTTCTGTGGCAAAATTCTCTCTCATGCAGCAATATACTCCTGCAACATAATATGGTTTGGTTTCAATACACGAGCCTGTGGCTGCCGGGGTTCTTCAGCCAGCATCTGAGGTGGTCGTTTCAACACTGTCTTTGGAGAGGCCTCCAGAGAAGATGTGGTATCTACTGCATCGTGGACCAGCAAAGGTATCGTGGTGTTGGATTCTAGTGGGATTACTTCGGAGGAATTTGTCATGGTGGAACTGATAGTAGACGGAATGGAGTGTCGTTCCGTTACTCGGCCTTTCGCGAGTGCTGCTGGCTGTTGTGAGCACTCGCTAGCAAATTTTTTGACTTCTTGTAATTCGTACAATCTGGCGTATGTCTATCTGGTTTCCCGCAACGGCGACAAAAGACGTTAGCCTCTGCCTGGCATGCGGTAAAGTGACGTCCTGTCTGCCGGCAGCTCCAACACCTAGGGACCAGTTCATGTGTTTCGCTTTGATGTTCTGGGTCTAGTTCTGTGTAGGATGGAGAAATGGTCTTCGACGAGCTGTCTATTATAGATGGTCTGAGACAAGCTGGTGTGGGTAGTGCAGGCCACTGAGTTTAAACTCAGCTACTGAATGTCGATCTGATTGCTCTCGTCGGCTAGAGAAATTACCTTCGGGTGTGGACCGCTGGGAGTGTTGTACAGCTACTAGCACTTTTGCGGACGCACAAAGCGCATGCACATTGTGGCGCGGAGCGAACACCAGTCGCTCTCGCAGCTCCGGCCGAATTCCTTCCCAGGGCAGACTCAGAAACTCAGACTCCAGCATGGGACTCATCAGACGCTCCAACAGGCAACACAGGGCTTCGGAGTAATCGTCTACGACCTCATGCGCCTGTTGGTGTCTGTCTCTTATCCGCCGTTTCAAGTTATCATCTCCCTTGACTGGTGCGAACTCCCACAGTGCTACACGCCTCAACGGCTCCCAGTGAAACGTTGAAGAAAGGTCTACAAACCTCCAAAACCAACGGAGCGCGCTCTCAGTGAATAATTCTTGGACGCAGCATGTGACTGCACTCCTTTTTCCCCCTGAATTCAACCAAGCTATGTTCTCAACCCTTTGCAGAAGGGTCCTGATGGTCATAGGGTCATTCTGCCCGGTAAACACCAACTTCCAGCCAGCCACTACCTGCGCCACTTTGGACGGTGGAAGATCTCCTGGCTGGGTGGATGGTGGATGATCCCAGATGTCATCAGGCATGGATCGAGATGGTGGATCTGGAGGTAGTGAATCCGGAGGTTGTTGGCCGGACAATTGCTGTAATTGCTGCCTCGTCAGTTCCATGCTGGCAGCCATTGCCTGCATGGCGTCTTGGAGCTGGGACATCTTATTATTTTTATCTGAAAAAAACCTAGTTTTAAATTAAAAAAGTGACCGTCAGTGGCGAACTATAACTAAACACCTTACAAAAAAAATATAAACAGATAAATGAAAACAAAAAGATCAATAGATATTACGGATTTTGTTTTTAAAAATTTAAGATAAATAAATATGACAAACTGAGTAAAAGAAATAAGATTTAAATTTGAATTGGAAGCAAATATAATAAACTTAAAAACCAGAAGATTAGCAATATCAATAATCAATTCGGTCTTTCCATTTTATCGATCCCTTTCCAAAGTAAGATCACCAGTGGTGCGCTCTTCCTTTGTGTTACAGGGACTACTCTCTTGAGGCACCATAAGAATCAGGGTTCAGAAGTGGTCTTTCATATGCAAATTTCGACCAGGTACAATTTGTCAGCCCAAGGTGAACTCTGACCCGCAAGCAGCGCGTGTCTTATCATGGATAGTCACGGACTAGCTAAGCAGCCAATCACGTGACATCAAGATCCATGTAATAGAAGACACTTAGGCACCGCTTGGTTTGGGGTGCAGATCAGAAGTCACCGCAAATATGATGTTAAGATAACAACTTCCGAATACACAAAAGGACACTGATATTATTTGGCCCTGCTAGTCATACAGTGGTGGTAGACCTCCAATGTATAAATCAAAAGCAGGTGCAAATGATATTGATGTCCAGGGACAACTCACGTTCGGAATTTAATATTTGCTGGGGCACGATTAGTGCAATATCCCTTAGGGGCTACCTGCCCGCCAAAAATCTAGACACCTTCACCTAGAGACGATGGATTGTCCCGTGCTCACGACTGTTGATACAGCCGGGCTTTTCGGGCCCCACCTTGATTTTTGATTTGACTTTATTGAGCAGCTTATGATACCTACATACAGTTGAGGGATGCCTCTATAATTTTCACATCTTAATTTGTCTCTCTCTTTGTGTTCAGAACAAATTTTACTTTTTTTCCAGTCCTCTGTTAAGTGCTCCTCTGACCATATTGAAGTGATTTAGGTAGGATCAAATATCCGTAAAGGACTGTAGCGACGGTCTGCTGCCTCGGTGGAAGAGGATGGTAGTATCTGCCGAGATTGGCCTTTTCTGGGAACGCGTTAATGCGCTAGCAGGCTAGCATTGCGGTGTCGTGGGGCGGGTTCTTTCCCCAGCACAAGGACCCACTACAGAAAAACTTCGCATTCACGAATTCCGGGGTCAAATAAAAGTCAACCGAAGTCAAAAAGAGGAGGTAACGAACTAAGGGTTGGAAATTGCTGACAAAAAGGACAAATTGGACTTGGGGAAGACAGACGGACTTACAAGGACTTCGCCCTTTTTGACGATTCTTATAGCCAACAAATAGGAGTGGGGCATCCAGATGGAGGTGGTGCCCCCCTCGCACCCTCCCAACCGGATTAAGGTCCAAACGTGTAAGTTTAATATAGAGGAAAATTGATATAAAGTTAAATTTAATAATAATAATAAGAATGAAAACTATTTTCCAAATGACGATTATAATGGAAATAATTCATTATTTTTCTAAATCTGCCATTTAAATTTCAAATAGGAGATAGGAAAGTTTTCGAGCAGTTTGCTTGTGTGACTGTTCGATTACTATAATATTCTGCACATTAGTCCATGCAATTTCCCTAGTATTCCATCTATTCCAGGAGTCTTACCTTCTGTGTTTTGTCTCTGGTTGAAGGTAAAACTGGGATATTTGTTCTTCTCCTGGAAAGTTCATAACTTCAATTATTGTTAGGGATGCTGTGAATAGCTTCTGGAAATATTGCAGCCATTTATTTTTTCGATTTTGGCTGGGTTGCCTATATTTGATCCTTTTGCACTTTTGCAAAGGCTTGTTTGTCGGTTGAAGCCATCTCTTAGTTGTTTAAAAGAGGCATATGCCGATCTGAATTCATAAGGGGTGCTATTTTTGTTGATATATGAGATCTTGGTGTTGATACACATCCATTTCTT
The DNA here is from genome assembly GCA_963969285.1 of Odontomyia ornata. NCBI lineage: Eukaryota > Metazoa > Arthropoda > Insecta > Diptera > Stratiomyidae > Odontomyia > Odontomyia ornata. The sequence continues at coordinate 98,236,795 of OZ017739.1, read as the reverse complement.
CCTACGGCACATTTTTTTATGCTTGTCGAAGGAGGCTTTTATATTGTTGTTCATTGGCCTGAATTGGGCACTGGGTGTATTCTTTGTGCGCCTGGTTATTTTTAACAAGCACTTCCCTGGATTCTTTGCCGTACCAGTTCTTCGTACTTTTCTTTGACTGGTGCCTCAGGACCTCTTCGGCCGCTTCTGTTACCAGATCTCTTACTGTCTTCCGCATAGCATTGATGTCCTTACTACTTTCTTCCGCCTACGGGGATATGTCGATGCGATGTTTCAGCGCTGACCTTAGCTTATGTATCTGGCACCTTAGGATAAGAGATCTTCCTTCTTCACAGCCCTTGGAGATGCAGCCTCAGAATCTGACATCTGAATCACAGACAGCGTTGCAAAATAAAAGCGTATCAAGAATGCTGTTCACGGTTCGTTTTTGAATGAGAACATAGTCAATCTGGTTGAATAGGCTACGTTCTCTTGTGGATGTATCGATGCTTGAAGCGTTTAGAGCTTTCTGTGAAGCCTCTTTTAGTATCGAAACCTGCTAGCCGCTACCCGTTCCCGTTGGTCTCTGCATGGAAGCTTTTACCTTCAAGTGCTCTTCGGTGTACTGGTTCTTGGCCGATTTATGAATTAAAAAATTTTAATGTCGTTCGACGGCATTGCATCGACAGTGCATTTCAGGGTGCTGTAAAACTCATTCTTGAGTATCTCCTCCTTATCTTCAGGGTGCGCGTGACAGTTGAATAGCCTAACATTAAGAAATCAAGTCTTAATACTAATTGCACAGATCCTTTTGTTTACGGGATTGAAGTCGGTGATAATTTATTTAAATGCGCTCTCAACAATTAAAGCTACTCCAAACTCAAAGCATTCTTGCAATTTTCCCACTTTTAAATACAGTTTATGTTTGCATGTGATTGCATCTAGTTTTTTTTGCGCTGCGAAAAAGTTGATAAGATATTTCTTTAGTTCATCCAGTCTGTAAGCAAAACAATGGGCAGTATTGGAGTAATTTGCTGTATCAAATAACCCTTTGTTTTGGTAGCCCAGCCAAATTTGTTCATCTTACCAAAATAACGAAAACGTCGACAACCTGCCAAGTCCCATCAATAACCGACTCACTGATGCTTTTGACACAAACACCGGACTATAAAAAGGAGATGGGCTGGTTCCATTTGCACCTCATACCTAATTTGAGGCCGTAGCTTAATAAAACACACGGTAAGACTTATCTCTACCTGTACTAGCTCTTGAGTGGGCATGGATGTTTTGTATTTTACCTGCAAAAGATTGGTCATTCATGATCTCCCGACTGTAGGTTGCGCTAGAGAAGAAGACGATGCCTACCACACATTATTTGCATGTAAAAAATGGGTCAGGCTGCTCTTCGATGAAGCAGGAGTATTCTGCCCGTATAGTCTGATTGGGGAGATTCTAGCATCGGCTGACAATTGAAACCATGTAGCACATTATGCTCGGGAAAACTTAAAAGATAAGAACGGCTTACAGTGGCCAGGGAAGTCGGGGTTGACAGAAAACTTTTCTACCAATTCTTCTTTTTCCTAACTTGAAGGTGCTCCATGGCGTAGCAAAACAAGACTTAGCCCGAAGTTATATGTCAAATGCTTCAGGCTAGGTTTTCAGGTTGACAGGGGTGGTGCTTAGTGGGCAGTCCGGATGTGCTGCACTCAGTACACTCAGAGCGTAAATAACCTACACTTCCCAACTATGTTTAATGGGCAGCCCGGATGTGTTGCACTTAGTACACTCAGAGCGTAAATAACCTACACCTCCCAACTACAAAAAAAAATGCTGCGCTGCACATCGGCAATTATTTACTTTTTACGCACTATATGACATCTTACGGGATGCGTGTTATCATTTCAAATAAATGTCTTGTGAAAATCCATTGCTTTTCAAATTACGTTCTCAGATGGACGATTGTGGGCGCTTATAAAATGCTGGTAGTACCGGATATGTTTCTCGAGTTGAATCGCGTTTTTCAAACTAAATTCAAACAATTTGCAAACGTTGCTACGGCGTGGTTCTATTCATGATGTTTTGCCAAACAGAACTTTCCTCAAAACAACAGAGAACCTTGACATTGGCTGTCACTGGAAACAGTGTTGGAATTTTTATGATCTTTGCCTCTAAAAAACACGTATTTCAGGAAGTGATGAAATGGATATTTGACCAAGCGTCATTCCTTTCATAGCTTGCAGCGCTAGTTGCTGATTTGTTTAGTAGATATTTAAACATTAAACTCCTACAATACTCCCCCTTGAATTTTATTGTCATGTTTTTATTACTTTAGCACTTTTCCCTCGGTTGGAGATAGTTAAAGTATCCCGTTATCTTGAGCATATGTATCGGCATTCGAGAAGTTGATATGGTCAGTACTACGCTTTAGCCGTTGATCTGCCCACTCAGCTGCGATACGTTCTGATTTTAAACTAGTACGTGTCATAACTGAACAGGCTTACGAATATATTTTCTTAAATCTGAAGTGGAATATTTTTGTTGACAGGAGGCTTTAGGGTGACTAGGGCTATCTGCGGTGTTGATTGGGTTGTTGGGCTCAATACTGTTGATAAATTCGCGATTCGCGTGAACGTCACACAACGATGATTACACAGTCAGAAGTTGAAGTATGATCAGCTGGTTGACTCGACAACGGAATGTAGTCCTTGGAAAGCCAGCTTCAATCGTTACAACTTTCCAGCGATTTGAAAAGGGCAAATTAAAATTGTACACCTTGGTCTATTGAGATGATGCCGGGTGCGTTATAGGGAGAAATTCAAGTCGCATAGAATACTTTGGCTACAGATTTAATAGATTGATCGGCCATAGGACAAATTTCTGGCCAACGTAAGGATCTGTTAATCGTAGTGAGGCAATATCGGAGTCAACGAAAAAACATTGAGGGTCCGATAATGTCCATATACATCTGCTTGAACCCTTTCTTTGGTACAGGAAACCTAAGTATGTTTGCTAACTTTCGGTCTCAGACATTAGATGCACGTGTGAGTCCACAAAGTAACGTCCTGTCTCATGGGAGGCCAAACAATTTTTGTTTAAACCTGTAATGTAGCACAATTTTCAGGATAAGAAGATCGGTGAAAAACATTAGAAATTCTTTTAAGTAGAGAATTTGGAACGTAAGGTCGAATTGAAGGTGTCAAATTGTTACAAAATAGAATCTCTCGTTTACCAACGTTGACTGGTTGAAGTATTAACGAACATAAATTACTGGAAAGAAGCTTCTGGATCTCATTGTCGTTGGTTTGATTATCCACTAGCTCATCAGTTCAATATCAATGTCCGTTAGTAGCGAAATATCCTTAATGTAGGATAGTGAGCTAGAGAAATCATTGGGTTCTCCGTATATATGAACAATGTTGGTAGGAAACTGCAAAATCAAGTTTAGATGTGTAAGTTGATAAGAAGAAGCTTTGCCTATCTTCTGCAAAAATCGGTGCTTTGTGATCTGTGTTCAGAGTGCTCCTTCTACATAATGGCGAAAATGGTGAATACTATCGTAAGTTGCTAGTAATTTGCAATCATAGGTGCTTCATTTGACTTCTTTTGGTGTAAACTTCCTTTGAAGATACACAATTATCGTCTTGTAACTACTCTAACATGGCACGATGGTGCTGGTGGAAGCATCAGTTGCCAAAGCAAGAGGTTTATCTGACTTGAATTTTTCCGTTGCTCCTTTTCTGGCGTTAAATTCAAATGAATAAATAAGAAACTCTAATATTTTCCGTAAAACGCCAATATTTATTAAAACGCGGGCAGACACGTGTTTCGGAAATAAGTTATTTCCTTCTTCAGTACCGTGTTACTGTAACTGTAACACGGCACTGAAGAAGGAAATAACTTGTTTCCGAAACACGTGTCTGTCCGGGTTTTAATAAATATTGGCGTTGTACGGAAAATATTAGAGTTTCTTATTTATTCATTTGAGGTTTATCTGGCAAAAAATGCACAAAGAGAGTCGCATTTGCTAGGCTATCTTTGTATTGATTAAACGCTTTCTTGAGGTCTTGATTCCACTGAATCGGCATGGTGTCTCCTTTTTTGATAGTAGTAGAGTATGCTTGAATTGATGCTTGTAAGTTTGCTGCATTTCTGATGAATCGTCGATAGAAATTGATCATTCTAAGAAGTCTTCGCAGATTTTTAAGCGATCTTTGGAAGGCTGTAACGACATAAAGCTTCAACCCAAGAGTTTGGTGACCAAATACCATGTTAATTTAAGTGATGTCCAAGATACTCTATTTGTTGAACGCTGAATGTGCACTTTGCTATTCTTTACTTGCTTAATCTTTTAAAGACGAGACGAAGATAATTTTTCTGTTGTACACAAAACCTAAACCTTTTAGCACCACATTCATGAAACGCTGGAGGGATTGCGCAGCGTTGCGTAAACCGAATATCATTACACTATATTTAAAAATTTCAAAAGGAGTTGTTACAGGGGTTTTTGGAATGTTATTCTAACTAATCGGAAATCAATGAAATGTTCTGAGCAAATCAATTTTAGAAAATATCCGCTTTCCTGCTAAACCAGTAACTATGTTCTGAATGTGTGGCACACGCTATCTGCCCGGTATCACAATAACTTTTAAGTGACGGTAATCTCCGCATCTTGATAAACCGGGCTAGTTCAAGGCCTATCGGTTGATCGACAGTAACCTTTTCCCAATATAAAATTGAATTCCCGTTTAGCGATTGCTAATTTTTCGGGTGACAGATGTGGAGCTTTCCCCGCAATGGGTGGTTTGGTGGTAATAATACTGTTGCGAAAATGTTCCGAGAAAGTGAAAACGCAATGTCTTTTTAAGTAAGTTAAAAGAGTTAGTTACTAAAAACGCACAATCATTAATTTAACTATTTCACAAAAATTAATTAAAATATTGTTCACTAGTCTATATATTTTTATTACTACTGTCTTCACTAACAATCACTTCACTCACTTCACTTATCAATCAATATCGCCTTTACTTTGCGCTCCACTCTATCACAGTTTTACAATCGCGGTTTTACTATCACGGTTGTAGTAATCCCCATATTCATTCAGCTCGCCTTTATATAGGGTCTCTAGTCATTCAATATATTTCTCGTACATTGGCAAATTACCTGGAATATTCGAACAATTCTGAATGGCGCAGTGACGTCACTTTCAGATGTTGATCATGCTTGGTCAATTCTTGTGCTTTCGAGTACATTCGTTTGTTGATCATGATGTTGTTAATAGTTGCGAAGACAGTAGCTCGCAGAATTATTTGCACATGTAACACTGCCCCCACCTCAGTTATTTTTGTCCCGAAAAGATGTGTTGCCAGTTGTATTCAAGTCTCCCTGGATGTAATATGTGGCAAGACGGTCCAGGTGCACAACTTACAGTTTGGCAATCGGGTTACGGTGTTCTTGTATGCAATATACGACGTCGTTGGTCCACTTTGCTACCCAGTATGGTCCCTCCCAATTATGCTGCAACTTTGGGGACCTACCCTTCCGCCGTTGTGGGTTATGTAGCCACACCAAGTCATTTTGCTGGAAGCCAGTAGAATTTGCCTTTAGATCATACTTGGTCTTCATGCGGTCGGTAGCCGATGTATCTGGTTCAACCCTTGCCTTAGCTCACTTGCGTACTCCAAGATCGTTTGGGGTTTCTCAGGGGGTGTTCCGAACTTTATATCTACCGGCAGACGAATAGTCTTTCCGAAAATGATCTTGGCTGGGGATTGGCCCATCGGTGCATGTTTGGCAGCTCTGTACGCCATCAAAAATAGTGGGATGTGTCGATCCCAGTCCCTTTGGTTCTCGTCAACCATCTTGGCCAGGTGTTTATTGAGTGTGCCGTTGAAACATTCGGCCATTCCATCGGACTGGGGATGCAGCGGTGTAGTCCTTATTTTACCATATTCCCAGTAGCTCACACATTTCTTCACTCACTTCACTTATCAATCAATATCGTCTTTACTTCGCGCTCCACTCTATCGCAGTTTCACCATCGCGGTTTTACTATCGCGATTTTAGTAATCCCCCCGTTCATTCAGCTCGCCTTTATAAAGGGTTTCTAGTCATTCAATCTATTTCTTGGATATTGGCAAGCTACCTGGAATATTCGAGCAATTCTGAATGGCACAGTGACGTCACTTTCAGATGTTGATCATGCTTTGTCGATTGTTGTGCTTTCGAGTACATTTGTTTGTTGATCATGATGTTGTTAATAGTTGCCAAGACAGTAGCTCGCAGAATTATTTGCACATGTAACAATACAGTGTTGCAATGTGTGATTCTTAGAACTTCTTTGAAGTGAAGGATTTGCTAAGGTTGAGAGCTCTTCAAGTAAAGTGCAATGTTTGCTGTCGTGGATTACTACGCATACTTGGACAGAAAGATGGGTAGCTGGACCCATAATATTGTTTTCCCTCATGCCAACTATTACAGCGTAGCGGCACAGAAAGTTTGCACAAAGTATTCGCCTTGAAACATCTACAACACCGAACTGCCATTTACATTTGCGTCATAAGTCTAAACTAACATTAAATAAGATATGACCATAGATGTTGATTATAGTACCGTTTGTGGTGAACAGCTTATACTTGTGTGAACGTTTCTATTTCATGCTAGCAGTTGATGAAATAATCAATATGGGCACCTGTGCCAATAAGGGATCACAAAGGGCGTTCGAAAACAAAAACTTTGGTACATCATTGCTATTTGTCGGCTGTAACAATGACGTAGTGTCAGTATGACTTGTCATCGGTCCTCACAGAAGACATATTATTAGGCTTTGAATGAGAAGAGAGAGACAGTCTACCGCCGACCACCACCAAGACCAGATAGCTAACCGCAACTCAATTAATTCGATTTTAATGTATATAATTATTCCTAATTTACAGTTTAAATAAATAAGCTCGGTGATTGTGACAGTTTCAGAAGTAGTATGCTCCCCTAAAATAAATAAACTCATATCATGCCCATCGTTAAACTTAGAACTGTGCTGTGATTACAATTTCTATATAGTTGTTATAGTTCTAACTTAATTCGTGTTCGATGCTGCTTTCATTTAAATTTTTAATTTTAAAAGAATTATTTGGAAGTTAAAGCAAAATATCATCGATGTAAAGGGATAGAGTCCTTTTAGCCTATCGCTAAAGAAATTAGAAGACGCACCCACTGGTTCCCGAAAGGTAAGTTGGGGAAAATTAGAAAATAAATTTTTTTGGAGAGGCCTCAAATAGCAAATCGGGCACAATAGGACATTTATAATACATGGTCAATGCATATCGTACAACAATACCGTAATTCTTAATTCTTACTTTTCTCGTATGTCAACTGAGGAGAGTTTATTTCTACGAAATATAATACGTTCAATACACCTAGTAAGCACTTCTTCCTAGCGCGTATTAAATAATTGACAAAGACTTGTCTATAACCCGTATGAACACTTTAAATTGACATATTTCGTGTTATAGTTATTTTGAATTGACATCAATCTTTTGCTCTACGAATAGTCAAACAAGTTGGGTAGACAGACCTATGCTCATGTCAGAAGGGTTTTGTACTCAACTTACAAAATGCAGTAACCAGTAACGAATAAAATCAAGAAACATGTCATGTTCGAGGATCATACTATTATTAGCAAAGTTGAAAGAATTTTGACTTCTGAGGTATTTGTTATAGTTATACCCACAAATATCTCCCTTGATAATTATATCAGATTTTTTAAGATCACGGGTGTCCATTCGCGAGGGACGAAACATATTTTTCATGTTTCCACCCCCCCCCCCCCTCTGCTCCACAGAAGCAAAAACTGTCAGTTTAAGAACTGTTTTGAAAAGCTCTCATTAAGAACTTTCAGTTGATACTCATATCGGCTACCTTTCATTAAATTTTTTTTCAGGGGCCACTCCTCTGTACTGTAATCATTGATTCATGGCCTGTTTTTTAGAATCTTAGAATGGTTACAAAGCCCTTTTGCTAGGACTTCTCTCCTGCCTTTCCGACTTGTTTCAATTGTATATACTCATCTTCATGATACCTATCATTCCTGAAATTTTCATGCGAATCCTAGCAAAGCTGTAGTTTTTAAGTCGGTAAAAAGCGCATATGGCTCCATAGCGCATATGGCTCCATAGTAATGCAGGAAAATTCAAATCGCTATAACTTCATTAAATATTATTCGATCTTTATGAAACTTTCAGAAAAGTTCAATCCTATAAATAGTCATCTGTGTGCTAAATTTTATTGAATTTAAGGGTACCGTCTAGATTTTATTCAAGAAAACATAAAATCAATAAATCATACTATTACTAACAAAGTTGAGTGAATTTCGACTTCTCATGTATTTGTTGTTGTTGTACTCATTAAGGCCTACATCCAGGATTTTTTTCAGATTTTTCGGATGGAAGGTGTCCAATCGCGAGGGGGGGGGTACGCGAAAAGTTCGTACATTTCCCCTTCCCCTGCCCCCCTCGGTACTTGTAAGGCAATTTTAAGACTTGTTTTGAAAAGATCTCGTTAAGACCTTTTCAATGACACCCTACTCGACTACCAATGCTGAAAATTTTTTTTTGGGGGTCACTTCCCTATATGGGGAGACCCCCCTTAAACCCCTTTGAAAATTTGTCCCACCATTGAACTTTCAAGAGGTCATCACTTCTGACCTTTCCACAAAGTTTCATGGCTGTAGCTTCTATAGTTTCGGAGAAAAAGTGCTGTGACATACAGACGGACGGACGGACGGACGGACGGACGGACGGACAGACGGACACAGGTCGTGATTGCAATAGGGTTTTGTATTTTAGTACAAAACCCTAAAAAAGGAACTACTCGTATTTTCTTAAAATCAATTTTTGCTGGACGTACGGTAAGATTGATTGATTTTTTCTCGATTCGGATTGCTATTGAAAAATTTTGCACAGCAGATATTAACATCATAAGATTGTTTGTCTTAAGAATGGCACCGTTGTCATGAAAGTTACAAAAATAAAATAAAGTATGATACCACTGAGAACAAATTAGAACGTGTGAAATCGACTTATTTTGATTGAAGTCATCGTCAAATTGAAACCAAAACTTGTTTTCAATTTATACACACTATAAGGAGGATCATAAAAAAATACGTTCTACTCTCTACCATATGTTTAAATTTGTGTTCAATGCAAATTAGATCAATTTCATGAATCGTGTTTTATGTGGTTTGGATGAAAATAATAAGATAAAAATAACTAATGTGAGTTTCCGACGAACTTTTAAGCTTGCATTTGTGTCAGCATTTCTTGCATTTTTCACGGTTTTGCCTATTTTTATGGTAGTAGTATATTTTTATAAGTGCTTACGCCTTTGCCGGTGTTCCTGCTTCCGGCAATTTCTTGATCCCTTCCTTATAGTTTTCATCTTCCTCCCTATTGCCGTCAGGCAGTGGATATATGTATTTTCATTCAATTTTGTAACAGGCTTCGACATCTCTTTCCTCGTGCAACAATCAGCTTTGGAAAAAAATAGGCACTGATTTCACTTTAGAATGCGTTTATTTCATGATTCCTACCTATAATATCTACAATTCGTATCCAAATGGTGTCTTTCGTGTACAGGAAACGTCCACGCGCCGCAATTGGTTCACAATTTCCTTACAAAGCGCTATCCCCAGTTCCTGAAACTTCTAGATTTTTCACACGGATTTTTCCTGACGTGTCAAACTGAGCGCACATGCCGTCACCCTTTGACATCAGTCGCGTAGGGTGTAGGGATCGACTGGTCGATTCAGTGGCGTACGCTGTAGGGATCTTCTGGTCAGCGTCGGTGGCGTAGGGATCTGCTAGTCGGCGTCAGTGGCGTAGGCCGGAAAGATCGAGGTTATTACAAGCTCACAGTGCCAATTGCACTAATTCCCGCATCGTAGCCAAACGAAACTACGCCAATTGTAGAAAGATTCACTAAGCGGTGAAACATATTACATGTTGAATTGCTTTTTTGGACTTACTAACATTTAGGTATACCAATATGAATCTTTTTCATTTATGTAAGACATACAAGAAAATTTCGGACTAAATTTGCCGCCCTTAGAATCTTCCGCACTAGGCTCCAGCCTTTTGAGCTTTCTAGTGAATCCACCACCGTTTCCAAATTACATAAATTCAACAATTATTGTTGAAGATACAATTGTACAAATCATTTACTACATTTCTTTAAATGACAAATTCTTTGCGCTTGCCCAACACAAAGCTTTCTTAATATCTTCTTTCGATTAACTTGCAAGAATATGTGGCCTACGGGAAATTTCTCACGAGCGTACCTACCACGCTCCTTTACACTATACATACAGAGGTAGCCAAAAGTGATCGGACAATACAAGAAACAAGCAATAAAATACTTTTACGAGCATAAGCTTTGAAATGAAATAAAAATTTTTCCCTTATATAAAAGTCACTTGTATTCTCAATTAATTGCACAAAAAAATAAAACAGAAATAAAAAGAATTTCACAAGAAAATTAACAACAAATTCTAATTCACATTGCATCAAGTGGACAAAAGTAATCGGACGTTCAATCGTAATACTTTTCTTTCTGATGATTCCATTAGAACATAGGCTTTTAATATCTAGTTGCGTATCCTTTTTGTTTTATAACTTCTGTTAACCTATTGGGCATAGACTGTACCAACTTACGGGTAACGTCCGGAGTAATGTTGTCCCATTCTTCTAATAACACCGTCTTCAGTTGACTTTTATTAGTAATGTGATGGTTCCTTATTTTTTTATCCAGATGATCCCAAAGATGTTCGATGGGATTTAGGTCTGGGGATTACGGTGGTGTTTTTAATTGACCAGGAGTGTTGAAAAGGAGCCACATACGAACAACATGAGCTGTATGCTTTGGGTCATTATCTTGCTGGAACAAATAATGACCATCAAGACCCAATTTTTGTGCACTTTTTTTCAAATTTTCTTTCAAAATCGACAAGTAACCTAGTTTGTCCATAGGTTCGTCAATGAAAACAAGTTCTCCTACACCGTTGGCAGCCATGCAACCCCAGACCATTACACAGCCACCTCCGTGTTTTACTGTATGTTGAATGTTTTTGGGATGAAGCTCACTATTTTGAGTTCTCCCCACCAACAACCTGCCGTCGGAGTGGTAGATATTAAACTTACTTTCATCAGAGAATATTATACGAGTCCAAAAGTCGAGCGGCTTGCTTTTAAATTCTTTTGCAAAGCATAATCTTTTCTTCTTATTAACTTTGCTAATTAGTGGTTTCTTTCGAAGTACTCTCGCTTGATAACCAGCACGGCTGAGAGCTCTACGAATAGTCCGGGCACTAACATTGGTACCATTTACATCTGCTAATTGATCCCTAATACTTCTAGACGTTGTAGTCGGATTCTTTTTAACAATTCTTAAGATTTTTCGTGCGTCTGTCTCTGTTAGTTTACATGGTCGACCACTCCTAATTTCGTTTTCCACCTGATTATTTTTTCTGAACCGTTTCACGATATCGAAAACTGTCGAACGACTTCTTCCAATTATTTTTGATATTTCAGAAAAGGATTTATTCTCTTTATACAACTTTATTATAACTTTTCTTTCATGTATACAGGTTTCTTTGCGATTCTTAGCCATGTTTAACTTTCTTCACTTAAAACTGACAAGTAAATGACTGATATTAGAAAAACACATATCAACATATAATTAGGGGAATTCCCTTTTAAACTCGGAAATGAAAAGAAAAGAATTGCTCCAAACTTCAATGACTAATTTCACACTTTTCAAAATGTCCGATTACTTTTGTCCACTTGATGCAATGTGAATTTGAATTAGTTGTTAATTTTCTTGTGAAAATCTTTTTATTTCTGTTTTATTTTTTTGTGCAATTAATTGAGAATACAAGTAACTTTTATATAAGGGAAAAATTTTTATTTCATTTCAAAGCTTATGCTCGTAAAAGTATTTTATTGCTTGTTTCTTGTATTGTCCGATCACTTTTGGCCACCTCTGTATGTATATTTGGTCCGTTGTAACCTAATCACGCTTCAACCACTCTAGACAGCCGCCCACTTCAACCTTAAACAGCCCAAAACTATCAGGAAAGCTTTTCATCCTCAAGTTTATGAATGAACTCGCATAGCAGCTGGGAAGATTTTCTGGAAAATGCAGCCAACCGGCGCGGCGGCGGTTGAAATATATTTTATTATCTCTTCAGGGAAAGATTAGGGAATTTTCCAAGTGCTTTTTATGCGCTCGTAATTGTTGGTTCTTGGTATTCCTTCTTGGTGACGAAATTATAGAAAATTTATGTTGTTGTAGCTACTCGATGCTGGAGCGACTGTGAATGTTCAGGTAGGAGTAGATACATATGTACATATGTATGTACAATGGGTATCGTCCTCTGATATATGTATGTACAATATTTGCATTTCTACGGTGGATTCCTGATAAAAATGAAAATGAGTTTCCAACATTCATTGGTATTGATTGGGGCGTGAATGTTTAGGTCTTGTGATTTTGGATGAAACTTTTGATGAAGTTAAATGTATCGATAGCCAGGCAGATAAGTTTTGAAAATTTTTTGATGCTGTAGTTAGGGGGAAACAGACATCAATTGTGTTCCTTTTCGAGTATTTCAGGGCTCTCATTGTCAAATGGGTGAATATTGAATCTTAACGAATTATTTATAATGAAATACATATTTGATAAAAATTTTGTTTGCAAAATTTCTAAATTGAATTGAAGGTTATTTTCTTATTTATTTAGATTCATTAATTTGCAAACAATCACTTTGAGCTGGATTTCTTGGTCAATTCTACCAAGAACTGAGTTTGGTAGGGCGAAAACGCATAAATTATTCTGAGAATCATATTAACTAAGTATGAACTAGGTTAATGGCTTGCATCTTGTGTTTGATAAGTCCGTAAGCTTTAAGCAAGTTCAGAGTCATGGTTATGCAAAATCAGATGCGAATCCTGTAAACCACTTTTTCGACGGTTTGAATCTGAATTTTAATGGTTTCAATAAAATAATATTTTCATTCTGTCAATTTTTTCGGTTTAGTTCTTTATCAGATATGTACTCGTATGTTGAACTAGAAGTAATTATCGTTAGTTAAATATTTTATTTAGTTTATCCTTCTTCGAGTACATGCCTTTAATCTGTTGTACACGATGCATTTCATAACACATTGAGTCGAATATAATACTGAAAAAATCCCCGTTGGCAGCACCAGCCGGAAAGGTAAATTTCTCGTATGTAGCGTAAAGTTTCGAAAAAGAATTTGGCTTGCCTACTACTAAATTTCTTTCTGCAATTTTTGTAGTACCACATGGGTATTTATTAACATAAAAAAAATCTGGTCACGTTCGTTTTTAGAGACCTTTTATCGGGGCGCAAATATTTTGCTAATTAAATTGAGATGCACGCGTATGGATTACATATTGAAAATCGGCGGATCATAAATTGTTGTAAACATATAAGTACCGGTTTCGCCCTTCTCGCAGTTGCTGTTTACACAGTTCACAGTGGTAACCACACAAAAGTTTAAATAGCTCGAATAGTTAATTTCAAAAGAATTCCATAAAAGTTTAATCAGCACTTGCGTTGCACTTAATATATACATTTTCAATTTTTTTCTGAACTGTGAGGGCCGTCATTTCGATTTTTATTAAAATCGGCTGCTAAAAATATTAAGCTGTAAATTTTCGACTTTTTATTTGTCAATCGATTTGCATAATTAAATTAAATTAACTTCCCTTAATAACTTATAATTTCAAGTTTCAACGGAATCTGTTGAGAATCTTGGCTGCTAGAGGGCTACAGAAATAAAAAAAATTGTATGCCACCCCCCTGCATGGGGAGACCCGCCTGTATGGAGAGACCCCCCTTAAATGCCTTAAAATATTTTCTTGCACTGCAAATTTCAAGAGGCACGACTTTTGAACTACGTAAAAAATTTCCTCATTCTAGCTCATGTGGTTTGCGAGAAAACTTGTTATGACGCACGAACAAACGGGCGGACGGACGGACAGACAGACAAGTCACGATTTTATAATTTTTTAGGGTATTGTTAAAAATATTTTACAATATCTTAAAAATGATCTGGTTGATAAGTTCTTTCAAGTAAAGTCATTTAAAACGTTTCCATGAAAAATATTCATTATTTCAGTTGGCACTAAAATAGCGAATTGCGCTTGCCTTCAGACCTTTGGGGGCCGCCATTTTGAATGCATGCATTTGATTTTGGATTATTTTAAATCTGTGTATGCTAGGACCTCATTAATCAATGTACTATCTCGTTCAAATAGGAGTTTCACTCTAGACAGGGCAAAATAATTCAATTTTTATTAGGCTTTAAATTTTCGACTTTTTTATTTTTCATTCATTCATTTTAATAATTTCCTGCAAAATACAAGAACATAGTACAGAGATTCATAATCTCAAGTTTCATCAAAATCCGTTGGAAAATGTGACCGCTAGAGGGCCACAAAAACATGAAAAAAACGCATATTTAAACGGCCGCCATTTTGAAATTTGCAAATACATGATCACCAAAATATCAAAGACTGTAGGTCCAAGTAATGTCTATCTTGAAACCAAGTTTCATGTATGTCGGATCAAAATTGCGACTTTTAAAAGCCTTTGAAATTTTGACCTTCAACTGGCCGCCATTTTGTTTTTTGCAACCTGACCTCCAGTTTTTTTACGTAATTCTTTAGATACTCATAATTTCTATCAAATTACCGAATTTCATGAAAATCTGTTGAAAGATTTGACCACTATTACAACAACAAAATTTTGCACGTTTTTTGACCTTTGAGCGGCCGCCATTTTGTTTCTGCCGTACCGACACTAGATTTTTTATTGTGAGATTCATCACATATATCAATGAACCTTTGTACCAAATTTCATCCAAATCGGAGCTATACTTTGGTCAGAACAGAAATCACGATTTTTCGTCTAAAATGGCCGCCATTTCGTTTTTGCCCGGCTGATATAGCTGGTTCACGAACTTAACCGAGATAATTACCCAATACACCTTTCCTGAAAATTTGGTGAAAATCGAAGCAAAATTGCAACCTCTAGCGTGGTCACAAATGTATATATATATATATATATATATATATATATATATAGATATATATATATATATATATATATATATATATATATATATATATATATATATATATATATATACGAGGTGTGTTCAAAAAGTATCACGAATTTTGAATTTTCGCGGGTTACGTATATTCGAATTTCGATTTTTTTGTGGCGTTATGTTGGTACTCATGTCTGTCACTTATGGCGACAAGCTCGGCCATTTTGAATGTTCACTTGATTGGTGATAGTTGCTTTACTTGCACGTGTTTTCAATCGTCTTCGATTTTTACTTATTCAAAAAAATGGATCAAAGAACGTGTATCAAATTTTGTGTGAAAAACGAAATTAAGTGCGCGGATGCATTCCCAATGTTGACTGTGGCATACGGAGAAGCTAACTTGGACCGAAGCAACGTTTATCGGTGGTACAAAATGTTTTTAAGAAGGCCGAGAAGATGTGAACGACGAAGAGCGTGCCGGACGCCCGAGCTGACAGTTTTCTTCGATTGCAGGGGCATGGTGTATCATGAGCTCTTGCCACAGGGAAGAACGGTCAATAAGGAATATTACCTGCAAGTTATGCGCAATTTGCGCGAAGCAATCCGCCAGAAACGCCCGGATTTGTGGGAGAACAAAAATTGGCTTTTGCACCACGATAACGCCCCTGCTCACACATCGTTGCTTGTGCGCGACTTTTTGGCCAAAAACAACACACTAATGATGCCGCAGCCAACGTATTCCCCAGATCTGGCCCCCTGTGATTTTTTCTTGTTTCCTAAACTGAAGAGGCGCATGAAAGGACGACGTTACGCTACGCTTGACGAGATAAAGACGGCATCGAAGGAGGAGCTGAACAAGATTAAAAAAAATGATTTTTGAAGTGCTTCGAAGATTGGAAAAACCGTTGGCACAAGTGTATAATATCTCATGGGGATTACTTTGAAGGGGACAAAATAGATATTCATGAATAAATAAATAATTTTTGAAAAAAAAAAAAATTCGCGATATTTTTTGAACACACCTCGTATATATATATATATATATATATATATATATATATATATATATATATATGTATATATATATATATATATATATATATATATATATATATATATATATATATATATATATATATATATATATATATATATATATATATATGATGCTCTCCGCAATAGGTAAATTTCTCTCGAGAAATTTACCTAAAAATGGTTTTTAAGATGTTTAGACGTAAAGAAAACGTTGAATCATATCGTATACCCACAATGTTAGTACGTTTGAAAACGTTTTAAAAGTAATTCGACTGAATAAAAATACAATTCTGCTCAGGAAACTGAAAACAGATAATATTTTCCCAGTAAATACAACTTTTAAAAATTTAAAAATTTTAATATTTTCAACATGAATGAATCAGCCTACATATTTTATTGAGTGAGACGGTTACACTGATTAGTGGTATCAAATTTAATTCTTACCCTAATTTTATAATTGTCTTCGTGGAGATTAGAACACAAACTCTTCCACAAAAAGACTTCCTTATCTAATCATAATGATGGAGAACCTACATTAATTTATAACTTGGGGATTCTCCCTTCGAAAATCTAGTAGCAAATTGAGAGGATGTTAAAACTCAAATTTCATAGTCTGTTTACGTCAAGCAGATATACCTATGTTTAGGGTCTGTAAAATAATTACTTGTTTTCATTACGCTAGAATACCTATGATGTTTCGTTACGGCCGAAAATCTTTTATGGCAAATTACTGTAACAACCCATTTTTCATTTGAATTTCATAAAATAATCATCAAAAAGATTCTTTGTCGTTTTTTGGGTACTAAGTGGTGAAAAATCCATTGTAAGAGGTCGAAGGTGAATAAAATGCCAGAAGTATAGATACATAAACTTGATGTTAAGTCAGGCATTCGTTGCATACAGAAGCGTTTTTAATTGCTCCTATAATCAATTTTAAAAAAATCAAACAATTTTTTAAAACAAAAGAAAGAGCTCATTATCAAAACGTCAATTGAGAATTGATTTAGAAAAAGTTTCCGTTCATTTCGTCGTTGTAATCGATCAATTCTTGAAGAGTTTCAAAAAACCAATCGCTATTAACACAAGTTGAGTAGGCAGACCTACGCTCATGTCAAAAGGGTTTTTTACCCAATTTCTTCGAAATACAGCCAAGACACATGTTAAGGAGATGTGCACGTTTATAAGAAAATTCATTGTTTTTCTATATTCAATGGTCGTCATTTTGTTGCAAACCAACAAAAATCACTCAAATCATGAATTCCCTATAATATTTATGTCATTGATCTTATTTGAAAATTTTAAGAAGATAAAATCAAAACTGCAGTATTCGGTTCAATGGAAAGTCGATAAAATACCAAAATCATGTGTCATTGTTTTTGTAATTGGAGACATTTCAAATGGCTATAACTTCCGTATACATAATTCGATTATCATCAAACTACTTGAATATCGAATTTTGTGGAGTTTACGGGTACATATACGATTTTATCGGGGAAAACGTGAAATTCGAAGATAATACTATTATCAACATAGTTGAGCGAATTTTGGGACCTACCTCAAAAATTTTTTTCAGATTTTTTAGATCGCACGTGTCCAATCGCGAAGGGGGACACATATTTTTCGTGTATTTCCCCGCCCTTTGCGTCCCTCGTAGCAAAAAATGTCAGTTTAAGACATGTGTTGAAAGGCCTTTCATTTGATATCCATATCGACTACCTTTGATCAATTTTTTTTTCAGAGGCCACTCCCCTATATGGCAAAACCCCCCTTAAATATCTTATAAACTTTTTTAGTAGTTGGACTTTGAAGAGAGCACCACTTCACACCTACATACAAAATTTGATGTTTCTAGCTTAAGTAGTTTGCGAGAAAAACTGCTGTAGTATACGGACGGACGGACGGACAGACAGGAAGGTAGATATAACAGTGGAGGTAGAGGCATCAATTTGATTCAGCAACAACGAAGCAAAGGAAGAAGTCAAAAGAGAAACTCGGAAAGTACTACAAAATCAAAAACTGAAACAAAAGAACGGGACAAAAGAGGCAGACATCATCAAGGAACTAAAACAAACCCTATTTTTTACTTAAATGAGACAAAGGCAATCGAATTGTGCTTGTCTAGTTCCATTTTGCGAACAGTTCTCAAAGTAATACGAGGCAGTAAAAGAAAAAGAGTTTATGAGAACCAGCTGTCTTTAAGTATCTCGACGATAGGGACTAAATGTCTTAAGATACTGCAATACATTTTCGATCCTCAGGACTCATCATTAATTTAAATTTCTCAGATGTTCCTTCAGTCTTTTTAAAAACCAATAATGAGCTTGCGTTTTCACTGTGTTGTTATATATCACAGTGTTGTTATATATACGCAGAGCATCATTCGTTGCATCGTGCTCTAGTCGATCTGTTCTGGCATAGGGCATTAAAAACTTGTCTGCATTTCTTGAATTTTATGGAATTATTTGTGATACTTTTATAAAGGGGTTTTGTTCCAATTCACTGAAATTTAGACATTTGAAGATAAACTGAGATTTCTCCATAGTAATGTCTATTTCTCCATAGCCTGAAGGTGAACGCATTGGTCCCTTGGCACACTAGTCTTGTTGCACTGCGAATTGGAAGATTTACACAATTTTTATAGGCTTTAGTTAGTATCCTGGATATAATTCAAAGGTTTTGCTTTGACGATTGACTCCAAATGACCCCAGCATAAGGTAGCTTGAAAAAAGCAAGTATTACGAATTAGTGAACGAAAAACTCAACAAAGAGAAAGAATTGTTCGAACTCAGCAAAAAGCCACCCTCAGAGTTGATAAAAAGAACTGAAAAAGGGCTTAAAGTATGTAATAGCCTTTTTGAAAACTTGGCAAGTGTCAGGACACCAAATTCAACATTACCAAGATCAGTGTACCAGCCGAAGGTTCATAAAACAGGCAATGAAATGAGAGAGATCATAACAGCGATCAAAACTCCAATAAATTGCATACCAAGATGGCTGATATCAGAAGTAAGAAGGATGGAAAAACCAGTTAGTAAACTTTCCATCAAAAACTCGAACAAATTACCAAAACTAATGGAGGAAATAGTAATAAAAAAAGACGAAATAATGGTGTTATTTGACGTGAAAAACTTATTTCCAAGTGTGCGAATCAAAGAACTAATTGAAACTAATTGAAGAATTGCTTCTACAAGACTTCGAAAACAAGGAAGGTAAAAAATGAGTTCAATTATATAAGAACCCTGCCGAAGTGTGCATGCAAGAAAATTTGTTCAGGTTCTGGGGTCGATACTTTAAATCAACAGCTAGTTCACCAATGGGTAACCCTCTGTTTCCAATTTTGAACGAAATATTTATGGCCTCATTGAAAGATAAGTTAGAAAAAAGCAGATGGATGCCAAGTTTTTGGACAAGATATACTGACGATACATTGGCAATAGTGAAAACAGAAAAATTGTAAGAAACGTTCCAAATACTCAACAGTCTGTATCGCAAAATAACGTTCACAATGGAAGTGGAAGATAACAACGAAAAACCATTCTTGGATCATAAGATCACCAACAATGGGGAAAAAATTGAATACGACATATACAGAAAACCAGCACACATACAAAAAGGACAATCACCAAAATATCTGACCTTAGTTTTTCGTAAAAATGGCAGCATATAACATGATGATTCACAGAATGACATCAACACTACTAACGCAAGAATGGAAAACAAAATAAATTGAATATATAAAAATACAGCACGTATCAATGGGTTCGATAAAGAAATAAGAAACACAAGAATAAACAGAAGCAACAACCAGGGAAAAGGAGCAGAATATTGGTATGACAAACAATAAGCAGCAACCGAGAACTAATCAAACAAACAGCAAGAAGCAGGTCGAACCACAGTGATAAAATGAAAAAAAAATTTAAGTAAAGTGGGAATAGAAGCCACAATTAACAGTAAAATGGCAAAAACAGACCACACTAGGATCAGCGAAGGACCCTGTAACGGAAGCTGGAAAAGTGGCATATACGAGGCAAAATGTAACGAGTGTGATGTGCGATACGTTGGTCAAACGATAAGACTAATTTCAACTGGGAACACCTCAACGATGCAGAGCTACTCATCCAAAAAAAGCGGAATGCTGTCAAATCGAAGCGAAGTATATCATCAATGAACCATATCATCAATGAATTAAAAAGACGCAAAATGCATAAAAATGGTCAAAAAACGAAGTCAGTTGGACGTTTACGAAAGTAGGTAAAATATTTTTGCCAAAAAAGTGCGAACATAAGTACAAGGGTAACAAATACCTCAGAAATCAAAATCCACTCAAGTTTGTAAATAATAGTACAGTGGTATTATCAATTTTATGTTTTCCACCATCAAACTGAAATAATTACCTTGATTAATATAGTATCATTATATTCACAAAATTTCATTGAAATCGGATCATAATCGAGTGAGATATAGCCATTTGAATTGGATGGAATTACAATAACAAGTGTTAATGGTTGATATTTATTTCAAATATACGTGGATCATTCAACAAGTACTTAGCCTCACCGCCTAATGACGCTGCTATTAGAAAAGAGTTTTACCATCGTGCAGTACATTCAACAAAACGAATGAAGGGGATTGACTGAAACTTTGACAGTAGGCTACTAAATGAATGTACTGAACGATGCTAAAACTCTTTTGTAATAGCAGCGTCATTGGGCGGTGAGGCTAAGTACTTATTGAATGACCCATGTACCTGGACAGTACAATTTTCTTTGGATTTTCATGAAAATTTCAGAAAAAGTGTTTAACTTGAATGTGTTCAATTTCAGGAAATAGCGGCTGTTCTGTGCTCTGTATATACGAGTATATATATTTGGGCGATTTTTTACAAAAATAATGGATGTATAAATCAAGTCATGGATTCATGTCATCAGAAAAGTGGGAAACACCATGAAATCCATAAATACAAAATTCCACAATCCATAATCCAAAAATTTAAAAAAATCCAAAATTGCAAAATCCAATATCATGTGAACCACATGCCCAAAAGAACAATTTACGTAATCCACATACCCAAAATCCATATAACAAAATCCATAGAAGCAAAATACAAAAAGCAAAGCTTAGATATTTAATTATAATAAGAGAAACTATTTTCTGGGATTGAAGGATGAACAATTTTCTTCAAGTAAACTCGATCCAAATATAATCATAGCGAGAATTTTGCTTTACTTTCGGTAGTTTAGCCTAATAAAGAGCATATAAAATTATTTATCGATAGATATGGTTATCATTTCATTTGCAAAAAAAGTAGGAAAATCTTTGCTGTGTAGCCAAAGCAAGTCGGTAATCTGTAAAAATTGTGTAATTACAGTGGAAAGTGATGAGAAAGACATTATAGAAGTTCTGCCTAAAGAACATAATCACAGCTAATTCTTTGCCATACTAATTGATTCGCGGACCCGTGGTTAATTGCAACCCTAGTAGCCATGTTTATCTCCTACAGAGTGAACACAGGTTGCTAAGATATCGCCATTTTGACCCAAAGCCAATCCTTGGCAGGAGCCAAAAACCTTAGGAGAAATATCAATTCCTGAGGAACTGAGCGCTTGAATGGTAAACTATTGGTTTTAAAGGAGACCCGATATGTTACGGGATATCATTTTATTTTGGGCAGCAAAACATCCATTGCAGTACTTTGCAGTGCTAAAGGCTGTTTAATGGATGGTAGTTTTTCTATGGTGCCTGCCATAATGCGGCAGTCATTACCCATAATGGTGAGATGCTATTGCTTCTTTTTAGGGTTTTCTAAAATAATTTTACAAAACCCTACTAGTTTCGCGACCAGTCTGTCCGTCTGTCCGTCCGTCCGTCCGTCCGTCCGTGTGTCACAGCAGTTTTTCTCGGAAACTACTCAAGCTAGAAACATCATGTGTGTAGGTGTAAAGTGATGATCTCTTCAAAGTTCAACTACAAAAAATTTTTATGAGGTATTTAAGGGGGGTCTCCCCATATAGGAGAGTGACCCCCCGAAAAAAAAATTTCATTGAAGGTAGCCAATATGGGTATCAAATGAAAGGCCTTGATAAGAACTTTTCAAAACAGGTCTTAGTTTGGCAAAGTTTGCTTCGAGGGGCGCACAGGGAGGGGAAATACACAAAAAAATTGGTGTCCCCCCCTCGCGATTGGACACCTGTGATCCGAAAAATCTGAAAAAAATCAGGAATGTAGGTCTTGGTGAGTACAACAACAACAAATACGTGAGAAGTCGCAATTCACTCAACTTTGTTAGTAATAGTATGATTTATCGATTTTATGTTTTCTTGAATAAAGTCTTAACGGTATCCTTAAATTCAATGAAATTCAGTACGTGGATGTCTATTTATAAGATCGATCTATCCTGAAAGTTTCATAAAGATATTTAGCGATGTTATAGCGGTTTGAATTTTTCTGTATTACTATGGAACAATATGCGCTGCATTTATTACTATGGCAATATATGGCTATGGAACAACATGCGCTTTTTACCGACTCAGACACTACAGTTTTGCTAGGATTTGCATGAAAATTTCAGGAATGATGGGTGTCATGTATATCTTTGAGCTAGTGGTATCAGTAATCGTAAAACAAAATAGTGGCTGTTTTAAATGAATAATTTTGAGTTATTTTTTCCCAACTTCAATGTTTAAGGTGCATGCTTTGAACACTTGATTCAATTCCATGAATGACTGAAGATGAGTACCTACAATTAATGCTCAAAAGTGAAACAAGTCAAGGAGGTGGGAGAGAGCTCCTAGCAAAAGGGTTTTGTAACCATTCTAGGATTCGAAAAATTGGCCATTAATCGATGATAACAGTACAGGAGAGTAGCCCCTGAAGAAAAAATTCATCAAAGGTAGCCGATATGAGTATGAAATGAAAGTTTTCATGGAAGCTTTTCAAAACAGTTGTTAAATTGTCAGATTTTGCTTCAGTGGGGGCACAGGGGGGAAATACATGAAAAATGTGTTTCCTCCGTCGCGGATGGACATCTGAAATAATTACAAGGGAGATATTTATGAATATAACAATACTAAAAACCTCAGTAGTCAAAATTGGTTCAACTTTGTGAATAATAGTATGATCTTCGTATTTCATATTTTCTCCAATAAAATTGTCTTTGAGATGTTTCTTGATTTGATTCGATCTGGTGACTGCATTTTGTAAATTGAATACAAAACCCTCCTGACATGAGCGTAGGTCTGTTTACCCAACTTTTAAATCCTCATACAGTGAAACCTGATCTTGTTCCTCAGCGAATGAGTGCCGATGCTGATGATCAGCAAGGCGTTGCTGGGGACAATAAGGACACTGGAGCTGGTGGTGTTCCGAAGGCTAGTTTTGAAGGGCCACTAACTCCATGTCCTTTTCAAGTAAACATCGGTCTGTTTTAATTTCATAACAAGACTTTCATTTGTAAATTTCTAAGGATATCGCATGTCAAAGACGATTTTATTGGAGAAAATGTGAAATACGAAGATCATACTATTATTAACAAAGTTGAACGATATTCGACTTCTGAGGTTTTTAGTATTGTTATACTCATTAATATCTTGTAATTATTTCAGATGTCCATCCTCGACGGAGGAAACACATTTTTCATGTATTTCCCCCCTGTGCCCCCACTGAAGCAAAAACGGACAGTTTAACAACTGTTTTGAAGAGCTCCCATGAAAACTTTCATACTCATATCGGCTACG
Organism: Odontomyia ornata; assembly: GCA_963969285.1. Lineage (NCBI taxonomy): Eukaryota > Metazoa > Arthropoda > Insecta > Diptera > Stratiomyidae > Odontomyia > Odontomyia ornata. The sequence continues at coordinate 98,212,921 of OZ017739.1, read as the reverse complement.
TTTGATGATTTTTTTTCAGGGGCCACTCTCCTGTACTGTTCTCATCGATTCATGGCCAATTTTTCGAATCCTAGAATGGTTACAAACCCTTTTGCTTGGAGCTCTCTCCCACCTCCTTGACTTGTTTCACTTATGAGCATGAACTGTAGGTACTCATCTTCAGTCATTCATGAAATTGAATCAAGTGTTCAAAGCATGCACCTTAAACGTTGAAGTTGGGAAAAAATAACTCAAAATTATTCAATCTTCGCATTTAAAACAGCCACTATTTTGTTTTACGATTACTGATACCACTAGCTGAACCGATTCTCAAAGATGTTCATGACATTCATGACACCTATCATTCCTGAAATTTTTATGCAAATCCTAGCAAAACTGTAGTGTCTGAGCCGGTAAAAAGCGCATGTTGTTCCATAGCCATATGTTGCCATAGTAATAAATGCAGCGCATATTGTTCCATAGTAATACAGGAAAATTCAAACCGCTATAACATCGCTAAATATGATTCAATCTTTATGAAACTTTCAGGATAGATCGATCTTATAAATAGACATCCACGTACCGTTAAGATTTTATTCAAGAAAACATAAAATCGATAAATCATAATATTACTAACAAAGTTGAGTGAATTGCGACTTCTCACGTATTTGTTGTTGTTGTACTCATCAAGGCCTACATTCCTGATTTATTCAGATTTTTCGGATCACAGGTGTCCAATCGCGAGGGGGGGGGGACACAAATTTTTCGTGTATTTCCCCTTCCTGTGCACCCCCGAAGCAAATTTTGACAACTAAACCTGTTTTGAAAAGTTCTCATCAAGACCTTTCATTTGATACCCATATTGGCTACCTTCAATGAAATTTTTTTTCGGGGGGTCACTCTCCTATATGGGGAGACCCCCCTTAAATACCTTATAAAATCTTTTTTGCAGTTGAACTTTGAAGAGATCACCACTTTACACCTACACACGATGTTTCTAGCTTAAGTAGTTTCCGAGAAAAACTGCTGTGACACACGGACTGGCGGACGGACGGACAGACGGAAAGACGAACAGACTGGTCGCGAAACTAGTAGGGTTTTGTAAAATTATTTTACAAAACCTCAAAAACCAACCAACACTATCCTAAAATTATTTATAATTTAAACACAACAGTGAACTTTAATCCTACATCTTATATGCTTTAACTTAATTCTAATAAATTCTATCAAAAACTTTATCTTATACTAAAAAAATTCCATAACAATGCTCCTAACCTAACCGTTTAACCTTACTCTAACCTGATATAATATACATAACCTCTAACTAACCTATACTTTATTTTTAACACAAATAAACAACAATACTAGATGTAGCAATATTGAGCTGAAACTCAAAAACTAAGTAACGAAAAACACAAAAACTGGAAATAAACACGCATAATATAGAGATTGTTATTCAGCCACCAAAACCTGGATTGCGCCGTCTCAATTCGATTAGCTTCAATGAATCTAGCAAATGAGTATCTCCATTGGAATTGTTGGTCTCGTGAACTCAAACTCGGAGAATATTTTATCTTCGTATCGGTGGCCCGTCGATATATGTGATATATGACTGGGACGCCGCCAGAATCAAAAACATATCGATTCATGTCCACATACACGAATGCTTCTGGAGGAACGAAACCAGTAGTGAGGCAAGTCGCTATATACCCGTCTGTAGGGTGGAACGGCTGTGAAATCCAAGGGTTTTTACCTACAGTCACAGATCTTGCGATATGATTCCGAAGAAGTTTCAAATCAAATAAGAAGAATAATGTGACACTTATGATTTACAGAATGGCATGGGGTCCCTAGATTTTTTGACTAGTAGGCAACACTTTCTACATTTTTTGTCAGCATGCAAGGCTGGAAAGGGTCTGCCGCACTCCCAGCCTCATCTCTCGCCAGTAGATGCATGAATTATTTCTTACCTGTAAAAAAACAATGGGGTCCTTGGACTACCCTGCATACTTTTTTCATACCTCCGAACACTAAACAAATAATTCTTCTAAACTTTCAGAATATCAACTTGTTGTAACTTCACGTTTGTTTTCGGGCGGCCATATATCGCAAATGATAATTGAATCTAGCCGTACTGTGGTCCTTGAAGTTGCGCCTGACGATGAGGGCGAGAGGTCCTCACCGGGGATTTGATCCGCGGCAGACAGTCTTCTTCGCCTAAGTTCTTCGGGAACACGCGACCAAGAGGCTACAGGGACTATTTCATCGCAGCTAAATGTGTACCTTGGCAGCGTCATTGAGGACAGGCGTACAAACCAAGGTCCTCTGGAGGTTTGGGACTCGATAAAAATTGGCTACGAACAAATTTACAATTTAGCCATGCTCTATTTGCCCCTTACGGCAATTTCACCTGCGACAGAGCGCCTTGTGTTTATGTAGTAAATTTTTTTCCCAAGAGACTGATATGACTGTTTATTTTTTATTTTATGTTGTATTTTACAGAAATGATTTTAATATTTTAGGTTGTATTTTAAACAAATTCTATATAATTATTCTGTTGACTGATTTTTTATACAAATAAATACTATTTGAAGTTTTTGAACTCTAATTTATCAAATTTTTTATTGACATGGTCAAAACTCATTGAAAATTTGCTTATAAAATGATTTCAGCAGCATTCCAAACTTAAAAAAAATATCTTTGGTTAACCGGTAAACATTTCTCCCCGCGGACCTTTTGCCAGTGAAAAACCAATCGGTTAACCGTTCACCGGTTAGAAAATTAGTTTTGCAACCCTACATGAAATATTTCGGAGCACTACGAAATATTTGTTGTGTATGCTAAAATCAGAGACAATTAAAGGATTTTATGACTATGGATTTCGCAATTATTTATTTTGTGACTACGGTCTTTACTTTATTAGATGGTAAAACAATGGATTTTGTGTTAATGGATTTTGTTTTTGTGGATTTCGTGGTGTTGATTTTAGTTTTTGGACTTTGTGTTTTAAGATATCATGAGTAACCTGAAGAGTCCTATTTAATCTTGGGATGGTCACAACGCCCTTTTGATAGGTGTCCTCTCCTGCTTAATCGACTTGTTAGCCAAATAAATCTTCGGAAAACTCTGTCGCTTAACCTACCTTCATATCTTCGTCATGTCAGATCATCTAGAAAGGTGGTGTGGATGGTGTAATAAAACAAATCAGCAACTATCAGAAAACAGGACGAGTAATGCAGTTTAAATTTTCTTCTAAAGATATACTTGCACACATAACACAATAGTATGTCCAACTTTAATTCATTTATTTTTTATCCCATAATCAACGCTATCTGCTGGAAGCATCAAGTTTTCTCACTCTATCTACTCTCAGAATACATTCTCTCTACCCCCAAAATAATGGTAGACGAACGATAACCTGCAACTGCCAATACAATTTACTTTTCCCTCAATCAACTCAAAAAGCAAAACAAATTGTTGGAAGCCTTCTGAAAATTTGATTGACATGCGAGTTTTTTGTCATGCAGGATCCACTTGTATCTACAATTTTGAGTTTAACGTTTAAGCGGGCTCATATTTTATGCACGTGTGATGGGAAATGGGAATTCATTCAACGATTAGACAGTTTAAATGAAATCGTTTTGTTAAAAGCTTTATGGTGTTATTGTAAAGGGATTATCGTTGGGATGATAGAGAATATATGGATTACAATTGACTATTCAAAGGTGCAGAACAACAAAGTTGATAAATATCAGCAAATTAAATTGGAGTTGGTTCAAAATATCATCAATTACTGCTTTCCACTCCTGTCCGACTATAAACAAGCTTTCAAAATCTGTTTACAGTGTACATGGATACATCGAAAAGTTAATAGGAGTCAAAATCAAAGTAAAATTTGCTTTAGTTCGTCGGATAAACTAAAAGGCTGGGTGCAGACCTACGCTTATATCAGAAGGGTCTTATACTTAACCTACGATATGCAGAGTCCCAGGATGATTTGATTCAAGAAAAACTTTAATGACATGCACACCAAATATATTTTTGCTTTAAAAGAAAAACCAGTCATAATTCGTTTCAACCCCCCAATATTTTGTTACAATATTTGCAAAAATCATTGACTAGGCGAAATTTTAAATGTATGTATTTTTGATTTACATCTCATTTAAAAATTTGTGGAAAATCCAATCATAAGTGTAGTGCCTGACTCAATGGAAAACCCATGTAATAGAAAAACGGTGCATGATTGATGCAATCGAAGAAAATTCAAACGGATATAACTTCTTTCAACTTTATTGAAACTCAGAGAATATAGAGACAATTCAAAGGACTACTTATATATCTGATAATAATAATCCATCGGACAACAGTCCAAATCTGAGCCTTGGCGTTGAGATTTGTTTTAAAGGTAACTCATTCCATGGCCATAGCGGATTTCAAAGTAATATGGTCAATATCACGCTCTAGCATGTGATTATTGCCAAATTTTTGAATTAGTACCCATTAAAGCTGGGTGGGCTGATAGTCCGACAGCAGCATCAGAAACTTAAACTCATTGCCACGAGCAAGGTTTGAACGGCAGCTACTGCGCAAGCGGAGTCTGCCCTAACCCACAGCTCTGCAAGGACTATTAAACTACTAAATATACAGGTATCATTTCATCAAATTTGTCGATATTAATACAGTTTCACAACTAGGACTAAGATTAATTCTGCACAAAATATCTTTATAAATCTTTCTGAAGGAATATCTGATTAATTCAGTCTTCATAATGTTAGAAACGCATATAATTTGGGGTTGAGTGTTCTCAACTTTCTTAGAAACTGTAAGAAAAGTAAACTAGTGGTCTTTTTAATCCTGTTCTGTTATTGAAGAGGTATAGTGTAGATATTTCTTCCTAAAATTGATGATGTTCTTTTCGTGTTTTCCCATTTCACAGAATTTGAGAGGATAAAATTGATGTTTTTGTGATGATTTTGAAGATTCAAAAAGTTTCCAATCGCCAATTTAATCAAAAATAAATAAAAACAAACAATATCAAATTCAAATTAATTCAAATCATTGTATTTTTAGGGTTTTGTAAAATAATTTTACAAAACCCTACTAGTTTCGCAACCAGTCTGTCCGTCCGTCCGTCCGTGTGTCACAGCAGTTTTTCTCGGAAACTACTTAAGCTAGAAACATCAAATTTTGTATGTAGGTGCAAAGTGGTGATCTCTTCAAAGTTCAACTACAAAAAAAATTTTATAAGGTATTTTAGGTGGGTCTCCCCATATAGGAGAGTGACCCCCCGAAAAAAAAATTTCATTGAAGGTAGCCGATATGGGTATCAAATCAAAGGTCTTGATGAGAACTTTTCAAAAAAGGTCTTCGTTTGGCGGAATTGGCTTTGAGGGGCGGACAATGAGGGGAAATACACGAAAAGATTGTGTCCCCCCCCTCGCGATTGGACACCTGTGATCCGTAAAATCTGAGAGAAATCAGGAATGTAGGCCTTGATGAGTCCAACAACAACAAATACGTGAGAATTAAAAATTCACTCAACTTTGTTAGTAATAGTATGATTTATCGATTTTATGTTTTCTTGAATTAAATCTTAACGGTACCCTGAAATGTGATGATCTATTTATAAGATTGATCTATCCTGAAAGTTTCATAAAGATTGAATCACATTTAGCGAAGTTATAGCGGTTTGAATTTTCCTGTATTACTATGGAACAATAAGCGCTGCATTTATTACTATGGCAACATATGGCTATGGAACAACATGCGCTTTTTACCGACTCAGACACAGATCTTTGAGAATCGGATCAGCTAGTGGTATCAGTAATCGTAAAACAAAATAGTGGCTGTTTTAAATGCGAAGATTGAATAATTTTGAGTTATTTTTTCCCAACTTCAACGTTTAAGGTGCATGCTTTGAACACTTGATTCAATTTTATGAATGGCTGAAGATGAGTACCTATAATTAATGCTCAAAAGTGAAACAAGTCAAGGAGGTGGGAGAGAACTCCTAGCAAAAGGGTTTTGTAACCATTCTAGGATTCGAAAAAATTGGCCATGAATCGATGATAACAGTACAGGAGAGTGGCCTTAAAAAAAAAATTCATTAAACGTAGCCGATATGAGTATGAAATGAAAGTTTTCATGGGAGCTTTTCAAATCAGTTGTTAAACTGTCACTTTCAGCTTCAGTGGGGGCACAGGGGGGAAATACATGAAAAATGTGTTTCCTCCGTTGCGGGTGGACATCTGAAATAATTACAAGAGAAATATTTATGAGTATAACAATACCAAAAACCTCAGAAGTCGAAATTCGTTCAACTTTGTTAATAATAGTATGATCTTCGTATTACATATTTTCTCCAATAAAATCGTCTTTGACATGTTTCTTGATTTGATTCAATCTGGTGACTGCATTTTGTAAATTTAATACAAAACCCTTCTGACATGAGCGTAGGTCTGTTTACCCAACTTGTTTTGTTCAACAAAACGACACGACAAAAATTAATTATCATACCAACACAGCAGTGAATTTTCATGCTACATCTAATATATTATCACCTAATTCTAACGAAATTCAATTAAAAACTTTTCTTATACTAATGCAATCTCATTACAGTATTCTTCCATAAAACTAGTCTAACCAGGGTCTTGTAAAATACAACTTTGACCTTCTGATCAATGTATCTGTGCTGAAAGAGTCGTGAAAGAGCCATGACTACTTTTTAGGTCCTTGTAAAAATTTTTTTTACAAAGACATACTAGTTTCGCGACCTGTCTGTCCGTCTGTCCGTCCGTCTGTCCGTCCGTCCGTCTGTCCATGCGTCACAGCTAATTTCCTCAGAAACTATGGAAGTTAGAGTGCTCAAACTTTGTAAAAAGGTCAGAAGCAATGATCTCTCAAAAGTTGAGGTCTTACAAAAATTTTAAAAATGTTTAAGGGGGTCCCCCCTAATAATGAATTGGCCCTTAAAAATTTTTTTAAATCAAAGGTAGTCGAGTGGGGTATCAAATGAAAGGTCTTGATTAGAACTTTTAGAATCTGAAATAAAAAAAATCATTTTATGAATAAGGGGGTTCAGGGGAAGGCAAAATGTACCAAAAATTTGTGTCCCTCCCTCGCGATTGGACACCTTTGAGCCGAAAAATCTGAAAATCATCAAGAACGTGGGCCTTTATGAGTACAAGGGCAACAAATACCTTAGAAATCGAAATTCGCTCAACTTTGCTAATAATAGTATGATTTGTAAAAATTTTCATTTTGCCCATAAAATCAAAACGGTAATATAAGATACATACGTTCACAAAATTTATTTGAGATCGAATTATAATCAAGTGAGTTACAGCCATTTCAATTGCATGGAATTACAACATCAATAACACGTGTTTATGGTTGTAATAGGGTGTTATTTTTATATTAAAAGAAAAGTGCCATTTTTTAGTATGAATGATCGGATGTTTATTTCATTATAAAGAAGAAGATATGCCGTTAATAGCAAAAAATAACATCAGGCAAATAACCACCATGACACGCTTACAGGACCATATCCTTTTCATGAAATTTTCCATAAACAAATCGCAAAGTGGCTGCCCTGTGTCCTCAATATCCTCACGAATTTCATCTTTGGGGTCTTGAATCGACGCTGGGCTGTTGGCGCAGGCCTTCTTTTTCACGTGGCCCCAAAGGAAGAAGTCGCAAGGTACTAAATCACAAGATCTATTCAAAATAACAACTCTTATTGGAAAACCCTATATATATTTAAAATTGACTTGGCCACTTTTATTTTTTTTCAATTTTCATGAAAATTTGAGCAATAGTGTTTAACGTGAATATGTTAAATCGGCCGAGCATTCAGAAAAATCATTTAAGCTAGATCAAAATAGCGGCTGCACTGTGCTAATGAAAGAAACTGTGCATCTTTTGCATAAATTTGAACGATTCAAGTTATCGATTCACGCCATTAGAAAACTTGTTTCTAACCCTAGGATGTTTACAAGACCTTCTGGTGGGAGCACTCTCTTGCTTACTCAACTTGTTGTACTTTGCTGAGCATGATTTTAACAAGTTCAGTATAGTACAGATTCTGATCGCGACGAACTATGAGGCATCGAACACACAATTTATTTGGAACCCGTTCTGAACTACCCTCATCAGCCATAATGTGGATACCCTTCCAATTTTTCAACATCTTGACTGGCCCTCTGCGACGTTATCTAATACAGAATTGTTGCCCGTGTAGAGCTGAAAATTATCAAATAGATTTGAAGATTGCTCTGAACTATTGTAGCTTTTCGGTCTGTCGTATAGGTGATTAGATCATCAGCAGTTGTCAAAACGTTAAAATCAAAGCCTTTCAATCGTTTGCGAATGAATATCGAGAAAAGCAGAGGTGCTGTAGACCATTCAAAGTTTTGAAGTTGTGCCTTGTCATTAAATTTCCATCAGTTACAACAAATGATTTCCCGTAAACATATTGCACATCATGGCGAAAAGGTAGCTGGACAACTTGTCCTGAAGAAGTTTAAAAATGAGTCCATCTAACTACACCGTATTGAAGGCTTTCTTCATATCTATAAGACGCGCTCCAACACATCCTCTACTATATAATTTCCAGCAGATTACTGAGGTTACTTTTGTTATGGCATGTAAAGACAAATGCCTGGCTCAAAAACCAAATTGGCAATTCTGTACCAGCTTACCAACGCACACACCTTGCTGGTGTTGGAAAGTAAGCCAATTGGTCGATAGTTTTTGAGCATGAAGATTCTTTTTCTTTCTTCAAGATTGGAAATACCTTCGATACAATACATACACTCAAGACTACTTATGGAATAAGCTTTTCACTTTCAGAAAAACACCATCTCGATCCTGTGGGCTGATGTCGCCAAGTTTTTCCGCCCATAAATTGCTGACCTCACTCCTGAAGTATGAGCGGACTAATCTTCGGACAATCTTCATGCGAAATTTCAACAGAGTCAATGAGGGATGATTGTAGTCCAAAAATTACTCATAAATATTGCTAGCGCGTGTAGGAAGAAGGCTTTTCAATCTTTTGACCCTACGATGTTTGGTTTTTTATATCCTTCCATATTGTTTTGATGTTTAATCTTGGGAACTAGTTTCTCAATCCTTCCGAACGTCAGCTTCTTTAACTTCGACAAATAGAGATCTTTTTCATCGTTAGCTAGATTTCTGTCATAAGAAACCATTGAGCAAGCATTGCCATCATCAGTAGAAGGACATTACTTCGGTAATCTCGATTACTCTTCTTTTGAAACTTTCCCCAATCCGTTTTTGAAATTCAGCTGATGATTTTCATGGTCAAATTAAATGAGGAAGACCTCATCCGTTCGATGATTGATTTTCATAGCGATTGTGTTTTGGTTGCTATCGTAAGGAAGCACCTGCAGTTTCCATTGGGGACTATTATAGCTGAGTTCAAGTCTTATGTCAGCAATGCAGAGGTCCAAGAATAAATTTCTCCCAGGATATGTTGGGAACCCCGACCCATATAGATTTCACCTGTATTCAATTTGGTTCCATGTTATCCACAATTTCAGGAATACACCTTTTGGATTTTTTTTCGGCATTCAGCCATGATGTATAGTTGGCATTCAGATCTCCGACAAGAATAGAATAACTATGAAATCTATTCAATTCGAGTATTTCAAACAGGGAATTGAGCTCCTCCTTGAGCTTGAAAACACTTCGACCAGTTATGCAGGCAGAGATGACGAAGAGATAATCTTCACCTGACAGTGAAGTTTTGATAATGAACACTTCAAGAAATTTGAAGTTTTCGAATTCGACTGTTTCAATATTTTGGGAACAATAGGATTTTCTTACCAATATCCCGGCGCCGCCTCCCTAATTAACGTTTATCCTATCGTTTCTTACGAATGCAAAATTTATGAATGTTATGGAGCGCCGTGTATTGAAGGGGGTTTCGATGATTTCAAGGGGATAGTAACGTAAAATATCCATGGGAATGTGACTGGATGGCAAGTTATTTTGAGGCATTTGAAAGACTTTAATACTGAAAAACAAAATTGATTTTTGAACCATGTTTATCAATTCTCACCAATAAAGAATTAAGTAGCTAGTAAATTTTTAAAAGCAGATCATTATCGCAATTTACATTATCTAAAATGATCTACAGCATTATCTGCTGGTCCTAAAGTGGCCTGTGCAAATGATACCATGGGCTTGACGAAGTAGGTAGGTATAACACTGCGGTATAGTTGCATTTGCTTCGGAATATATTGAATTTTTGCATCTTCGTATCGAGAGCATCCTCGATATGATGCTGGATGGCCAAATACACAAATATTTTCTAAAATCTTAGAAAATAAAATCGGATCATACGCCAACAGTATTATTGAGGAGTATCAAGGTGGTTTCGGGGCAAGTAGATCAACAACAGACCATTTGTTCACAGTCAAGCAGGTGCTTGAAAAATGCTGGGAGCTCGGCATAGACGTACACCAAATTTTCGTTGACTTTGAGCAGTATTGATCGTAAAGTACTGTTACAAATGATGCTTGGTTGTGGCATCCCAGCCAAATTAGTCCGTCTTACCAAAATGACAATGACGTCGACAACCTTCCAAGTCCGCATCAATAACCATCTCACCGATGCCTTTGACACAAATATCGGACTAAAGCAGGGAGATGGGCTGGCCCCTTTGCTATTAAATTTGGCTCTAGATTACGTCATACAGAAGCTACTTGTCAGTATGCGAGGTACATTACTATACAAGTCGAGCCAAGTATAAGCCTATGCGGACGACATCAATATTCTGTCACGGTCATAAACAACTGCCAAAGAACTCTTCTTGAAACTCGACAGTGAAGTAAAACTAGTAGGGCTACAAATCAATGAAAATAAAACAAAGTTCATGACTCAGTCGAGGAAAAATACCACAAATACACAAAATGTCACACTTGGCGAGTACAGTATCAAGAATGTTGGCGAATTTGTGTGTTTAAGCGCCAAAATAACGAAAACGGGCAATGACAGAGATGAAATAAGCCGAAGAATACAGCTCGCAAATAAAATATTTTATTCAGTATTGACGATCTTGAAGACCAGCTGCACACACAGGAAAACAAAGCTCATCTGTGATGAGATCTGTGTTATGCTATGGGTGTGAAACATGGACCCTAACCCAAGCATCCGCAAATACATTGAACGCCTTTGAGCCACGGGTCCTGAGGTGAATAATCGGAGCGAAGCTAGATGGGGACCAATGACGAATTCGATACAACCATGAGCTGTATGAAATTTTTGACAAACCGGAGGTCTCAATGATTGTACGATGGCGGAAGCTGCAATGGGCTGGACACATGAATCGTATGGACGAACAACGGATACCCAAGAAGGTATTCGTTGGGAGAACTGAAGGCCGGTGGCCAGTGGAGAAACCAAGGAAACGCTGGTCTGACTCAGTCGACGAAGACAGTTTATCACTGCTCGGATTTCGGAATTGGAAGACGCGGTAAATGGACCGAGACAGTTCGCGGCGCTGTTTGCAGGAAGTGAAGGCCCGAAAGGGGCTAGGAAGAAGAAGAAGAAGACCAAATACACCGCAGTTAACGTAGTATAATTTTCCTTTAGGCTCCGTTTGAACCAATTTGCACTCAATGGGGGCATAAGCATTTTTTTTTCATTTTACGCACCGAAAGAGCATGGTGCAGTTAGCAACTGAATTATCAAATCTTTGACACACGTAATTGACTTCTCTTTATTGGAGAAGTTCTCACCTCACGACTCTGAAATTTAAGTACCTAATTTGTTGAAGGGCACTTTGACTATTTTCTTTAAAATTTGTACCAAGTAAAGTGGTAAATTATATTTTTCTACGGTCAATCTTCTTGTTGCAATGGATCTGATGGAAATAATTCACTTTCGGAAATTGTTTCTTTGAGCACCTGAAGGAGATTGGCCATATCGTCTCCGCAGTTTAGACCTTTAAACAATCAGGTCGAATTTTTTTACTTTTTGGGATATACGTGAACGTAGATCCTCCTCAAAATTTAGCGTAGCTTTGGTTGACCTAAAATCACTTTAATTTTTCTACATAAATTCTTTTAATTTCAAAATAGCTTAAATTATTTTCAGCTGTAAATAACGACGGCATATCACTTCCGCTTTATCCGATTACATTTATCGCAGAACTTTTTCTACCTAGTTCGTGGCTTCTTCAGAAAAGCCAGCCAAACTGCGAGTTGATCCCTTCTCCTTTTATTTAGTTTTTAAATAGTGAATAAAATTTATATGATTATCTGCATTAAAATTGTCTTCGATAATTTCTTCAACTTTCATTTCCTCTGTTAATCCATCCAGCACTGCATAATAGTTTTGGCTGTCGTCAGTGCCTTGAACACTTGTTGTTGTTTTGTAGTTTGTTTCACCTTTATTTCTTCATTTATTCGCTTTTGTTGTTGCGGGTCTTGAGTCTTCATCCTTTTTTTGAATAAATTTTTGAAACACTGGAGCGGTAGCTTCAGTATATGATTTTCATTTCGAAGTTTGATCCCTTCTTTCTGGACTTCAATTATCGTGATTAACAGGCCACTAGAAAAGTCCCTGGTCTGATACATAGATGGCGGTGCTAGTATTATTAGTTAGTACCAACCATGAAACGATACGTGTCAAAATTTAACAGCAGTCCGACCATTAGCTTGTGAGATATTGCGTTGTGAGTGTAGCTACTTTTGTTATTTGGAAAAAAATGGAAATAAAAGAATTTCGTGTGCTGATAAAATATTGCTTTTCGAAGGGAAAAAATACAGTTCAAGCAAAATCTTGGCGCGATGAAGAGTTTCCGGGGTCTGCATCAGGAAATTAAACCATCATTGATTGGTATGCTAAGTTTAAACGTGGTGAAATGAGCACCGAAGACAGCGAACGCAGTGGCCGCCCAAAAGAGGCTGTCACCAACGAAAACATCAAAAAAGTTCACAAAATAATTTTGAATGACCGAAAAGTGAAGTTGATCGAGATAGCAGACATTGTGAAGATACTCGTATCATCTGAATGTGTACATTATATCATTTACGAATAGTTATACATGAGAAAGCTGTGTGCAAAATGGGTGCCGCACGAGTTCACAATCGATCAAAAGCAACAACGTGATAATGATTCTGAGAAGTGTTTAAGGGCAATGAGCCTGAATTTTTGCATCGATATGTGACAATGGATGAAACATGGCTCCATCAATTCACTTCGGAGTCCAATCGACAGTCAGCTGAGTGGACTGCACACGATGAACCGAGACCAAAGCGAGGAAAAACACAACAGTCAGCTGGCAAGGTTATGGCATCAGTATTCTGGGATGCGCAAGGTATAATATTGATTGATTACCTCCAAAAGGGTCAAACCATCAACAGCAATTATTATATAGCGTTATTGGATCGTTTACGGATGAAATCGTTAAAAAACGGCCCCATCTGAAGAAAAAAGTGCTGTTTCATCAAGACAATGCACTGTTTCACAAATCAATGCAAACAATAGCAAAATTGCATAAATTGGGCTTCGAATTGCTTCTGCATCCATCGTATTCGCCAGATCTGGCCCCCAGTGACTTTTTCCTGTTCTCAGACCTCAAAAGAATGCTCGCTGGAAAGAAATTTAGTGCCAATAAAGAAGTAATCGCCGAAACTGAGGCCTATTTTGAAGCGAAAGACAAATCGTACTACAAAAATGGTATCAAAAAGTAGGAAGATCGCCATAATCGCTGTATCGCCCTCGAAAGCAATTATGTTGAATAATATAATCGAATTTTGCCAAAACAAGTTGGGTAAGCAGATTTGAGCTCATGTCAGAAGGATTTTGTACCCAACTTCTCACAAATGCAGTCACCAGCAATGAATAACGTCAAGAAATATGTCAAAGAGATGTGCACGTTCAAAAGAAAATTCATTGTCTTTCTGCTTTCAACGGTCGCCATTTTGTTGCAAACCGACAAAAATCAATCATTCAAATCATGAATTTCAAAAAATATTAGTGTTATTGACCTTATTGGAAAATTTCAAGAAGATCAAGTCAAAACTGCAGTGACTGATTCGATGGAAAGTCCATAAAATACCAAAATCATGTGTTATTGTTGTTGTCATTGGAGAAATTTCAAACGATTTTAACTTCCGTGAATATCATTCGATTTTCATCAAACTTACAAAGTTTAAGAACCCTTAGTAGGACTACTTAAATATCTACTTTGTTCAGTTTAAGTGTACCGATGCGATTTTATTGGGGAAAACGTGAAATTCGAAGATTCTATTATTAACAAAGTTGAGCGAATTTCGACTTTTAAGGCATTTTTTGTTGTTGTGCTTATAAACGCCTACCACCATTATTTTTTTCAGATTTTTCGGATCACAGGTGTCCAATGGCGAGGGTGGGGGACACCAATTTTTCGTGTGTTTTCCTTCCCTGCACGTCCCTCGAAGCAAAACGTATAAAATTAAGACCTGTTTTGAAAAGTTCTCATCAAGACCTTTCATTTGATACCCGCAACCGGCTACATTTGATGAAATTTTTTTTTTACCTTATAAAATTTTTTGTAGTTGAACTTTGAATGGAGCACCACTTTACACCTGCACACATTTGATGTTTCTAGCTGAAGTAGTTTGCGAGAAAAAGTGCTGTGACATACGGACGGACAGACAGACAGGTCGCGATTTTAGTAGGGTTTTGTAAAATTATTTTACAAAACCCTAAAAATGTGTTTTACTATGGTAGACCAGGGACTTTTCAATTGGCCTGTTATGTCTTCTTTTGTTGACGATTGCCGCCAATTTCATATTTGCTGTCTCTCCAGGTTCCCCCAACGGTGGAAAGCTCTCCTCCATACCAACACTCCCGAAATTTTTTTGGAGTGTTCGACTTTTTTATTTATAGAAGTAAAATGCTATACGATTTAAGTTCCTTGGGTCAATTATTTCAATGGTTAAACCCATGTAATAAAAATTAACTTTGGGCTGACGTTTTAAAAAATCAAACAGCAGTCTGTACGCAATGGAAGCTAGACGTATAAACAAATATAACCATTACCACGGTTGAATACTTCGTTGTAGCTTAGGAGTTGTTTTGATAGCAATGAATCTCTAAATCTTGATTGCATATACAACTGCCTTTTGAAATACTTGGTAGTAATAATAAATCTCGTTCACTACGTCCGCTAGTTTTGAACTTATCTTTTGATTGATAAAGCTTCAAATAAAGGGCTTTAAATTGTGGCTATTTTCATTCTTCTTTTTCTTCGTATCGTTACATCCCCTCTCGGGCCTTTGCTTCCTGCAACCAGCACCTCCAACAGTCCCGGCGTATTGAACGCGTCCTCCGATTTCAAAATCCAAACAGCGATGAACTGTCTTCGTCGACTGAGTCAGACCAGCATTTCCCCGGTTTCCCTACTGGTCTCAGTTTCTCACCGTATACCTTTTC
This sequence comes from Odontomyia ornata, assembly GCA_963969285.1. Classification (NCBI taxonomy): domain Eukaryota; kingdom Metazoa; phylum Arthropoda; class Insecta; order Diptera; family Stratiomyidae; genus Odontomyia; species Odontomyia ornata. The sequence goes on along the minus strand of OZ017739.1, from coordinate 98,197,495 downwards.
AGATATCTGCTGTCCATCCATACGATTCATGTGATCAGCGCATTGTAGCTTCCGCAGTTTCACAATAGTTGAGACCTCAAGCTCATCAAAACTTTTTGTTCTATATAATACTGTTGGCGTATGATCTGATTTTATATTCTACGATCTTTGAAAATATTTTGTACACCATACAAAGCAGTGATATGCCTCTTTAACTTTTGCCCTGTAGCTTGTCACCTTTTTCTGGATAGGGAATAGAATTGTTTGGCTCTACTCGTCCGGTACATGTTCTTGTTGCCAAATGCGTTGAATGTTTTTGTGGATGGCTTTCTGAATACCAGTACCACCATATTTAATGAGCTCCACTAGAGTCTCATCGATGCCCGGGACTTTATTATTCTTTTTAGTTTTTATGGTAAAATAAGCTTCATCCAGAGTTGGTGGGACCAATGGAAGCTCTCCGCAGACATGTATAGGCTCCGATGCTCTGGAACTGTGACTGTGAAAGACGTCCTTGAAATATGATGCCCACTTTTCCTTAATCCTGTTTTCATCAGCGATGATATTGCCGATGTCATCAGGTCAGAGCATGGTTTTGGGCTGATAACCACGTTTCAGACTTTTCGTTGCTTTGTACCGTAGTGAATTACGTTTTTTTTTAATCTGTGTAGGACAGGGTGCCGATTATCTAGCAAGAGTGTCAGCAAGCTGTAAGCAAGACCAAGCTCAGCTGACTAGCTATGCTTAACGACTGTGTACACGTACTTGCCGACTGGTCATTTGCGGGATCCTATGAGGTGGGTTCTTGTCAAGCCACGAAGCTACACTGCAAAGTAGTTATCATGCGTACTTTCCTTTACGAGACGTGCCGATCAATTTTTGTTATCTTTAGAAATGTCCTATTATGTTTCAATGAAGCTACTCTATAGTTATTCAAAATTTGTTTTGTTTCGTTAAAGTAAACGGACATGGTGGCTTGAGACAAATGGGAACCTTGTACAAAAACTACCTTTACTTTCTCCAAAGATGGTCGTTGCATTACAAGGGGAATGTCAAACGTGAAGTTTTTTAAGTAGCTGAAGTGAACCACTCATCTCTGCCCAATGGATGGAAACTTGAGGGATGTAGTTAACTTTAACCTAATAACACAATAAAGTTACGGCGGGGTGACCACCTTCTCTCTTCAGTAGCAGCTACTCCTGATTACCACGGGGCTGCTCGATTCCAGTATGCTTGTTTTGTGTTGTTGCTAGCTAGGCTTTCTTTCTTACTTCTTATTGTCTTATTTGCTACACTTCTGAGATTTTCACAATGTTCTCTCTTCGCCTTGGTTTCTCTACCCAAATATTCTTTGTAAGTCTGATTCTTTTTGTCTAACGCATTTTGGTAATCATCATCAAACCAATCATTTTTTTGCACTGAGCCTGATGTTCGATCGTTTGTTCTGCTGCGGTCTTAATTGCTGCTTTCACTTCCATCCAGAGCTCATTGCTTGTTCCCAGCGAAGTGTCTGAAAAGATGGGGGCTAACTGGTTGTCGCGGGTCTCCTTGAAATTTTTGCCACAGACGCCGATCGGAGCCCTAAAATGTCGAATTTTCGTAGAGTGCTGGTCTTCACCAAATATGCCTTTGACATAAGATATTGATAAGTTAATTTGATCAAATAATGATCTGAGTTACAATTGTCTCCTTGGTATGTACGGATGTCGAGTATGCTTTCGACCCAACGTTCTTGGATCAGAACATGGTCGATCTAGTTCTATGTGTTGCCATCCGGTGGTACCCAGGTCATTTTATGTGCGTGTCCATCGGGGAAGTAAGTCAAATTTATGAATAAATTTCTGCTCTACCAATAGTCAATCAGACGCTGGCCGTTGTCATTTGTTTCATCGTGAGGACTATATCCTCCAGTCGTTCCACAATGAGATAGCTCAATGCCAAACCTTAGCGTTGAAATCACCCAGAATTATTTTCGTGTCATTAGTAATCAATGAATCGACTAGTTACTCGAGATAATTGTAGATGTAGTGTCAAATAAAGGCCTTTAAATTGTGGCTATTTTCATTCTAGTTCATGAGCTTCCTCAGAAGAAAATTTGAATCTTGCTTCCAGCTGTTATAGTTTGGACCTGAATTATTTGACTTGTATTTGGATTTTAGTCAATAATCTGTGATATTCTTCTAAAACTTTGGTTGCTTATCACGTGTACAGTTTGTAATTGGATGGGATGACTTAGTCTCTCGCAGGCTTCCTATCCTGTAAGCCATGATTTTACTCCCACCAACGATATTTCGTCTCCTACTTTTTGATTATCTAACTAAACCACGCAAAATCTACTATATTTATGATAATACCTTCTCCTACTTTTAATCTACAATATAAATAGTTACTAATTCACTATTTAAGTCCTTCTTTGTTTAATTTTCGATTAGCTTGGGAAAAGCTGTGGTTAGCGTGATGTTTTTTTTTCTAGAATGACGGGAAAAATCCGTGACAAAGTTATTGTTAAATATATGTAAGAAGTATTAGCCAGTGTATATAATAGTTAGAATGGTTGCTGCATAAACCATAGGGTGTTGGTTAAATCCCATTGTAGACCATTTGTTTCAGGTAATTCTTTAGACACGCTAGGTTCCTGCACATATGTGATACGTAGGGGGACTTTAAATCACTAGTTATCATAGTTAAGTAAAGATACGGTCCAACGTGATTCTGACGATATTTGCTACATGATATAAAATACCTCTAATATATTACATGGTTACAATTTAGGCCTTAGGGTTATGGATAATAACGAACAAAAACTGAACAAATTGAAAGGAATATATCTGGCTACTCCTTTGAATCGTTGCCCTTTTGTGATTAAGAGCGTTCTTTGGATGTTTCAGGAATTCAGGGTCATAGGTTTAGTTTAAAGTGGAACGTATGGAGAATTACCAATAATAAATAAACGCTTACCATAAAAAAAAATTATCACCATCACCTTGATATTGAATCATACTTGGCTAGCTTTTTAGACGATGATATCTTCGCTTCAATGTCAAACCAAATACCCATTATTCGACCCCTACTATGATCCTTGACAGGGAACTTTTCATCTTCTCCTTAAGGATCAAGCAGTTTTTGACAAGCCTGAGCGCTGTTGACTATTTGGTTGTCTGTCATTATCATCGGAAATACTCCGTAAGAATGGGGAAAATTACACACGTGTGTGCCGTATTGAACACATCACACATTGCCTGCAATTTAGAAATGGCTTGAATTTCAGGTGATCTATACAAATCTTGCGCCACCAAGCGATTCTCATAGAACCAACGGGGCCATGAATAACTTGAACTAGCCTAACAATAAGCGGTTACCACCCTTTGTACTCGTAGGCATTATCACTCGATATGAGCTATAAATATACTAGAGTTCCAAAGTCAGGCAACAGTTTGTGGCTATTTTTAACTAAATTCAAAATAAATATCACTAGTTTCTTGAGATCCACTCATCTCACGTTCCTTAAAATTCATATACATGCAGCAAATTTCTTAAAACAATGGACTCGTGTTGCTTGGATTAAATATAAATGGACAGATTGTGCAATCCCTTGATTTTTGCTTCTTAATTCATCTCTAACCACGACTTTTACTTCATTCCACACAAGCACATCGAAAATCCTTAGTTAAAAATGTTGGCCATAAAAAGGAAGAAAAACTGTTTGATAGTTAGCTCTATTGGATAAAATGATAGCACTTGTTTTATTGACTTTATTCTTTCTATTCAATTGTCTTAAATAAATAACTATGTTATATTGTATTAGTTTCAATTAGGGTTGTTTTCATAGATAGCATATACAATCTTCAATTTATAGCATGGACTCATACAAAAAGTTTCTGTTAACAAGAAACTTTCTTCTGAAAAGCTATGACAGGAGCCTGTGAAGGACATGTGTCTTCGTAAAAGAAGCTTTTGAGGTGCAAATTGAGTTAGCTTGGTGAAAAGCTCCACACATTACCATATAAAGTTAGCAAATGAAAGCTTGTACATTGCTAGGTAATAAGCTATACATTTATTTACTTGGTTTATTTTTCAACTGAAATTTACTCATTGCAGAGAGCACTTTCAACCTAGAAATGCTCATTCATTGAATATGAAGCTATTGGTAATCGTGAATTCAATGAATAATTTAATTTACCTGAACTAGCTATGAACCTAGTGCACCAAAATCCTAAATGACATATTATTTTGAAATATGAATTTTAGGTAAATTTCTCGAGAGAAATTTACCTATTGCGGAGAGCATCATATATATATATATATATATATATATATATATATATATATATATATATATATATATATATATATATATATATATATATATGTATGTATATATATATATATATATATATATATATATATATATATATATATATATATATATATATATGGGATATAACGAAATTTGTGACCAAGCTAGAGATTGCAATACAAAACAAAATGGCGGTCATTTTAGACGAAAAATCGTGATTTCTGTTCTGACCAAAGTATAGCTCAGATTTGGATGAAATTTGGCACATAGGTACATTGATGTATTTGATGAATCTCACAATAAACAATTCAAAGTCAGTACGGCAGAAACCAAATGGCGGCCGCTCAAAGGTCGAAAAATGTGCAAAATTTTGTTCTTGTAATAGTGGTCAACGCTTTCAACAGATTTTCATGAAATGGCGGCCAGTTGAAGGTCTAAGCTTCAAAGGCTTTTAAAAGTCGCAATTTTGATCCGACATATATGAAACTCGGTTTCAAGATAGACATTTTTTTTGTGGTAGGGAGGTGAAGGCATTTATGCCCGCCGAGTCTGGCAGTGTGGGACTCCCACGGAGGATACCCTTGGACTTCCCACTAAACACCTCCCCTGTCCATCTGAGAACCTAGCCTGGAACCGTTTGACACATGACCCTTTCCTAGCGGGAGGGGAGAGGGAAAGAGAAAATGCCAGAAGAGCGATCCCCCAGCCCCAGCACCTCCGGCTGCTGCGAGTCCCTTTTAGCTTTTAAGACTGCCCGAGCATAATGTGCCACCTGGTTCCATTTGTCAACCGATTCGAGCATCACCGCAACTATATTATCCGGGGTGAGCTCTCCCGTCTCCCTGTAGAGTTCGCTTCGTAGCCTGGCCCATTTCGTACACGCAAAAAATTTGTGACAAGCATTGTCCTCCTCTCCTGAGCAAAACCGACAATCGGGAGACCGTGACTTACCGATCTTGTGCAGGTAAGACTGAAAACACCCGTGCCCGCTCAAAAGCTGGGTCAGATAGAAGTCAGTCTTACCATGCCTTCGATTTAGCCACGGTCTCACATCCGGGGTGAGGCGCGCAGTCCACCTTCCCTTCGTGCAATTCCTCCAAGACTGCTGCCAATTGGTGAGCGAGCGTTGTCTCTCCTCGCGGACAACCATCTCCCACGCATCCTTGTTTCGGCGCAGGTAAATAGCACGGCGCTCTCTAGCAAGGAGGGCGACAGGTATCACGCCTGCAATCACTCTCACCGCGGAGTTGGAGACTGTTGGATACGAAGATGCGATTCTCAGTGCTCCTCTTCTCTGTACCTGTGCCAATCGTTTTCGGTATACCTCCTTGCTGAGAGCGTCGCCCCATACCTCTGCTCCGTACAGTAGCACTGACCCTACAGCGCTTATCAAGAGTCGTCTTCTTGATGGGCTGGGTCCTCCTACGTTGGCCATAAGTCGACTCAGGGCCGATATTTCCGAAGCAGCCTTCTCAGCCGTTACCCTGATTTGCTCAGAGAAACTCATCTTCGAGTCGATCAGTAGCCCCAAGTACTTCACCGCTGGCTTCGATTCGACCTGTATATCTCCGATACTGATCATCCTTACTCTAGGGATTCTCTTTTTTGTCAAGATGGCCACTTTGGTTTTCTCCAGTGCTAAACTGAGCCCGCGAGCAGTCATCCAGTCCTTCACTCAGCGCATTAGCATACCTAGCCTAAGTTGCGCTTGTCCAACGGTGGGTCCGGCGACCAGAGCCGCAACATCATCCACATAGCCGACCCAGCGCGACTCATCTGGCATCTCAAGTCTCAGTAGCCCGTCGTAAGACACGTTCCACAAGTCCGGACCAAGGATAGATCCCTGTGCAACACCCCATGTAATTTCCATCCTTCGTTGGCCCTATGTCGTGTTGTAGAGCAGGCTTTGGTCCTTCAGGTAGTTCCTCAAAAGCCTTGAAAAGAGTTTTCCAGCGTGTCCAGAATATCCACCCATCTAGCGGAGTTGAAGGCATTCCTGACGTCGAGTGTCACCAACAGGACGGTCCGTCGCTTGGTGCGACTACATGCCTCTGCCTTTCGGACCGCGTTCACCACCTCTGCAATCGCATCAATGGTAGAACGTCCTGCTCTAAAGCCGTACTGCCGAGGAGATACGGTCCCCAGCAGCACGGTTCGCGTCAGTGAGTCTTCCCTTGATGAGTTTCTCTAGCACTTTCCCAGCCGTGTCTAGCATGCATAACGGGTGGTATGCAGACGGTGATTCGGGATTTCCCTTCCCCTTGCTGACCAGCACCAGCCTCGCCACCTTCCATCGCACCGGGAAAACCCCGTCCCGTAGGCAAGCGTTGAATGTGCTGAGCAGCAAGTCAGGACAATGGTGATAGACGAGCTGCAAAACCTCAGCTGGAACACCATCTGGACCTGGAGCCTTCCTCGCTTTCAGGGAGAGGACTGCCTCCTCCAGTTCCAGCTGTGTGAAGAGTGGGCACTCAACCGCTGTTTCACCATGGACAGCGTCAACACGGACGGGATGGGTGGGGAAGAGTCCCCGCACTATCGCGTCCATCTTTTCCGCGTCATGTATACAAGGCTTCCGTAGGGCACCAAGTTTCCCCATGACCAGCTTGTAGCCAAGGCCCCACGGATCCCTATTTACATCATCCACGAGGTCTTGCCAGCATCGGGCCTTGCTCTTGTTAATAAGCCTGCGAAGATATTTCCTGCCGGACCTGTATGCTGCTAGCCTAGTGTCTGCCTCCTCCCGTGTTCGCGCCCGCTGGGCCTCTCGCCGAAGTTTGTGACACTCGCTTCTTTGTTCGGCGATCTCGTTTGACCACCAGTATACTGGAGGCTTACCATGTCGGGGTCTCCGGCGGGGCATGGAAGACTCGCAAGCAGCTATGATGGTACTCATAGTTGAGTTCACCAAGTCCTTGGCTGTAGGCCCTCCACTCCCTGGCGGAGCTCCCAGCAACGGTGCGCCTGCCGTAAGCGTGTCAGCGAACCTCTCAACGTCCATCCTCCCAGTCCTCCATCGGAGGATTGAAGTTTGAGCATATGCACGCAGAGTGGCACTGTCGTGAATCTCAACCGCTATATATTGGTGATCACTAGCCGAGTAGTCCTCTAGTACTCGCCAGTTGTGTACTCTAGGTACCAGGGACTCCGAAGCGAGTGTCACATCGGGTATGGTTCCTACGCAACCCCAGCGGCGGAAAGTAGGGGTGTTACCAGTATTCAGGACAAAAAGTGCTGTTCTGTCCGCCATGTCCAAGATTTGCTTTCCCCTTGGCTCGGATTGTGGCATACCCCATTCAATGGCTCTTGCGTTGAAGTCTCCCCCGACCAGCATGTGGCCCTCTGTGTTCGAGACAGCGTCCTCCAGGGCATCGAATTTGGTTCGAAAAGATGGCATTGTCTCGTTAGGCGTCAGATAAACACTGAAATATGTTATCCCTGAACACCGCACCCACACAAAACCATCCCCGCGTCCATGGCCCTGCACCTGAAGTCGGGCGCTGTCTCGAACCCAGATGGCCGAGGTACTAGATTTGCCGGGGTACCACGCTTGCGAGTCCTTGTTATGATGTTGCTCGCTCAGCAACAGGAGGTCAGCTTTCTTATCCCTTGCAAACTGCTCAAGTAGGTCCTGGGCGTTTGTGCTTCGGTGCAAATTGGCCTGCAGGATACGGATCATTTGAGTATCGATTTGGCTTTAGTTAGGGCCTCCTTGAAAATCCAGCATCTCCCTGTCCCCGGCTCATGTTTGAGGTCGCCGGGTGCTAGCTTAGCATCCTTGCAAGGAATGCATTTTGCCTCGTTCGTGCACTCCCTCCTTTTGTGCCCCGTTTCACCACATTTGTAGCACAGAGATCTCCTGTCGGGTCCCCTACAGCCATACCAGTGTGTCCGCATTGGAAGCATCTGAAGCAGCGGATAGGGATCGCTCTTCTCCGTATCCTGCAGATCACCCAACCTATCTTAATTTTGCCCTTCGCCAGGACTTGCTGGGCGTCTTTATCAGCTAGTTCGACAATAGCCATGCGTTGCCCCCTTGTGTTTTCACGTGTCAATCTTGCCTTGACTTCACTTAAGCTGGGGAACTCCCTCCTGATGGCATCCTCTACTTCAGCTTTGTCCGTGACGCAGTCGAGGTCCCTGATTTCCAGGGTGGCCATTGGTTCGAGCGAGGCAACCGTTGCCGCATCTCCAAGAACCTTTTGAACCGCGTCACGGAATGCATCTTTGTTTGTGGCCTCTGGCCCGAATTCCACCAGCAGGCCACCGGTCCGGGTCGGCCGAGCTGCTTTGATGGCAGTTTTGGTGTCGTCTGACTTGACCGCTCCTTTAATTTCACGGAGGACATCTGCGTAGGTTCGGCCCTTAGTGGAATTAATAAGCAGTGCCTCTCGCAAGGGTTTGCGCCGCGGTTTGCTTTTTGTTTTCTGCGGTATATCGGGGGGTTCTTTATTCTTTTCGTGGTTAAGCTCTTTGTCTGTTTTTTCTAGGAGAAGCTTTTTGGCCGCTTTTCTCGCTGCCTTGTTTCGCACCACATGAAAATCCTCGCCTGGAGTGTCAACTTCGTTTATGGTCTCGTCCTTCCTCTTTTCCTCACGGTCGCCTTCAATGGGGCTATCGGCCATTCTTTTGCTGCTGCTAGGACCCACTGATGCCTCGAGGGAGAGCGTGTCTTTTTGGTGCTTTTCGGTTGCAAGCCACCTCCGCCTGTAGTGCGTTATGCGGCCAAAAAGCTTCTCCAGTTCAAGAATGCCATTCTTGACACTCTTGCCTATGTTTTTCTGCACTTCGCAGGCAGCCCTCAGTTGTTTGACGATAGTCCCCGCTTTCCGAGTAAGCCGCTCCTCTTCGGCGCGGTCAAGGGCAATTGTGTTATTTGGCGCCACCTCTTGGGAGAGGCCCCCGTTTCCTAGCCCTTTTGCTTCTATCGCTTGGGTCGCGTTTGAAGTGGCGTCGGCCAACGGCAAAACTTCTCCCTCCCCCACTCTTACACTGGCCTCTGTTGGTGTCGCAGCTTGATCCGGATTGTGTACGTCTTGCACTGGACGCTCCGGGGTGTGCATAGTCCTTCTACTGCGCCCAAAGGCCGCAATGATGCCAGGTTGCACAACGCACTCTGCCTTCTTTCGTTCGTTAGTCCGTCTGTGGTCTGTGTCTGATGATTTAACCTGTAAGGTTGACTTTGACAGTGTTTCTGGGGTTTGCTGCCTCCCCCCGCAATCGGTGACTTGTTTTATCGGTGTTCTTGTCAACAGCGGTTTTTGCCTGAAAGGGTTCTCCGTGCTAGCGTCCTGTTTGCTTGTAGTTATATCTGTTACAGAAGCCAAGTTCACCACTTCTATAACATTGCAATCGCTGGATGACGACGGCCAGGAGCCTGCTCGCTCACTACCCTCTGCCGCCGGTACTGGGGATCCGACCCCCTGCACCGTAATTTGGTTCCCCTTGTAGACCTGCATGATTTGGTTTTCTGTCTGGGTTTCCGTTCCCATAGCATTTTACCTACTGCCAGGATATATGGATAATTAATGACGCCATATTTTTCGTCATGTCACAGTGAAGATCATTGACACTCAGGTATTTGTCCTGAGACTCTTGTAATGATTTTCAACCTTTTAGGTTCGAACGCGGAACCGACCTCTCATCGGTTCTAGACGTTAAGTCTGAGTAGTGCCAACGGATAGTACCAACAGGTCAACCAATCCGTGCACCGTAACCCATTTACGCGGTGGCTGCTTGTCGGCCAGCTAGTTCGGAGAGGATTTCGGTCGCGGGTCTCTGAATGGGTTACGCTGAATTACAATATTTCAGCCACCTGAACATGCCCGTTTTCCAAAACGCGTCATCAAAACAAACCATGAGGAGAAGAAACCTACTTTACGTTACTCCGTATTTCTTCTTATAACCAGTCAAGAATTCAAAATCTAATTTTTATTTCACGTTCCCGAAGTTTCGACGCAGTACCGAAAAGTATACTACTCTAACTCAACCCGACGAAGACTACTCTAAATAAAATAACGAAACAACAAAGGTACCGCGTACCGCGCGCGACGCGAAACCGACCTCAGCGGATTTGGCGAAACCCTACCCTCGCGACGACATACCTACCCTGCACTCTCTCTTCCCACTGAAAAAGAAGAACCGCTGAAAAGGAAAGTCGTGGTTCTGTTTAGCAATTCATTTTAATATTTTCGAAATTCATCCTTTAATTAAATTAAAAAATATAGTTATTAAAATTATTTAACTAAATGTTAGGGAATGCAATCATTTTCAATCTTCAACATAAAATAGTAGCTTTTCAAAATTACACTGGTATAATATTCTATGCTATATATATGTATGGACAAGGGTTCATAGCAAAAGATGCATTTTTTTCTAGTCAACGTTTAGCACACGTGAAATTTTACTTACAATACTTTCCGAACAAAACGATCACAATCTTAATGAAGTATACATACATACTATTATATATTTATTAAGCACGATGTGAAGAATGTAACGTTCCTTACTTTAAACTCTAAAAAGTGTATAAATTTTACACAATCATTTTGAGTTATTCGCTATTCATCCTTAGTTACCAATTGCAAATCAAAACAAAAAAAATTAAATGAAATTGAAAAAGAAAACTAAACTGAATGTTAGCTCCAGAGGATATAAAAGATAAATCTTTCGATTTTAGCCTTTTTTTTTTCTAGTTTACCTAACGTTTATTTTAAGTTAAACTACAATTACTTATTATACCTAATATGCAACTATGCTACTTCCTCACCAATAAGATATAAACTAGGAATACAACTAATAGAATTCTGAGATTCTATTTGTATATACTATCTATTTCTTTTCTTCTTTCTTTTGCAGTTACGAATTTTTGAAATATATATATATGTAAACTATTTTTTTTGCTTGCAAATTGTTTCCAAGCGAATTTTCTATTTAGATGTCATTAAAATTTATTTTTTTTGGTTTCTTCCTTATTTCGTTTCATGTTCAAATGGAGCTTAAGAATTACATTTTATCAAATATATGTTTCCATTAGCGTTAAATTTGAATTAAAATCTTCTCTCAAAAATTACTAAACAGTATAATTTTTAATGGAATTATCGTTACTGTTCTACCAAATCACTGATATTTGATGGTTTGAAATATTTTGATAAGTAATTTTCTATAAAAATTTTAATATTGTTATCTCAATTTTACTGTAAAGGTGTAAACACTTGTGTAGAATAAATGAAATTATTTTGAGTGATGGTTGAAATACTCGTTTGTTATTTTATGACTTGGCTGGATTATAAGGATCCACGCGTAAAGGAGAAAATTAAGGTTTTAAGTGCAAATCAGTTCGAGAAATATTTTTTTTTTTTGAAGCAGTATTAATAGGATTATTTAAGTTTTAGTGCTATAAAAATTTGGTATTTCATGTGTTCCTCAAATAAAGATAAATTATTATTATTACGCATAAAGTTTTAAATATTAAACTTCGCACTAAATGCTCAAATAAAAACAAAGTAAAGTTCCAACCGTATATTCGTTTTACTTACATAAGTTCTGCAATTCCCTTCCGGTTGCATGGATCACATAATGGTTGTTAGCATTCTCAATCAGATTAAGATTTCCACCAGTGTAAAACCAATCATAACGTCCTCGAAAGCACCTATCCGGATCTTGCGCAATTGTTTCTAACCTCTCCTCGTTTAAACGTATGCTCCCTTCTCAAAGACGCAAAATGAAAGAACAATACATTCGAACTCGAGCCACTTGTTGTACGTCGCCAAACAACTACAAGACCAGATGGCTGGGCCGAGAGGAGGGACTGTAATAAACAATTCGGCGCCGCAGCAGTGCTAATTTTTTTGCAGGTATTTGCAGAAAAAGCGATACCTTCCCGGCAAGCTCTGACCTAGATATTCAAGCCGCAGAAAAGATGATTCGAAATTGCCTACAGTGCTACGCCAACGATTACGGTTGAAGTGGCATTCAACTGTGCGAAACAAAGGTTCCATTCTTTTCGACTGTGAGCTCCGTCACCTCCAGCGCCACTTCTGCACCTGTTAAAATGTATTGGCGCTTGTGCACGTGTGGCCAAATATCCCCATCTGGGCTAATTGCTCAAATTCCAAAGTGCTTTGGCAACTTTCGAACGTGTTGGCTATCTTGACTAGCTTGAACCGCGCTTCCATAGAAGTTTCACCTTTAGTTAAGTGTCTGTTCCTGAGACTATTAATATTTAATACAATGAGATCCACGCCTTCTTCAAATTAACCGAGGGAGCAGAGTAATACTAGCAGTTCTTTTCTTTCCCGCCGTTTCTATTCCTCGTTGCGTCGGACTGTCAATCCGACAACCGCCGACAAAACAGATGTGTGGAGTGGAACGCCACATGGCGGCAATGTGCATTTCGATTTGTCGCCAGTGGCATAGTGTTTCGATGGCCACGGTGGAGGGGGCATTCCCAGATGGCTATGCCTCGAAATGTGTCGGGGTTTTTTGATTAATATTATGTTTCAAATATTTAAATCCACAGATCTAAATATTTGGAGAGAAAAAAAAATATTTTCTGCGCAACGATATCCGCACGAAAGATGAAGTCCGCTTGCATTTCGAGGTCATAACCATCTGGCCGGGTGCAAGGGTTCGGGCTCGGAATCACTTCGATTCCCGGGCGTAGGCGGCACATTACACTCTCCCTTCACTGCCGACCATTGTCCGCGGCTGCTTATTGGTTATTCGCAGCGAAACTTTCGAGAAAGGTCTTCCCCTATCCGCAACCCTGGGGACGCGTTTGGTTCCCCGGTCGGAGGGCACTATCGATAAATCGATAACCAAGATAGACATTACTTAGACCTACAGTCTTTGATATTTTGGTGATCATGCATTTGCAAATTTCAAAATGGCGGCCGTTTAAATATGCGGTTTTTTTTCATGTTTTTGTGGCCCTCTAGCGGTCACATTTTCCAACGGATTTTGATCTCTGTAGTATGTTCTTGTATTTTGCAGGAAATTATTACAATTGAATGAAAAATAAAAAAGTCGAAAATTTAAAGCCTAATATTTTTAGCTGCCATTTTCTTTAAAAATTGAATTATTTTGCCCTGTCTAGAGTGAAACTCCTATTTGAACGAGATAGTACATTGATTGATGAGGTCCTAGCATACAAAGATTTAAAATAATCCAAAATCAAATACATGTATTCAAAATGGCGGCCCCCAAAGGTCTGAAGGCAAGCGCCATTCGCTATTTTAGTGCCAACTGAAATAATGAATATTTTTCATGGAAACGTTTTAAATGACTTTACTTGAAAGAATTTATAAACCAGATCATTTTTAAGATATTGTAAAATATTTTTAACAATATCCTAAAAAATTATAAAATCGCGACTTTTCTGTCTGTCCGGCCGTCCGCCCGTTTGTTCGTGCGTCATAACAAGTTTTCTCGCAAACCACATGAGCTAGAATGAGGAAATTTTCTACATAGGTCAAAAGTGGTGCCTCTTGAAATTTGCAGTGCAAGAAAATATTTTAAGGTATTTAATGGGGGTCTCCCCATACAGGCGGGTCTCCCCATACAGGGGGGTGGCATACAATTTTTTTTATTTCTGTAGCCCTCTAGCAGCCAAGATTCTCAACAGATTCCGTTGAAACTTGAAATTATTAGTTATTAAGGCAAGTTAGTTTAATTTAATTATGCAAATCGAATGACAATTAAAAAAGTCGAAAATTTACAGCTTAATATTTTTAGCAGCCGATTTCAATAAAAATCGAAATGACGGCCCTCATAGTTAAAAAAAAAATTGAAAATGTATATATTAATGGCAACGCAAGTGCTGATTAAACTTTTATGGAAATCTTTTGAAATTAACTATTCGAGCTATTTAAGCCTTTGTGTGGTTACCACTGTGAACTGTGTAAACAGCAAATGCGAGAAGGGCGAAACCGGTATTTGTATGTTTACAACAATTTATTATCCACCGATTTTCAATATGTAATCCATACGTGTGCAACTAAATTTAATTAGCAAAATATTTGCGCCCCGATAAAAGGTCTCTAAATACGAACGTGGCCAGATTTTTTTAGGATTTTGTAAAATAATTTTACAAAACCCTACTAAAATCGCGTCCTGTCTGTCCGTCCGTCCGTTTGTCCGTCCGTGTGTCACAGCAGTTTTTCTCGGAAACTACTTAAGCTAGAAACATCAAACTTTGTATGTAGATGTAAAGTGGTGTTCTCTTTAAAGTTCAACTACAAAAATATTTTATAAGGTATTTAAGGGGGGTCTCCCCATGTAGGGGAGTGACCCCCCGAAAAAAAATTTCATTGAAGGTAGCCGATATGGGTATCAAATGAAAGGTCTTGATGAGAACTTTTCAAAACAGGTCTCAGTTTGGCAAAGTTTGCTTCGAGGGGCGCACAGTGAGGGGAAATACACGAAAAATTTATATCCCCCCCCCCCCCCGCGATTGGACACCTGTGATCCGAAAAATCTGAAAAAAATCAGGACTGTAGGCCTTGGTGCGTACAACGACAACAAATACGTGAGAAGTCGCAATTCACTCAACTTTGTTAGTAATAGTATGATTTATCGATTTTATGTTTTCTTGAATAAAATCTTAACGGTACCCTTAAATGTAATGAAATTAATCTATCCTGAAAGTTTCATAAAGATTGAATCATATTTAGCAAAGTTATAGCGGTTTGAATTTTCCTGCATTACTATGGAACAATATGCGCTGCATTTATTACTATGGCAACATATGGCTATGGAACAACATACGCTTTTTACCGGCTCAGACACTACAGTTTTGCTAGGATTCGCATGAAAATTTCAGGAATGATAGGTGTCATGTAGATCTTTGAGAATCGGTTCAGCTAGTGGTATCAGTAATCGTAAAACAAAATAGTGGCTGTTTTAAATGCAAAGATTGGATAATTCTGAGTTATTTTTTCCCAACTTCAACGTTTAAGGTGCATGCTTTGAACACTTGATTCAATTTAATGAATGACTGAAAATGAGTACCTACAATTAATGCTCATAAGTGAAACAAGTCAAGGAGGTGGGAGAGAGCTCCTAGCAAAAGGGCTTTGTAACATTGATTGATTGATTCGAACAAATTGTGTTTCCTCCCTCACGAATGGACATCTGAAATAATTATCAAGGGAGATATTTATGAGTAGAACAGTACCAAGAAGTTTAGTAATAGGCAAGCCAAATTCTTTTCGAAACTTTACGCTACATACGAGAAATTTACCTTTCCGGCTGGTGCTGCCAACGGGGATTTTTTCTTAATTAAATTCAACTCAAAATAGCGTAACAAGTATCAAACAATATAAGTAGATTAAGAAAACAATTCAGAGTTAGATTGATTTTGTTAAAGATAACTGATAAATCTTTTCGAATTTATATCGGATTCATTCAGTTCTCATAATGTTAGAATTATTTTCACTTTGGGGTTGAATACTCTCGAGTTTTTTGAAAACTGAAAGGAGATTAAACTGGCGATTGGTTGGCACAAAATTTGATGTTAATGTTGATTATGTTTTGTCCCATTATTACAGATTTTGAGAAGATGATTTTCATATTCTTCTGATGAAATTTAAAGATTAAAAAATCTTTCGATCTGCAAATTTTGGCCAATCAAACGTCTCTCAATACATTAAACGTGAAAAGAGTTTTATGATGAAAGAATTTGGAAAAAGGGTTTTCATGTGTTTTTTTCTTATCAAACTTGTGATTTTAAGGATATATCAGATACTAGAGAATAAAACCAAACAAACATTAAATAATAAGAAATTATCACAATCAAATATTGTATTATTAATTAAGAAAGCGACAGTCTTTAAATTATTTCCTTTATTCTTGTAACCATTATGGTCACTCTGCATGATGTCGGCAAGTATTCAGGCATCATTGAATGGATCCGAGATGGGTGACGGAACAGATCCGGACATCATGAGAGGAAGTCGGATATAAAGTGCCATCGATGGAAGGTCGAGAGAGTGAATGGCCACACGTGCATTTATATTTTATTATTCCCGTTACGTGGCAAACCTGAACGTTCAAAATTCAATAATTGTCCTCTAATTCCCTTCCATCCCGCACTAACGTACCCCAGTTAGCTGGAACCGAAATACATCCGAAAAAAAATTGATTCGTCCCCGCTTCATACTAGGAAGGTTACAACTTCGGTAGTGCGTTTCTATTTTAGTATCCGGTTCCACTTTCATTCTTTCTTACGCCAAATATCGACATATTTACATGGCGCGATGACATTCAAAGGAAATTATACCTTTCGTGATTGTCGAACCACTCAAACAGAAGGAGTGCGATCTCCGGTGCCCCAACGGGTGACACGCTGTGCGTCCGCAAACACCACTACAACTTCTGATTCAGTCGAAGAATTTTCGTCACTCTGGGAAGAGTCTCACGCAAGTCAGCAAGCATTTGCTCCAGATAAGTTTCTTGGGCTCAGCTAGGAAACTGGATATTGAGAACTGTTGCAACCACAAAAATCACTGCAGCTGCAGACATTAATTATAGGCAGAGGACTCTTGAGCCCGGGGTGGTATTGTGAGGTCAGCTAGCGCTCAGCCATGACCAGCCTCACCATCTCAACCCAACTAACTGCCGAAAATCATCCCACCAAAAACTCTCACGTTCTTCCAGTCAAGAGTTGATCAGCCAGCAACCGCCTTTGTCTCAGCTGTGTGCTTAACGACATTCTGTGCCATCGCCACGCCAGCAGCTGATACAAACACGTTGCTGGCCAGATGCTCGCATCATTCAATATTAAAGCAAAATCTACTATTTTATGATGTGAACGAATGTTTCTTGTTGTTATTGTCGCATTTGGTAATTAATTACTCCAGATTGAATATTTATTCATTAGCAACTTTAATTTGTGTGAATTTTTTACACTTTATTGCTAATGATGAAAAATTTAGCTAAATGAGAAAAAAATTTCAACATACAACGCCTGCTGATAACAACAGAATCTGGAAAATGGGTTACACTTCCTCTTTGGCAAGTAAACAAATTTTCTTGAATAATCCCAATTTAACAATTCAAATCGTCCTACGGGTAGTTTATGTGGTTTGTGAGGAAACTTGCTGTAACACATGGACGGACAGACAGGCCACGATTTTAGTAGGGTATCGTAAAAATATTTTTCAATACCCTTAAAATGGTCTATTGTATAAATACTTCCAAGTTAAACTATTTTCAACGTTTTTATGAAAAATATTCATTATTTCAGTTGCCACTCAACCAGTGAATTTTGCTTGTCTTCTATCCTTTGTGGGCCGCAATTTTAAATGCATGCATTTGATTTCGGATTTATAAATTATTTGTGTCTTAGGGTCTTATCAATCAATGCGCCAAATCTCGTTCAAATTGGAGTTTCCCTCAAGTATTAACTTTTTTGTGAAAATGGCAGCCAAAAATATCAGGTTTGAAATTTTCGACTTGTTTTTTTTCCCCGATTTCAGTAATTTTTTGCACGATACGAAAGCTTAGTATAGTTATACATAAGCTCAACTTTTATCAAAATATGGTCGGTAGAGGACAATGGAAATCTGCAAAAATTTAATATTTAAAGCGCCGCAATTTTGAAACTTGCACAGGAATGATCGCCAAACTTGCACAGGAATGATTGCACAGGAATGATCGCACAGGAATGATCGACAAAATCTTTAGGTCTAACCAGTTTCTATTTTAAAACTAAATATAATACAGATCAAATAAAAATTACGACATTTAGAAGCCATTGAAATTTTTGACTTCAATTAGCCGCCATTTTGTTTTTTAAGACTCACGCAGTGCAATTATGGCTCGGTCCACGTCCCGTCGTTCCTCTCTGTATGCGAAAAGCTTCGAATCGTATTCAAACCAGCAGAAGTCGGTGTGCATCTATTCTCGTATTAAGAATTAACGTATACAGACAAGACGCATCGAACGTATCGCCTTACTGGAACAAATTGGTTACACGCATATGGAATTAGGCAAATCGAGCGAAAGCTTGAGCTTTGCTGTTGCACCAGTTACAGAGAGATGGCATTAAAAAACATCATATTTTGATCTTTGATCATGTATTTGTTTAAATTGTCTTCATTATTTTGGTTGGTTGGCCATTAAGTCAGCATAATTATGCCATAGAAGAAAATGATTGAAGCAAGAAAATCGAGAAGTATTCCTCCATTCGCTGGCTCAAGGCGTGTGCCCGAGCTTATTCTATCACAAGGCACTTAGCCCGGGATACGCGAATTAAGAATACGTCCAACAGCATACTCAAGGCATCTGTTCGAGTATAAATGCTCCAAGCCAGCTACACCCGGGGCCTGCAGATGAACTAATAATTGATTCATTTATCAATCTGACTGCATACTCAAGGCATCAGCCCGAGTATTAGCGTCCTAAGGTAAGTACACCCGGGGCCTGCAGTTAAAGTCTTAATAGATTGGTTTCTTCGAATTTCCTTTTCTCTCTGAATGACTAACAAATATTATTAAAGTAAATACAATATAAATCGCAGAAATATTACAAGCTCCATTGATGCTCCAACTTTATATGTATGCAAACATAAAACCTCATTATTTGTCTCTGTAATAAATTAATTATTAGAAGAATTAATTAGTAAAATATGGTATTAATATTATATAGTCAACTGAACGTGTAATTGCATTATATAACAAAGACCGAAATAAAAATTAAGTCATTAAATAAACGAAAAACTTTCTACTGATCAAATTGTCAAGTATAAAGTAGCAGGTAAATGTTATGCAGGGATATCTCCCCCTCCCCGGGAGCCTTGATGTGTATATACGAGTAGTATGCACATCATATCAAGCTCCCAGTTCATGCCAGTATACATAGGGTATACTGGTTATGCGAAACTTTGGCCAGAATAGAAATCACGATTTTCCATCTAAAATGGCCGCCATATTGTTCTCCCCTAGCCGCCATTGCTGGTTAATTAACATAACTGAGATATTTACTAAATACACCTTTCCTGAAAATTTGGTGAAAATTGGAGCAAAACTACAACCTCTATCGTGGTCACGAATTTCTTTGTACTATATGTTTGGTATATTGCATATAATATCTGTATATACAGATTGCATAAAATATCTGTATATACAATATATATATATATATATATATATATATATATATATATATATATATATATATATATATATATATATATATATCCATTTTACGCTTGGGAAAGTAAAGCTAAGGAAAGCACGTAAAATATTCAGATGGAAACAAAATTTTTTATTCAATATAAAAGCTGAACCTTGCTATTTTACGTGAAATACAACATCATTCAAATATTCTCTACTTCTTACAGGCCTGAATCCTTTTGAGGTAATTTTCAATGACTTTTTGGCACATTTCCGGCAATAGTTCGGCCATAACTTCACGAATCTTGGTTTTCAATTGCTCAAGATTTTGAGGATTGTTCGCGTAAACACGATCTTTTGCATAGCCCCATAAAAAGAAATCCAAAGTTGCCAGGCCGCAGGATCTTGCGGGCCAATGGACATCACTCAATCTCGAAATTACGCGTCCTGGAAATTTCTCTTGCAAAAGTGATCGATTAGCCTGTGTTGTGTGGCTTGTGGCTCCGTCTTGTTGGAACCACATATTCTCTAGATCATAATCTTCAAATTCTCTCCAAAAATAATCAGTTAACATCCGTCCATAGCAGTCAGAATTGATTATAATGGCTCTTCCCTGATCTTTAAAAAAAAAAATACGGGCCAATAACACCACAAGACCATAATGCATACCAAACGGTCCCTTTTTCCGGATGCAAAGGCCTTTCTGCGATCACCTGAGGATTTTGAGAGCCCCATATGTGGCTTCTGTTTATTCACGTAACCACTGAGCGAAAAATGAGCCTCATAACTAAAGAAAATTTTGTTCGAAAATTCGTTATCAATGGCTTGTTGTTCAATCACCCAATTCGCATACATTCTGCGTTGTGTATGGTCTTGAGGCTTAGGTTCTTGAGTGAGTTGGATTTTGTATGGATGCAGATGCAAATCCAAATCCAAAATCCACCACAATGAGCCGTAAGACAAGCCCAAATGTTGAGCACGTCGAGGAATCGACAAATTCGGGTCTTCCTCTACACTTTGAGCAATGACAGCGATATTTTCAGCAGAACGAATGTTGCGATGATGCACAGGCCTTGCAATATCAATAACCGATCCAGTCTGTTCGAATTTTCTCACTGTGTTATAAATTGTTGGCTGTGTAGGTCGATTATGTCGACCGTAATCGGCTCGTAAAGCCCTAAATGTTGATACAGCAGAATCACCATTTTTATAATAAAATTTAATAATTTTAACGCATTCTTCGACATATTTCTAAATGGCAAACCTTCCCCTAAAAAAACACGCTTTGGCTGACATTTAATTCTGACAGATGTCAAATGGCAGGGTTATACTTTCCTACCACGAAGTGGATAGCCCTATATATATATATATATATATATATATATATATATATATATATATATATATATATATATATATATATATATATATATATTGTATATAAAGTACTCTCTTTGCCGCATAGTAGGAAAACGTCGGACTTGGTATCAAAAGCCACATCGCTCACGTCAATTTTAAGGGTTTTGCAAAATAATTTTACAAAACTTTTTAAAATCATGACTTGTCTGTCCGTCCATCCACCACAGCAATTTTTCTCGCAAACGACCTAAGCTAGAAACGTCAAATTTTATACGTAGGTGCAAAGTGGTGCCCTCTTCAAAGTTCAACTACAAAAAAATTATAAAAGGTATTTAAGGGTATAGGGGAGTGCCCCCAAAAAAATATCATCAAAGATAGCTGATATGAGTATCAAATGAGAGGCCTTGATGAGAACTTTCCGAAACAGGTCTTAAAATGGCTTCAGGGGCCCCACAGGAAGGGGAAATACACACACATGTCCCACTCGCGATTGGGCACTTGTGATCTGAAAAATTTTTACGAGTTAGGTGTTTATCAGTACTACAACAACAAATACCTCAGAAGTCAAAATTCGCTCAACACTGTCAACATAGGGTTTTGCAATAGAGTCATAACAGTTTCGTATCTTTATATGAACGCATCCTTAAACTTTATTAATGAACTATGAATGATAATGACGTTAATCAAAGTCAACATTTAGACGTTAATCAAAGTCAACATTTTTATCATTCGAAACGCCGAAATTTCTTCAATTGTGCTCTGGTATAGCTTGAAGATAATGAAGAATTTCATCGATAAATCATCTTCAGCGATGAAGCTCATTTTTAGCTCAATGGGTTTGTTAATAAACAAATAAACAAAATATGCGTTATTGCTCAGCAACAAACCCACATGTGCTTTGTGAGAGACCGTTGCATCCACAAAAAATTACTGTTTGGTGCGGTTTTCATGCCAGAGGTGTAATTGGGCCGTATTTTTTCGAGGATGCAAACGACCGTCATGTTTCCGTCAATGGAAAGTGCTTTCGTGTTATGATGGAAGATTATTTGTGGCCAGAATTGGATAAAACTGACATCAACGATATGTGGTTTCAACAAGATAGTGTCATTAACCACAAAGCACGCCTTACGATCGATTTATTGAAATTTATCTATTTATTGCTGTGTCCTTAATGGAAAATTTTTGTATTCTATGGACTTTCCATTGAATCAGACACTAAAGTTTTGATTTGATCATCTTGAAATTTTCAAATAAGGTCAATAACATAAATATTTTTCAGAATTCATGATCTGAGCAATTTTCGTTGGCTTGCAGCAAAATGGCGAATTTTGAAAATGGAGAAACAATGGATTTTCTTTTAAACATGCACATCAATTTGACATTTTTCTTTATTCGTTGCTGGCGACTGCATTTCTTAGGTTAGGTACATAACCCTTCTGACATGAGCGTAGGTTTGTCTACCTCACTTATTGATTGAGTATTTGGCACTGATAATTGCAATTCATTGCTTAACTTTTGGCCAAAAGTAATCCATCTTCAACGTAAAGAATTAACATTATTTTGACATCTTTATAATATCATGCAAATACACAATTATCAGATGGACATGGAGTGAAACCATAAGGAGATAGAAAAGAACAAAACGTTTCATTCCAATATCTCGAAGTAAGACCGTATATAGATCTAGTTTACCTACATCGTTTTGAAGGCTGCGTTTCCAATCCCTCTGGCACCTTCATTTATATGTCCTCAGAGAGCTCACCATATAAGTAGGCCGTCTTCACATCGATCTATAGTTTGTCTCTCGCTGCGATGCTAAGCAGCACGTTGATGGAATCGTACCTGCTCGTGGGGGAAAATGTCTCATTATAATCCAAGCCTTTTACTTGTGTGAATCCTCATGCACACAGTTGTGCTTTGAATCGTACTAATTCCCCATCTCTATTCTTTCACCCATTTGCAAGAAAAAGGCTTCTTCTTAGTTCGATCAATCAGTGTCCAAGTTTGATTTTCTTCATGTGACTGAATTTCTTTAGCTACAACTCTTCTCCATAGATAATAATTTGGGCCAGTCATCGCTGTTTCATAAGTGTTAGGTATTTCCAACTCCGTGCAGTTAGCTTGTAATTTATTATTTCGGCGAGGGCGTAACATGATGTTACTCTGTCCTTCCTGTTCCAAACATGTACCTTTTGCAGGGAGATAACTTTCATCTAACATATATCTTCTAAACTCTGGATACTATCATCTGAAGAGATTTCTTCTGGTGCATCGCCTCGGTGTTGAAATGCATTTCGTGGGACAGACATTGTAGGACGTTCTTCTTCTTGTTCAGCTCTCATCTTTACGAAATTTTGTTTGTCTTCTAGTTTACTACATTCACCAAATCTAACGTCCCATGATATTGTAATCTTCCTGGTATTTTGGTCGTACATTCTGTAATTATCATGGTCGTATCCAACTAACGCCATCTTAAAACTTTTCTTGACAAGCTTCCATTGTTTTTCTTTTGGTACATGTACATATCTAATAGATGCAAATATTTGGATATGTTGGAGGTTAGGTTTTTGTCCACGCCACAGTTCAAATGTTGTCAAATCTGCCATCTGGCTTGATGTATTTCTATTCAACAAATACATTGCACAGTTGATTGCTTCTGCCCACATGTTTAAGGGAATTTCCTTCGCATATAAGATTTTTCTTGCAGTTTCCATAATAGAACACATCTCTCTCTCTCTACTCTTCCGTTTTGTTGGGGAGTATACGGGTTTGGGACCGCCATAGACGGTCTCAAGCCCGTATGAGAAAGGACGAGGGAACCCCTTGTTTCCCCAACCCATAGCTTCCATGATTCCTCATCCCAAACCCCCCAATCAAATGGTAGTAAATGCTCCCGGGGTCGCACATTGGGTTTACTGGTTCGCCAATAATGTGATATTAAATGCCGAGAAATGCTAATAACTGTAAATACATCTACATCTCTGCTACATGAGATCGCACTCGATATTCAAAAGTGGCGCCTACTGGAAAAAAAGAAGTTGGAGTGGCCTTCATTGTGTATAGGGAGGTTAAATCGCACGTTATTGCGTTTAATGCAATAAACGAACGGTTGTGTGCGATCCGTATAAAAGCGAAATTCTTCGGAATTTGGCTGATAAATGTTCACACCTCGACCGAAGAAAAGAAGGAAACGTTCCACAATCACCTGGAAAGACTGGTCGACTTATTGCCTAGAAACGACACAAAAATAATTCTGGGAGATTTCAATGCTAAAGTTGGCAATGAGCTATCTGATCGGGGAACGGCTGGAGGATATAGCCTCCACGATGAAACAAATGACAACGGCCAGTGCCTGATTGACCTTGCATGTAGCAGAAATCTAGTCATACGTTGGACTTGCTTCCCACATCGACACATTCATAAAATGTCCTGGGTATCACCGGATGGCAACACACAAAACCAGATCGATCATGTTGTGATCCAACAACGTTGGGCCTCGAGCATGCTTGACTTCTATACATACCGAGGAGCCAGTTGTAACTCAGATCATTACTTGATCAAATTAACCTATCGATGTCGTATGTCAAAGGCATATTCGGCAAAGACAAGACCGCTGCAAAAATTTGACATCGAAAGGCTCCAAACGGCGTCTGTGGCAAAAAATTCTACGGAGACTCTTAACAACCAGCTGGCTCCCATCTGTTTAGATGTATCATTAAAGACAAGCAACGAGCTCTGGATGGAAGTGACAGTGGCTATTAGGAACGTGGTAGAACAGACGACCGTGCATCAAGCCCGGCGCAAGAGAAATGATTAGTTCGATGATGAGTGCCAGAACGCGTTAGATAAACAGAATCAGGCGTACAAAGAATACGTAGGTAAAAAAACCACGACGGAGAGAAAACATTATGAAAATCTCAGAAGAGTAGCGAATAAGTTAAATAGGATTAAGAAAAGAAAATACTATGGCGACCAATTGAGAAGTATAGATATAAGTTTAGCGAGCAACAACACGAGACAGGCATACCAAAGTAGTGGAAAGCCTGAAACGGGGTTACCAGCCCAAAACCACGCTCTGTCGTGATGACATCGGCAATGCCATCGCTGATGAAACGCAGAATAAGGAAAGATGGGCATCATATTTTAAGAACCTCTCTAATCCTCCGCACAGCCTCAGAGCATTGAAACCGATAGATGTCTGTGGAGGGCATCCATTGGCTCCACTAAACCCTGGATGAAGTTTTTTCCATCATCAAAGCCCAAAAGAATAATAAAGCGCTGGGCATCGATGAGATTCTAATGGAGTTCATCAAATATTACGTTCATCAAGCTATTCACAAAGTCATCCAGCACATTTGGCAACAAGATTATATGCCAAAAGAGTGGAGCCAATCAATGATATTCTCTATTCACAAAAAAGGTGACAAGCTACAGTGCAAAAATTATAGAGGCATATCACTACTTTGTACGGCGTACAAACTATTTTCAAAGATCTTAGAAAACAAAATCAGACCATACATCAACAGTATTATTGGGAAGTTTCAAGGCGGTTTTAAAGCAGGCATATCGAAGATTGACCAATTGTTCACAGTCAAACAGGTACTTGAAACGTGCTGGGAGTTCAAAATAGACGTACACGAAGTTTTCGTTGACTTTAAGCAAGCACAAGACAGTATTGATCGTAACGTACTGGACCAAATAATGCTTTGCTTTGGCATCCCAGCCAAATAAGTCCGTCTTGCCAAAATGACAATGACGTCAACGACCTTCCAAGTTCGCAACAATAACCAACTCTCCAATGCCATTGACAAAAATATCAGACTAAAACAGGGAGATGAGCTGGCCCTATTGCTATACAATTTGGCTCCGGAGTACGTCATAAGAAAGCTACCCGTCCATACGCGAGGTACATTACTATTCAAGTCGAGCCAAGTAGTAGCCTATGCGGATGACGTCACCATTTTGTCACGGTCGTTAACAACTGCCAAAGAACTCTTCCTAAAATTCGACTGCGAAGCAAAACTAGTAAGCTCATGATGCAGTCGAGGAAAAATACCTCAGGTACACAAAACATCACACTTGGCGAATATAGTATCGAAAATGTTAGTGAGTTTGTGTATTTAGATGCCAAAATAATGAAAACGGGTAATGAAGCAGACAAAATTCGCCGAAATATTCATAATAAATAAAATATTTTATTCTGTTCTGACAATCTTGAAGACCAGCTGCATACACAGGAAAACAAAGCTCCAAGTATACAAATCTGTGACAAGACCTGTGTTATGCTATGGGTGTGAAACATGGACCCTAACTCAAACATCCGCAAATATATTGAACGCCTTTGAGCGACGGGTCCTGAATCAAATAATGGGAGCAAAGCAAGACGGGGACCAATGTCGAATTCAATACAACCGTGAGCTGTATTAAATTATTGACGACCCGGAGGTCTCAACGATTGTAAGGCTGCGGAAGCTGTAATGGTCTGGCCAATGAATCGTATGGATGCACAACGGATACCCAAAAGTGTATTCGTTGGGAGAACTTTAGGCCGGAGACCAGTGGGGAAACCAAGGAAACGCTGGTCTGACACGGTCGACAAAGACAGTTCATCGCTGCTTGGATTTAGAAATTGGAGGATGCGGTCAATGAACCGAGACAGTTGGAGGCACTGTTTACAGGAAGCGAAGGCCCGAGAGGGGTTGTAGTTCTAAGAAGAAGAAGAAGAAGATACGGGGCAATGAGTTCATGCGTTATTCCATTATTCCCCAAAAATGATGTTAATTGTTGATTCACATATTCACAATCATTATCTGTATGTAGTATGTGTAAAGCACGTTGAAACTTGGTCGACGCAATTGCATTATACTTCCGAAAACATTCAAATACTTCACTTTTACATTTCATGAAGAAAACATGGCAATAGCTTGTAGCTTCATCTTTGAACAACACAAAGTACCACATACCCGACACAGAAGGTTCTTCTATAGGACCATACACATTGCTGTATACAATTTCCCAGGCTGTGTTGGACCTCGATTAGATTTCAAGAAGGGCGTCTTGCCTGCTTTCCATATTGACACGCTTCTCAAACAAAATTTGGGCTCTCACTCGATGTAACTGGAATCAAACCGCTGTCACACATACTTTGAAGTTACTTGACATTCAAATGTCCTAACCTTTCATGCCAAACTTTTATATCTGTTTGCACAATATTACAGTTTTCTTGGTTAATCGTTTTGGCATTCAATTCATATAAATTGTTTTCCGTTAATTGTGCACTCATAACAACAACATTATTGTGCATGTTCATTGCTTTTTCATAATTTTTAACGATAATGTATCCTTTTCTGGTGACAGTGCCTTTGGAAAACAGATTTCTTCGTAAATCAGGTACATATAACACATGCTTAAGTATACATCTCTCCCATGTGCCATTAACTTGTTTACCTAACAGTACAGGTCCTTCACCATACACTTTGATACTCTGTTTATTACCCAATTGAATCGAATTGTTGTATTTAGGTTCGTTCAATTCAGAGAAGTAGCCGCGCTTGAAGGTCATGTGCATTGAGACACCACTATCTAGTATCCATGCATCTTCAACATGTTCAGAAGAGAAACTCACAGCGCTGAATGCCAATATGCAAGTATTATTAAATTTCTTATCATTATAATTTTTCTTTGGTACTTGCAATCTCTAGCGAAATGGTCCCTTTTATTGCAATTGTAGCAAATAAATCGATGACTTGAATTTCTTTGATCATTTGAAGTATTTTGTTTATTTGCATTTCTTGCTTTGGAATTTTCTTTTTGATATCACTAACGTAGTCCCACTACTATTTGTATCGTTAGCAAGACTTAATTCTTCATCTTCTAAACGAGAATTGAGGTTTTGAATTGTTTGGCTATCTTCATCGAGTGGCAGCTATACAGTTTTCTTTGAGATATATTTGGTTAAAATCCATGGATGACGTTAAAATAAATATGGCCATGCAATCATCCATATTCCACTGCACTTGCGAATTGGTTTCCTCGGGCCTTACCTTTTCTATGTTCAATGTCTTTGCTATTAATGCACATTTTACTTATAACTTTCATTGTTTGAGATTTTTGCCATGAAACCTCCCTTTCGTAGGTTATTTTTGCATCGGTTGTAATCTTGCTCTTAACTTGTAACTTGTTAACTTTATTGAAATGTTCACTTTTTACATATTTGGGCACAAAACTTGTTGATATTCAGTAATATTTCAATAAAACTCACGTAAGATTTCTATAAATACGATAATTATTATTTAGCACAAAACGATATGACATTCGTATGGAAAAGAAAAAGTATAACCGCGCCACTAGAGTTGGCAAAACAATTTCAGTCATCTATGGCTTATCTTATAAATTTATATTTATTCAACATATATGTAACATCCGTAAATTTTTATTTCGAAATTCGCTTTTATACTCTGTACTGTAAAGAATTAAGGCGTGACATCGTAATCATTGATGTGAAGAAGGAAAACTTAAAGATATATTATACTTATTGTGAATTAAACAAAAAATAAAAATAAACGTCAAACTAAATAGCTACACTCGGTCTTCTCGTTTGAGAACTTGAACGGGTAAGACTCGCCACATTGGATGGCCCCTCCACTTATGAACTAGGTATCGGGTAAGCTCTCCCTCTTTTGATATAATAGGTACCTCGCTGGGATGCTTAGCCTTCCTCGTCCGACATAGGCCAAGGCATCAAATTGTATCCTTGATCCGGCCGAAAGGAGTGCATGGGGCTATCGTTACCATTTGGATGCCCCACTCTTACATGTGGGCCGTGAATTTTCATGGAAAGGACGGAATCACATTACGTCTCGCGCGCGGTTAACTGGTTATTGTCATCGCGTTTCTCCTGTTCAATCCTCTCGACGTTACTTCGGCCATCGACGCATTTACGTGTCCCCAGACATAGCAATTTCCAGCTAAGAATGAATCTTACGCTCGCTGAGGCAACAGTCCACTGCTGCAGTACTGAACGGACATAGCAATCAATACAAACACTACACTATCTCTTAGCAAAGACCCAAAAGTGACTGTAGTGCTAAAATAAACAAATCAAAAGTTTAAGAAAAGGATTCTTTATATGAGCTGGAAATGTTTATTTGTAGAAGTATTATTTAGTTTACTTGGTTAGTTATATTATTCAAATGATAACGCTTCTAGCATTTTGAACACAAAATATGCGAATCCAGGAAAATACGAGGGCTGATCATATCATAACATAAGGTTGATAGCCATGTCTTAATTTAATTTAAATTTAACAATCTAAAGTTTACTTCAAACAGAAGCCTAACTTATCATTTATTAGAAACTCTTGCTACATTTATTCAAACAGAGGTAATTTTTAATTGAAATATTCGTCTATTCGCAAGCTTTAGTAAATGACTAATGGCATCATTAATATCATGCATTGACTAGTTTCTGCGTCTAAAACAATGAACTGAGCTGAAACTTTTCATGTTTATCTAACTTTCCCGACAGACAACTGATTCAGATGGATGAAACTGGACCAAATAAAACACGGTTATTTGTACTTTTCAGAACATTTAGAATGTTCTAAACATGTTAAATGCAACAAAATGAACAAGTGCACTATAGTGAGGAGTATTTGAGAAAATGTTTTAGTGTTTTATTCTTCTATTGCATTTTATTGAACATTGGAAAAGAAAGGAATAAACTATCCAAAAAGTGCAACAAGTTAGGATAAGAAGAAATTTATTTTCAAAAGTACTAGCTGATGAGCATATTGTAATTGCTATAATATTAACGAAATACAGTTTCATTTATGCAGCCAATTTTCAATGGTGATTCCGTAAATGTCTAGCATTGTAGAAGCTTTACAATTACGATAGGGAAGAAATCGAAAGGGACCAAATCCCGTCCCGAAATTGAACGACATACTTAAAGTAAGAAGCAAAGCCGGTACCAAAACAAGTTGCGTGTGCAGGATTGTGCTCCTACAAGAAGGGTTTTGTATTCTACTTTTAAAATGAAGGCCTTTATCTTAAATCATTCATTAATAAAATCAACCAAAAGCTAATAACCTCTGTCTAAACTGTTAAATTTCAGGTAAAATAACCCAACTTAACTCAACTTTCTCATGTAAAATGGTAGATATTTCATTTTACAATTTTTGATGTTACTCTTTGAATTAATTCTCAAAGATATTCATAATATTTATCCTTCCTGAAATTTTCATGCGAATCCTTATCAATCCGCAGTGTCTGGGTCGATTGGAAGTGCATACTGTTCTTCTATTCAGGTTGGCTTCAAAGTAGATAAAGTTATTTACACATTCAGGATTGTATTGTACTATCATACGGTCAAGATTTGTCAGGCTAGAGAGTTCTTCCTGGTTTAAGTCATAAATTTAGTTTCAATTTCATTAAGTTGTAGCCCGATTCGATTTACTCCGAATTCAAGGCTCAGAAATGTTCTTTTGACATCTGTGATTAATCGCCCCGATAATATTAACGTTACCAGCATATGCTACCAATTATGTGGACTTGAACGCTTACGTACCAGAGGTTCCAGCGGACGCGTCCCTGATGACTCGTTTCAGCGCAACATACGAGTAACAAAGCATTCCGTCTATTAGCTCACGCTTTACTTTCCCCTGTGACTCTGCGTTTCGCATCGTTCCTTTGACCATGTGGGCTTTCGTTGGGATGCAAATGTCAAGCATTATTTTGTACGGCGCTTTTCTGTCAACACTCTCATATCCTTGCTTGAAGTCAACAAAGAGTTGGTGCACATCGATGTTATATTCCTAGCACTTTTCGAGCACGTGCTTAACTGAGAATATTTGGTCTATTGTAGACCGTAGACTTGGAGAATCTTCCTTATACTCTCCTTAATTAATAATCTAAAAGCTATAATTTTCTCTCTATGAATTTGCGGAGCACTTTAAAAGACGAAAACATCAAAGTAATGCCTCTATTATTTTCACACCTTAACTTGGTCCCGTTTTTGTGTACAGCAAGACTCTTAACCTTAGGGTCGTGAGTTCGGGCCCCACGTTGGGCCTGTAGTAATCGGGCAGTCGTACAGGCAAACTGCTCGACAACCTTCATAACACTTATCCAAAATTTTAATTGCACATTTGGAGAAAATTCCATTACTTCCATTCATTGTTATTAATTATAAAATATTTTATTATGATGATTTAAATGATATAAAATTTACATGAAATAACATTAAATGTAAATTTTATACCATTTTCTTCAATATTAAATTTAAACATTTCCTTTTAATTATGTTCCTTATAATATTTAACTTTTCATTATTATTTAAAATCTTTTTCATTTTTCTTCACTTCTGTTAAATTTTGCTAGATGACTTTGTGAATAGCTTGTTGAACACTAGTGCCACAATATTTGATGAGCTCCACTAGAATCTAATCGATGCCCGGCGCTTTATTATTCTTTTGGGCTTTGATGATTGAACAAACTTCATCCACAGTTAGTGGGGTCAATGGACATCCAAAGGCTCCGATGTTCTGGAGCTGTGCGGAGGATTAAGGAGGTTCTTGAAATATGATGCCCATCTTTCCTTAATTCTAGTTTCATCAGCGATGATATTGCCCATGTCATCACGACAGAGCGTGGTTTTGGAGTCTTACGTCTTTGGCTGTGATAAATCTGTTGAGCTCATCCCCAGCTCGATTGCTTCTCACAGCACACCAGGAATTATGGTATGCGTTAAAATCAAATATCACCAGAAGTGGGCCTTCCAGCTCGGAGAGAGAGCTTAAATCTAGATAGAAGGTCTCACATCAAGGGGGGTTGTATAGTGACATGACTACAAACTCAGACGATTTTGTTTTTATTTTAGTTACTGTCGCCTCTACGTTTTGTAGTTGTTGGGTTTCAATCAGATAGTAATTTACATTTCTTCTCACAAGAACAGCCGTTCCACCTCCCCTTTCTGTCAGTCTATCATTTATGTATAGATAATAGTTAGGGAATAGGAGACAGATTTCGGGCATTAGAAAGGTTTCCTGGATGAGAATAATATGAAATTTATGGTTAACTCACCAGTCCTTTGTCGCAAAGAGTTTGCATCCTACGTAAGTGTGGAAATGTGGTTCGTGAGGGAAGTCATTGGGTGTTTTTACTTACGTTTTGTGGCACAAAGAAGTCCTGCACCATTGTAGGAACCATTTTCTGCATCATCAGTTGCATCTGCATTGTGCATTGTGTTTTGCATCATCATTTGTTGCATTGTTCCTTTAACTTTTAATTACACCTTATGTGATGTTGTTCTCTCCTCTGCAGACTCATGTAAAGATCTTGGTGTAATATTTGACCCCAAGCTCAAATTTGATGTCCACATTTTTAGCATAATTACCAAGGCACTGAAACCGAAACTTTAGCTTCGGGT
The DNA here is from genome assembly GCA_963969285.1 of Odontomyia ornata. Taxonomy (NCBI): domain Eukaryota; kingdom Metazoa; phylum Arthropoda; class Insecta; order Diptera; family Stratiomyidae; genus Odontomyia; species Odontomyia ornata. The sequence goes on along the minus strand of OZ017739.1, from coordinate 98,165,317 downwards.
TTTCTTATGTGGCATTTGCAACAAGTTTGCAAATATTGCTACCGCTGTTTGCTTGTTCACATATCTTGTCCGCCCACTTCATGAGTACTGCTCAGTAGTGTGGTCTCCTAGACATTCATATCTTGTGAACTCACTAGAAGCTGTTTAGCGTAAGTTTACCCGTATTTTGTTCTTCAAATTCAAGTTAGCCTATGAGTCTTATGAGCGTCGTCTATCCATACTTCGTCTCCCTTCTCTGTCGTCCCATAGAACATTAGATCTCTTAGATCAATGTTTCCTTTATAAGTTGTACCACCAACAAATTGCTTCCACTCTAAGTGAAGACTTGTACTACAGACTGTATGCACGTCCTAGTATGTCTAATAATATTCTCGAGGTTCCGTATGCCCCGACAGATTTATATTTTCACTCAATTATGACGCGAATCATCAGAATGCATAACAGCCTCGAGCTTAGTTCTCTATCCAGGTCCTACTTTGTTTTTAAAATTAAACTGAAGACGTTACTTTTTGCGAATAGTGATTGATGTTTCCTTATCACTCAATTTTTTCAATTTTTTCAAACTTTGATCTAGACTCTAACTTCATTTTTTACATGTTTTAATTAACTTTTTTCTGCTTGATTTTGTTGTATTAATCTGTCTTACTCTAAACTATATTCAACTATATTTAATTGTCAAAGTCTATTTTGTAATTGGATTTCTGTCTGTTAAATGGATTTAAATAAATAAATAAAAAAAAAAAATAAAAATAAATCGGTGACTGCATATTGATGACAAATTGCTCCATGTTTGGTGGAGTGAATGTGGTTTGTGGGTAGCAAGGAGTTGCAGGGATTCTATTCGTGTTTGGTTTTAGTGTGTTCATAGTAGGTTGTTGCTGGTTTTGGGTGGCAATCCGCACGAAAGTTTTCTGACATTTTGCGGATTTTTGGGAGATCCTCCGTAGTAAGCGGGGTGTTCTCCTCCACAATTGATGCATTTCGGTTTTTCAGTAATTTGCTTTTTGTTGTGTATAAAGTGATGAAGGCCGTCGCACTTTACACAGCGAGCTTGAGCGTGGGCGATGCTCGATGAGTGGCCAAATTTATGGCAGTTATGACCCATAGTTTGCTCGCTACATGGTTTCATTGACTCGACTTGGCCGATGAGATGGTAGATAGATCTCACGTTATAGATTTCAGTTTCTGCTTTTGGAAGAAGGACTTTTACCAGTTTAGAGGGGCCGGATTGAAGTTTTACATAGAAAACTTCAATGGATTGGAAGCCTTGCTGCTGGACATCTTCTTAAATTTTATCCTCAGGGAGGAAGTATGTGTCATCCTGCCATTTTCGTTCAGTTAACAACTTGGTTATTTCCCTGTGATTCATGGAAGATTGGGATACAATCTGGATGCCCAGATATGTGTGTTTGGTAGAGGCGTACTTTATATTTAACTGCTTCATAAACGCACCAAGCTTTGTCCATCTCGGTCAGTTTCAGGGGTGGAAAAGTTGGAAAATCTTGAGAATTTTCATTTGAGTCCACCATCTCCTGGTCAGACTCTGTAGCTTCTCCCGAAGACAATTTAGTTCTTAGGGACGGAGGGGCTTTAGCCTTTTTCTTTTTGGAGAATTTTGCTCTTGGTGAATCTAAACTATGCACCAAAAGCCTAGCCATGAGCTCATCATTCTTCTGACGTTGCTCTTTCAACTCATTTTGGGTCTCCCTGGGCTGTTGATGTGTTTGTCGTAGCTCAGTGAGGACTTCCTCTAATTGCTTTTGGATTGCATTTGCCTAATTGGCTTGCTCAATCAGAAGTGTGATCTTTTGATCCTTTTCGTCCATTCCTTAGTGAAAACACCAAAGGTTGGGTGCCAAGGTGGCGAAAAAATTGAAATGGTGTGGGAAGTTTTTAAATATTCCTAACAAGTATTGAATAACAAGGAATAACAAGTCAACGTCGTTCCATCTCTAGTTGCACTGTTTTGTAAATATAAACATGCCAGTTAAGCAGAAAAACATTCTCCTAGAAATATATAGTTGGAACGCATCCGGTCTTCTAGATTTCCACATGTTTACTTCTGCCTTTTGATGTCCCTTCTTCTTCCTTCTCATGGGTTCGTGCCACATTCACTTTCACTATCACTTTTTTCAAGTCGCACTGATGCATGGCATTCACTTTTTCTTTCTTTATCTCAAGTTCCGTCAGCACTATCACTCTATCTTCCGCTTTGTTGATCTCCTGTTATGATAATGATATCCTATATTTCACTTTCTGTCCGCACGTTTATTCTCGTTGTCGTCACTTTTACTACTTTTTATTCAGGGTCCATCGCTCAAAGGCTTTCAATACTTGAACTAGGGTCCATGTATCACACCCATAGTATAGCGCAGGTCTTATCATAGATTTGTATACTTGAAGCTTTGTTTTCCGGTATATGCAGCTGGTCTTCAAGATTCTCAACACTGAATAAAATATTTTATTTATGAGCTATATTCTTCGATGTATTTTGTCCCTTTCATTACCAGTTTTTATTATTTTGGCGTCTAAATATACAATTTTGCCCATATTTTCGATATTGTATTCGCCCAGTGTGCTGTACTCATAAATCTCTACATACGTTATTTGTTTTTAGGTTTTTCGCTTCAAAGGTCTTATCGTGAGGGAGGAGTGGTGTTAGTAAGGGAAAATCTCGTACATTTCCCCTTCTCCGGCTCCCTCGGCACTAATAAGGTAATTTAAGATCTGTTTTAAAAAGATCTCAATAAGACCTTTTACATGACACTTTATTCGACTGCCTTTGATGAAAAATTTTTATGGTCAACCGCCCATGTATGAGTTTTGCTCATCCCAAAACTTGCAAGAAGTCATCACTTCTGGCCTTTTCATAAAGTTTCATGACGGAGTACAATCAACGAGTGTAATCTTAAGGCTCAACGAGTGTAACTTTGGGTATTTGAAGATCACTGGCTCAATTCAGGGAGTTTAATCGAACCTTTCTTTCTGTTTGTATGTATTTGTGTTTAATTAAAAGTAAATAAGCCTCATTAAACTTAGTGGCATTGAATAGAGTTGTATGTCCTGAGAAGCGAACATATTAAATGCCTCGCTGAAACTTTAAAGGTCTGTGTTTATAGTCAATTATTTTGTTGATTTGTCTATGTATATTTTTATATTCTTGTGACCAATAGCCACCTAGATTTTACTAAAAGAAGCAATTTTTTGGCAGTATAATTGAGGAATATATAGTTCCAATTTGGCTCGTTCAGGAGAAAGGTAGGACTAAATATGATCATGCTTGATGAGGCTGTGATCTTGTGCTTTATAACCAATCGCTTGCAGTGAGATTTTGCAGTTAATAGACTTCTCAATTTGATCTAAACTTCTCTCTATCTTTGACTTGTCTTTGAAATTCGAAAGCTAGCCTAAAAAGACGTCTGGAAGTGTGTTATACGATTGAATCAATTAGTTTAAATGCAGGAATATGCAACTTCAGGACTATAAAACAGTTTATTCTCATCATGTTGTTACAAATGGAAAATCCCGTTGAACCATTTGTATGATGTCTTCAAAAAAAGCGATTTTAAACGAAAATCATTACAAATGGCGCCCAATGTGGGGCCCGAACATCCTAAAGGGGTAAAAGATTTGCGTCTTCTGACGATATGGTCCTTTACGGAGGATGTAAGGTACTTTGGTACTCAAGCCCCATGTTGGGCGCCATTTGTAATAATTTTCCATTTAAAATCGCTCTGTAACGATTTTCCGTTTAAAATTGCTCGAACGAAATCTGAACCGACCTTTCATCGGTTCTAGACGTGAAGTCTTGGAACGTGACAACGAAGTGTACCCTTCAGAACAACAAGTCCAGATACCCTTAGTCTACTCCGAGGTGGCTGCTGGCTACTTCGCTAGTTCAGAACGGAGTTCGGTCACGGGTCTTGTGTGAACAAACTAAGTCCGGAATACAAAAATTCAGCCACCGGTTCACATGCCCGATTTACTAATGCGTCGAAAACACTAACATACGGAAAAGAAGAAGAAGAAACCTATCCTTACTTTATTCTGTATTCCTTTCATACATCCAGACAACAGCAAAAAAATGTGTATAATTCCGCGTTCCCGAATATCACTGACGCGATCCCATAATTTGCTTTGCGGTTTTTATTAGAAAAGGTTTTTTCAGGTCCGAGTTAGAGTAAGATATTTTTCGGTACCGCGTCGGTAATATTCGGGAACGCGGAATTATATACATTTTTTGTTGTTGTCTGGATGTTTAAAGGAAATACGGAATAAAGTAAGGAGGTGTCTTTTGGAAGAAGGACTTTTACCAGTTTAGAGTGGCTGGATTGATTGCTGCTGGACATCTTCTTAAATTTTATCCTCAGGGAGGAAGTATGTGTCATCCTGCCATTTTCGTTCAGTTAACAACTTGGTTATTTTCCTGTGATTCATGGAAGATTGGGATATAATCTGGATGCCCAGATATATGTGTTTGGTAGAGGCGTACTTTATATTTAACTGCTTCATGAACGCACCAAGCTTTGTCCATCTCGGTCAGTTTCAGGGGTGGCAAAGTTGGAAAATCTTGAGAATTTTCATTTGAGCCCACCATCTCCTGGTCAGACTCTGTGGCTTCTCCCGAAGACAATGTAGTTCTTAGGGACGGCCTTTCTCTTTTTGGAGAATTTTGCTCTTGGTGAATCTAAACTATTCACCAAAAGCCTAGCCGTGAGCTCATCATTCTGCTGACGTTGCTCTTTCAACTCATTTTGGGTCTCCCTGAGCCGTTGATGTGTTTGTCGTAGCTCAGTGAGGACTTCCTCTAATTGCTTTTGGATTGCATTTGCCTGATTGGCTTGCTCAATCAGAAGTGTGATATTTCGATCCTTTTCGTCCATTCCTTAGTGAAAACACCAAAGGTGGGGCGCCAAGGTGGCGAAAAAATTAAAATATTGTGGGAAGTTTTTAAATATTCCTAACAAATATTGAATAACAAGAAATAACAAGTCAACGTCGTTCATCTCTAGTTGCACTGTTTTGTAAATCTAAATATGCCAGTTAAGCAGAAAAACATTCTCCCAGAATTATACAGTTGGAACGCATCCGGTCTTCTAGATTCCCACATGTTTACTTCTGCCTTTTGATGTCCCTTCTTCTTCCTTCCTCATGGGTGCGTGCCACATTCACTTTCACTATTACTTTTTTTAAGTCGCACTGATGCACGGCATTCACTTTTTCTTTCTTTATCTCAAGTTCCGTCAGCACTATCACTCTATCTTCCGCTTTGTTGATCTCCTGTTATGATAATGATATCCTATATTTCACTTTCTGTCCGCACGTTTATTCTCGTTGTCGTCACTTTTACTACTTTTTATTCAGGGTCCATCGCTCAAAGGCTTTCAATACTTGAACTAGGGTCCATGTATCACACCCATAGTATAGCGCAGGTCTTATCATAGATTTGTATACTTGAAGCTTTGTTTTCCGGTATATGCAGCTGGTCTTCAAGATTCTCAACACTGAATAAAATATTTTATTTATGAGCTATATTCTTCGATGTATTTTGTCTCTTTCATTACCAGTTTTCATTATTTTGGCGCCTAAATATACAATTTTGCCCATATTTTCGATATTGTATTCGCCCAGTGTGCTGTACTCATAAATCTCTACATACGTTATTTGTTTTTAGGTTTTTCGCTTCAAAGGTCTAATCGTGAGGGAGGAGTGGTGTTAGTAAGGGAAAATCTCGTACATTTCCCCTTCTCCGGCCCCTCGGCACTAATAAGGTAATTTAAGATCTGTTTTAAAAAGATCTCAATAAGACCTTTTACATGACACTTTATTCGACTGCCTTTGATGAAAAATTTTTTTATGGTCAACCGCCCATGTATGAGTTTTGCTCACCCCAAAACTTGCAAGAAGTCATCACTTCTGGCCTTTTCATAAAGTTTCATAACGGAATACAATCAACGAGTATAATCTTAAGTCTCAACGAGTGTAACTTTGGGTATTTGAAGATCACTGGCTCAATTGAGGGAGTTTAATCGAACCTTTCTTTCTGTTTGTATGTATTTGTGTTTAATTAAAAGTAAATAAGCCTCATTAAATTTAGTGGCATTGAATAGAGTTGTATGTCCTGAGAAGCGAACAATATTAAATGCCTCGCGGAAACTTTAAAGGTCTGTGTTTATAGTCAATTATTTTGTTGATTTGTCTATGTATATTTTTATATTCTTGTGACCAATAGCCATCTAGATTTTACTAAAAGAAGCAACTTTTTGGCAGTATAATTGAGGAATATATAGTTCCAATTTGGCTCATTCAGGAGAAAGGTAGGACTAAATATGATCATGTTTGATGGGGCTGAGATCTTGTGCTTTATAACCATTCGCTTGCAGTGAGATTTTGCAGTTAATAGACTTCTCAATTTGATCTAAACTTCTCTCTATCTTTGACTTGTCTTTGAAATTCGAAAGCTAGCCTAAAAAGACGTCTGGAAGTGTGTTATACGATTGAATCAATTAGTTTAAATGCAGGAATATGCAACTTCAGGACTATAAAACAGTTTATTCTCATCATGTTGTTACAAATGGAAAATCCCGTTGAACCATTTGTATGATGTCTTCAAAAAAAGCGATTTTAAACGAAAATCATTACAAATGGCGCCCAACGTGGGGCCCGAACATCCTAAAGGGGTAAAAGATTTGCGTCTTCTGACGATATGGTCCTTTACGGAGGATGTAAGGTACTTTGGTACTCGAGCCCCACGTTGGGCGCCATTTGTAATAATTTTCCATTTAAAATCGCTCTGTAACGATTTTCCGTTTAAAATTGCTCGAACGAAATCTGAACCGACCTTTCATCGGTTCTAGACGTGAAGTCTTGGAACGTGACAATGGAGTGTACCCTTCAGAACAACAAGTCCAGATACCCTTAGTCTACTCCGAGGTGGCTGCTGGCTACTTAGCTAGTTCAGAGAGGAGTTCGGTCACGGGTCTTGTGTGAACAAACTAAGTCCGGAATACAAAAATTCAGCCACCGGTTCACATGTCCGATTTACTAACACGTCTAAAACACTAACATACGGAAAAGAAGAAGAAGAAACCTATCCTTACTTTATTCCGTATTCCTTTCATACATCCAGACAACAGCAAAAAAATGTGTATAATTCCGCGTTCCCGAATACCAATGACGCGATCCCATAATTTGCTTTGGGGTTTTTATTAGAAAAGGGTTTTTCAGGTCCGAGTTAGAGTAAGATATTTTTCGGTACCGCGTCGGTAATATTCGGGAACGCGGAATTATATACATTTTTTTGTTGTTGTCTGGATGTTTAAAGGAAATACGGAATAAAGTAAGGAGGTGTCTTTTCCGTATGTCTCTGAAGTAGCTAGCTAGCCAGCAGCCACCTCGGAGTAGACCAAGGGTATCTGAACTTGTTGGCCTGAAGGGTACAGTCCGTTGTCACGTTCCAAAACTTCACGTCTAGAACCGATGAGAGGTCGGTTGAGATTTCGTTCGAGCAATTTTAAACGGAAAACCGTTACAGAGCCGTTGCAACAAAATTAATAAAAGAGCCAACGACGGTCGAAGCGGTCTCTTTTGCGGGCTCTTTCGACAACGAGGAGGAAGTCTTTTTTCGATTTGGCCTTTTCATCAAGTTTCATGATTGTAGCTTCAATAGTTTCGGAGAAAAACTGCTGTGACATACAGATAGGCGGACGGACGGACAGACACAAGTCATGATTTCTATTGGGACTTTAATCAATAGTCACATCAATACTTCTCTTCCTGACCTTTTCAGCAAAATTACTCATCGATACACTATCCACACAACCTACTCATTCGTGTTTCTCGAGTAAAACCAATACTATTGACAGTCACTTAAAACCCTCTATTTTCATTCTTTTAAATCAAACCCATCGTCTCACTCTTGAAATTTTCATGTTTTTGCCCGAAAATCTCTTATCAAACGATTCAATTACAAAATAATATTGAAATTCCAGGAGAAAACGTTTATCGATTGAATGTTCTTTGCAACAAATGTGATTGATGCTTTCAGAATATTTTGCGCAATGAATATTGAAGTTGTCTTCCACATCTCATTTTGTTACATGAAAATTCACTTAGTATTTAGTCAGCTTGTCATCTACGTGTGTATGTATGTTACATAAACGTTTGGCTTAGAACATAAATACCTCTTACTCAGAATACGTACGTAGAGTATATTTCTTGTAAGTCATAATGGTTGTTGGATCAAAAATTGAAAGCATTTATTTTGAAAGGAAATTTTTAATGGCAATGAGCAATTGGCAAAACAATTTCCAGGAATTTCTAACCAATGATCAAGGAATATTTCCTAAATCTAAGCCTTTATGAGGATTAGCTTGGTTTGTACATAAATTTGAACATTCGAAAATTGGCCTTTTAAAGATTTCAGACTTGCTTTCAGAAATGATAATTATTTATCTTTGATTTGTTATCTGAAAGAAATAGTTTAAGTTGATAATTTGGAGCTTAAGGAAGATATTAATTAAAATAAAAACGTAATGGAATTAGATTAAAAGAAATAAAAAGTTATAAATTATATCTTTTTATTTCTTTTAACCCGTGCCAGCTGTTTTAATACCTTGTACGTTTCTTAAGTAGGATAATAAACTAAAGTAAACAGCTCTTTGAATCAAATACAAAAATTGCGTTAAATAAACTAGTTATATGAAAAAACTGTACAATGAAATTGAACTGCAATGCAACTTCCGGATTACGTGTAAACTGTGAAAGTTATCACCATCTATGTTAATAATTTTATTATATTATGTTTTTTTTACCTCCATTCCCTACCACTCTCTCCATCACACTTTCTTTGTCGCACAACGCTCGTGCGATCTGCACTACACATTTCGTCGCTTCTTCTAGTGTGACACCCAGGCAATGTTTATAACATCGGTATAAGGGTGCACACAAAAATATGTGAAGTTATTCTATTAATCTTTTCTTGTCCAATTCGTAATCAGCTCTCAGAGGTTAAAAAAATTATAAATTCGATGCATTAAAAAAAAACTCTGAGTTTTAAAATAGCTGTCTCTTCAAGCATCACGACGATAGGGTTTTAAAAATGCCCTAAGATGCTATGTTGAACTTTACTGGACTGAATTTCAAACGTTATCAATTAAATATTCTTTAAGCCTTTTCTTAAAGACTATAAATGAGTTTGCTTCCTTAACTGAATCAGGAAGATTGTTGTATATTCGCAGCGCATCATTTGTAGCATCGTTCATCAGACGGTCTGTTCTTGCAAAAGGTATTACGAATTGATTTGCATTTTTAGCATTGTATTGATTCTTTTGCGATACTTTAATAAATTGAACTTGTGATTACGATTTTAATTGTAAACATTTGAAGATAAACTTGGCTTTCTCCATTTCAATGATTTGAGGAAAGGTTAATGCTTTCGCTAATTGGTACACTAATCTGGTTTGATGGGACATTAGAAGATTTAGAATGTTTTTATACGCTTTGGTGAGCATTCTAGAGATGATATTAAGCTTCTGCTTTGATGACTGGCTCCAAATTACTACTTCATAATGTAGTTTTGACAGTACGAATGTATTTAGGATCATCTGCACGATGTTTTTTGGAAAACTTTCATATGTTCTAAGTAGTCCGACAATAGGAGCTAATTGTCTCCTTAAGTTATTAATGTGTGATAACCATGTTAGTCTATGGTCAATGATAAGTCCAAGATATTTGATCTCCGTTACTCTTTCTAGTTTTTCGTCATTAATTTTTATGTCCATATCAATGTCACCTTTATTCTTTTGCTTGAAAATGACGAATTTTGTTTTTGAAGTATTCAGTGCTAGTTTACTATCAATCAGCCACGAATATGTTTTAAGATCCTCGTTAATGGTGTTTTCGAGGTAATCTCTTTCGTGTCCCAAGTAAAGTAATACTGTATCATCTGCGTATAGTGCATAATGTCCTTTAAGTCCACATGTATTCAAATTATTAGTCTATAACAAGAATAAGGTTGGGCCAAGTTCCGAGCCTTGTGGAACGCTCGATTTCATAGGAGCAGTGTCGCTCAAAACTTTATTAACTGCTATTCTCTGCGATCTGCCTTTCAAGTAATTTCTAAATAGCTGATTTGCATTGCCTTGAACACCATATAATTCCGTTTTACGAAGTGGAAGATCATGATCCAGTGTATCAAAAGCTTTTTTCAGATCCACAAAAATCGCAGCAATATAATCTCCTTTATCCAGGCCTGTATTGATGAAATGCGTGACTAAAAGGAGGGCATCAAAAGTTCCTCTATTTTTCTGGAATCCAAATTGTTGTAAATTTAAAATTGAGTTTTCCGAAATGAAAGATGTTAGGCGATTATTTATTAGTTCTTCGAAAATTTTACTAAACCCTGTTAAAAGGGCGATCGGGCGGTAGTTGTTTGGATCCATTCGGTCTCCTCGCTTGAAAATTGGGATTATTTTAGCTAGTTTCCCTTCCTCTCAAAACGTTCCTTTCCTAATGTGCTCATTAAGGTAAGTTGCAATATAATCAGCTGTCAGTTCTTTAATGAGTTTTATTTCATCCATGGTTATGTTGGCAAATTTTTCTCCATTCGAGGATTTTGGCAAAGTAATTGTGGGACTAAAATTTCTTGTTGTGTTTGTCCGGATTTCATTGGCAATCTTTTCACCAATAGTCGAAAAAAAATTATTGAGTGTACTTGCAGCTTTAAATGCATTTAATTGTGCAGTTGAGTTCTTTAATCTGAAAGAATATTTCTGGGCTACTGAGTGACGCGGTGAGTTACTTTTAACTTCGTTTATTATGTCCCATATTTCATGTGGATTGCCAGCCGCTGCATCCAGTCTTTTGGATTAGTACAAAGCTTTCGCTTCTTTTACAGCGCATTTGAACAATTTGTTTGCTTTGTTATACATGAACTTAAGCGACTGATCGTTCATATTCCATTTGTAGTCCATATATGCCTTGCGCTTGTTCTTGCTCACCTCAATCACTTTTTGAGTAATCCATGAATGCTGACGACATCTTATTTTTTTCTCTTTGGTCGCGTTGTCTTTAGCTTCTGCTATAATCTTTGAAAGTTCCATTAGGTTTGTAGGTCTCCGTCGTTCTAATAATCGTTCGATGTAAGATTTAAGAGCTTCTTGTTCAAGTATCGGAAAGTTTTGTAAGCAGGCCTCTGTTTATGAGCGCTTATGCCTGGAATGTTTATTTTTAAAACACAATGATCTAGCTCTGGCCAATCCTAATATATGATATTAATTTTTTCCGCAAATGGCTTATCGTTTGTAACTATGTGATCGAGGCAACTATTTGAAACAGGACGTGTCATTATTTCTTGGTTCACGATAATAGCACCATTTGTATCCAGAGTATCCTTATATAGCCTTGATTCTGAGGAATCAGTAATTATATCGATGTTTGTGTCAGCTATTGTCAGTAGATTTTTTTTTCTATGGAATACAGTTTGTCTAGTACCGAGCATAGATATTGCGCATTCAGACGGTTGTATAAAGTACCAATTTTAACTTTTTTCCTGCGTAGTTTATTTCGATTATTATAATGCAGTATTTATCAGGTGTGACGCATTTAATAATGAAGTTTATTGTATTTTTTTTACATAAATAGCTGTGCCACCACCCCTTCCAGGTCTACAGGAGAATACCGAATTATAGCCTACGATATTAAAATACTTTGTTTCCTCTGGGTAAATCCATACTTTATTTAGAACAATCACATCTGCCTCGGAATTTTGCTGCAGATAAATCTGAATATCACTCAGTTTGTTCCGTAGGCTTCTTATATTAGCATATAAGATCGTTAGTTGTGTGCCACTTGATCAATTTGTATTGCTAAAAATCATTTGGAATCGTAGTCAATGCTCCTCCTAGCAATTGTTATCCTACGCTGGTATTCTTGGCACTTCGTAGAGTCTGCTCTGTAGGAATGATCAACATTCTTACTATTTTGCAGTCCTTCAGTTGGTGCTTTCCCCCACACCTGGCACATATTTGCTCCTCTTCACAGTTCGCCGTTTTATGATTAAACTTTTGGCACTTATAACATCTTGTCACATTGTAGTCTTCCTTTACGAAGTAGGACCCGTAATCGATGTTTATATACCTATTTGCCAGTATTTTATACATAGATACATCCATTCACCTGAAGAATGTGCGACCATTTTCCATTTTTTGTGCATCTGGCGTGAACTAATTCCATTTTCTCGTTTTCCCCAATATTGGGGTTTAAGGACAGCATTTCGTCTCTTAATTCCTCACCAGAAAACTGCTTCTCAAGACCATTGATGACCAGCCTGGGCTGACCAGATTTTGTCTGTTAGATTTTATAATAGCACCACCATTACGGATAGGCCGGAAAAGTTAAAGGGGAATCTTACATTTAGATGGCTTAATCTTCGACTTAAAATCGGATAGCGTTTTTTCCGAGGATTAACGTTTTTTGGGCTGAATTAGAATCCCTTTTTGTGATGTTGAATGTACACGCCATTCAGTTTGAAAAGTAGAAATACTTTTCGTGATGTCCGCATAAGAAGGTTTTCGCTCGGCTGCATTTTTATCGATTAAAGCGGTTACAGTTGTCTTTAGTTCAACTATATGGTTTTCCATTTCTTTTATTTGATGAAAGAGGCGATCTTCTTTCAATTTCTGGAGTTAGTTCTTACAAGAGGGACACATCCAAATAACATCCTCGGAGATGTCCATAATTTTTTTATATCGCTCCTCACTCATCTAAATGCACTTTAAGTGATACCACTTATTACAAATTCCATCACAGCCCATTCCTCGATGATTATCCTCCCCTGGCCTTCTGCATTTCCCATATTTGGACTCAGTTGCAGGTGTTGGCATATTTGTTTATTTTTTATTATTTAGTTTATTTGTGTATGAATCGATTTTATTTTGAATTTTTTTTAAATTTTGATTAGTAAGTGAAAGAATAAAAATTTTTGGATTAAAAATATATTATAAGAAAATATTATATGTAAATTATAAGAAGATAACGAGATTATTTGTAGAGTTAAAATTTTTTTTTTATAACTTAATGCCGCAAAGAACTTTTGATACTACAGAAACAAATATTTTATCTAAAGAAAACATTTTGTAAATATTTAAAAATGTATACAAATCTGTCTTTTTGTTACACAAAAAATTATGATTGCGATTGATGAAACTCTCGCTACATGAGAATCTCACTAATCCTAAGCAATCAAAATCCGTTAATGGAAAACAAAGAAGAAAAATGAATTATAAAAGTTATCACTAATTCACTCATCTGCTTAAACTTTATTGCTCTCTACGCTGCAACGCTCCTAAGCACTTTAATAAATCACATCAGCTGATAAAAAACAATTACTGAACTTAAAATTTCAATTTATCTCCAAGATCCGAAAAGTTCTCCTGTCACTCTGCAAGTTGTCAGTTTGACAGTTAATTAAGACGGTTAATTAAGAACAAATACAAAAGTCGAGAGTTATTTAAATCCAATTGGTTGCTCAACAATATGTCACTAGATTTCTACCTATTAATCTCCAAGGATTCAAGTGAGTTCAGTCCAATCCCTTTGAACTCCGAATGTAAAATATTAAACTTATGATTGAAAATATGACCCTCGTCTTTTAAATGCTTCTCATATCTCGATTTGTCATTCTTATTACAAAAACTATAATAATGTTAACATAGGCGGTTCCGGAACTACCTTCAGGATTAGCCTATCTACGTCATTTTACCAAAGGCACACTTCAATTCAAAAACATTGTTACGAAATGTAAAATAAAACAAAACAAGTTGGGTAAACAGATCTACGCTCAAGTCAGAAGGGTTTTATATTCAATTTACAAAATGCAGTCACCAGATCGAATCAAATCAAGATATATGTCAAAGTCGATTTTATTGGTGAAAATATGAAATACGAAGATCATACTATTATTAACAAAGTTGAACGAATTTCGACTTCTGAGGTTTTTGGTATTGTTTTACTCATAAATATCTCCCTTGTAATTATTTCAGATGTCCATCCGCGACGGAGGAAACACATTTTTCATATATTTCCCCCCTGTGCCCCACTGAAGCAAAAACTGACAGTTTAAGGACTGTTTTGAAAAGCTCCCATGAAAACGTTCATTTCATACTCATATCGGCTATGTTTGATGAATTTTTTTTCAGGGGCTACGCTCCTGTACTGTTATCATCGATTTATGGCCAATTTTTTCGAAGCATAGAATGGTAACAAAGCCCTTTTGCTAAGAGCTCTCTCCCGCCTCCTTGACTTGTTTTACTTATGAGCATTAACTGTAGGTTCTCATCTTCAGTCATTCATTAAATTGAATCAAGTGTTCAAAGCATGCTCCCTAAGCGTTGAAGTTGGGAAAAAATAACTCAAAATTATTCAATCTCTGCATTTAAAACAGCCACTATTTTGTTTTACGATTACTGATACCACTAGCTGAACCGATTTTCAAAGATCTACATGACACCTATCATTCCTGAAATTTTCATACAAATCCTAGCAAAACTGTAGTGTCTGAGTCGGTAAAAAGCGCATGTTGTTCCATAGCCATATTTTGCCATAGTAATAAATGCAGCGCATATTGTTCCAAAGTAATACAGGAAAATTCAAACCACTATAACTTCGCTAGATATGATTCAATCTTTATGAAAGATCAATTTTATAAATAGTCATCTGTGTACTAAATTTCATAGAATTTAAGGGTACCGTTAAGATTCCTGATTTTTTCAGATTTTTCGGATCACAGGTGTCCAATCGCGAGGGGGGGACACAAATTTTTCGTGTATTTCCCCTCCCTATGCGCCCCTTGAAGCAAACTTTGCCAAACTAAGACCTGTTTTGAAAAGTTCTCATCAAGACCTTTCGCAAGATACCCATATCGACTACTTTCAATGAAATTTTTTTTTCGGTGGTCACTCCCCTATATGGGGAGACCCCCCTTAAATACCTTATAAATTTTTTTTGTAGTTGAACTTTGAAGAGAACAGAGATGTTTCTAGCTTAAGTAGTTTCCAAGAAAAACTGCTGTGACACACGGACGGACGGACGGACAGACAGACGGACAGACAGGACGCGATTTTAGTAGGGTTTTGTAAAATTATTTTACGAAACCCTAAAAAATATAGCCCTGGAAGGGAAGGATTCCTTGGGCTCCAACATTTTAATTGGAATATTGTCAAGGCACCAATCTATCTGCTGAAGGGCTGATACGAAGGATTAATTGATCAAGTAGATTTAATGTTAGTATAAACCATGTAATTATTAGTGATAAGTAAGGTTAAGGATGAACACAAAAAAAAAACAGCAATATATATTCTTCGCAACCTAATTTCAGCTCCCATGACGAGAATTGGCAGAAAATTTCTGAGCTAGGGAAGTGCAAAGTCCCAAAGAACGATTCCGGGGTCCATAAAGATATCTTGCGCCAATTCAACGACCAGCTAGTTATCCATCGTATCAACAATCATCACAACCACCACAATCTCAACGGCCTGTACGACAAGGTCATTAAGGTGGTCCAGGTGGTGGTGGTGGTGGAGGCGGTCCAATGAATAAGCATTATTGTACCTAATAGGGGCAGTCATTTATCAAATCCCAACGATCATAACATCAAATCAGGCAACGGAAAAAATATCGTGGAAGGTTCAACATGCAATCAACAAGAAATGAGTAGGTATAAAAGATGAAGATGGTAATGTTGAATGAAAATCAATGAAATCTGTTCATTGCAACAACAGCAACCACACCGTGAATAACAATAAATATTTTAATAAACGAAGGATGATGAAACAGATTTTCAACAAAGGAAAGTTCAACAAAACTGTCTTTGATTTGAGTAAGGTAGAAACCAATAAAGGTATTTTGTTTTCCTGAAAATGAAAAAAATTAAAATAATATGATGAACTCTCAACTAACTAGTTTGTTTGTAAATACAGCGGGCCTTGAATGTTACCCCGGCGATGTTGAACAACGCCAAATAGCACGTAATTATAAATACAAATCCAAATCACGCACAGCAAGCGTACACTTCACAATTTATCAAAATAACGAATGTTATAACAACCAAAACAAGTCGATATTGCTATAATCGATGATTCAGTTGAAAGGAAGATGGCCGCCAAAAAAAAACTGTGTTCGAAACCAGGGAAAACGCTGTAAGGTTGAGTAGCCGTGGTGATTTTTGTGGCCTTGAACTTGAGTTCTTCACCTCAAGTAAAAGAGCCGTTGCGACAAAGTTAATAAAAGAGCCAACGACGCTCGAAGCGGTCCCTTTTGCGGGTTCTTTCGAGAACAAGGAGGACGATCTTTTTGCAATTTGGCGCAATCAATAGTCACCAGTATTGATTTTTCTATCGGACAGCGTGTGCATTACAATTGAGGAGTCGAGTTGAAAGCGGACAGCGTTGGAGCTCCGTTGCAAGTGTGAAAATTGTGCAGAAGCTGAAGTGGAGATATCGGATGGCATTGGAGTTTTGTAAGTTTATAAAATCTTATACAATTTTGAAAGAAAATATTAAATATAACAAACATTAAATTTACCATAATCATTTTTGACTATAATTCTGGAATTTGGCATGCAATTAGTATTTCGGCCACCAGTGTGATCGCACGTGGAGTGTATAGTGTAGGCGATAGGTGTAAATTACGCCTGGTGCAGCAATAATCCTTCCCGAAGAGGTTTCCAACATTTGTAGGTGGTGATTGTGTGGGGAGTTTCAAAGTTGGTTTTTGTGGAAGTGGGGGTAGGCGGTTTGACGAGCCAAGAAAGAACCAAAGGTTAGGGAATATTGCAAGTTGGGATCCATTCTTTGATTCTCGCATTCATCATTGGATGGGCTGGGCATAAGATAGTGTGTGAGCCTAGTTTGTGGCATAAGTTCGTGTCTTAACAGTTTACTAACTATTCCGAGGAGCCTCAAGCTAGCCAATCGGCCCCTGAGGGCAGTTCAAGGGCTGGCGAGTGCCACCTTCCTACCCGTCTCCACGAATCATCCAGAACCCCACGGCCCCCAACCAGAATCGTTTGACGTAACGAAACAACATCTGATGAATGGTTCGTTTTAAAAGCTATATTTATATCTTCACTTCTAAGATTTTTTAAAAATTTTTTCGGAGATTCCACCAATAAAAGAGAAACTATAAAATTTTCCTAATTTCTTATTTGAATTTATAGAAAAAACGCGATTCAAAACTTGTTCTAATATTTTTGTCTTTGATAAACCATCGATAAATGAGCTTTTGATCCATTGTTAATAGCTATCTATTTAATTAAATTCAACTACAACTAGTAATTGAGAGGCAATAAGCGAAAAGTAATTAATCTATGAAAATGATTTTGTAAAACAGCGAGTATACAGATAACTTGAAAAATTGTGAATGACCATGTCAGTTTGCGTCTGTTGATGATAAACACCAAATGAATATATGTCATTTAGTTTGGTAATGATAAGATCTAGGAAATTAATTGAATTATTTGCTTCTATTTCTAGCGTAAATTTTATGTTGCTGGGTATATTATTGATAGAATTCAAAAACGGTTGCAATTGTTTTTGGTTGCCAGTGAAACACCCTAGAATATCATCTACGTATCTACATATGTAAAAATTTATAGTATTTGAAAAAAGAATATTTTTGAGTAGTACTTTCTTTGTTATTCATGAAAATTTCGCCTGCTAAAGGGCTGATCCTATTGCTAGGCCATTATCATCAATATAAAAATTACTAATAAATTCAAAATCATTTGCTCTGATAAGATCTCGTTTTGAATTGGACCATCTACGAAACCCTGCGAGAAGAAGCCAAATACTTTCAGAGGTCATTGAAGTTTCGGTTCAGTTATTATTCATTTGTAGGGCTTCACTACTGTAGGAGGTTCACTGTGTATTCGTATAAATTAAAATGCAAAGGATTAATTATAAAGTTTATTAACAAAAAGACGAACTCCGAAGTAACAAAAATGCGTACTTACACGATGACGTTTAGAGTTGGTTGCCGATCCATATAGCGGCTATATTCGAATATCTATTGGTCAGCTGCCATGTTGCTACACTGCTCCCTCCTAAGCAGCTTTGTCGGAAGGTTATTTTAAAACTACGTTAGCATTTTTCAAATTTGCAAATTGAACTCTTTACGCAACAGCTGCCTTTCATTTCGGTCCTAGACACGTCCTCGGAACAACGCTTGGTTGTAATTGTGGAATTGACTCGGAGTTGTCAGCTGATTCAGACGAAAGTTCGAAGTGTGCTGGTTTCAGTCGGTCGATATTGACATTTGTTGCTTTCCCATGGATATCGAGGTTTAAAACGCTGTCTGGAATTTATTGAAAAATTTTAAATGGTCCTTCGTATGGGTGTTTTAAAGGCTCCTTCACTCTGTCAAAACGAACGAAAACATTCCACAAAATTGAGAGATCTATGTGGATGAATGCTTTCCGCTTACCGTGGCGTGTAGTTGAAGCTGCGCGGACTAGTTTCATATGCTCGTGAAATTTTTAAGCAAATAGTTTCGGGTCTGGTGGCATATCTTCATTAAAAAAGGCTCAGAGATGAGGGAGTTAATTTAAGTAGAAAAATTAAAAATTAACTCCCTCATCTCTGAGCATGGTGGTCGCCATCACCGGTGTGTATCTAAGAGTGATGGCCTGAGGAGAACTAGTGCACACGTCGAAACCACCTTCTTCTAACATTTTTCTTCTCTAATAATTTTTCAGAAAAATTATTATTCAAAATATGCAACTCATTTATATGAAGCTGCAAACAACTCCATAAAAAGTAATTTAAAAAGCTATCGGAGCCATCCGAAAGAGTGTTCGATATCCGCGCGACGTTAGATAAGCTTCAAATGTAGAGCAAATTTGTCGTATAGATTTACATTAAGTTAATGTGAAAAGGGTGAAATGATCCAATTAAAAAAAGTTTAGCTAATAAACATACTTGTTGATTATAGTTTTCTTCGTCAAACGTTTGCTGGGATGCGAACGGTTATGCGTTAAATCCAATATCTTACTTCTTAGTACCTTCAGGGCGTATGGTCAAATTCCTTAGTTGAGACATCGCAATAATTAACGAATTGTGTAATCTGATTTTCCGAAATTGTGTACGCGATTCAGCTCGAAGTCCATTTTTTAGTTCTTCCTCTTCCTCGTGAGCTTTCGCACAATCTTCAAATGTAACCATTAATGTCATAGCAATCTTATTGATCCAGGATAATGCATCCGCTATCGCGTTTTCTTTTCCAGCGATGTAGACGATGTTAGTCGGGAATTGCTGAATAAGGTCTAACTGCCTTAATTGCCGTGGAGACGCTTTATGAGTTTTTGGCTTGAATGCAAACGTGATCCGCTTATGGTCTGTCTTGATGATAACAACGCGTCCCTCGATCATGTGTCGAAAATACTTCATGGCGCTATAAATCGCTTACAGTTCGCGACCGTATGTACTATATTTACACTGCGATTTGCTAAAATTTTTCGAGAAAAATCCGAGTGGCTCCCAAAGAGTATTGTTTAGTTGCTCGAGTATTACTCCCATTACCGTGTTGAATGCATCACACTTAATTGCAAGATAGCGTTTTCGATGGAATGGCACAATAATGTTGAATATGCAATTTGACGCTTACGCTCCTCAAATTCTGATTCCGGTTGTGGAGTCTATGCTATTGGTCACTTGTCTTTCTTTGTGGCCCCAACGAGAAATTAGTGCAGAGGTGCTTGGACTGATGCTGCATTTTTTAGCGATTTTCTATAAAAGTTTATTGCTCCTAGAAATCTTTGCAGTTCTATAATGGTTGACGACTTTTTAAAATTCACAATCGCTTCTATAGGGTTTTTCAATAAGAGGTGTTATTTTGAATAAATCTTGTGATTTAACACCTTGTGACTTCTTCCTTTGAAGCCACGTGAAAGAGAAAGTCTACGTCAACAGCTCAGCGTCGGTTCAAGACCTCAATGATGGAATTCGTGAGGCTATCGAGGACATAGCGCAGTCACTTTGCGATTTGCTTATGGAAACTTTCATGAAAAGGATATGGTCCTGTAAGCGTGGTCCTGGTGGTCATTTACCTGTTTTTTTTCCACTATTAACGGCATATCTTTTTCTACATAATGAAATAAACATCCGATCATTTATATTAAATATAGCATATTTCTTTTTATATCAAAATTACACCTCTTATTGGAAAACTCTATACTCGGTCAGGAAGAGGGTTTATGCCTCGATTATCGATAAGATAGCCTAGATACTTCACACTTGGTACTCCAAACGTACATTTGCCTATATTGATCGACAAACCATATTCTCTTAGCCAGCTTAACACAAGTTTCAAATGTTCATTTTGCGATTTGGACGTGATGAGGATGCCATCGATGTACGCGTAACAGAAATTTAGACAAAGTAGAGCGTAAACGAGGCATCGTTGGAACGTTTGTGCATCGTTGCAAAGTCCAAACGGCATAAATTTAAACTCATATAGCCCAAAGGGGAGTTATCACCGCTGTTTTGGGGATGTCTTCCGGTGCCACTGAGATTTGATTATAGGCTCCCATCATATCCAATGTCAAAAATACAGTGCAACCGCTAAGTTTGTTTGTCACTAAGGTCAGCGACGGGGTTTCGATCTGGGACTGTTATGGCATTGAGGCGGTGATAATCCCCGCAATATCTCCATTGCCAACATTTCTTGGAAGCCATATGTAATGGGGCTACTCGAAGGCTGACAAATTGCTTTTTGACGCATGTAATCAAATTCGGCCGTGGGTTCACGCGATTTCTCTGAAGGTATGCGTCTTGCTTTTTCGGCAACCGGTGGCCATTGCGTTAGAGTATGGTGATAATCATCATGAGCGGTAACCTTTTGGACATCAGAGGCAACAGTAACATCGAAGAATTCTTTTAATAAATCCTTATAGTTCAAATTGTTATCGATGGTTTGGCGCGCGTACTGGAATCCCTTGTACGAAGAGTTATAGTGATCAGATTCTTTTTACGATCCATTAACTTTTTCCCACGCGCTGGAGGAAAACGATTCCGATGATTGGATGTCGTACGTCTGCATCCATAAATTCTTGCTTCCACAAACAGATTTGCAGTTGTCGAAGGCCTCGGCGCGATGGGCGTTGACGAAGTTCTTGGAGCTTTTGATATCTTCAGCGTATCTACGGAGTTTTCTGGCCCAGTAGCCATTTTCAGTATTAGCTGGCGTCACTCGTGATTTTTTGTTTTTCTGCGTAATATTCAAACCAACAGAAAATCACATTGGCATTCATCATGGGTCACCAGTGTAGGGATTCACTACTGTAGGAGGTTCACTGTGTGTCCGTATAGATTAAAGTGCACAGGATTGATGTTTATTAGCAAAATCACGTATTTCGAAGTAACAAAAATGCGTGAATACACGATGGCGGTTGGAGTTTGAGAGAACGTGGCGCAAAGATAAATCAAAAACTCTTCTTGGTTGCCGATCCATATAGTAGCTATATTGGAATATCTATTAGCCAGCTTCTAGAAGTTATTTTTTTTATCGCCATCTCTCTGTGACTGGTGCAATCACAAAGCTCAAGCTTTGGCTTGATTTGCCTAATTGCGCATGCGTGTAACCAATTCGTTCCGATAAGGCGGTGCGGTCGAAAGCGAAGC
Organism: Odontomyia ornata; assembly: GCA_963969285.1. Lineage (NCBI taxonomy): Eukaryota > Metazoa > Arthropoda > Insecta > Diptera > Stratiomyidae > Odontomyia > Odontomyia ornata. The sequence continues at coordinate 98,143,643 of OZ017739.1, read as the reverse complement.
TTTGTGCGGATATTTCAATTCTTAAAACAAGTATGGATATACACCCAATTCCGCTTATGCATGATACAATGGCCGCAATCACAGTGGTTTGATTACAATTTGCAGCTTTTCAAATATGTTGCCATTCTGACTACACAGGGAGGAGCAACAGGACGCGGACCGAGTCATTATTGCCCTGCGGCTTCCGCAACATGTTTCCAGAGAGCTTCTATTGGCCTCATCAACTCTGAATGAAGTTTGTTTCACCATTAAAGCCTACAAGTATAATAAAGCGCCGGACATCGATGATATTCCAGTGGAGCTCATCTAATATGGTGGCAGCAGTGTTCATGAAGCTATTCACAAAGTCATCCAGCACATTTAGCAACAAGAACGTATGCCAAACGAGTGGAGCCAATCAATTATATTCCCTATCCACAAAAAGGTGACAGGTTACAGTGCGAAAATTATAGAAGCATATCACTACTTTGTACGGCGTACAAAATATTTTCAAAATCGGATCATACGCCAACTGTATTATTGGGGAATATCAAGGTGGTTTTAGAGCAGGTAGATCAACAACAGACCAATTGTTTACAATCAACCAGGTACTTGAGAAATGCTGTGAGTTCAATATAGACGTACACTATATCTTTGTAGACTTTAAGCAAGCATGCGACCGTATTATTGTAACGTACTAAACTGAATGAGGGTTTGCTTTGGCATCCCAGTCAAATACATCTTAACAAAATGGCAATGACGTCGACGGCCTCCCAAGCCCACACCAATAAAGAACTCACTGGCGTCTTTGACACAAATATCGGACTAAAGCAGGCAAATGGGAAGCCTCATTGGAATTCAATTTGGCTCTGGAGAACGTCATAAGAAAGCTACCTATTGATATTCGAGGTACAAGTCGAGTCAAGTAGTAGCCTATGCGGGTGACATCAACATTTTCCTGAAATTCAACAGCGAAAAAAAACTAGTACAGCTATAAATCATTGAGAATTAAACAAAGCTCATGACGCAGTCAAGAGATGGTACCTCAAATACACAAAATTTAACACTCGGTGAATACAATATCGAAAATGTGAGTGAATGGTAGAATCTGCAGAGATTAGCCTTGTCTGAAGATGCATAAATGCATTGGCAGGCTAGCATTGCAGTGTCATGGGGCGGGCTCTTTTCCCCAGCACAAGACCCACTACAAAACATTTTTCGCATTCACGAATTTCAAAAGATGCAAATAAGTATCGACTAGAGTCGAGAAGAAGTAGTCCACGTGGTGTAGTGGTTAGAGCACTAAGCCCGCAAGTCGAAGGTCTCTGGTTCAAGTCTCGTTGGCATCAACGAGATTTAGTTCGAGTGATTCTTCGGACGGACTATAAGCCTGGTCAGTTATGATACGTGCTGGTTTAAAATCAGAACGTATCGCAGCTGGGTGGATGGACACATGGCCAAAGCGTGATAATGATCATATCACCTTGTGGAGTGCTGATACATTCGATTATGATATTGAGATACTCTGACTATCTCTAAGCGAAGGCCCGAAAGGGGCTGTCTTGCTACGAAAAAAAAAAGAGTCGAGAAGTAGGTGTCCCACTAAGACTCATTAGATTGCTGACTCGGAGGACAAACCGGGCCTGGAGAAAACAGATGGACTTAAGAGGACTTCTTCATTACCGACGGTACTTATGGCCAACAAACAAGAGTGGAGCATTCAGTGTGAAGTGGTGCCTTCTCGTACCCTCCCAACTGGATCAAAATACAATGTAGACGTGGCTATATATTTCCCATTTAAGTGAAAAACTCATATAAATATAATTTGTATGATATAGTATTATGTGATGGAATCATACGAGTATACCTCTATATCATAAAAAGGCACGCGAGCTGAAGGCCACTCCACCGGGCAAGAGCCTCTGTAACGCATGAAAGGGGAGAGCTTTCCCGGTGGCTAGCTCATTATAGTAAAGAAGACAGCCAACGTGGTGGGTCAGATACCCAGTCAGATTCGAAATCCGAATAGAACGATCGAAATTTTTGTCTAATAATTCATTGTAACTTTATTTGTACTATCATGTACGGAAAGTCGCAAATACAATTTTTCTGTTATCATATTTTTAAAATACTTATTTTTCCCATAAAGGAAACGAACAAATTTTAGGTGCATATCAATCATTGATATCCATTATATTCGTGAAATGATCAGTCATTAGAAGAAATATATGCAAGTTAGATATACTTACATATGTGAATGTATCTATTCAAAGCAAAGTACTTGCCGTATAATCTAAATTTATACATAAAGTCTATTTACAATAGGATGTGTAGAATGATACGTTTAATTAAAAGGTGTGATGGAAAGGTTCAATTCAACAGCTTAGGGGTAAGTGCATTTGTTCATCACATTATTGTGTCACAATAATAAACCCCAAAGCGATACCAAATCAATTGAAAATAGAGTACATTTGAGGCGTTCGAACAAAAATGAATCGAAACAAGTTGGGTAGACAGACCTATGCTCTGTCAGAAGGGTTTTGTACTCAACTTACAAAATGCAGTAACCAGCAACGAATAAAATCAAGAAACATGTCATGTTTGAGTATCATACTATTATTAGCAAAGTTGAAAGAATTTTGACTCCTGAGGTATTTGTTACAGTCATACCCATAAATATCTCCCTTGATAATTTTTTCAGACTTCTTAGATCACGGGTGTCCATTCGCGAGGGAGGAAACACATTTTTCATGTATTCCCCCCCCCTGTGCCCCACTGAAGCAAAAACTGTCAGTTTAAGAACTGTTTTGAAAAGCTCTCATAGAGAACTTTCAGTTGATATTCATATTGGCTACCTTTCGTGAATTTTTTTTCAGGGGCCACTCCTCTGTACTGTAATCATCGATTCATGGCCTATTTTTTCGAATCCTAGAATGGTTACAAAGCCCTTTTGCTAGGAGCTCTCTCCTGCCTCTCCGATTTGTTTCAATTGTATGTACTCATCTTCATGATATCTATCATTCCTGAAATTTTCATGCAAATCCTAGCAAAGCTGTAGCGTTTAAGTCGGTAAAAAGAGCATATGGCTCCACAGCCATATGTTTCCATAGTAATACAGGGCATATTGTTCCATAGTAATACAGGAAAATTCAAATCGCTATAACTTCATTAAATACTATTCAATCTTTATGAAACTTTCAGAAAAGATCAATCTTATAGAAAGTCATCTGTTTGCTAATTTTTATTGAATTTAAGGGTACCGTTTGGATTTTATTCAAGAAAACATAAAATCGATAAATCATACTATTACTAACAAAGTTGAGTGAATTTCGACTTCTCATGTATTTGTTGTTGTTGTACTCATAAAGGCCTACATTCATGATTTTTTTTTCAGATTTTTCAGATGGAAGGTTTCCAATCGCGAGGGGGGGTACGCGAAAAGTTCGTACATTTCTCCTTCCCCTGCCCCTCTCGGTACTTATAAGGCAATCTTAAGACTTATTTTAAAAAGATCTCATTAAGACCTTTCCAATGATACCCTACTCGACTACCAATGGTGAAATTTTTTTTTTGAGGGGCTGCCTCCCTATATGGGGAGACCCCGCCTTAAACCCCTTTGCAAAATTTCTTCCAAGGGGTCACCACTTCTGACCTTTCTACAAAGTTTCATGGCTGTAGCCTCTATAGTTTTGGAGAAAAAGTGCTGTGACATACAGACGGACACAGGTCGTGATTGCAATAGGGTTTTGTATTTTAGTACAAAACCTTAAAAATCAATAAATACAATTTGATTTATCAAAGCTGAGTGATTCAATCCCGATTGAGTTTCATTATTCACAAACATCCAGTTAACATTCTTAAAATACCTCAATGATTTATTTACTTTTATTTCTTTTTAGTAATAACCAAAAGGGTACTTACCTAACATCCTCGCCAGGCGCCCGTTGGTGATCTTTAGCAAGCTTCAGGTCGAAATGTGGCAATTTACTGTTCATTTCTGTCTAAATTGATGAATATTAATTTTTTTAAATCCAGAGATAAGTTAAATTGCTTTTGATTCATTTGCATAGATGAGCATTCGTGTTCGAAAGCATTAACAATTCTTCTAAAACTATCCGATTATAGCCCTTAAACATCCTAATAGCATACGTGTGATCCCTTCTCTGGATGCCACCATGCGATTCTTCCTTCTGATCTGATACCCGCCAGATTTGCCTACCGCCAAGTAACGATCATCAGAACCGATCAACCCGTTATTCAAACGTTTCATGAGCATTTTACGAGCTAACCAACCGAAACCGATTCCCGCATGATTGATATTATTTACCGTGTATCATATTCGCAGTTATAGAGGTCCGAATTCATCATATGCTTTTTAGCTTATATGCTTCACGTTGTAACGATATATTTGTCTATTCAATTACAATCAAATGTCAAGACCGATAAATACACTCGCACACAGGTCCACAAACATAAAATGATTTTTATAAGAAACCCTAACATTCATCTTAAGAAATTCTCTCCACCATTCACATTGATAGCATGGTTAGCTCTCACTCTGGGTATTCTCGAACCATTGTGATAGGTTGGAGTGCATATTGACGATTCGCGCCAAAGGATGTGATCCAAGCTCCATGCATTAAACACAAGAATATACCATTTATCATGGGGACACTTGTGCACAAGAAAATATATCATAGGTCAATTTGTTTGTGTAAATTTCACTGCACTTTGCAAGTAATAAATCCAGTTCATTTTCATAAATTCTTTCTTCTCTACTCTGTTTCAAGCAGGACCTCGCACGCACGGAATCACCTACACCCACCAGTCTCCACCACTGCCGCTGTGCCCCACAATCCTAAATTTCACGCGTCCTTCACAACCGCTGCGAATTCCGAGATAGCTCCTGAGCTTCTCTTCGCAATGAACATTCATCCGATCGAATTGATGCCCAAACCTAGGATCGATAATTATGGGAACGAAGAAGGGACTCGGATAGTGTCACGTCGTACGAAAAAAGCCCGGATGCAGGACTTTTCAGACGATTTTCGGGGTCGCAAAACATGCAGCGCGACAAGAACTGGACGTGAACATTATTCGCGAAACACTCCCGTGTGCGAAAATTGAATGCAAAAAACCGCTTGAAACTCAAAAAACTCGAAGTTGCGACACACATAACCAAAAGAGAACTTCAGCTACTATTTCAGCTCGTTCCAATCTCAGACACCAAGTCCCGTTCACCCAACGCAACCTCGAGGCGGTGGCGATCAAGAACAGAATACACCATCCACCCAAACAGATCTCAGCTTCATCTCCATGCCGCACCGGTAAATTCACAAGCTTCTAGCTAAGCCAAATTAGATTGCATTCGCAATGCAATCCGTGAATGGCTGTATTATCTCAGTGCTTTGATGTCCGAAATTTTACTTGCCGATTTGAATTTTTAAATTAATAGAAGTTAAAAATTTTGAATAATAATAAAAATATTACCATAATGAATATAATTAGAATGAAAAGTTTGATTTTAATATAGAAAAAAAAAAAATGATAAAAGATTTACATTTAACAAAAATGAAAAAAAAATATTTTATGATTTATTATTATAAATTGAAATAATTAAGTTTTCCAAATCTGCATTAGAATTTTGGATAAGTGTTATCAAGGTTTTCGAGCAATTCGCTTAGGTGACTGCTCGATTACTAGAGTATGGCTTAACAACAGATACCCAAAAAGGTATTCGTTGGGAGAACTGAATGGTGGAGACCAGTGGGGAAAGCGAGGAAACGCTGGTCTCACACGGTCGAAGATGACAGTTCATCGCTGTTCACATTTCGAAATGTAGGACGTGGTCAATGGACCGAGACAGTTGAAGGCACTATTTGCAGGAAGCAAAATTAAACGACTCCAGTCAAAAGAAGATGAAAAGAAACCTCAATCTACCCCAAGGACCATTAACTTCCGACTTCGAACATAAAGGAATACACTTTGTAAAAAGTGAAACGCTTTGAATATTTAGCATATCTTAAATCATAGTTTCAAAGTCATTCATTTCATATTTAATCAATTTCATTTCATCAATTTTATAAATTGCATCGACTTGAAACTCGTTTTAAGTAATTACATACATGTCGAATTTACTTCCTGTGTTTGCATATTTTCTCTGCACGCTCTAAATTAATTGGTAAAATTTGCGGTTATTTTTGCTTACTGCAGTTTTTATGTTTTGTATGTCGAATGCACTCATAAATGTTATGATTTATTTGCTTTGTAAAGCGAAATTTGTGTATCAAACTTAAGATATTTGTCACTAAGGCATTAAACAGTGAGGGCTACTTCAACCAGACGTCTATTTATCAAAATAACCAGTCTCCTCTAACAATTAATTCGTTCACTATGTCTAGGAAAATGTTTTTACAAGATGGAAACACTTTCAAAGCTCCTAAAAGAAATCTAGTGATTTGCTGAAGATGGAAACGTAGTATTGTGAACTAGCATTGTAAGAGCTTTGGCGGGTTTAGACTTTAATCACTACTTTAGAATGTGTTATTAACAAAATTTCTCTCCCTCATAATACAGAGTTCTTGATTTCGTCTATTTATATTCCTTGTAATTCACATTTAGCTATTTATGAGACGTTTTTTGATGATCTATCCTCTTATCTAGTTTCGCGACATCTTCACGCCAAAATATTAGTTTGCGGGGATTTTAACTTACCATACATAGAGTGAAAAAATTATACTACTCCTTCAGTCTCGTCAGTTGACCCTTTTTCTATAACCCTGTCATCTTTCCTATCTCAGTGCTCCTTCTCTCAATTTAACCATATCCGCAATCCTAATGGTCGTCTCCTTGACCTTGTTCAATCAAATGTTCCAGTTAGTTACTTATCTGTATCTCAAGCCTTACATCCGTATATTCCTCCTGATCGGCACCATTCTCCTTTATCTATAGATCTTATGGTCGATGAAATTAAATTTAACAGACCTCATCCTGATCCAAAACTTAACTTTTTTAAAGCTAACTATGAAACTATTAATACAGAATTACTTTCAGTCAACTGGCTAGATTTCTTTAGGGGCCTAAATTGTGAGGCTGCTTTGGATATATTTTACATATATATTTATAATCTTATTTGCTGTTATACGCCCCTTAAGACTTTTCGTAAAGCAAATCATAAGCCTTGGCTTACAAAGCGAGTGCTTAGTGCCCTACGAGCAAAAGATAAGGCACATCGTGTCTTTAAAATACTCGGCACTATTGAAGCAAGATGTAATTTTAGCAGGCTGCGTGCTATTGCCAAAAAAGAGATCAGATATGCTCTGAAGGCTTATTTCAGCAGTCGGGATAGCTCTCTTGTGGCTAATAATACAAAGCCTTTTTGATCTTATATAAGGTCGCTGAAATCCTCTTCTTGCATTCCTAGTAAGGTCCGTTGGAATGGTACAGAGGTTTCTTCTCCTCAAGAAGTTACTGACTCATTTGCCCAATTTTTCTCTTCAACTTTCTCTTCTCCTGCTGCAGCTGTGCATCCTGTTGTCTTACCTAATCATCTGCCCTTCCCAATTTCCTTTATTTGTACAGATGCATCTAAAGTCGAAGCTTTGATCAATGCTCTTGATCCTAATATTAGCCCTGGGCCGGATGGTTTGCCAAACATATTTGTAAAGTCGTTAGCCTCATCGCTTAGATTTCCTTCATCTCTCCTCTTCAATCTTAGTTTGAGTACTGCTACTTTCCCAAACCCTTGGATAACAGCTAATATTGTGCCTATTTTTAAAAGTGGTGATCCTACGTCAGTTTCCTATCATCGTCTTGCTTTCCAAAGTTACTTGAACGGTTGGTTCATAATCGACTCGCAAACTCATTAGCTCCTATTATTGCTCCAGAGCAGCATGGCTTTCTCAAAGGATACTTCACTACCTCTAACTTAATGGAGTTCAAAAATAGTATTGCAAGAGCTTTGGATAACCAACTACAAGTTGATGTGATCTACACAGATTTCTCAACGGCTTTTGACACTGTGAATCAACTTCTTTGTCGTAAGCTTGAAGCTCTTGGCATCTCGGGTGCTCTTCTAGCGTGGATGTCATCTTATCTATCGTGTCGTCCCTGTCGAGTAAGTCTCTCTGGTAATACCTCTAGTCCTTTTTATCCTTCATCTGGCGTTTCACAAGGTTCAATTCTTGGGCCTCTTCTCTTTCTGTTGTTCATAAATGATCTTCCCTTTGTAATTAATTACTCGTGCCTTTTGTATGCAGATGACTTCATAGTATTTCGAGCAGTCAAATCTCATTTAGACTGTCAGCTCCTCCAAAATGATCTGAATGCTCTAAATGAATGGTGTGCTTCAAACTATTTATGTCTTAACACTACTAAATGTCATAAAATGACTTTTTCTCTAAAGGACTCTCCTATTAATTTTAATTATATATTAAATGATGCTTTGCTCTCTGAAGTGTTCAGTCATAAAGACCTTGGGGTAAATTTTGATCCAGAACTCAAATATGATGCACATATTTTAAATGTGATTACTAAAGCGTCTAGAGTTTCCGGGTTCATCCTTAGACATGTACATAAATTCAATAGCATATCTTCTTCTGTCCGCCTATTTGTTTGTCTTCTTCGCCCTTTGCTTGAATACTGTTCTGTTATCTGGTCCCCCCCCGATATTCCTATCTCGTGACTTCTTTAGAAACTGTCCAAAGAAAGTTCGCGCGTTTTCTTTTCCTTAAGTTTAATTTGCCGTATCCCTAATATCCCGACGAACTTATTTAGACCAATGTTTTTCGTACAAACTCTGCTACCATCAAGTCCCGTTAAATATTTTTTCTGAGCTGCGTTTTCGACAAACATCTCGTTCATCTCGGATGAATTCTTATTTCGTTATCCCATATGCTAGAACAGATTTATATTTCTATTCACCAATCTTAAGAATTGTACGAAATCATAATAATCTCGAGCTTGGTACTTTCCCTTCTTCTTACATAGCATTTAAGAAAAAACTAAGAGACTTACTAGTAGTTTATCTTTTAATTATCGACATTTTAGTTTTCTTTTTCATTTAAATTTTGCTGTAATTGTTCTTTGCGTTCCATTTTGTGATTGGATTGTTTAGTCTGTAAGATGGAATAAATAAACAAATAAATCATTAATCAGAAAAGCACCATTTCAGGACAAAGTATCAGCTAAAGTCACCTCCAATAAATGCTGCTGTAAAATATATTCAAAAACCTTCCACTATAATCTGATATAGCTTCTCCTTTATAATTTCCAAGCTTTACTGCAAGAATACTTAATAAAGTCACTAAACGCATATACATTTATAATAAATCCTTTAAAACGCCGTTTCACCGTTCATACTTGTAGTCTGAAGCATAATTTTCACTGCAGAACAACTAAATTTAGCCTCACTATGATAGCGCATCAAATCCTGCCATGATAAAAATTCTTGCAATCTTGAAATAAACATATCTTGTTCTCTAATCTTAATAAAATATACGATGAAAAAAAAGAAATTTCATAGACCATAATCATAGATAGCTCGACTAACGACTCTACTCCAATCTTTCACGGACAAGGACGTCGGATTATAATTGAAGGAAAGGAATTAGCCGTAGATTGTTATCGCGTTTCGAAGCGAGCGAAGTTTATGGAGTCCTAATTTGAATATAAAAGCTTGCTGTCATTCATATCATTTTTAATACTATGGCGCGAGCATTTAGTAAACGTTGCCCCACACAAGTTGTGTCCCCGCACGAATCACGAGAGCTTTATCGCTTCACGTAATCTCTTCTACGCCTAAGAGAAAATGCCAAAAATTGCGGATCGATGGGATCATGCGCAGCCGATGGGGGGAAAATATGTTAGGGAGCTAGGACGCTGCTACTTGAATAGGATGATGACAAAACTCACAGCAAGTGAATGTTACTATCATCGGTGGGGAGCATTTGAAAGTTAACTTTCGCGTTCCGTTCCATTATGACCAGTACTGCCAAGTTATAAGCTTACTACGAAGTGGTATTTCGCGGGCATATCACGTCAAAGTATCATCTCCATTCGGGTTTGGCAGTGTTTTAGGTTAGTTCCGCCAATCCTTGTTAGCAATGTGATTTAGAAGTGAAGAAATAGAGACAATTTCTGATTTGACTCACATTGAGAGGATAACATCAAACCAGTGGGGCTAGAGTATGACAACCCGTCAAGCGTACTCAAACTAGACAAATTGCTTTTACGTGGGAAAACGTGGCTTGCGCAAAGCTTCGTTACTTCCACGGTCGTGCCAACATACAACTTGGCGAAACACAGTTGATATGTGTCCGGTTAATTTCTGTCGGAAGAATATCCTTGTGTAAGTGTATTCTGCCATTGTATTCGGGGGATGTGTAAAACACTTTAGGGCGACGGAGTAGCACTACGAGGATCCCGCATTAAGGACCGAGTGCAGTCGAGTCTCGTTACGGATGCAGAAGGGATACGACATTGTAGTGCGGACGGGCTAGAGATATCAAGGCCAAAATTTCTTTGAGAAAGATCAACTCTTGTGCATTTGTGAGTGATTGTAGAGAAATTTGAACAGTTTTGTGCATTTTCCGAAGTATTTTCTCTATTTCGGAGTTGTGAAACAATTGAAAAAAGCCTGACGTGGTTTTTTCGAAAAACCGAGCCCCAAAATTTCGAGTGTTAGCTACTAAGCAAATCTTATGACGGTCGTAAAATTCGTGAGAATGTGAATAAAAATTCATATCGATGCGGAGAGCTTTCGTACTGTAAAGATGTAATAAGTTGCGAATTTTCATTTATTTGCCTAGTTATGCGGATAATTCAGCCGAAAAGTTTTTCAAAGAAGTGATTGAAAAAGTTTCCCATGAATTTAAGAGATCAAAATGCATTTTCAAAGAAAATTACTTCAAAGAAAAAAAGAAGCTTTCACAGTCGACTGCAAAATTTCTAAGTTAAAAGGTGAATGAAAGCGTGTCCTTTTACCTGTGCCCGCTCCTGCCTCGGCCGTGAAGTAAAACTCGTCGCGAATCAATTGGAAACAAATCTACCATTCATGCTAATTAGTTCTACGCTTCAAAGTAGCCTTAGTGTGTAGAGATATTTAGAAAAAGTGCAAACTATCTGCCCTCGCTCTGTGTTACTCAGAAGTTCGACAAAATGGCGATTACAAAAATCGGTTGCAAGGACAATGGAGGGTCGGATGATACCCATTGGAACGACCGCGATAACATCTCCATGAACTACGACAATACCCACACCAGCAGCAGAAGAGCCACCCCGCATCTGCAAAAAGCCAAACCGTGTTCTAGTAGGACCTTGCATCAATCAGTTTTAATTCTACTAATACTCACTAGCTTTATCTCGCTTTTGGACACTTGTCACGGTTTTGTCTTAGACGGCTCGAAAAACTCGTTTGCGCAATTTCGCAAATGGTACACGGGACTAAATGGATCTTTAGAATTAGAGTTCAAAACAGAGCAACCAAATGGTCTCGTCCTTTATACGGATGACGGCGGAACTTATGACTTCTTTGAGCTGAAGCTGGTGGAGGGAGCACTACGACTACGATATAATCTTGGAGGCGGCGCGCAAATAATTACAGTCGGTCGGGATTTACATGATGGCCATTGGCACAAAGTACAGGTGAGTGCAAAGCGTATACAGAAATATTTAGTGAAACAATTATACAAAATGCGCGCCACTGCCGTTTGTCGTCAAAAATTGTCCTCCTCGAGGGTAAGGAGAATAGTGTATTTGCTATGGGGTCAAGGAGGTAGAAAATTGCATAGTGCATTCGACTGCAACACAGCTCTCCTGCTCTTAAACAGAACAGCAGGACATTTAGTTCACACAATTAGGCACGTGCGATCTACTTCTCTTCCTGTTTTCGGATTAACTCTATTTGCTACGCGCAGACATGTGTGTATGCAGGTATGCATGCCTGCGGGGAGGCGGAATGGAGCATAAAAAGTATTCTTCGGTATTATTCCCTATTGTGTCGTATTTCTTTGACGCTGGCTTTCTTAATGCCAACTTTTGAGAAGTATTAATGTAAGAAGATTTGCGTTTAGAGTGTTGACAAAGTTTTTTCGTATACAAGCGGATCTTGAAATTCTCAGAAGACAATGCAAAATGTTAACTGATTTTAATTGCTTTTGAGTACGCTTTGAAAGATAGTAAAAACTCTGTCAGTAAATATTAAGGGAAGATTGGTTGGAATGTAAATGAATCAAGTTTTTGATATGTTTGATGGCCCTCCAAATCATGAGATAATTATAACGAAATGGATATTAGGAATCTAAAATCCTTAATTATACGTGGAGGAATTTTGTTTCTGCGATTTCTTAGAAACTTTATATGAAGTGTTGGAAACGTTGGAAAGCCTCAGAAAATTTTAGTGATCAAATGTTCAAACAAATGACAGAAACAATTTTTATTTGCAGAAAACTATTTGAATGATAGACTTTTGGAAATTTGAAAATTTTTTTTTTTCAATATTTCTGTCTATTCTTTAAAATCATTTATAATAGCGGATTTTTCGATAGCACGATGGTTTCAATGAAGTGAGACATATCTTTCAAAATCTACTTCATGAAATTATCAAAAAAATTCTTTGAATAAGTGATGATCCAATAGTACTCAGAAACTTACTACAGGGTTTTCCAATAAGAGGTGTTATTTTGATATTAAAAGAAAAATGCAATTTTTTAATATCAATGATTGTATGTTTATTTCATTATAAAGAAGAAAGTATGCCGTTAATCGTGAATAATAACATCAGGTAAATGATCACCACGCCCACGCCATTTCCTCTTCATGAAATTTCCATAACCAAATTGCAAAGTGGCTGCTCTATGTCCTCGATAGCCTCACGAATTTCATCTTTGAAGTCTTGAATCGACGCTGGGCTGTTGGCGTAGACCTTCTCTTTCACGTGGCCCCAAATGAAGAAGTCGCAAGGTATTAAATCACAAGGTCTCGGTGGCCAATTGTGATCACCTCTTCGAGAGATAACACGGTCCGGAAACCTTTCCAGTAGAAGATCAATGGTTTCGTTGCTTGTGGGGCACGTAGCGCCGTCTTGTTGAAAGTAAACGTTTTCCAGATCAACACCATCCAATTCAGGTAATAAAAAATCATTAATCATCTCTCGATAGCGCAATCCATTCACCGTAACTGTTGCTCCAGACTTATTTTCGAAAAATTAAGATCCAATGACTCCGCCAGACCATAAACCCCACCAAACAGTCACACGTTGAGGATAGAGAGGCTTTTCAATAATAACTTATGGATTTTACGAACCCCAGATGCGACAATTTTGCTTGTTGACGAAGCCACCGAGGTGGAAATGGGCCTCATCACTCAAAATGATTTTTTGATGGAATTTCGGATCAGTTTCATGCATTTCAAGGACCCAATCAGCAAACACACGACATTGTTGATGATCGACCGGCTTGAGTTCTTGTGTTAACTGAACTTAATAAGCCTTAAGACCCAAATCTTTTTGCAAAATACGGTGCAATGACGTTTGTGGAATGCCTAATTCCAAAGAACGACGAGGGATGGACAAACTTGGGTTTTCTTCAACACTTTCGGCTACAGCAGCAATATTCTCTGCTGTTCTTGAGTGAAATACACAGGTTTTATTTTTTACATCGCTAAGTTGTCCCAACAGCTTGAATTTTTCCGCTAATATCTGTATTGCCGTCCGACAAGGTGCTTCACGACAATCCAAAAATGTTCGAGTTTTACGAACCGTCTTTGCCAAATTTTCACCATTTTTATAGTGAATTTTAATAATTTCAATGCGTTGTAGAAGCATGTATCGCTCATTTTTTTAGTAATGGCGTAGTTTCTACTTGTCAAATGTCAAAAAATTGACAGCTTCAAAAGTGACATCTACCGAAATTCAAAATAACACCTCTTATTGGAAAACCCTTTATTATCCATTAATTTGAAAAAGTTATACAGAAGATTGTAGTATTTAATGGGCGTTGAATTGGCGGTTAAGGGCATGTAGTGATGGTCTGCTGCCTCAGCGCGATATAAGAGAAACAACTTTATCTAGATCGGCCTTGCCTGACGACGCATACGTGTGCTGGGAGCTAGCCTCTGTAGTGTCCTGGGGCGGTTTCTTTCCTCCAACGCAAAGAACAAGCTACAAAAAAATTTCACGCGTACGTAATAATGGGTCTACAGATCTAAACAAACTAACAGGATCAGAACTAGAAACTGATGGTACCACGACATGCTACGAGAAAACCCATCTACTTTTCCCTCAAAGTGAAAAGCGCTATACTCGTTAATCGTTATAAATTTTCAAAAAATACAACCCAAATTCAAAATAATAAAAATACTTAAAAATAATGGCTTTCTAAATTTATATATGATTAATCATCAAATACACAATATCAGAGTCAATTTTATTAAAATTATTATAAATTTTATGATTCAATTGCAAAAAGGTGAAAAACTAACCAACTTTTAACTTACATCTAATATGTTATAAACTAATCCCAATCAAATTTAATCGAAAACGTTACCCTTAACTAAAAAAATCCTATCACAATATTCCTATTCTAAAGGATAAACCTTATCTCTAACCCTAACATAGGGTGGGCAAAATACAAGCTTCTTTTTAAAAATGCAATAAAATAAGAAAAATCAAATTTTTTTCTTATATTTTGGCTTTATTCACAAAAACAAACTTTCCTTTAAGTTGTGAAATACAATTTCATTCATATGACTGCCCAATTTTCGAAGACATTATTGATGATTTCGGGCCCTATCTGCGCAAGGTTTGTAGAATATTCAATTTCAGTGCTTGAATCGTATGTGGCTTTTCCGTATCACATCGATTTTTCACAACGGTGTCAAACCGCAGCTTTGAGGCGGCCAATTGATATTGCCGAGGAAACTGATTACACGATTTCCGAATTTTGTGCGCAAAAGATCGATCGTTTGATGAGCTGAATGGCATGGCGCACCATCGTGTTGAAACCAAAGGTCAGTCAAGTCTAAAACCTCGATTTCCGGCCCCAAAAAGTCGGTTATCATGCCTCTGTAGCGCTTCCCGTAGACCGAAACAGCATTTCCAGCCTCATTTCCAAGGAAAAACGGTCCAATGATGCCACCACTCAAGAATCCACACCACATTGTCACTCGTTGAGGATGCATTGGCATTTCGAAAATCACGTGAAGGTTTTCTGAGCCCCAGATGCAGCATTTTTGTTTGTTCACATAGCCGCCGAGACGAAAATGTACATCACCGGAAAAGGTGAATTTTTGAGAAAAATCTGTATTCAGTTTGATTTAAATATTTCCCAATGTTGTTCAAGCATAAATGTATTCATTTCGTTCTGTGGAAGGCAAACATTGACTCACTAACAAAATTTTGAGCGAGAAACTGCTGTCAGTGTCAAAATAACATGTTATTAAAAAGAAACTACTATATTACACACCGGGTATAATAAAACAACATATACCTACCCTGAATATTGAAATCAGTCCCTTATTTTTAACACAAACAAACAAACAACACTAAATGTAACAATAATGAGCGAAAACTCAAAAACTAAGTAACGAATAGTAACGAAAAGCACAAATGCAGAAAACAAATACGAATAATTTAGACATATCTCTAATCTAATATAGAAAACATAACATATACCTAACCTATACCTAATTTTTAACAAAAATAAAAAACAATACTAAATGTAGTAATAATGAGCTGAAACTCAAAAACTAAATAACGAAAAACACAAAAACTGAAAATAAACACGAATAATTTAGACATTGTCATTCAGCCACCAATACCTAGATTGCTCCGTGCTACCTCGACCAGCCTCTACAAATCTAGCAAATGAGTATCTGCATTGGAACTGTTGGTCTCGTGAACTCAAACTCGAAGGATATTTTATCTTCTTATCGGTGGCTCGTTTATATATGTGATATATAATTGGGACACCATCAGAATCAAAAACATATCGATTCATGTCAAAATGCACGCATGATTCGGAAGGAATGAATCCAGTTGCGAGGCAAGTCGCAAAAAATCGATCTATAGGGTGGAACAGCTGTGAAATGTCTTTTCGACATAAAGTGCTTCCAGCCCATCTCAGACTTTCTGTAGACATTTCCTTTTGAAAACCATTAATCTTTCCAGATACTAGCACTCTGGGTGTACCAGTTATGACATCCATATATCAAAACTGGTCTAACCAGGGTTTTGAAACAGATAACTTTGACTTTTTGATCAACGTGTCTAGATTGAAAGAGTCGTACTTTTTGTATTTTACTGGGCATGATTTTGTCATGTTCAGTATAGTACAGATACTGATCAAGATGTGAATTTTGTGAAATCTATTCTGAACCACCCTCACCAGCCTTAATGTGAAAATCCTTCCACTTGCGCTTCTAGTTTTAATTGGTCAACCACACTGTTTTCCGACACAAACTTTTTTCGCACTTCTGCGTATAGACTTTCATCCCACAATTGTCGGTGTAGAGCAGCACATCATTCGATATTTTTGGTAATTGCTCTGAACTATTGTAGACTTTGGTCTGGCGTATATATGTCAATGATCACATTGACAACATGTTAAAGCCAAAGCCGATCAATATGTTGCGAATGAATATTGAGAAAAACAGAGGCGCAGTAACTGTTCCCTGCTGTAGACCATTTAGGACCTTGAAATCACGCATTGTTATCAGATTTCCATCAGTATTAACAAATAATTTCCCGTATAACATATTGCACATTATGACGACAAGGTATCTGGAGAACCTGTGCAGAAATAATTTAAAAATTAGTCCATCTAACCACACCTAACCGAAGGTTTTCTCCATATCAATGAGACACGCTCCAACACACTCTCTTTTGTTCAGTTTCCAACAGATCTCTGAGATTACGTTCGTTATCGCATTTACGGTCGAATGCCTGGCACGAAAACCACATTAGCAATTTGGCATCAACTCATATTTCTCAATATGGTTGTTTAATGTTTTGTTTAGTATCACTTCAAACACCTTATTGATATTAGGCAGCAAACTGATTGGCTTTTGGGGCACAAAGATTCTTTTACTTTCTTCAAGATTGGGAATACCTTGCCTTTTCCCAATAATTTGGGATATATGAGTTTCTCAACCTTTTGTTGAAAAATGTGCTATAATTCCGAATAGCCACGGCAGGCAAATGTCGGAGAACTATATTTGGAATACCGTCAATACCACATGATTTCTTGATGCTATCTCGCCAAATATGAAACACATGTTTTATAGCTGACAAAATACTCAATAAGATTAAAGCTCGTTATGAGGTCTGATGTTGACGTTTCATTGCCTTGAGGAATAATTTCACCGTTAAGGCTTAATTTGAAGTTGAAAACTTTTGTTTGTTTTTGGTAGATGAGCAAACTCAAAATGTGTTCGAATCAGGGAGATTTTCTGTAATCCATCACATATAATCCTGTTTTCATTTCTATCCTGAGTTGTACTACCAATTTTAATACCAATCCTATCGAGAAGATCTATCTCATCACAAGCGACTTCAAGACTCGATTCCATTTCAACTGCTTCGCAATTTTTGAAACATCCGGCACGTCAAAACTTTCATACAGTTCATGTTTGTATCGAATTCACCATTGGTCCTCATCTAGCTCAATGGTGATCAATATGGTTGCGGATGCTTGCGTTAGGGTCAGTGCTTTACACCCTTAGCATAAAACAGGTCTTATAATAGACCTGTATAGTTGGAACATTGTTTTCTTGTGTACATAGCTGGTCTTCAAGATCGTCAAAACTGAGAAAACCTTTTATTTGCGAGCTTTATTCTTACGTATTGGGTCTCTTTCATGACCGGTCCCTGTATAAAGACACAAATTTACTCACATTTTCAATACTGTATTCGCCCAGTGTGATATTTTGTGTATTTGAGGTGTTTTCACTCGTGTGCGTTATAAGCTTTGCTTTATTTTCATTGACTTGTAGCCGTACTAGTTTTGCTTTGCTGTCGAGTCTTAGGAAGAATTCTATGGCAGTCGTTAGGAATCGAGAAAAAATGTTGATGTCGTCCGCATAGGCCACTGCTTGCCTCAACTTGAATAATAATGTACCTCGCGTATCGACAGGTAGCTTCCTTATGACGTACTTCAGAGCATAATTGAATAGCAATGGCGCCAGCCCATCTGCCTGCTTCAGTCTGATATTTGTGTCAAAGGTATCTGTGAGTTGGTTATTGATGCAGACTTGGGAGGCCTTCGCCGTCACGGTCATTCTGGTAAGACGGACTAATTTGACTGGGATGCCAAAACAAAGCATTATTTGGTACAGTACGTTACGATCAATACTGTCGTATGCTTGCTTAAAGTTAACGAAAATATGGTCTACGTCTATGTTGAACTCCCACTCTTTTATTACCTCAGATCTTTCAAAACTCTTTTATTATCTAAGATCTTTGATAATATTTTGTACGCCGTACAAAGTAGTGAGATGCCTCTATAATTTTTGCACTGTAACTTGTCACCTTTTTTGTGGATAGGGAATGTGATTGACTGGCTTCACTCATCCGGCATATGTTCTTGTGGGCAAATGTGCTGGATGACTTTGTAAATAGCTTTCCAAACACTGTTGCCATCATATTTGATGAGCTCCACTGGAATCTTATCGATGCCTGGCGCTTTCTTATCCTTTCAGGCTTTGATGGTGAAACAAACTTCATCCAGAGTTGGTGGGGCCAATGGAAGCTCTCCAGAAATATACATAGACTCGGTTGTCCTGGAGCGGAGTGGAGGATTTAGGAGGTACTTGAAATATGATGCCTGTCTTTCCTTGATCTAGGTTTCATCAGCGATGATATTGCCGGTTTCATCACGACAGAGCGTAGTTTTGGGCTGATGACGATGTTTCTGGCTTTCTACTTCTTTGTATGCTTGTCTTGTGTTGGTGTTCGCTAGTTTTACATCTATACTTCTCAATTGGTCATCATAGTATTTTCTTCTGTTATTCCTAATTATCTTATTCGCTACTCTTCTGAGATTTTCATAGTGTTCTCTCTTCGTCCTGGTTTTCCTACCTATATTTCCTTTGTACGCCTAATTCTTCTTGTCTAACGCATTCAGGCACTTATCATCGAACCAATCATTTTTTTTTACCTCGAGCTTGATTAACGACTTTACCACGGTCTTAATCGCCGGTTTCATTTTCATCCAGAGCCCGTTTCTTTTCTCAGGGATGCGTTTGATAAGATGGCAGCCAGCTGATTGTCGAGGGTCTCTGTAAAATTTTTCCCACAAATGCCGTTTTGAGCCATTTGCTGTCAAATTTTTGTAGCGGGCTGGTCTTCACCGAATATGCATTATCATACGACATCGATAGGTTAATTTCATCAAGTAATGATCTGCAATGATCTAAGTTACAATGAGCTTTTCGATGTTGTTGGATCAGAACATAGTCGATCTGGTTTTGTGTATTGCCACTCGGTGATACTCAGGTCATTTTATGAGTGCGACAATGTGGGAAGCAAATCGAACGTATGAATAGATTTCTGCTACATGCGAAGTCGATCTGGCACTGACCCTTGTCATTTGTTTAATCGTGGAACCTATATCCCCCAGTTTTTCCCCGATGAGATAGCTCATTGCCAACCTTAGCGTTGAATTAATTTTATTATAATTTTTGTGTCGTTTGTAGGAAATGAGTCGACTAGTCTTTTCAAATGAATGTAGAAGGCCTCCTTCGTTTTTTCGTCCTTTTCTCTGGTCGGGACGTGCGCGTATATTAGCCAGGTTTTGAAGAATTTTGCTCTTAAACGGATCGCACACAACCATCTATTAACTGCTACGAAATGAATAACGTGTGATTTGAACTCCCTACCCACAATTAATGCCATTTGAATTCTCATTTTCCAGTAGGCTTTCTACTTTTGAATATTATGTGCGATCTCCTGTCTTGGATATCATTTCTAATCCAGTTTGTTTCCTGGATTGTCAGTATCTTTAATTAGCATTGACTGACCTGTTTTAAAAAGTCCTTAAAAGCACCAGAGTGGTTTGGTGACCTGACATTCCAGGATCCAAGGCCATTGTGCTTTTTCCGTTTGCGAGGCTGTTACCGTGAGTCTAATCCTTTCCATGGCCCTTCTGCAGGTTGCAAAATATTGTAGGGTTCTCCATCAACGGGGATTTAGTCTGTTGTCCAACCTCCGTTCCGGCGCGGAATACTTATGTTCACCCTTTTTCGTCCCCACGAAGGAGTTGTAAGTTGGATTTAGTAGCAGAGCTGTAGTTTTGTTTACAGTTATTGGCATTTAATATCTCATTACTCGCGGACCAGTAAATCCAAGGTGCGACCCCGAGTTCAATAATTTCCATTTAATTGTGGATTTAGGATGAGGAATCATGGAAGTTGTGGGTTGCGAAAACAAGGGGTTTCCCCCTCCTTATCCAAACGGGCTTGGGATCATCTACGGCAGAGTTATCTAGCGGTCTTCTCTGTTTCATATTCTTCCATATTGTTTCGGTGTTTGATTATGGGAACTACTTTCTCAATCGTTTCCAACGCCAGCTGCTCGAATTTCGACAAATAGATATCCATTCTATCATGAGTTAAATTTCTGTCATTAAGAATCATTGAGCAAGAGTTGCCATTTTCAGAAGTGTACATTGCTTTTGATAATTCCGATTAAGCTTCATTTGAAACTTTTCCCATTCCGTTTTCTTTCTTTTTTTTTTGTAAACTTCCACCGATTATTTTCACATTGGACTGGAATGAGAAAGACATCATCCCTTTGACGATTTATTTCCGTTACGATTGCGTTATGGTCGCTGTCGTTTGGAGCCACCTGCAGTTTCCATTCTCAGCTGAATTTAAATCTTACGTTAGCAATATAGAGGTCCAAATATGAATTTGTCCTTGGGTATGTTAGGAACTCCGACCCATAAAGATTTCACATGTATTCAATTTGGCTCTCTGTTATCCACGATGGTTGGAGTTCAACCATGATGTATGCTCCACATTCAGATCATCGGCAAGAATATAATAACTATGCAGCCGGTCCAATTCGTGTATTTTAAACAGGCAACCGAGCTCCTCCTTCAACCATTTGCATAAGCAGGGATAACGAAGAGGCCATCCCCATCTTGTAGTGAAATTTTGATGACGGACACTACAAGAAATTCAAGAAATTTGACTTTATCAATATTTTAGAAGCGATAGCGTCTTCATACCAATATCTCAGTGACAGCTCCCCCATCACCCTATCGTTTCTTATGAGTTCAGAATCCTTGAATGAAATGGAGTGCTATGAATTGAGGTAGGTTTCTATGAAAAACATGATGTCAGGCATTTGCTTCACGATGAATCCCAGGAGACTGTTAGATCGATGTAGAGTAGAAATGAAGTTGACGTTGATCAGACTGAGACAAAGCCTATCCATGAGGATTTGACTGGATGGCAAGTTATTTTGAGACATTCTGAAGATCTGAATATTGAAAAACAAAGTTAATTTTTGAATCTTGTTTTTTGATTTTTTCCAATGAAGAATTAAGGTGCAAATGATACCCCGGGTTTGACGAAGTCGGAAGTTATGACACTGCGGTGTACCTGGGTTTGTTTTGGATTAAATTTAACTTTTGCATCTTGATATCGAGGGCACCCTCAATATGATGCTGGATGATCAAATACACCAACTTCTTTAGGGTCCATGTGAGCTAATTTGCACTCACCGGAGGCATGAACTTCATTATGCTACGCACTGATCGTGTAAAGCACAGTACGCGGCCGAGTAACCAAATCTTTGACACTGGTAAAACTGGTTGACTTCCCTTTTCTGGAGACGTTCTGGCCTCGCTACTCTGAAATTCAAATACCTTATTTGTTGAAGGGCACTTGGACTGCTTTTGTTCGAAACATGTACCAGATAATGCAGTAAATTCTTCTTTTTGATGGTCGAATTTCTTGTGCAGTTTCTTTAAGCACCTACGAGATCGACGGTATCCTTTAAATAGTCCAGATACTTCAGCAGAAAGCTCTGATTTGGCCCTTTTTTGGACAAAAGAGAAGTGTGGAACCTCCCCAGAATTCAACGCATCTTGACTTGAAGTTAACAATTGGGTTTGTTATAATAGTCAATTTTTCTGGATTTGCTCTTGTTTTCTCGCTGATGATATTGATGCCACAGCCACCAAGATTCTCTCGTAAAAGAATTGTCATCTAATAGTTGTATGACCTCCATTCCGTTTACACGAAACTTCGTCGCTTTTGGGTCAAACCCGACTAAAGTAGAAACCAAAAACGGTAGCGTGCACTATAGGAGAAAATATGGTTTGCCTTAGAAAGTCTATTGAGTTAACGTAAATTATACTCCCCAAGTAAAACCGTTTTATTTGATTCTTGGTCGAAATGTAGCCCAAATTATGATAAAACTCAAAAATTGTACATGGCCCGAACAGGATCTCTTTGCAGGAAAATTTCATTGATTTTAAGGGTTTTTTTTGTGTAGCACTACAGCCATTTTTCCTTAGATATAACAACAGTCTCCCATTATCGCGATCGTATCGGCACGCGAGAAGATTATACGATCAGTACCACATTTGGCCGAGTGTGTTTGGTATATCCTGATTTTAAGCCAGTATGTAGCACAACTGAGTAGGGTTATCGTCCGTACGAAGAACCACTCGAGATGAACCTCGTTGTCACCAACGGGATTGGATGGAAACAGGAATATTCGATAATTACTCTAACCACTCAAATTCATAAGCGCTACCATCATAATCAAACTTGAGTCAGTTTTGACTTTGAAAATATTTATTATTTTTGTACTTAAAGAGAACTATCTCCATGAACATTTTTCAAATTTTCCGGATCACTGGTGTATAAATATGAGGGGGAAGAAAATACAAATTTTGAGACTTTTCTTCTTGCCCTGCACCCCCTCCATGCTGGTAGCACTGTTATAAAAGCATCAATGCATTTTATGTTACTCTACTTCTCTACCTTCTAAAAAAATATTTTTGAAAGTATTCTCCCCATATGGGGGAACCATACTTCAGAAATTTGAAAAATTTTCGCTTTTAAGTGGTTATCACTTCTGATAAATATATCAAGTTTGGTATATGAAGAGATAGGAGAAAAACTTCCGAAACGGACAGACAGGTCACGATTTTAATAAGGATTTGTAATATGATACAAAGCACTCCAAAGGTGATTAATTAACCTTAATCGTTTCAAATCGAAGTTGAAAACATGCCCAATCATGGTTTGAGAAAGGTTCGCTTAAGAGATATTAAAGTCTAAAATGTATGCTTAAGTAGAAGCAAAAGGTTTCATTTAAATTATATTGACTTACCCTCAATAGCGCTACGGTTCCTCAGTGATCTGTTATTTCAGAATCCAGTTCCTGAAACTTTGATGCAGATCCTAGCAAACCAGTTGTTTCTGAGCCGCGGGACGGCTTTTAAAGTGTTCCGTTGAGTCCGAGGGGTTGAAAGATCTCAACAGGGTGATGAGGTCTTTGATGGCAGGCGTTGATAAAGGTTTTATTGGACAGAATACTAATGAGGAAGAAGATTATCAACGCAGGAGCAGAATATCATCGAGTTCATGGCATCATGAGGCAATCGAATGTGGATTGTGCCTGCGAAACTGAAAGTGATTATACTTGCGGTGACGGGGTAGTGATTGGATATTTCAGTGGCAGCACATGGGTGGCCCCCTTTAACCAGATAGGCTTAAGTGGAACGAAGTCTGATTTATTCCATGTTATATCCAAATATTCAAGCAAATGCATTATAGGAAATTAAGTTGTACAGGAGAATATTTTTTTATTGCATATGACGCACGAAGGAAGTTGCAAAGTGAAAATTGTTGTAGACTTTGGTTTGGGAGGTTTCGAGGTTATTTTTAAAGGTTAATAATGTTTTTCTTGGTGGCGTAGCAGAAACAGCTGTGAGCGTGATAGTATTTTACGCACTAGATCGATGCGGAGTGTGAAAAAAGTGCAATGGTGCCTTGATTGACAGCATAGCTGGTCTCACTTGGCAGCATTTTTCGGATTTATTTGGGGAGAAAGTGGCGCACACGTCAATCTCCGTTTGAGCTTTCCCGGGACCAGGAAGCCCCGTCCAGAGTTACTCCTATAAAGAGGGTATTAACTTACAGTATCAAGTATTGAAAGATCTGTAAAAGTATTATAGAGAGCAGGAGGAGTCAAAATATGTAATAAAAATGCGTTTTCCCTCGCAATCGGACATTTTCCGGCCAAAAAATCTGAAAAAATTATGAATGTTGGTCTCTATCCTTAATAGGACAAAAAATACCTCCAAAGTCAAAATTTAACTAAATTTGTTAGTAACAGTGTAGTTTGTGAAGTTTAATTTTTCCCATAAGATATAAAAGGAACCTTAAATCTATATATTTGGTCGCCTTAGTAATAGGTTCATATATCCTGTAAATTTCATAGTCATTGAATTTGAAACAACAACGTTGTAGCCGATTAAAAACGAATAAGAATATGCTATAGGGAGAGATGGGCCTTCAATTTATGCAAAAACCACCTCTAACTGTCGTTCTCCAATTTAAAAATGGGAGCAGTGATAAAGCATGTTCGTTGAGCGAGTCAGAACAGTGTTTCCTCGATTCCCCCACTAGCCTCGGCCCTTCAGTTTTATTTATTTATTTATTTAATTCATCACTATTTTACAGAATTTGTAATCCCAATTAAAAAATATAAATAAAAATACGTGTTCCAAAAAAAAGTAAAAACATGAATATAAAGTATATACGATCAGTACCATATTTCTGGCATGCATATTCAAGAATTGGGCAAACCAGCATGACGAAAAGCTGAACACAGGTTTGAAAGTTGAAACATCTGTGAGGGCAACGTAAGACAAAGTCCGCGATCCGAGAAGCTTTCTTGGTTATTTCAAAACGTAAACATTGAATTTCAAATGAGAATCAAAAGTTACACCTAAATCTTTGAAGCTCTCGACCAAAACGAGCACAGAGCTTTCGATAGAGTATGAATATTGAATGGCGTAAGTTTTTATTGGTACGGGTCATGGAAAGACATTTAGAGATGTTAAGTTGAAGTCGATTTCTATGACCCTTAGAGGACAAAAGATTCAAGTCATCCTGAAGAGCTCGGCAATCCTGTATTGAATTAATGACTCAAAATATATTCAGGTCATCAGCATATAGAACGGGGTTAGATGTGAAGATAGCAGGGAGGTCATCAATAAAATGGTTGAAAAGAAGTGGACTTAAGATTGATCCCTGTGGAAGACCAGAAGTTGAGATGAAAGAGTGGGATGTAGATCCGTTACAGACAACCGTGGAAGAACGATGAAAGAAAAAGGACTAAATCTAGGAGAGAAGCGATCCCTGAATGCCAAAATATCGGAGCTTGTCGATCAGGATGTTGTGATCCACACTATCGAATGCTTTGGCAAAATCATCAACTTGACCTCCTAAGTCAAAGGTGACTTGTAAATTCATCTAGGTTGGTGACAATAGAACATCCTTTAACAAATCCATGTTGATTTCCGGATAAGTTAGGGTGCAAAACATTGTAAAGTTTACAATCAACAGTGCGTTCCAAAATTTTTCCAAAGCACGATAGGAGTGAAATGGGTCTGTAGTTAGAGACCTGGAAGCGGTCACCCGCTTTATGAATTGGCAGGATATTTGCACATTTCCAAACGTCTGGGAATGTGCATCTTTCGAGACTTGCATTAAAATATAAGCGAGGGGAATTCATGAAGATGAGGGGAGGGATTTAACGAAAATGTTAGGGATTCCATCAGGGCCGACTGCGATGGTAGAATGCAATGACTGAACTACCTCTACGACCTCCCAGGGGTTAGTGTTTAAATCAACTAATAATTCTGGAGCGGATTGTTGGTTTTCATCAGAAGGAGAGGTATGGGAGCTATAGACGGCGGAGAAATAGTCAACAAACATATCGCATATGGCCTGGTCATTGTAGACTAAGTGGTTCTGATATGGTAATGTATTGATATGCTGACGCGCGTCTTTTGTAGAGTTGACGTAAGACTAGAAGGATTTTGGGTATTCGTAAATGATGCTTCAAATGCTCTAAAATAAGATAGCTTTGCAGATTTCATGAATTTTTTCGCATTAATACGAAGGTGACGAAATTCGGGTGTCCAGTTCTGATTTTAAACATAAGTAGGATTTCCGGGGTGAATCCTTCGAGAACAAAACAGATTCAGCTTCTCTCGTGAACCGTTGGCGTTGGCGTTAACTATGAAGTTCGATAGCTCACTAGAAAGAATTTCATACGATCTTAAGGGAGTTCTACAGAGAATGTAGACACAGAAGACAAATAGTGAACAGTTGTGAAGAGAAATTTAAACTATTACGCCTTCGATTGGAGGTGAAGGAGCAAAAATACTGCCAAGTACACAATGCAACTATAGTCGTTTACAGCTATTAGCATGGCTGCACCATCCCGTTTACTGGAAATAGATCGATCCCGATCATATCTAAAAATCATGTGTTGAGGAAAAATTTCTTTATTCCCAATCTTGTCACTAAGCCAGGTTTTGGTTAAGCATATAATGTAAGTAGTAGCCAGAAGGGATGCAAAGTTGATTGTGCCCAGCTTGGTTCGTGTACCTCTGACATTTTGGTAATAAAAGTTTACGTAATTACTAAAAGTACGATTATTTAGATTCTCACTTGGGGTCTGCTGGATGACTGAAAATTTTTCCGTGACTGGCGTTCAAAACGTTTAACGAGAATTCTCGGTGGGCAAAAGTCAGAGTTAAGCAAAATCTGCATATCCGATGAAACTGTTATATTAAATAAGGCCACGATACGGCTTACTTGTTTATTTTGCGTTAACTTTTTGCAATGCAAATACTGCGGAGAGCAACCTAGATGAGTCACAATATACTCTGTAATTTCAGATATGGGTTTATCAAAAGTAGGACGCGATACAAATATTTGAAGTGGAGGTGATACCACTCTTGGCAAGAGACCAGAACGTTAGATTGGTGTAGAATTCTATGAACAAGGAAGCGTTTGTTCTGCATTTGCTAGTGGAATATTGGGAGCTTGCAGAATGTTTTCCATTGAATAGCGGTCGGCGCTAAGCAAATGGTGTTGGATAGATGTTTGGTTTTTTCCGCGAATAAGACAGTTCATATCTGGAATGGATTGATTATTTCCATTTTGACTGGCTGGGTCGATTTGCTTCTCGTAGTACGTATTGATGAGGAATATTTGACTTATATGCGGCAATCGAAAAGTTATAAAAGTTGCTAGGCTCCATGAGGTGCACATTATCATACGATCCTGATACTGGTAACGGGTTCGAACGGCAAAAGTGGTTGTTGTTCCACATCGTTAACCGCTAGAAGTTGCGCGATTTCCCCTTCTGTATTTGTCAGCATCTCTTTTATTTTTGTAACAGAGGATGAGAGCGTGTCTACAGTTGCTTTCGCTTCTTGAGTCGCGATACATAGGCAGTTATATTATATTTGCGACAATTATGACAATACCAGTAGACACCAGTATTCTTCTTTGTAATAGCGGCAGCGGTGGGGCCCAATAATTCCACGCATTTGGCATGAAATGGCAACTCGCAGATGCCGTAATAAGTGACCAACGCCGTTTTGTTATTTTTGTCAATACAGGTACGAACTGCACAAGTGGACATTTTGCTGATTATGAAATTATAGAATTATATGAAGATGTTCTCCCAACGAGTACTTTTTGAGTATCCATTGTTCATCCATACGATTTACGTGGCCAGCCCATAGCAGCTACTGCAGTCTTACCGTTAAGAACTCCAGCTCGTCTAAAATTTCATACAGCTCATGGTTGTATTAAATTTGCCATTTAGCTCCGTCTCACTTCGTCCTGATTACCCGCTTTAGGACGCGTCCTTTGAAGTCGTTTAATATAGTGTTTTCTACTGGGGACATAACAATTTTGTATCTTAATATGAACGCACCCTTAAATGTTTTTAATTTAATGTCTATGTTGGAACGTTTGCTAATGTCAACATTTTTATCATGTAAAGTTTCACGAATCAGCAACGTTTGGAAATTATTAAAAATTACTTCCGCAATCCTGAGTCGGTTTCATTGAAAAATTATCTTCAGTGATGAAGCTCATTTCTGGCTCAGTGGCTTTGTTAATAATTAAAATATGCGTTATTGGTCAGCAGCAAATCCTCATGTGCTTCTTGAGACACCGTTGTATCCGCAAAAAATTACTGTTTGGTGCGGTTTTCATACCGGAGGTGTGATTGGGCCGTATTTTTTGGGGGATGAAAACGACCGTCATGTTACCGTCAACGGAGAGCGCTTTCGTGATATGTTAGATATGTGATATGTTTGTGGCGACAATTGGATGAACTTTACATCAACGATATGTGGTTTCAACAAGACGGTGCCACTCACCACACAGCACGCTTCACAATCGATTTGTTATATCCTTAATGGAAAATATGTCACTTTACTAATTTTATGGGTTCAAAGAAATTTTGCGGTTTTTCATTAAATTTTTACCGAATAAAACAATTATCACTTTACATTTTATTTGATTCAATACTTTCCATTTCTAATTTCTAAGAACTATAATCGTTTCATTTCTGGGCATTCGCCAACAAATTTTACATGTGTTCATTACTTCAAGGATATTTGGCTTTATACAAAAATAATATAGCATAGTTACCTTTTTATAAAACTTAAAAACACACCAATTTCCGTTTTAATCTGCATGAAAAATGGCCTGCCATTATTTTAACGCTGCACAATTCTCTCGAGCAAATATACCACAAGCTAAATCCAACTTCTATGCATATCCCCTGACGAATTCGCTGCGTTCAAATGAATTCTTAGAATTATAAAATGCGCCAAAGCTAAAATGAAAAGTTTACTATCATAAATCATCCAGACGGAACAAATGCATCCTCAGTGGATGAAATTTTTGTTTTACCACAGAAGCGTGCAACAGAATCAATATAAACGTTAGCAATTCTAACTAGCACATGTTTTATGATAGGGATATGCGAGAATTTCACTTTGGTATTTATTGTGGTTTATCATTATTATAAATTAATGAGCGCATGATGGAGATGGCATGATCCTGTATTTATAAAACGCAATGGACTAGAATTGGTTTACGAAAAACAGGACATTTTCTCTATAACTACCAAATTGATCACTTAAGAGCTTTTTACACGTTAAAGCATCATATAAAGATGATTTAGTAGTGCATTTAATGATATATCCTTTGGATCAATGCGAGCGCTTTCGTCTCGTGAAATGTCAGTTCGAGTCCAGCCCGACTTAATGAGTAGATAAGAATTTAAGTAAAAGACATAATAAAAAATTAGAGATCCAGAGTTATAGTGAATGGCGGGAAAAGCGATAAGGGAGAATCAAGTTAGGAGAACGGCTGCATATAAATAAATGGATTGCGTTATTTTTTTTAAATACGTGATTTGACATTGCTCTTTAAATTTATTTTTTAAGCAAATTGCCTAAGATTTGAGCTGACTTGAAAATGTCAGAATTTCTATGGCAAATACACAAATTCTTTTTTCTGTGTTCATTTGTATTTAATGGGGTTTTAAAAAATAGCGAAATTTAATGTATTGCTTGGTCTTTAAGTAAAAATCTCAAGTAAAATAAAATTAAGAGAGTTTTGCCTATTGTACAAATACTCATATGTGCTCCTACACCGAAAAAAGCATGGATTAAAATTACCTAAATATAATCTGGTACATTTTTTTATAAGAAGATGGAAGTTGTAGGGAAAGTCATAAATATCCTTGCACTCCTTTCACATTAGAAAAAAATTATATTATATTTAGCATGTTTGGTAATTGCATGCAAAACAAGCTCAAACTTATAAAACTTTCAATGCAAAATGGCAATTTGCAAATTATCTTAAATCAAGCAATTTGAACAAAGTTATTTGCAAAACGTTATCATCAAGATTAGTGATTTTATGTTTCCATAGACGTTTTAAATTAAAACTCAATTGACATTGATAATTTTGTCAAATTCGCTTGGTTCAAATTTTGGCACCCGGTAAAACAAATTTATCATATTTACGCGTCAAGTCAAAAGCGCTTTATTTAATACTCATCGTTATAAATTTTAAAAGAATATAAAGCAAATTCCAAACAATAACAATCAAAAAACTTAATGGCCCAAATGGCTCTCTAAATCTGTACGTTATCATTAACTCATTTCATCAAAAAAACTATATCAAATTCAATTAATTACGATTATTACATATTTTGAAAATTTAATTGGAAAAAGGAGAAAAAACCAACCAACACTATCCTAAAATTATTTATAATTAATACACAACAGTGAAGCTTTGATCCTACACCTAATATGTTGTAACTTATTTCTAATAAAATACAATAAAAAAACTTTATCTTATACTAAAAAAATTCTGTAACAATGTTCCTAACCTAAGTGTTTAATCTTATCTCTAACGGAATATAGTAAACATTACATATACCTAACCTATACCTAATTTTTAAACAAAAAAAAAAAAAACAACACTAAACGTAGCAATAATGAGCTGAAACTCAAAAACTAAATAACGAAAAACACCAAAACTGAAAATAAACACGAATAATTTAGACATTGTCATTCAGCCACCAATACCTGGTTTGCGCCGTCTCAACTCGATCAGCTTCAACGAATCTAGCAAATGAGTACCTCCATTGAAATTGTTGGTCTCGTGAACTCAAATTCGGAGGATATTTTATCTTCTTATCGGTGGCCCGTCGGTATATGTGATATATGACTGGGACGCCGTCAGAATCAAAAACATATCCATTCATGTCCAAATACACGAATGCTTCTGGAGGAATGAAGCCAGTAGCGAGGCAAGTCGCTATATACCCGTCTGTAGGGTGGAACGGCTGTGAAATCCAAGGGTTTTTACTCACAGTCACAGATCTTGCGATATGATTCCGAAGAAGTTTCAATATGAAGATATCGACCCTCGTCACTTCAGCAGTTTGATAAATTCTTCTATTCGATATATAATGTTTCCAATCCGTCTCAGGCTTTCTGTACAAACCAGTACATGCACGAAGACATTTCCTTTCGAAAACTCTTAATTTTTCCATAGTACTAGCACTCTGGTTGTACCAGATCTGACATCCATATGTCAAAACTGGTCTAACCAGTGTCTTGTAACAGATTCATATTTACGCGTTTTTACGAACGAAACACGACGCAGATTTCAAACGAAATCACGCCAGCTTGGTATTTGACAATTAATTATGATTTGAACTGGTATCAACATAGTACGTCCAGCATTCGTTGCGAACAGATGTGTTTTTTTAAAGTTCCTGTCAATAATTATAAAAAATTAATATATTGATTTAAAACGTCACTTCGAAACAAATTAAAAAAAAAACGTATTGTATCGTCGAATTATTTGAACAATTTATGGAATATCTTTATATTTCTTGCGGAGAAGTTGTAAGAAGTTCGAAAAAGAAGTAAAAGTTATTTCACCGGAGTATGGAAGTGCCCGACGACTTCCCACTGCTGGTGTACAGGGAACCAGTCATTTCAAATGCAATTAATGAAATGAAAAAACGAACAAGAAAGTTTTGATCACGGATAGCGTATTACGCTACCAAGCAAAGAACTGGAAAGAGTTAGCAGAGAAAACGAAAGAGTTACCAGAGAAAACGAAAGAGTTACCAAAGAAAATAAAGAAATGAAACTCCGAAATCAACGTTTGGAGGAAATGATTCGCAAATTATCAAACTTCAATTCAACTAAAGTGATTAAGCAACAAAGTACTTCCGTAAAACAAGAAGCCACGCCACATAAGATGAGTGAAAATAAAGCAGCCGCGCAAAAGGCATAACAAGCAAGGAAACCACAAATACAAGATGCGGAAAAGTCAACAATTCAAGATGCCGATGTCATAAAATACAAGCAAACAACCAAGAATACAAGATACGAAAAAGTCAACAATTCATGATGCCGATATCATAATAAGCGCGGGAGCATCAAACGACAGCGCAAACTACTATTTGGTACTTTCTACGATGGTTCACGATGTGTGCCAAGAAAAAATAGGTAACATTAATTATTCTAGTGAATATTTAAAAATAAGGAGAAGGAGAAGAAGCCAACCGGTGTCGCTACTGGGTTTTCTATTAAAAATAAGAAAACTTTTGAAAAAGTTCCACCAATTAATATCTTTGGGCAGCGCGGAGGGAATATAGTTCGGCTATTGGCAGCCGAATATAAGATCGATAATTTTGAAGTAAGGAAAGTGACCGTGAACAAACTAACAATAAAAACAAAAACACTGGCTGGTTTGAGAATAAAGATGACCTACTTTTTTGAAAATTTTGCAATACCTTTTTATTGGCTCGTTTCCACCATAGATCGTGGAATGTTCACTTTTCACCGTTCAGCGAGATACGGAACTTTAATACTACCCCTGAGGACGTCAAAAGCATAGCAAGTGCTTATCATAGTCCTACGGGAGGCAAGTGATTTCATATTGAGAATAGATACCAGATTTTCGTATAATGGCAAATTATGGAAATTTTGTGGGTCATACAGGGATCCCAAAGCAAATAGCAAGAACTGTTTTTGAACGGACTCCAACCTTACTGCATGAACATCGATAATTCCAAACAACACTAGCCTATTCGAGAACCAGGCGCACAAGTAATGTGTATAAAGTTTTTGCCACCCACAGATTTTTAAGCTCTGTAGCACGCCGTTTGATGAAGCCGAGAACTTTATGAGCCCTGCTGAGAACCTCATCGTAGTATAAATTAAAGCGGAGTTTCTTATCTAAGAGGACTACAAGATCTACTGTGCTATCAACTCTTGAAAGCTTTATATTGTTCACGTGATAAATACTGAGCAGAGTTATATTTTTCCAAGAAAAACTAATCACCTGACAATTCTCAACGTTCAGATATAGACAGTTATTATTAGATCACTATAGTAGTGAATTCATTTTATCTTGTAAGAACAGTGAATCAATTTGGTATACAAAAACGTGGTACAATTTTAGATCATCATGGTATGTCGGACAACGCTTCAGACAGGTCTGATATAAATATGTTAAAAAGAAGCGGTCAAGCAGGTACTTGAAAAATGCTGGGAATTCCACAAAGACGTACACCAAATTTTCGTTGACTTCAAGCAAGCATACGACAGTATTGATCGTAACGTACTGTACCAAATATTGCTTGGTTTTGGCATACCAGTCACTAATTTGACAATGACGTCGACAACCTCGCAAGTCCGTATCAATAACCAACTCACCGATGCCTTTGACACAAATATCGGAGCAAAGCTCTAGAGTACGTCATACGGAAGCTACCTGTCGATACGTGAGGTACATAACTATACAAGTCGAGCCAAGTAGTGGCCTATGCGGATAACATCAACATTCTGTCACGATCACTAACAACTGCCAAAGAACTCTTCCTGAAACTCGAGAGCGAAGCAAAACTAGTAGGGCTATAAATCAACGAAAATAAAACAAAGCTCATGACGCAGTCGAGGAAAAATACCGTTAATACACAAAATATCACACTTGGCGAATACAGTATCGAGAATGTTAGCGAATTTGTGTATTTAGGCGCTAAAATAACGAAAACGGGCAATGAAAGAGATGGAATACGCCGAAGAATACAGCTCGCAAATAAAATATTTTATTCAGTATTGACGATCTTGAAGACCAGCTGCATACACAGGAGAACAAAGCTCCAAGTATACAAATCTGTGATAGGACCTGTGTTATGCTATGGGTGTGAAACATGGACCCTAATCCAAGCATCCGCAAATATATTGAACGCCTTTGAGCGACGGGTCCTGAGGCGAATAATCGGAGCGAAGCTAGACGGGGACCAATGGCGAATTCGATACAACCATGAGCTGTATGAAATTTTTGACAAACCAGAGATCTCAAGGATTGTAAGACTGCGGAAGCTGCAATAGGCTGGACACATGAATTGTATGGACGAACAACGGACACCCAAGAAGGTGTTCGTTGGGAGAACTGAAGGCCGGCGGCCAGTAGGGAAACCGAGGAAATGCTGGTCTGACTCAGTCGACGAAGACAGTTCATCGCTGCGCGGATTTCGGAATTG
This sequence comes from Odontomyia ornata, assembly GCA_963969285.1. Taxonomy (NCBI): domain Eukaryota; kingdom Metazoa; phylum Arthropoda; class Insecta; order Diptera; family Stratiomyidae; genus Odontomyia; species Odontomyia ornata. Next base: position 98,109,523 of record OZ017739.1, on the reverse strand, counting down.
GATGACGCGGTCAACGGACCGAGACAGTTGGAGGAGCTGTTTGCAGAAAGCGAAGGCCCGAAAGGGTTTGTAGTGCTAAGAAGAAGTAAAAGAAGCGGTCGATGGCTGCCTTGAGGTACACCGGAGTAGATGTGAATTTCATTGAATACACATCGCTAAAATTTAACGGTTTGACTTCGATTTTCGAGATAGAAATCTATCTAATCAAGCAGATGGCCGGTGATTCCCAATTTACGCAGTTTGAGTGACAAAAGATTTCTTTGCAATCAAGGAGTTTTTGGGCGAGTACGGTAACTAAATTGTGCATTGTGGAGATGAAACCTGAACTCCATTGCTAACAAAATTTAGGTATTTGGAAGGATGTTTCAAGTTCTCAGGTTCAAGAGTGGAAGTATGGTCTATCTGTATAAAACTGCCATTATTTGCTCTTGAATCGCCATCTAAAAAGGATTCTATTTCTGTCAAAGAGTTTTTGGATGAGCACGGAAACTGAATTGTGCATTCCGTCGATGAAACTTGAACTAAATTTTTACCAAGTTTTGGTGTTTGGAAGGGCGTTTAATGTTCTCAGGTTCGAAGGTCTGGTCTTTTTGTCTAAAACTATCAATGTTTCCTGATAGATTACCATCTGAAGGATATACTAGGTTTACAATATTATTGGTATTTAAAGAATAAATTTTGTGAGTTTTTTAAGTGTTGATAGTATTGAGATTTTTGTTAGGCGTGGAAGCTGTTATTATATTATTTCTATATTTACTCGATAAATCTTTGGTGGAGACGGGTTCACTTGATTTGCACTTCTTGAAGATCGTTCTATTCCAAAAAAACACTACCATTCTTTGACTGATGACTTGATAATAGCCAGGCATACTTGTGCGGAATAAAAACTTTGAACGAACGGCTGCCCTTGTGAAAGATCCAGAACTCTGCAACCTTGAAGCATTAAGTTGTGTTCCACGAAATTTTGAGCTTTAGTTACGTTAGTATTTTTTGGTTATTTTTTTTAGAAAAAAGTATGTTATACTTTTCAGTATTAGCCCTTTCGTTATGGCGATTGCTTATGACATTTGTCACCTTCAACTTCCTGAGCCTACCATTCCATTCATCCTCTGACCAAAATGTGCCTAGTTTGAATATGGGGTTCAATACTTCTGGGGCCTTCTTTGATGCTGTTTGATTCAAGATGTTGAAGATATTTCTGATGACTCCAGATTAATTGTATTGTATGAACCAGGAAAAGCACATTGTTAAATATTTATGCCCTTGGTGAATGCAATTTGGCTCAGATAGAGCCAAAAAAAATATACTGTGCTAACCGTGGTATATTTGGTCATATAGCATCATATCGAGAATGTCCTCGATACCAAGATGCAAAAGTTAAATTTTCCCAAAACAAACCCAAGCGTCAAGCCCAGGGTGTTATTTGAACTTGCTGCTAGAGGACCAGCAGGTAGCAATGTTAATAAAATAAATAATGCAAGTGGCAATAATGAGCTGCTTCTCAAAATTTACCAATAGCTTGACTCTCTTTCGAAAAGAATAAATAAGCGAGATCATAAAATCGATGTCGTTTTTCAAAGTTTTGGCCAACATGCTTCAAAATAACTTGTCACTCACTCCCATTTCCATAGATAAGCTCCGCCTCATCTCAATAAACGTCAACTCTATTGTTACTCAATATTGACGTAACTATCTCCTTCAATTTATTGTTAAGCATCTGCCTGAGTTCATGCTTCTTACTGTAACCAACCGCAATTTACGCTACTCCATGACGTTCAAGGAATTTGATAACGATAAGATAAACGGCGAAGGGGAACGTGGCACCAAGATATTGGTTGGAAGACCTTATTGTTGCCAAAATATTGAAAAAGTCTAACATGCAAACTTTGAATTTAATGAAGTAGCCATCATCAAAATTTCACTGTCAGGTAGGGATATCCTCCTCGTTATCTTTGCCTATGCAACTGGTCAAAATGTTCTCAATTTCAAGGAGGAACTCAATTCCTTGTTTGAAATACTCGAACTTAGCAGGCTACATAGTTATTATATTCTTGCCGGTGACCTGAATGCCCGAACGCAAACTATAATTCCAGAGGCGTATTCTTGAAATCGTGGATAACTGAGAACCAAATTGAATACAAGTGCAATCTATATGGCTCGGAGCTCCCAGCCTGGCCAAGGACAAGTCCATATTGAGACTTGCTGACGCTAAGCTTGAATTTAGCTTTAATAGTCCTCAACGAAAATTGCAGGTGCTTCCTTACGATGGCAACCATAACGCAATCGTAGTGGAAATCAATCATGAAAGGGATGATGTCTTCCACATTCCAGTTCAACCTGAAAATCAGCGGTTGAATTTCAAAAACACAGATTGGGGAAAGTTTAAAAAAAAATTTAATTGGGATTACCAGAAGTAATGTCATTTTTCTGATGATGGCAACGCTTGTCTAATGGGTCCTCATATCAGAAATCTAACTAACGATGAAATAGATCTATATTTGTCGAAGTTAGAGAAGCTGATATAGAAAATTATTGAGAAAGTAGTTCCCAAGATCAAACAACGAACCAATATGGAAGGATATGAAACACCAATCATAGCATCTGAAAAGCATTCTTCTCATACGCGTCAATAATACTTTTTTGGCGGACTGCTGTCATCCCTCGTTACCTTTGTTGAAGTAACACTGAAGAATACCCATAGTTAACCCGTTCATACTTTAGGACTGAAATCAGCAATCAATGGACGGAAAAACTGAGGGTTATTTGCCCACAGGGGCCCAAATGGCGTTTTCTTGCAAGTGAAAAGCTTATTCCATAAGAAATCTCGAGTGAAGGTATTGAACCAAGAGTCGCTAGTGATGAGATAAATCTTCTCGATAAGGGTGGTATTGAAATTGATAGTACGACTTTGGATACAAATGAAAACAAGATTGTATGTGATAGACTGCATTAACGTGCCCTGATTGGAACACATTATGAATTGGTTCATCTTCCAAACTCTGGGAGAGAAATTCAAATACTTTCAGAGGTCGTTGAAACAAAAGTTTCCAAACTTCAGATCAAGCTTGATCGGCGAATAAATTCTACATTTCAATGAAACATTGATATCTGACCTCATCTTTTTCTTTTTCGTAGCACTACAGCCCCTTTTCGGCCTTTGCTTCCTGCAAATAGCGCCTTCAACTGTCTCGGTCTATTGATCACGTCCTCCAATTTTGAGTTCCCAGCAGCGAGGAACTGTCTTCATCAACCGAGTCAGACCAGTGTATCTTCGGTCTCCCCACTGGTCTCCGTGCTTCAGTTCTCCCAAAAATACGTTTTGGGTATCCGTTTTTTATCCATACGATTCATGTGTCCAGCCCATTACAGCTTCCGCAGTCATACAGTCGTTGAGACCTCCAGCTCATCATACAGCTCATGGTAGCATTGCATTTGACATTGGCAAACGTCTAGCTTCGCTCTGATTATTTGCCTCAGGATCCGCCGCTCAAAGGCATTCAATATGTTTGCGAATGCTTGGGTTAGGGTTCATGTTTCAGACCCATAGCATAACACAGGTCTTATCACAGATTTGCATACTTGGGACTTTGTTTTCCTGTATATGTGACTGATCTTCAAGATCGTCAAAAGTGAATAAAATATTTTATTTGTGAGCTGTACTCGTATTCCTCGCCATTATTTTGGCGCCTAAATACACAAATCCATTAACATTTTCGATACTGTACGAGTATACACCAAGTGTGATATGTTGTGTATTTGAGGTATTTTTCCTCGACTGAATCCTGAGCTTTGTTTTATTCTCATTGATTAATAGTCCCTTTAGTTTCGCTTCGCTGTCGAGTTTCAAGAAGAGTGACAAAATGTTAATGTCGTCCTTATAGCCTACTACTTGGCTCAACTTATACGGTGAGTTGGTTATTGATGCGGACTTGTCATTTTGGTAAGAGGGACTTATTTGGCTGGGGTGCAAAGCAAAGCAATATTTGCTTGCTTAAAGTCGTATGCTTGCTTAAAGTCAACGAACATTTTGTGTACGTCTATGCTGAACTCCTGGCATTTTCCAAGTTCCTGCTTGACAATGAGCAATTGTTCTATTGCTTTAAGTCCAACGACCTCATACCGAGCTTGAAACTAATTGATTACTTATGTTTCATATTTGGCAGGATAAATAATAAAAGATCAAGTGGTATTGACGGTATTCCGATTATAGTTTTCCGGAATCCGCCTGAGGTTGCTATTACCAATTATTGGATATTGTTCAACAACAAGCTGGGCAATTAATACTTTCCATATTAGTGGAGAAAGTACAAGATATCTCCGACCTTGGAGAAAGGAAAAGAATCTTTGAGCCCTAAAAACGTTCGCCCAACAGCTTGTTGCCTAACATCAGCAACGTGTTTGAAGTGGTTCTAAACAAGGCATTAAACGCCCGTCTTGAGAAATTTGAGTTGAAGCTGAACTGTCAATTTGGTTTTCATGCTAGGCATTTGACTATACATGCGATAATGTAAGTAACCTCAGACATCTGTTGGAAACTAAGCAACAGAGAATGTGTTGGCGCATGTCTCATTGATATGGAGAAAGCTTTCAATACGATGTGGTCAGATGAACTAGTTTTTAAACTTCTTCAGCACAGGTTCCCCAGACTTCAAGGTCTTAAATGGTCTACAGCAGGGGAGAGTTACTGCATCTCTGCTTTTCTCAATATTCATTCGCAAGCTATTGAACGTCTTTGATTTAAACATCTTACCAACGCGAGCATTTGCAGCGTTTGCTGATGATCTAGTCGTTAAATGGCAGACCGGAAAGCGCAACCTTCAAAAAATATTTGATGATGTGCAGCTTTGTAATGACAATTGGCAAATGAAAGTCAATGTGCAAAAATGCGAAACACTGTTGTTTTGGACAACGCTACAGCGGGTCAGTCAAGACTTGAAACGTCATTGGAAGCATTTCCACATTATGGCTGATGAGGGTAGCATAGAACTACGACGACTCTTTTATGCCAGACACATTGATCAAAATGTCAAAATTATCTGCTACAAGACCCTGGTTAGACCAGTTTTGACATATTGATGTCAGAACTGGTACAACCAGGGTGGTAGTACTATGGAAAGATTAAGAGTTTTCGAGAAGAAATGTCTTCGTGCATATACTGGTTTGTAGAGAACGCCTGAGATGGGTTGGAAACACTATACGAGTATACCGAATAGAAGAATTTATCAAACTGCTGAAGTGACGAGAGTCAATGTCTTCATATTGTAACTTCTTCGGAATCATATCGCAAGATCTGTAACTGTGAGTGAGTGAATTTCACAACAGTTCTCCTTTACAGACGGATATATTGTGACTTGCCTCGCTACTGGCTTCGTTCCTGCAGAAGTTATCATGTACTTAGACATGAATCGATATGTTTTTGATTTTGATGGTGTCCGAATCTTAGATCATATATCAAGACGGGTCATTGATTAGAAGACAAAATAAATTCCGAATTTGAGTTCACAATGCCAACAATTTAAATGGAGATACTCATTTCTTAGATTCGTTGAGGCTGGTCGAGCTGAGACGGAGCAATCTAGGTATTGGTGGCTGAATGACAATGTCTAAATTATTCGTGGTTATTTTTTTTTCTAATTTTGTATTTTCCGTTGCATAGTTTTGAGTTTCAGCTCATTATTGCTATGTTTAGTGTTGTTGTGATTCGTTAATGTTAAAAGTTAGGAATAAATTTCAATATTTAGGACGGGGATATGATATTTTTATTATATAAGGTTTAAAGATAAGGTTTAACGTTTAGGTTAGGAATATTGTGTAAGCATTTGATAGCGGGCTGTCTGTCTGTCTGTCTGTCTATCCGTCTGTCCGTGTGTCAAAGCACTTTTTCTCGCAAACTACCAAAGCTAGGAACATCAAATTTTGTACGCAGGTGTAAAGGTAATTAAGGGGGTTCTCCACATATAGGGGAGGGGCCCCCGAAAAAAAATTTCATCAAAGGTAGCCGATATGGGTATCAAATGAAAGGTCTTGGTAACATCTTTTCAAAATAGGTCTTAGTTGGGCACGTTTTACTTCGAGGGGTGCGCAGGAAGGGGAAATACACGAAAAATTTGTGTACTCCCCTCGCGATTGGACACCTGTGATCCGAAAAATCTGAAGATAATCATGGAGTTAGGTGTTAATGAGCAAAATAACAACAAATACCTTAGAAGTCAAAATTCGCTCAACTTTGTTAATAACAGTACGATATTCGAATTTCACATTTCCCTCAATAAAATTCGCATCGGTATACTTAAACTAAACGAAATTCGATATTTAAGTAGTCCTATCTAACGTCCTTAAACTATGTAAGTTTGATGAAAATTGAATGATATACACGGAAATTATAGCCGTTTGAAAACTCTCCAATTACAACAACAATAACACATGATTTTAGTATTTTATGGACTTTCCATCGGATCAGTCACTGCAATTTTGACTTGATGTTCTTGAAGTTTTCAAATAAGGTCAATAACATTGATATTTTTGAGAATTCATGATTTGAGTGATTTTTGTTGATTTGCAACAAAATGGTGACCGTTGAATGTAGAAAAAATAGGATCTTCTTCTAAACGTGAAATCTCTTTGGCATATTTGTTGACGTTATTCATTGCTGGTAACTGCATTTCTGAGAAGTCGGGTACAACACCCTTCTGAAATGACTGTAGGTCTGTCTATCTAACTTGTTTCTTCTGTTTCCAATTGAATCATAAAATATGCAATGATTTTAATCTATTTGAATGTGATATTGTGTTTTTATTTAATGTTTTTGATTGATAACTTTTAAATTTAGCGAGCCGTTTGGGCCATTTAGTTTAGTATTTTTATTGTTTGTTCTTTGAAAATTTATAACGATTGGTATTGACTTTGAATTTGGTATTAACGTAGAATTAGGCAAATTACATTAGACCACACCAGGCATATTGCAATTGAAACTTAGGTAAATTAAAGAAGCTACTGAAGCAATTAGCATTGCACATGATAACCACTACGAAAGCAAATGTCTTAGGTACATGATTTACTCCTAATTTTTTGGAATTGTGATCGTAAGATGTGAGTTTAGTCCAGCTCGAGCTAATGGGTCGATAAGAATTCAAATGAATAAGTGATTGATTTATAGGATGTAAAATAAAATTGTTTCAAAACGTGTGGTTAGCGGGAAAGAGGAAAGAAGAGAATCAAGATGAGGAGAACTCTTGCGTTACAAATGTAAGATTATTTTTTCAATGGCCATGAATTTGAGTGATTTACCAAATTATTAATTAAACGAAAAATACCAATTTTATATGAGGTTTTCCTTGGTTTATAAATTGATTGAAAACCACATTTAGAAGAATCGGTTCAAATATGTTGCGATGTATAATTATGTTAATAGTACTAAGAATGTCAACGTACTAAATTACAATTAGACAAGCAAAGCATTCCTTCTCTCTTTAACTCTTCGTTAATATTACATTAGGATCACTTTTGAATAAAAGTGTAAACAGTAAGCGTTATAGATTTTTTATGGGAAATTTTTCAGTATCTGCCTGACAAGACAAACGATCAGATACTTTTCAATTAACGCTGCTCATTCCTCCCAAACATGAAAAATATGTATGCCTCGATAGCATCACTGTAACAATCATTTGAATTTATCCGGAAAAAGAACTGTACTCGTATATTCATAAATCTCCCATCTTCTTCCCTCTTTCCACATGCAAATACATATTAAAATCATATATTCATGCATACTTAACGGTACGTGCAAACAAAATGCTTGCCTGTTGTAAACTCTAATTGCTGCTTGAGTTGTTGGGAAAAAATAGCGAGTTTTCTTTTTTGGAAAAAGTGAGTGGAATGAACCAACAATTCATAGTTCGTCAACCTTCTCGAATAAACTTATGCCTATATGCACATAAACTCGTACACACGAACGTTTACTCGCATGGGTATAGATATGCTCCCACGAGCAACTGTAGTAGGTTCGTTCCTATGAATGACTCTTCAATTTAAGAAGGCTAACAGGAACACGGAGGTATTGTAATAGCTTTCTGACATACTGTAAATTGTGACTGGTAGGTAACAGCTTACAAACGAAATAGTGAACAATTTGAGTGCATATGGTTGAAGTATGAAATGATGTTCCTGTGTCCATGCAGAACTGATCCACTTATATATGAGTATTATTTAAAAGCATCCGTTTTCTTCGTAATTATTGTTAAAAGTATTTAAAGTAACATTTAGTTACATTTCGAAATATTAGAATTACATAATACTTTACAGGAAAGAAATTTGAGAAAATGGATTTCATTTCTGTTTCGCCAGTTTTGTGATATCTGTACGAAACAAGGATCTTAAAATTATAATGATTTAAGCTGCTTAAGTTTGTGAAGAACACGGGTGCCGATGGTCTGGCACAAGTGTCAGCGAGCTATAAAAAAGACCGAGCTCAGCTGAACGGCTCCGCTTGACGACCGCGTACGAGTGCTTGTCGACTAGCTGCTAGTGGGATCACATGAGGTGGATTCTTGTCGCGCCACGAAGCTACACTTCAAAATATTTATCGCGCGTACTCTACAAGACATACGGATAAATTTTTATGATCTTTTGAAATGTTCTTTTATGTCTCGATTAAGCTACTCTGTAGTAGTTCGAAATTCATTCGTCTCGTTAAAGTTAGCGGACACGGAGGCTTGAGACGAACGCAAACATTGTACAACAAGTAACTGCTACTTTCTTCGAAGAAGGTCATTTCATTACAAGGGGAACGTCAAACATAATGATGTTAAAAAGGCTGAAGTGAACCACTCATCTCTGCCTGAAGAAACTTTAACCTAGTAAAACAACAAACTAAGCAGTTTCGATGGGATGACCACCTTCTCTCTTCAGGAGCAGCCACGCCTGATCATCACGGGGCTGTCCACTGCTTATGTTTCTTATACTCTCCTTTAATTTGTAGCATACACTTTTGATGGGGTTTAAATCATGGGAGCTACCAGGCCAATCAATTCATACATTAGAAAAATGCTCACAAGTTTTGAAAACAGTGTGCGCCTTAACGCCATCTTGCATCAAAACCACTTTCTTACCATCCTTGAATTGTTGGTTATTAGTAAGGTGTTGCGCAAAGAAAGAGAAAATATTTTCTCTGTAATGATCTCCACTAACATACACTCTTTACGGAACAAAGTAAGGTTGGCTTTTTCCGCGATCATGATTTTTAAGTCGCATTTCGGAGTCTTACAGTATTACAGGAATATTTACGGGATCGCTGATTCTCACTTTCCTATTCCGGCGATTGGGTTCAGATGCAGTTGAATCCATGATTCCTCCGTAAAAAGGATGTTTGCAAGCAGCCTTTCAACACGGGCATTGTCATCTGCAAATTCGAGGGTTTTCGATTTTGGCAAAAACTCAGCCGCTCTCGAACGTTTTTTTTGGAAAAAAAGAGGTTTTTTTTTCCTTGTTTTTAAGGCTTGCTGGCACCAGTTAGTTTTAGTGGCCTCCGGAAAGCTGTTAATCCATTTCATCGCTATTCGCGTCCCCACTTCTGGTTTTTGTCATCCTCCACGTTGCCTTCCTCGGCATTGCACAATTTTTCCACGGTACGCTTGCCTAAGTATTCTGCATACGTCGCTGCAGCTGTGTACCAATCAATGCGTACGTAGAATTGCAAAACGTTCTTGCATTTGACAACTTACCATTATCGTTGCTAAGAAATTCCGATTCAATCCGTTGATAATTTACGAGGTTTTACGGGGTTTCTACAAAAGGTCGTTCAAATTAAGGCCTTTCGGTAAATTTGGTACTTTTGTTTCGAGTAATCAAATCTGAATAATAAATTTTTATTTTCAAACGCATTTTTATTGTGCGGGAGTTAACATCTAAGGCTAATTAGGCGTGCCTACAAATCGTTTCTTGAATTTTATCAAATTTTTTGAAGATAGTTTTTCGCCGATAAATTTATTCGGGTTGAGTTTGCATGTCGAAGGCCAGAAACATTTGCGCCACCCCGTAGAAGGGTATCATACATTAGCTATCACAAGATGAAAAAAATTGAAAGCCGTCTCTCACGTGCCAACAATATTTATCGGCGATTTCAAGACAACGACTATTGAAATTGTACCTTAAAAATGTTCAGCACATGGTCCGTTCACACTCTAGAAATAAAATAAATAACCAGGGGCACAAAAACTTAAGATTATTAGCGCACAGAATCCAGATGACATTTTCACGAAAGTGAATTATTTCTTTTTGTAAAAAGTCAGGATTGAATGTTTCGAGCCTCAACGTTGAGTAGTAGTCACGAGACGGACCTTCTACATAAGGCTGGTATTGCCGCCAACAGTACAACTTTGAAAATACAAAGGGTATTGGGATTGTAAGTAACCACTTACATAAACTTGCCCTGATTGGAAATTATTTTGGATTGGTTCATCTACCAAATCGTGAGTGGGGGACTCAATTACTTCCAGGAACTATCGAAATGAAAGTTTGCAATTTCAAATCAGGCTTGAACGAATAATCCCTTCTTCAATTCAATGAAGCATTGACCTTTGATTTCATACCAGGTTGCAGATATTTTGTCATCATATTCGAAAAAGTAAACAACAAAGAATGAAATGATTTTGACGGCATTTCAGACACAACACTCCTTTATTTTCCAGCATGTTGAACAATTCATATTTCCCAACACTGTAAAAAAGGCGAAAGTCGTTCAGATTTTGAAAAGGTATAAAGGATATTTTGTGTCCGAAAAGCTATCGGTCAATCAGTTACATTACGTTGGAAAAGTTTCTGAAATCCAACTCTACATATGATACTAAAAGTTACCTCAGAAACTTGCCAGGCACTAAAGATTAGAGAGTTCTCCGCCGTAGACGGTCCTAAGCCCGTTTGAGAAAGGAGGAATGAACCCCTTGTTTGCCCAACACATAATTTCCATGATTCCTCATCCCAAACCCCCCAATCAAATGGTAGCAAATGTTCTCGGGGTCGCACATTGGGTTTACTGGTTCCCCAATGATGGGACACTGAATGCCGAGAAATGCCAATAACTATAAATACATCTACATTTCTGCTATTAAATCCTACTTACACCGCATTTGTGGGGACGTAAGAGGGTGGAGGCAAATCTTCCGTGACCGTTAACGGGAGCGAAGTAACAGCCATGCCACCGGTATGGAGGTTGGGCCACGGGCTTACTCACCGTCCTTGGAAAACATTACAATGTTTGGAAACCTGCAGGAGGGCCTCGGAATGGATTGGACTCATGGCAACGACCTCGCTCTCGGTAAAAGGACTATGGCATTGAATCCTAGAATTTCAGATCACTCATCTATCATGGCACTGTTAAGGACCTTTTACAACAGGTCAGTCACTATAAATTAAAAATACTGGAATCCAGGAAATGAACTGGACATGAGATCACGCGCAATAATAAAAAGTGTGAAGTCTATTGGAAAACGAGGATTCGGCGGGGCCTTCATTGTGGATAGGGAGTTACAACGGCATGTTACTCATGCAAGGTAATAAACGAATGGTTGTGTGCGATCCATATTAAAATAAAATTCTTCGAAATCTGACTGATCGATGTTCACGCCCCGACCGAAGAAAAGGAAGAAATCAAGGAAATGTATTACAACCACCTGGAAAGACTAGTTAACTCATTGCCTACAAGTGACATAAAAATAATTCTGTGTGATTTTAACGCAAAGGTTTGCAATGAGCTATCTCATTGGGGAACGACTGGAGGATGTATCCTCCACGATGAAACAAACGACAACGGCCAGCGCTTGATTGACTTTGCATGCAGCAGAAATCTAGTCGTACGTTCGACTTGCTTTTCACATCGACGCTTTCATAAAATGACCGTAATGTCACCGTATGGCAACACACAAAACTAGATCGATCATGTTCTCATCCAACGACGTTGGGCCTCGAGCATACTTGACGTCCGAACATACCGAGGAGTCAATTGTAACTCAGATCATTACTTGATCAGATTAACCTGACAATGTCATATGTCAAAGGCATTTTCAGTGGAGACCAGCTCGCTACAGAAATTTGACGTCAAAAGGCTCCAAACGGCGTCTGTGGCCAAAAATTTCACGGATACCCTGAACAACTAGCTGGCTCTCATCTTAGTACACGCATCTTTAAATACAAGCAATGAAGTCTGCAGCTATTAAGACCGTGGCAGAACAGGCGATCGGGCATCAAGCCCAGTGCAAGAGAAATGATTGGTACGATAATTATTTTCAGGATGCGTTAGTCAAAAAGAATCAGGTATACAAGGATTATGTAGGTAGAAAAACCAAGACCAAGAGAGAACACTATGAAAATTTCAGAAGAGTGATGAATAAGATAATTAGAATTAAGAAAAGGAAATACTATGACAACCAATTGAGAAAAACAGATGTAAGCTCAGCGAGCAACAACTCAAGACAAGCAAACAAAATAGTGAAAAGTCTGAAACGTGACTATCAGCCCAAAACCACGCTCTGTCGTGATGACATCGGCAATATCGTCGCTGATGAGACCAAGATTATTGAAGAACGGGCATCATATTTCAAGAACTTCCTTAATTTTCCACAAAGCTCCAAAACATCGGAGTCTCTAAATATTTGCGGAGAGCTTCCACTGGCCCCACCGCCTCCGGATGAAGTTTGTTCCACCATCAAAACATAAAAGAGTAATAAAGCACCTTGCATCGATGAGATTCCAGTGGAGCTCATCAAATATGGTGGCAGTAGCTATTCACAAAGTCATCTAGCACATTCGCGAACAGGAACATATGCCCAAAGAGTGGAGGCCGTCAATTATATTCCCTATCCACAATAAGGGTGACAAGCTACAGTGCGAAAACTACAGAAGAACATCACTGCTCTGTGCGGCATACAAAATATTTTTGAAAATTTTAGAAAATCAAGCCGCCAACTGTATTATTGGAGTGTATCAAGGTGGTTTTAGAGCAGGTAGAACGACAGCAGACCAATTGTTCACAGTCAAGCAGGTACTTCAAAAATGCTGGGAGTTCAACAAAGACGTGTATCAAATTTTTGTTGACTTTAAGCAAGCAAACAATAGTATTCATCGTAAACTACAATACCAACTAATGCTTTGCTTTAGCATCCCAACCAAATAAGTTCATTTTATCAAAATGACAATAACGTCGATGACTTCCCAAAGTCCGCATAAATAACCAACTCACCGATGCCTTGGACACAAATATCAAACTAAAGCAGGTAGATGGGCAGACCCCATTGCTATTCAATTTGGCTTTGAAGTACGTCATAAGGAAGCTGCCTGTCGATACGCGATGTACATTTCTATACTAGTGGAGCCAAGTAGTAGCCTATGCGGATGATATAGAGATTTTATGACAGTCATTAACAACAGCCAAAGAACTCTTCTTGAAACTCGACAGCGAAGCAAAACTAGTAGGGCTATAAATCAACGAAAATAAAACAAAGCTCATGACGCAGTCGAGCAAAAACACCCCAAATACACAAAATGTCATACATGGCAAATACAGTATCAAAAATGTGGGTGAATTTCTGTATCTAGGCGCCAAAATAACGAGAACTGGTAATGAAAGAGACGAAATATGCCAAAAAATACAGCTCGCAAATAAAATATTGTATTCAGTATTGACGATCTTGAAGACCAGTTACATACACAGGAAAACAAATCTCTAAGTATACAAATCTATGATAAAACCTGTGTTATGCTATAGGTGTGAAACATGGACCCTAACTCAAGCATTCGCAGTGCCTTTGAGCGACGGGTCTTGAGGCGAATAATCAGAGTGATGTTAGATCGGGGCCAGTGGTGAATTCGACACAACCATGGGCTTTATGAAATTTTTGAGAAGCCGGAGGTCTCAACGATTGTAAGACTGCAGAAGCTGAAACGGGCTGGCCACATGGGCTGTATGGACGCACAACGGATATCCAAAAAGGTATTCGTTGGGAGAACTGCAGGCCAGAGACCAGTGGGGAAACTGAGGAAACGCTGGTCTGACTCGGCCGATAAAGGCAGTTCATCGCTGCTTGGCTTTCAAAATTGGAAGACGTGGTCAATGGGCCGAGACAGTTAGAGGCGCTGTTTGCAGGAAGTGAAGACCCGAGAGGGGATGTAGTTCCACGACGAAGAAGAAGGATGGGTTCTTAAAATTGAGATGATTACCTGCAGAATGTTTTGGCCTGTGACTATATCATCAATTCAAGCCAAGATGAGCAAAGACAAAATTACTTTAATGCTTATAAGGTCAAGAGAAGCGGTGATAGTAACAATTCGGATAGTTTAGGAAGATATTCTGGAATTTTGCCACCCATTCTAACTTTGAACCGTTTTCGTTATGCTTATACTCCACAAAAAGATAATCAAGCAAACTTTAGTCGAGAGGCGCTTCAGCAACCACATGCCTACACCAACACACTACGGAAGCGGTCCTGGCCAAGGAACACAACCCAACGACGAGGCCGCTCCGCCACTCCTGGACCAGATAGTCGCACAGGTCACTGCTAGTATCACGCCAAGCATGGGGCCCTAGCGATGCGATGCAAGTAGCCTTGTTCCTCCCCAGCCTTATACCACACTACTGGATGCTCGAAAAACTAGGTTTACCGGCGTTGTACTCAGTGGGCACGGCCGGCAACACCTTGGAGAGATGCCTTTATGTCTCCGACCACTCCACAAAAACCAGGTTCTTGGCAGATTCTGGCTCCACCCTCTCCATCATCCTGAGGCATTCCATCACTAGGCCTCTTCGTAAGCAGAGCCTTGTGCTATAGGCAGCCAATGGCATGCCCATTACAACCTTTGGATCTCAGCAGCTCACCGGTACAAAGGGGTAATCGCCAAATATGCCGATGCACCTGCAAAACCCGGGAAATCAGCTTCGGTCACTGACCTACCCATCCACGACCACAAAGTCATCAATGGCCCTCTGTTTTTTATAAGTCCACGTCGCCTCGTGGGAGAATGCCTCACCGGAGCCAAAGACGAGTTTGCTTTCTCGCTGGAACGAGGTATAATTCGATCCCCATCGAACCAGTCCTATGCACATGGTGCCCAAGAACGGTGGCCATTGGCGAGCTACTGGGGATTGCCGTCAACTCTACATTCAAACTCGACCGGACCGTTCCCCACTTCCCACCATCGAGGATTGATTTCAGGAAGCCAATGGCATTGCTTCCTCAGTAATCGACCCCCCGCGTGCTTTCTACCAAATTCTGGTTGCTCTTGAAGACGTCTGTAAGCCGGCAGTCACCACAACCTTTGGACTGTATGAATTACAGAGGATGAGGTCATCTTTGATGGATACTTCGTCTGTAAAACTGGGTTTCGACCACCAGCCCCCAAAACAGAAGCCACCGCATCTTTTCCCAAACCTGCCGACTCATCCCAGCTGAGGCGTTTTCTCGGGATGCTGAATTTTTATCGCCACTGCATGCCACATGTTGCTGACTCCTAAGTGCCACTATCAGAACTGCGAAAAGGTTGTACAAGAAATAAAGCACTACTCACCTGGACACCCGATGCTAAAGTGGCTTTTATCCGCTGTAAGCAAGGCATCGCCGAGGCAGCCACGTCAGCTTTTCTTTCGCCTTCACACTTGAAGAGTTGAAGTAAACGAAGTAATTTTTTTGATGAAAAGTTCTATTTGAAATTCTTCAATAAATATTACTTCAATAAATAATACTTTATTTTATTTTTAGTAAAAAGGCTAATTTTCGATTCTGCAACAAGTGGAAGTTCAGTAGTTAAATACTAAATCGTTACTGGAACTCTCCACAAAAATCCATGCATTTATATAAAATTTCACTTGCCATGGCGAACTGAAACTATACATTGCCAGGTGTTAAATTGGCTAAATGCAAAGTGTGAAATATAAAAATGTACAGAAATGTCGCCACACACTCATTGGTACTCCGCACTGATACATCCAGCACTGCCATTGGCGCGGCCTTGGACCAACAACAGGGCGATGGCACTTGGGTACCGTTAGGTTTTTTTCCAAGGAAGCTCTCTGATATCGAGCAACGCTACTCAACATACGACCGCAAGCTCCTTGCGATTTTTGCTGCCATCAAGTTCTTTTTAGCGCATCTAGGAAAAAAGGCACTTTATCATCCAAACCGACCAACGGGCCCTTATATTTGATCTGACGCAACGGTCGGACAAAGCCTCACCCGCCAAAGCAGACAGCTGGACTTCATTGTCCAATTCACATCTCAAATACATCATTTGGTCTTGAATGGCTATTCAGCGTACCATGTGGAGTTTAATGGAACCATTAAGCCTTACCTACCAGGTGCGCTCCGTCGTAAGGCTTTCGACATCGTCCATCAACTGTCCCAGCAATGCATACCGTATCAACTGTCGAAGGTCCATCGCCACAACCGCGCCGAGCTAGGAAGCTTCAAGACGCCGGATGGGCGCAAACAGACCCTCATCCCACGCCTGCCAGCCAATTTCTCGAGAAAATGGAAATATGCTTGAGCCGTTCTTTTGGTTTCTCATAAATTAACATACATGAGAGAACCTAGGCAAACGCCACTACTGGTTAGTGGTCAAACAACAGGATCAACAACAGCATCGTGAACATTATCACCGACATCGTCAGCATCATCATCGACATCGCTAACAACATCATCATCAACAAAAACGACATGATCATTCATCATCTTCATCGCCTACCTCGTCGTTAACAAAAGGGAGTAATAAATTCTGTCATTTCCTAAGTGTAAAATATAAACATAGAGTAAAAGCTGATGACCAGAATTTGTATTTGTATGTATTTGTCTGAAAAACGTATCAATTACGCTTTTCTAAAGTAAAGGGCATGGGTGTTTTCAGTCTTACCTGCACAAGATTGGTAAGTCACGGTGTCCCGATTGTCGGTTTTGCCCAGGAGAGGAAGACAATGCCTGCCACGCATCTTTTGCGAGCATAAAATGGGACAGGCTGCGAAGGGACCTCTACAGGGCAATGGGAGAGCTCACCCCGGATAAAAAAGTCGCGGTGATGCTGGAATCGGTTGACAAATGGAACCAGGTGGCACATTATGTTCAGGCAGTCCTAAAAGATAAAAGGGTATCACAGGAGCCGGGGGCGTTGGGGCTGGGGATCGCTTGCCTGGCACTTCCTCTTTCCCTCTCCCTGCCCGCTTGAAGAGGCATATCGCAACGTGACCTGACCCGAAGTAATGTATCAAACGGTCCCAGGCTAGCATCTCAGGTTGACAGGGGAGGTGTTAATGGGTAGTCTAGTCGGCTTCTTCCGAGCATGGGAGTCCCACACTCTGTACGTAAATGGACATTCACCTCCCTACCACAAAAAAAAACTGAAGGTAGCCCTTATAATCACAAATTGAGTTTGCTTCTGGTGCCAACGTATAGTTTTGGAAAAATACCTTGCGGAATTAATTTGTGGTTTAAAAATGTCTTGTCTGTAGGATGTTCTGTTTACCCATATGCACACTCCATGTACCTCTGACCGCAGGCTTACTACAAAATCGTCCATGATAATGCAATTTTCCGATTCTCAAATTGTTGCGAAACCAAAATTAAGAACCTTTGTGTGAATCTTTAATTCGACGATATCATTTTTTGAATATTTCCATACACAATTAAGTTTCCTTAATTTCGTTCTCATTGATGGATTTTATTTTAATAGCATAAATTTTGTATGTTTTATTGTTACACTTATTAAATAAGGGAAATTTTAATATAAAATTTCAAAATTCAATCAGCTGTTTTTAATTACAAAGCATAAATTTAGAAATTGCAATTCGACACTTATTAATAATTTACAACCGGAACCCTTTTCAACAGTCTGTCTATAATACATTCACGTAACATTTATCTGAAAATCTACAAATCTCTTGACACGTCACGTGTGAGTGTCGTAGGTTATACACACACTGGTACGTGCGTCCGACTCAGGTTCTTCATAAGTTACTCTTACAATTAAAGTTAATTACAATCATAAAACAATCTGTTACATATACATCCCATGGGCGTCCTGCAAAACTTAAACGGTCCCAAGAAATTAAAGGCCATTGCAAGGAACAGGCTCGTTCGTTTCAGATGCCAGCAACTTTAATAATTCTGCCCTTCACATGACCGTATGAAGATTTAATCGTTGACCAACGCAGTAGTGAAATTTCAGCCCATTTGAGTCAATTATCGCTTTTCGCTTGTTTTGCAGTCATTACTTAAAGAACGGCGAACCTCACGTCATTTCTATGGAAATGTTGTGAAATTGGAAGGCAATATATAGTAAGTAGCTGGTGGCGTCGTACAATTGTCTGGAACAATGGCAAGCAATCCGTCATGCGATGAATGCATTTCGAAATATAAAGTGGACATTATGGATCGTTAAGTACGCCTAAATTAGGGTAATGTTCATTTTTACTTCCAATACTAGGATACCAGTGCTGCCAAGTTTGGAGTGTTTCCACTGCAATAAAAATATAAATATATTGAATAGCATCTTCCTATTTTCCTTATTCTAGAAGCATGAAGCTATCATTCCGTTCTCAATTTTGCTTCATTTTTTTTAAGTTGTTTATTTTTCTGTCCACAAAGACTGTGAGCTAGATATCTTAGGTTCATGGTTAGTTCGTAATCAATATTTTAATCAGGAGCCTTAGGTTTCTGGAACGGACATCGCAATCAACCGGTAAAAAGATATTTTCTAAGAGTCACCTCAAAATTCTCATTGTTGTTGTTTTGTCAGGTTTCATTTTCTGATTCTGATTCTCACCTTAATCCTACAAGCAAACTTCTCTTATGCATTACCTTGAAATATTTTTTTTCTATATCATGTGTAAATATGAACAAGTTGGGTAGACAGATCTATGCTCATGTCAGAAGGGTTTTGTACTTAACTTACAAAATGCAGTAACCAGTAACGAATAAAATCATGAAACATGTCATGGAGAAAATGTGAAATTCAAGGTTCATACTATAATTAACAAAGTTGAACGAATTTTGACTTCTGAGGTATTTGTTCTAGTTATACCCATAAATATCTCCTTTGATAATTTTTTCAGATTTTTTAGATCACCGGTGTCCATTCGCGAGGGAGGAAACACATTTTTCATGTATTTCCCCCCTGTGCCCCCACTGAAGCAAAAACTGTCAGTTTAAGGACTGTTTTGAAAAGCTCTCATAGAGAACTTTCAATTGATACTCATATCGGCTACCTTTCATGAAATTTTTTTTCAGGGGCCACTCTTCTGTACTGTTATCATCGATTCATGGCCTATTTTTCCGAATCCTAGAATGGTTACAAAGCCCTTTTGCTAGGAGCTCTCTCCTGCCTCTTCGACTTGTTTCAATTGTATGTACTCATCTCCATAATATCTATCACTCCTGAAATTTTCATGCGAATTCTAGCAAAGCTGTAGTGTCTAAGTCGGTAAAAAGCGCATATGGCTCCATAGCCACATGTTTCCATAGTAATACAGGGCATATTGCTCCATAGTAAAACAGGAAAATTCAAATCGCTATAACTTCGGTGAATACAATTCGATCTTTATGAAACTTTCAGAAAAGATCGATTTTATGAACAGTCATGTCTTTGCTAAATTTTATTGAGTTTAAAGGTACCGTTTAGATTTTATTCAAGAAAACACAAAATTGATAAATCATACTATTACTAACAAAGTTGAGTGAATTACGACTTCTCATGTATTTGTTGTTGTTGTACTCATAAAGGTCTACATTCATGATTTTTTTCAGATTTTTCGGATGGAAGGTGTCCAATCGCGAGGGGGGGGGTACTCGAAAAGTTCGTATATTTCCCCTTCCCCTGCCCCCCTCGGTACTTATAAGGCAATTTCGAAACTTGTTTGTAAAAGATCTCATTGAGACCTTTCCAACGACACCCTACTCGACTACCAATGGTGAAAAATTTTTTTTTGAAGGGTCACCTCCCTATATGGGGAGACCCCCCTTAAACGCCTTTGAAAAATTTTTCCACCCTTGAACTTTCAAGAGGTCACCACTTCTGACCTTTCTACAAAGTTTCATTGCTGCAGCTTCTATAGTTTCGGAGAAAAAGTGCTGTGACATACAGACGGACGGACGGACGGACGGACAGACGGACACAGGTCGTGATTGCAATAGGGTTTTGTATTTTAGTACAAAACCCTAAAAATATTCACTGGACTTTCGAAAAATAAGGATAATCTTTTTTCATCAAGGATGAAATTATATATGATGCCTAAATTACTATTTGTGAAATTACTTCACCGTTTTTTTTCTGTTTGTATATGACTGTTTTAGAATAATGAAGGTTAAACTATCTACAAAAATTAATACCAAAAATGAACTCATCCTGAAAATAGTGGAGACCACAAACCACTATCCTTAAAAACAATGAACAAAATTATCTTATCCACTTCCGCTCCCAAAAATATGATGTGGATACTTACCTGGGAGGATTCTCTATCAACTTCATTTAGACTTTAGTTTCAGCTTATCCTTTATAAGGATATTTCGTTCCCTGCATTTAACGAATAGCATGCTACACCACAAAATGACCCTTTCCATGCATATATAAAAGCTCGCGTGTACCTTCCATATCCATACACGAAATGAAACAATATGGTGGCCTCGATCATGAAGTGCATAGCCTCACAATCAAAATGCATAATTAATATTGATCGATTACTTGCATGACTTCTCATTGCATTCCAAGCAAGTTTATTTCTCATTTGAATATTTCATTGGTTTTCGGGTGCGCTATGAGCACGCCGCTCATTTATTATAAATAAAGCTCCATAAAATGACTACGTGGCTAGAAACGAAGGAATTCGCTACAACAGTTACTTTTCATTGACAATATTCCTTTCTATTCGAGTCCCTATTTTTAGGATTCTCATGCGATAAACTGCTTGTAAATTTTTCATATCGAATTGGAACCAAGTGGCCCAGCTTGACTTGTCGTACCGGCGATCGGGTTGTCATCAGGATGGAAAAAATTCCTCAGTTATAGAAATGGGACATTTGTTTCAATTATTTGAACAAGCAAATGACGTCAAACATGCTTTGGATTTATGCCAGTTGAAGCAATAAATATTTTGTCAATAAGTTTGATGATGATAGAAGTAATGTCAGTACTTGTACAAATTGGTTGCTTTCCTTGACTTGGAGGTTGTCATAAAATTTGTTTGTGGGTTCAAAGGGTTCTGGTGTTTTCTAGATTGCTTTGTACCGATATTGTATATGGTCGTGATTGTTTCGTATCTGGATGGATGGATTGGACGTATTCGAAAAAGTTGGAGCCCAATACTGCAGCCGGTAAGGCTCATTGTTTGCTCTACAAAAGCAGTTATTATTTGAAAATGTTGAAAAAAAGTTGATTAATTATTAATAATGCTTATCTGTTTATGAGGGTGGTTTCAAGTACATATTAGCTTATTTTTGCTGAAGGTCACTATGTCTGTCAGCTTTAAAGAACCTGCATATTGTATGCAGAATACATTTACTATGCTTGCAGTCCACCGATGTTGTCCAATGGGTGTTGAAATTATTTTTTATTAATTGGCTTACAATTTGCCTTATTGTACGCGTAGGTTTACAGTATTGTTTTATGCTCCAGTACTAGAAATACGTTTTGGACTCCATTTTGAGGAAGACTTTCTGTTATAACGTTTCTGAGAATTATTGTGGGGCTTAGGCAGGTTTAACAGCAGCATCCGCCAATACGGTACAGCGAGGGCTCATTCAGGCCTATTGTGAAGGAAGTAGACACAACATTTTATTATGAGACCACCCCGATTTCTTAGCAAACTGAGTATAAAGAGAGAGGAAAGGATTAAAATGTGGTCAAGCTGGTATTGTCTATTACTTACACACCCAAACTTGCAAAGATCGTTGTATCGCCATTGCGTTCTATACCGAATAAAATAGTCCGTTGATCGCTGACAGCTTTAACCATAGATAAAGAGAGTACTGGATCCGCAACCGGTCGCGATAGCCAAAGCAATTAGCAACCTTCGCTAACGTTGTATGAAGTTGAGGTTTGAACTTATATCTTTTTGTTTTTGCACTTAATTCACTCCAAAACACGTTCACGTTTATAAATTTTTTGGTTTTGAAGATTGCATGTACGAAATCGGCACTTTAGTTCTCTTTTATATTGAAAACTTACGAATTTTTCATCGGCTTTGACACACGAGTTTTCTCGCTTCTACGAATTACATTAGCTTTGACGTTCGATTTTTCTGTGAGAGAACGTTTGTTGTGTTTGTTGTGGAATCATATAGTTTCGAGAGCGTAAGTTATTTATAGGTTATTTATGTACTAAATTTGCTTTCCACATAGACGAGTACACAGATTCTCGTTGCTCGTCCATTTATTTATGTCTTTTGTCTAAGCAAATAGGTCGTGCCTTGTTCAAACATAAAACTTGGCGTCGAGGTGGCTTTAACCCAAAATGGTGCTCATAAAAGGATTCATGGAGCAGTTCGACCCTGCTGCTACACCCCCAATTATTCCACGGGAGTCGCTATGGCCCCCAGGGAAATTAGGGTGCTCCAGCGGGGCTTACGGACCCGGTTTAGCTCGTCCGGAGACGGGCGTGGGGTGCCACTCGCTTATCCCTCCAGTCCCCAATAAGCCGCCAAGTGAGAATGCGGCTTGCCGGAACAGCCAACGTCACTCTTCGCTCCCCTCACCCGATCCCTATCTACCGAGTACACACTAGGTACCCCGCTAACTTCACACTTCGACACTATTACCGTCCCTATGCGACCCTCCTACACTAATCCTAGCTGTCCCACCAGCTATTGGAATCACCACACCACCCCCGAACACTTTTATGCACTATCGATTTCACTTTTCTTTTCTTAAATAAACCACGACTTGCCACTCAAGCCGCACCCGTCACAATCTGAAACAAAGGAAATTTACATTCTTTCCTTTTCCTCTTTCCTAAAGGCATAAATTCAACAGATCAATCACGGTTTAATTATTTAATTTCAATCCAAATCCAAATTCAAACAAACTCTTGATCTACTTTAATTCTAAAAGGAACTTATTTCTACTCATACCTAAAAGGGGCCCCTTCTCTATCCGCATCCAATGGTGTACTTTTGTCTTGATTAAACGCCTGAAACGCTTATCGCCGCTTCACACTTGATGATTCGTATTGAAATCTTCTCCTTGTTCACTTCTTTACGCTCGCCGCTTCGCACTTGATGATTCGTATCGAAATCTTCTGCTTGTTCACTTCTTTACGCTCGCCGCTTCGCCACACCCAAGAAGAAAAAAAGAGGAGGCGCGTCATTCTTCGCGCGCTTATATCATCTCCTCCTAACGACCAATGTCCCGCTCTTCGACCAAACACCATTGTCACCGGTCATCCACCTCTTCGGCGTGGTTCTTTCTATTCTCGCGGAGTAGTTTCTCTCTGCCGCAACGTGATTCCCGCTGCACTCTGGTGGTGATCACTCCAAGTTCAGCTGAATTGGCTGGACGTGATTCACTGACATTTTGGAACGTCAGTGGCGTTTGTTTACGTTAGTTTTTAGGAGGAATTATTATTTCGGGAAAGTCGTGTCGTAGCTATAGTATATAATTCCTTCCAAGATTCGCCCTAAACCAGTGCACTTCGAGTGTCACAGTGTTTACTCGGTTTTCCGCAATTTTCACGGTGAGTTGCTTGTATTCCGAGCTGAGATATCCTCCTCAGGTGTGTATACATTTGTTTAAGGTGCTGTGAAATGCTTTCTTTGGTAACGCGCTAATCATACTCGTTAGTTTTCTTCACATCCACCGTTTCATTTCCCACTTCAATCGTGTTAATAATTTCATTTAAAATTCTCCAAATTGTAGTGCTGTACAATTCCACCATATCATTCATGAAACCCGGGTGCAAGAACTTTGCTCAGTGGTTCCCCTGTGTTTTGTGTTTCTGGGTAATATTTTCATATGATGTGGGAATGCGGCTCCATATTGATTTCCTCGATGGAGCGAATGGCTTCCTCTGTGTATTCTTCCTTGCGCTCCTTTGCAGCTGGAGAGTTCGAGTAATCCTCAGCTATGTCCATAGCATAATCATTTAAATCGAATACCAAATTCAATGGCACGCTGAACTCCGACGACTGTTTGCTCGATCCCGACACGGCAACATTGCTCACCGTGTCTGAATAGTTGAGGCCTCTGGTGATTGTATTCTCGTCCACGACATATTTTGGTGCTTGGTGCATTGCGGTGCATAAGCCCACGAAATCCTCATCCATCGGTGCAATGTCGAGCAATTGGCAGATTTTCACTTGTTCCACCTTCTCATAGTGTGACCAATTGCTCAAGTAATTTTTGATTCTGTTTCGGCTGTGATTTTCTTGTTGCAGCGACGTATTTCGTTCTGTTTTTGTATGAATTTACAAAGTTTACTCGGCGAGTTTGTCAATTACCGATAATCCTTCACCTGATGACATTTCTGGTTGTTTAAGATTACAAGTATTCGTACTTAACCTACTGTTGTGAGTACAATTAGGAGTGTCAAACAAAACCCTAGTCGAGTGCGGCTTACCTTACTGAATTTACCGAGTCACGCGAATGCTATGATAGTGTTCGGAGTGAGGTAATGATGATGCCCTTCTACTTTATCCGTAACACTGCAGGTGATGAAATCGAAGCGTGTTTAGAAAGATTTGATCATTTTTTGGCGATTAATATGATTGATGATGATAAAAAAGTTCCGGTGATAGTCACATATATTGGGCCGGTGCGTACGAAGTGTCGTTTTTGCGCCAGGCATTGTGAATACCAAGACATACGTTCAGATAAAGCTCAAGTCAATCGAACATTACGGAAAAAAGACGTCTATAATTGCTGAGAGAACTCACATTTACGAACGAAATCAAAAACCTGGAGAAAATTTACGTGATTATTTGCTGGAGTTAAAAAGGTTGGCAGCGATATGTAGATTCAATTCATATTTGTCGGAGGCGTTACTGGAAAGTTTTGAGCAAAAATATGCAGCAGCGTCTATTGTCGGGTGAGGATTTAAAGTGGGACAAACAGAGCATTGTCAATGGAGGCCGCATCCAGTCAATCCGAGTTGATGCATCTATCAAATACATCTGTGGATGCATTATCGATGTCAAATCTAAAAAAAAAAGTATGATTCATGCAAACATTGTGGTGGTAAAAGTCACAAAGAACCAAAATGCAAAGTGAGATTCTATACATGTTATAAGTGTGGTGAGCGAGGGCACCTTGCAAAAGTTTGCACATACCATCGGAAGAAAATAGACGCCTTTGTCGAAAAACGAAGAAAGTAGTGGTAAATGGGAAGCGATTAGAATGGTATTGTCAACCAGACAGGCGGATACTTTGGAAGTTTGCGTGTGATTAAACGATGTCGCTGTTGACGCTATCATCGATAGTGGCGCATGTGCATTGGTGTTGAGGTAAGATGCGCATGTAAAATATTTCGGACCAATGGGTCTTATGCGATGCAATACGGTCTTGAAATCCGTTAGTAGAACTAGTTCAAATGTTTGTGGTGAAGTGTTTGTACGTGTATTTTACAACGGGAAAACACTCAAAATAAAATTCATTGTTTTCGAGTCCGGCAAGCAATTTAAACTAATCATCGGTAGACATTCTAGGGATATTTTGTGGCTACATTGACGTGAGAGTATTGTGAAAGAGGTGCACGTAAAAACCAATACGTCGACAATATCTGCGCTGAAATCAGAAATATTGGTTAACGAGCTGCGGCAGAAATATGAAAATGTGTTTACAGACAACGAAACATGCATTCATAATTATGTGGTGAAAATAGAATTGAAATCTAATACAGGGTTTTACAATAAGAAGTGTTATTTTGATATTACAAGAAAAATGCCATTTTTCAATGTAAATGATCGGATGTTTGTTTCATTATAAAGGTATGCCATTAATAGTGGAAAATAACATCAGGCAAATGACCACCACGACCATGCTCACAGGACCATATCCTTTCCATGAAATTTTCCAGAACCAAATCTCAAAGTGGCTGCCTTATGTCCTCGATAGCCTCACGAATTCCATCTTTGAGGTCTTGAATTGACGTTGGGCTGTTGGTAAGGTCTACACTAAAGACGTGACCCCAAAGAAAGAAGTAACAAAGTGTTAAATCACAAGATCTTGGTGGCCAATTGTGATCACCTCTTCGAGAGATAACACGACATGGAAACTTTCCCCGTAAAAGATCAATGGTTTCGTTGCTTGTGTGGCACGTAGCGCTGTCTTGTTGAAAGTAAACGTTGTCCAGATCAATACCATCCAATTTCGGTCATAAAAAATCATTAATCATCTCTTGATAGCGCAATCTATTCACCGTGACTGTTGCTCCAGCCTCATTTTCGAAAATGTAAGGTCCAATGACTCCGCCCGACCATCAACCGCACCAAACAGTCACACGTTGAGGATAGAGAGGCTTTTCAACATTAACTTTTGGGTTTTCTGAGCCCCAGGTGCGACAATTTCGCTTGTTGACGAAGCCACCGAGGTGGAAATGGGCCTCATCACTCAAAATGATTTTTCGATGGGATTCCGGATCATTTTTATGCGTTTCAAGGACCCAATCAACAAAAACACGACGTTGTTGATGATCGACCGGATTGAGTTCTTGTGTTAACTGAACTTTATAAGCCTTAAGACCCAAATCTTTATGCAAAATACGGTGTAATGACGTTTGTGGAATTCCTTATTCCAAAGAACGACGAGGGATGGATAAACCTGGGTTTTCTTCAACGTTTTCGGCTACGGCAGCAATATTCTCAGCTGTTCTTGAGTGACATGCACGGGTTTTATTCTTCACATCACTAAATTGTCCCAACACCTCGAATTTCACCACCAATTTCTGTGTTGCGGTCCAACAAGGTGTTCACGATGACCCAAAAATGTTCGAGTTTTACGAACCGTCTCTGCCAAATTTTCACCATTTTTATAGTGAGTTTTAATAATTTCAATGTGTTGTTGAAGCACGTATCATTCCATTTTTATTAATGGCGTAGTTTTTACTTGTCAAATGTCAAAAAATGACAGCTATTCAAAATAACACCTCTTATTGGAAAACCCTTTATTTTACACAAAACAAACAATGTAGCTCTTTTTTTGAGCATATAAAGTTTAGCGCTTAGAAAGTACAAGTTCGAAGTAAGCCTACATCTATTTCAGCAAATTGTCAAAATAAAGTCAAAACATATACTGATGATTTGAATGATTTTTGTCAGTTTTAAGCTCCTTTTAAGAAGTTTCAACTAATCATTTATATTTTATTTTTTTTGTGGTTATATTGCGGTTGCTCTACTAGAAAAATGCAAGATGAAAAAAGTTGCATAAATCTCCTTATTCAAAAATTAATGCTACTGCGTTTTCTTTCTCGCATTATTACATAATTAATTTGAGATTTAGCATTAAATAAAAAAAATTATTGTTCTTTAAATTTGATAATTTTAATAATCAAACCAAAATTATACCAATAGATAGAAGTACTTGTTTTTAGACCCCAACGTTTGGTAGTAAACTCAATTTTAAGCAACAGTGATTTGTATTCCTACGCTTCATTTCTTCAGTATTGACGTAGATTGCTGAGCATTTCCAGCGATGATTCTTTTAAGTTTCAACTCCACTGTGAACTAACTTCCAACAAGAGGAATAAAATTAAATTATTAAGAAGGGTAAACTTCGGTCTTCTCCATTCCGATCCTACGACGGGGTATGGGACCCACCACGCGGGCTGGACGCTCCTACTTTAGGCTACCCATCGGGCTGTAGCTCCATCCTTTCTTAGCCATTATAGGAGCTCTTGCTCGGTAGAGTAGCCTTTCACACGGGTTTCTTATTTATGTTTAAGTTTTATGTGATTCCATCATATAAAATTTTAATATAAATCTGAAATATTTCTTTTTTATTTGCGGGAAAAGTTCATTTAAATTGCTTTTGTATGAATTTTTCATTTAAATGAGAGTTAAATGGCCTCGTCTACAGTGAACCTTGATCTGAACGGGAGGAATTGAAGGGGCACCGTTTCCACCTGGATGCCCACTCTAAGTGGGGGCCTTAAGTTCTGCGCGCGTTAATTGAGTTCAGTCAGTCGCGTTTTCTATAGTTCATTCCTTCGGTAGGTTACCTCGGCCTCGACACCGTCGAACCCATATATTATGCTTGCAAAATTAGTAAATGCGACTTATTTGTATTGGACCCTTGTGCTGAGGAAGAAGAACCCGTCCCACGATACCGCAACGCTAGCCTGCAAACGCATTCACGCGCCCTCAGACATGGCTGATTCCGGCGAGCATAAAAATCTTCGCTCAATGAGGCAGCAGACCATCGCTGTAGTCCTTCATGGACATTTGAACATCTTTAAACACAATAAATCTGTTCTTTTCCTATTTATGCAATAAATAATTTTCTTTGGTGCCGTTCCGTCTAATACAAAGGCCATATGCATGTGGTCAGAGAGAGAAAATTTCTATAGAACCCGTCATCTTTTAGGAAGGTATACAGAAAGCTCTTTTATAAATGAAATATCTAGACACTCATTCTTGTTAAGATTTGCAACTTAGTTTCATTGCAAACGTTTTCTATAGCAAGCTTGTTAGATAAAATGGATTCATACAAGGATTCGCCTCTGTTGTTGGTATCTGAACTAACACACGTCTAATTATGAGCATTTACGTCTAAAATGATGTGTAGATTTTCTTAACTTACGAACACCACTCTACGTTTTCCTGCTTCTTTAAAGCTTTGGGTCTGAATAATGTCTAACGACGTAGCTTCTACCCCTTCAGCTACTACTCAAACTTCGATCTGGAGCAAATGCTTTTTCCCAAGGCATAAATAGGCCAAATCAAATTTACAAGTAAAAGAGATAAATTACAAAAGTAATATGGGACTTCTATCAACACAATTGGACGTATTTGGTTTACATGAGTTATTTTGTTTTAAAATAGGTGATGAATTTATTATAAAGTTTTAAATTGCCTCTCAGCTTTTTTTTTGTTTTTATGTGAGGGGCATAATGACGTTTTTCCGCCAGATACCTGGTAGTTGCTACTCTGCCTACATCCTAAATGTTAAACGATAAAGGAAATCGTGTATACGTGACTCTCCGGTTTAGGGCAGTTACGTCAGCATTCCATCAATTACAGGAGCTTTGTCATCTTTTGCGACCATGAATGGCTGCTTTACTCCTTCTACTCGTGGTAGCGTTTCCAAGTCATCTTCTTTAGCCCTTACAATGCTCACAGTTCTGGTAGATGTTGGGACAAGTTTTCAGAAATATTGCTTTCACATGTTTCAGACTTCAATAAAGCTCCCCAATATTACTCCCTGTGCGTCTTTGCAGACGCTTGTGTGTGGCTTGTATCCCCCTTGAATCTATTAAAATAAGGCGTATGCTGATCTAAATTTATTAGGCGATCTACGTGTATATTTGTTAACTTGCTGTATCTTCCGGTTGATAACCCGTCGTTTCTACTGTCAGTATAGCATTTTCGCTGGGTGATGCAGAGTGATGTGTTATTCCTTTTTTGCACAAATTGGGCTTTGTACATATAATTTGTGTACCTGATTTCTTTTGTTGACCACATCTTGATATTTTTTATCGAACCAGTTGTACTAATTTCTGGCTGACGTCCTAAGACCTGTTTCGCTGTGTTTCCGATTGCATCTTCGACCATTTGCCACATTATTTGGTTATCGTTGCTATTCACTCCTACCTGCAGGACCGTTTTCAGTGTCTTCTAGCGACGATATGTATCTATGTGGATTTCACTGAGCCATCATTTAGCTTAGGTCGATCTTATTTTTGCTTTGATTGTTTTTTTGGGGATCTGTACCATAGTATACTCAACTAGTAACCACACTCCATCAACCCCCCGGAAAAATCCGAACACAAGCCGAACAGCGAGCCATAAATCTTCGGTGGCAGGTAGGTGGTAAACGCTGATGCGAGGAATGGCGCGAATATAAACATATGCTTCGATGAGAGATTTCAGGGCTACTAGAGCTAAAAAATCAATAACTTTGCAGAACAACAAATTCGTTCCATGCAATCTTTTAGTTTTTTATTAGGATCTGGCAGCACTCCTATGTTCTGAAATGCGTAAAAGAACACGTGCGTCGGAAATTTTATTTGCATTTTGCTTTGTTTCTTGAGCGCGCCGAACATGGGATCAGCTGTCAAGTCCCGGATCAGCTGACGTGCCCCTGGGAAAATTCGAAAAGTGTGCAACACAGGGTAAATGAAAGGTGTGGGTACTAGTTGAGTATACTTTGATCTGTACTAAAATACAAAACCCTACTGAAATCAGGTCTTAATGAGATCTTTTCAAAATAAGTCTTAAAATTGCCTTATCAATACCGTGGGATGCAGGGGAAGGGGAAATGTGCGAACTTTTCGTGTACCGCACTCGGGATTGAACACCTTTCATTCGCCAGATTTGAAACAAATCATGAATCCAGGCCTTTGTGAGTACAACCACAAAAAATGCGTGAAAAGTCGAAATTCACTCCACTTTGTTAGTAATAGTATAATTTATCAATTTTTCATTGCGGATGGTTCTTTATAAGATTTATTTATTTATTTCTATGTAACAGAAAAAATCCAATAACAAAATAGATAAAATAATAGTACAGCAAAATGAATTAAATAATGGCACAGCATGCAAAAAGCAAGATAAAAGTAATAACAAATGCAAAAACTAGAAGAAAATAAATAAGCAAAATTACTAAGAGCTGAGAAGAAAACAGTTGACAAATCTTTTATAAACTAAATACGAGAGGAGGAACCAAACTACGTGCAAATGGAACATCAAAGATATTCAACGATCTCGTAGAACGCATAATGCGCCTCACAAGCACCTGGTTGACGGCGAGTATCGAGCAAACCACGGCAAAGCCTGTAAAGGAAACATTCATCGAGGCAGAGTTGACGCATTTCCAGCGAAGTAATATTGAGGATAAGCAAGCGTGATTCATAAAAAATGTAGGGAATCTGAAATTTCAAGAAGACGATCCTGGTAAATCTTTTTTGTACAGCTTCTAGCGTGAACTTCAAACACTTCAAATGAGGCGAGCAGTACTCAAGGATGGGACGTACCAAACTAGAATATAATTTGACACACGACAAAAGATCGGAAAAAATATAAGAATTTCTTAAGATCAAGCCTAAAATGCGAGAGACTTTAAAAGTAATTTCAGAAATATGAACATCGAACTTTAATTTAGAGTCGAAAGTGACACCCAAGTCCCTGAAGTGTGTCACCGTACATAGGTACTAATTATTTAACGCAAATTGAAAGCTAATAGGGCAAAGGTTATTAGAAAATGAAAGATGGATGCACTTAGAAACATTAAGTATAAGTTGGTGATAAGAACTCTAAGATATAATGGCATTCAAATCTTCTTGAAGCAAAGCACAGTCATTGATTGATGACACTATTTTGAAAACTTTGACGTCATCTGCTTAAAGAAGGCAGGAGGAGTTGATGGTAGCGGATGGTAAGTCATTTATAAATAGAGTGAGCAATAGTGGGCCCAGAATGGATCCTTGAGGAACACCAGAAGACGGATGGCAAAGAGTTGAAACACAACCTTGAAAAGATACCTGACTGACACGATTAGATAAGTAAGAGGATAACTAGTGGAGCAAATAATCAGGAACGTTAAGAAATTTAAGTTTGCTGAACAAAATATTGTGATTTACTAAGTCGAAGGCTTTAAAGAAATCCAAATACAAATACAAGGTATTGACTTGTAAACGGTCCTTCATGGCTTTTGAAGTAACGGTCATGAATTCTAACAAATTCGTTAAGGTCGATCGCCCTCTGATAAAACCATGTTGTTCAGGAACGAACAACTCATGAGTAACTGTAAAAAGGTGCAAGTACACGATTTTCTCCAGTAGTTTGCAGAAACGGGGTAATAAGGAGAAAGGCCGATAATTGGCAACGTCTGAGATGCTACCTTTTTTAAAAATAGGAGTAACATAGGATCTTTTCCAACACGAAGGAAAAGAGCTAGAATTGAAGAGAAAGGAAAGGGGGACACAAATAGAAGTAGCCAATAATTTCACAAAATGATTAGGAATACCATCGGAATCTGAACTAACAGAGTCATCGAGTTCTAAAAAATCATCTGGATAGCAAGTAAAAGGGAATGAAGGTGGCACGTGTACGATTGGGAATGAAGGGCTATTGCTGGGAGTTGCTTTCAAAGTAGAAGAAAACTGAGTTCTAAAAAGTTCACAAATCTCGAGAGGTGAAGTTGCTAAGCAACCATTCAAATGAAGCAAATATGGGAAACTGGAACAGCATTTAAGAGAGCGTATATATTTTCAAAATGATTGGGAATGATTTGAGTTTAAAGAGCCTTCAATACTATGAAAATAAGAAGTTTTAGCGATTTGCATCTTTTTCTTAGCTATCGACCTCAGATGGCAAAAAGCTGTACGTGACTCAAGGGATTTGTCACGTGAAAAACGTTAACGAGCTCGATCTTTAGCTTTCAAGGGTCGTCACACATTGAGAGTTAATCAGGGACAGTCAGAAGAGTTCCTTATACTGACAAGCGGTGTCCAGTTAGAAATAGCAGCGTTTAAGAAGTCATAGAAATTGTGACAACAAGTATCCCAGTCAAGACCGCGAAAGAAGGAGGGCTAGTCAACAGAGCGAATTGTTCCGGAAAGTTGCTCATAATTAGTTTTATAAAAGTTATAGCGCTGACGCTCTTTCCGAAGATAACGGACAGAAGCTGTATAGGAAATTTCAAAGCGTAAGGGGGGTGATGGGGATCAGGAGATAGATAAGGAAAAAGAACTGGAGGTAAGCGTAGCAACGATTGCTCCATACTACAAAAGAATAAGTCAAGAATATGATTATTGTCGTTAAGAAAATTATTGAATTGAGCCAGGGAACACATGGATATAAAAGAAGAAATTAATCTCCAAATTTGAGATGAGTCAGAATCAACCTGATTGTCATCCTATGAGAGTTTAGGAAGGTTAAAATCTCCACATATAATAAAGTGACAATTTGTAAAGCGCGATAAAAAGATACTAGATATTTCGGTGAAGAAAGTATTGTAGACCGTAAAAGGAGATTTACATGGTATATAAGTGCAAAAGACAAGAAAAGAAAGGGAAGACGTAATGACAATTTTGGCCCCCACACATTCGACAGGAGCAATGAAAAGTAAATTTGTTAGAGGGGAGCCAGTAAAGGTATTCTTGTAGGTGACCAGGACACCTCCTTCGTCTAACTTGGTGGAGATCGACCTATCACGATCACGCCTAACAATTGTGTGATTAGGAACAATTTCAGAGTCAATAATACTATCAGTCAACCAGGATTCAGAAATGCAGATTATATCATCGTTAGAGAGAGAATAGGAAAAAGCTAGATCATTCAGCTGGGATCTTAAGCCCCGAACATTTTGATGATAAATAGAAAATTTACTGTTGGCTATTCTGAAAGTTTCTAGGAAGAACAGATGTTACAGCTTTCGTAGGGAACTCGGTGAAGAACGAAAATTTTTTTCCTTGAAGTTAGGAAAGATTTAACAAGCACTCCAGGCGGCCAGAAATCAAGGTTCAAGATGTAGTCACACGATAATGGAACAGTCAGTTTGAAAGAAGCTATAACTCTGCGTATTAAGTTGTCTTTCGTCAGCTTCTGGCAGCTAATTATTTTCAGAGATGAGCCAAATTTCTTACTTCTTCTTCTTCTTTGCAGGACTACAGCCCCTCTCGGGCCTTCGCTTAGAGATAGTTAGAGTATCTCATTTTCATGAACGTATTGATTTTATCGGAAGTTGGTTTGGTCAGTACCATGCTCCCGTGCTCAGCTATGATATGATCTGATTACATCAGTACATATTACCACTGAGTGAACACTCGTAGTCCGTCCGAAAAATCCCCTGAACTGAATCACGTTGCTTTCAACGAGATTTGAACCTGGGACCTTCGGCTTATGCGTTCATGCTCTAACCACTAGACCACACAGATTTCTTATTTACATAATCCAAAATGTCTACGATGGAGCCTTGATATGAAGGTTTGTTTCGGTGGCGCTATAACTTGGAGGGATGGCAATTCCTCACGAACTGCTGCATTACGAATTTTTTTGGAATGGCTCCCCGATGAGATGAAGATTGACCTGTCCTGAAAGTCTTACAGAGATCGAATAATATTTAACAAAGTTCAAGCGGTTTTATTTTTCATGCATTACCATGGGACAATACGCGCTGTCTTACTAGAAACGCGCTTTTTACCGACTCAGATACTACTGGTTTACTAGGATTTGCATGAAAGTTTTAGGAATGATAGGCACCATGTATATCTTTGAGAATTGGTTCAGCTAGTGATACAAAATGGCGGCTGTTTAAAATGAGAAAATTGAATAATTTTGAGTTATTTTTTCCCACCTTCAGCGTTTATGGTACATACTTTAACACTTGATTCAATTTAATGAATGACTGAAGATGACTACCAGCAATTAATACTCATAGATGAAAAAAGCCGAGGAGGCAGGAGGAAGCTCCTAACAGAAGAACCTTGTAACTAATCTGGGGTTCGAAAAAAAAAAAAATTTTCTGATGCCATGAATCAATGATTTGAATTATTCACCCTACACTTGTTTAGACATCGTTCAAATTCATCTAAAAGATGCAAAGTTTAGTTCATGAGCACATAACAGCCGCGATTTTGTTCTATCATTGAACATACTCAAGTAAACCACTATTCCTTAATATATATATATATATATATATATATATATATATATATATATATATATATATATATATATATATATATATATATATATATATATATACACTAACTATCAACATGTGTTATTATTTTTGTAATTCCATACAATTGAAATGGGGGTAGCCCACTTAATTATGTTTTGATTTCCATGAAATTGAGTAGGCTGAAGGCTCTTATATCAACCTGCATAAATGTTAAACATTAAGAAGCTTAAGGGCATCATTTCGATTTTTGGGGGAAAATGTAAAACTTACAAAACATACTATTTTTAGCAGAGTTGAGTGGATTTTGATTTCTGAGGTATTTATCGCCCTTAGACTTATAAAGACCTAACTTTGCGATTTTTGTGAATTTTCGGCTCAAAGGGGTCCAATCGTGAGGGAGAGGATACAAATATTGTACGTGCATTTACTCCCCTGAACACCTCATGCAAAAATGACTCTGAATCTGGAAGTGCTAGAACATTCCATTAGATATCCTACTCGACTTCATTTAATGATAGACTTCGTTCTGAAGGGGGGACCCGCTTTTAAAAATTTGACAAGACAAACTTTTGACAGACCACCACTTCTGACCTTTTCACATAGTTTGAGCCTTGTAGCTTCTATAGTTTCGGAAGAAATTTCTTGTGACTCACAGGTCAACGGACAGAAGGATGAATGAACGGACAGATGGTTTCTGCAAAATTTCATTCAAAAAGCTCTAAAAATCATGGAGCTAGAAATAACTTAGAGGCTAAAATTCGTTGAACTTTGCCAATAGTAGTAGGACTCCACATTTTTGTTTGTAAAATTATATTAGTATCATTGAATTGGATGTAAGCAGCATTTAAGTAGTATAAAATATTATTTTATTCTATAAATTTCAATAAAATTTACCGAATTTATAGCCATTTGAACTTCCTCCGGTTACAACAACCATATACGATTTTTCAACTACATAGGCTTGCCATCGAACCAGACACCACACTTTTGATTGAATTTTCTCCAAATTTTTAGATAAAATGAATAACAAAAATACATTTAAGAGTCAGGTCAGTCAATGATTTTAGTAATATTGGAACAAAATATTGGCTGGTTAAAATGGAATTCTTTTAAAGCAAAAATATTTTTGTTGTGCATATTATACTTTTTTCTTGAGTCAAATCAGTCTATTTTCCCACATATTGTAGGTTATTTTAATTCAAAGACTATAACTGTATTTTGTTTTACAAATTTCGCCTTACTAAAGAAAATAGAAAATTTATCATAGAAATGATAATTTTATGTTCAAAGCAATAACTCATACACATATTGACCCAACAAACTTATGAATACATCTGTCTATAATTCAACAATGCAACTAATTTAATTCAACTTGAACGAGCAAAAAAAAACATTCTTTATCAAATTAATTAAAAAATTATCACCCATTGCAAACGAAATACTGTTAACAAATTTAATTAGCCATCAGAATCCACTAAACATTTAATCAACACATTTTTTTTCAATCGAACTTATTCTTGCAGGTTCTTCGCAACGATGACCAGACAACCCTTGTTGTGGATGGGGTTCCACAAAGCCGGACATCGCGGGGTAAAGAATTTCAATTTGGGAAATTTGCAACGAACTCGGATGTATACATTGGAGGAATGCCAAACTGGTACGTACTAAATCCGATACTATCTCGTATAAAGTTTTTGTTGTTTTGCGATGCTGTTCCTGCTGCTGTATCTATTAGATGAAAATAAATTTGCCAAACTCTAGGGAACAGCAGTCGATTCATTCGCTATGGCAGTTAAATGCAATTAAAAGGACTGTGAACCATCCTCCCGACCGTACATTAATAAAAATCAATATTTCACTGTTCCGGACAGTACATTAACAGTGCCAACTGGTATACTCGTATGTTGTAAGATTTAATGGCATGCGTTCTAAGCAGTGAAGCCGTGGGATTACTGATAAATTGGGGTTGTAGCTGTTATGTCCTGTAATTAGCATGTACTAGTTGTTAGTCCTGAATTATGAAGGAGTATTTATGTATTGCATTTGCTTAACGAAATCTGTAGAAACCATCAAGCATTTGGTAAAAATTTATTTCTTTTACTCTAAAACTGCAAATCAAACGAAAACATCGAGGGGTTAACACGCTCAGACAAAATTTTATAAAGCATAGGTATTACCTTTAACTATGATTTTTGCTTTCCAAGAAAAGGAATCGACTGTTAGCTTATAAATCTTCAAAGCTTTTAGAAAAACCACATTACAATCCTTCTTCTAGATATCTAGTGGAATACAGTTGGCAAACATTCAAACTCTTCCCGCTAAAATATTAGCGTTTCATCTGACCAAAAGCTTTAACTTAGCAATTCTTCTAATTAAAAAGAAAAATAAGGAATTTCACCATTAAAAGTTGAAATGAATCTGTGTGGTTTGCACCCTCTTAAGCTTATTATGAAATAACATTTTATGTTTTTGCTGGTTGGTCCCTCCCTGTGAAACTTTTGCTAATTAACATTCGTAAGAAAGATACAATGCGAAAGTATTTACGAAATTTTAATTGATATGAACAATAAAAAGCTTTTATACGTTTTCCTCTTGAAGTTGGGTGCCATACAATATGTAAACTGCGCACTTATCATGTGTGTCCTGATAGAATTCTGGGGTGGTTGATGACGAGTGTTTAGCGTTGATAAGAATGCTAAGGAGGACGAGGGCAATTTTTGACTTTGCTACCACATACTCGTATATGTACGGTTGTACACATGTATTAGAATAACTGAATTCCGATGACTGTGCTATGTATTTTCAAATGAAGGTTTCTAGTTGCTAAGTTATTTGGTTTAATCTTACAATGTAAAATTTTCTTTTCCTTTGACAGAGTATCATTCAGACTTGAATTATGTAAATGCTTCCTCATCAAGTATACAGACAGTCCTTGGACAAATCGGATGATATCACCCACTCGATATCGAACTGCCGATGACAGATAAGAGGTTTCATGATTTCATTTGTCATTATAAATGAATACGAATAATATTAATGCAATGTGACGCCACTATTGTAGAGCCCGATAAAATTCACGGATTGGAAAGTTTGTTCTAAAACAAAATTTTTTGTCGGTCTAAATTTATATTTGTTTCCCAAACGATTCTCCTGATAAGTGAGTACTTTATTTTATCAATTTCTTGACTCTCCCAAAATGCTTCTGTTATAAGCATTATCTCGCTATTATCTAAACATATATTTTCCCAAGCTGCTCCTTAAACCAGGTAAAGTTGGAAATTGTTGGCGATCAGATTCCTAGAGGGGGGTGTGCTCGACAAATTTAAAAATTACTCGAATGACAACTTCCGCAACTTCGGCTCGATCTGCTATTGCGTTGCATTCATAGCCATAGAATTCAATATATGGAAAATGAATTGACGTTTGGAAGTTGAAATTGTCAACATGCATCTGAATTCGTCAATATCGAAATTATAAAAAACTTATTAGAAAACGAAAGTATGTATATCTCATCATACAAGATTATATACATAAAGTTTGAAAGTTGAAGACCAGAAGAAAGCAGAAACTTCATCTTAGGCGAGCGCTCATTAAATACACCGTGAACAGAATCTCAGAGAAGGCAAAATGGACTAGTCATTGCCAGCAAGCAAACACGATAGCGGAGAAGGCAAACACGATGACAGAGCAACCAAAGTCCAAAGCTGCCCGCAAAGAAATGCCTTCAGACATGATGGATGCGGACGATACGACAGCAAAGAATTCAAGCTTTAGCCAAGATGTTAACCTAATTAACTGTAAAGTAAATGAATTTATATTAGCGACGAGTAAATTAGTTGTAAAACGTTAAGCCCCGGCTCCTTTACCAATCCCAGCCACACCTGGCGCTAATCCTTTTCGCGCACTGGCGAACGATAACCAAAATAATAAAATGAACACGACTAACAATTGAATAAAGAAGGTGTGGTTCCTACCATTTTTATTGAAAGTCTGAAGACAACAGTGCTTAAAAGCTCATGGATAGGTACACCCAAAGTGATGGTACTCATCTAAAGTACCGAATTACAAAGTTGTTGAGCTCAACTAGTAGCCACACCTTTCATTTACCCTGTGTTGCACACTTTTTGAAATTTCTCAGGGGCATTACAGCTGATCCGGGGCATTACAGCTGATCAATTTTTGGCGCGCTCAAGAAACAAAGCAAAATGCAGATGAAATTTCTGACGCACGTGTTCTTTTACGCATTTCAGAACATAGGAGTGCTGCCAGATCCTAATAAAAAACTAAAAGATTGCATGGAACGAATTTGTTTTTCTGCAATGTTATTGATTTTTTAGCTCTGGTAGCCCTGAAATTTCTCATCGAAGCATATGTTTATATTCGCGCCATTCCTCGCATTAGAGTTTACCATCTACATGCTACCGAAGATTTATGGCTTGCTGTTCGGCTTGTGTTCGGATTTTTCCGGGGGGTTGATCGAGTGTGGTTACTAGTTGAGTATACTATGCTCCCGACTACGAGGTGTGGCAATTAAGTAATAAGACTGATTTTATTGCCGCACTTGTGGTAAACCTGCGACCTTGGAATTCGTCATGAAATGGAGAAACGAAATCAAGAGCAACGCGTCACGATGAAAGAATGCGCCAGATTGGGCGAAACAGCTTCAGAAACGTAAGCTAAAATTGTATAACTGCATGGTGATAGTGCTCTCAGTCGTGCCCAGGTGTTTTGATCGCATAAAGAGCTTAAGGAGGGGCGTGAAAGAGTGGAAGACGAGGCGAAGAGCGGAAGACCAGTCAAGGTGCGGACTGACGTAAATGCGCAGCGTGTGCGTGCTCTAATCCGTGAAAATCGGTATTTAACAGTTCGAATGTTGACCTCTGAACTGGATAGGAACCGTGAAACAGCCAGACAAATTTTAACCGACGATTTTGGAATGAAAAAGTTGTGCGCAAAGATGGTTCCAAAGAACCACACCATAGCGCCCTCAGCGTGTCCCAGTATTTGGTCTCTAAAGGGATCGCCGTGTTGCAACAGCCGCCTTATTCGTCCGATATGTCACCCTGTGACTTTTTTTGTTCCCTAGAACAAAATCGGTGGTATATATAATTTTTCTTTATTGGAATGTATGCGGTACAGAGGCCTTATAATATAGTAGGTGTTCTGACAAAGTCATCTCACCATCGTTTGAACATTACTTAAAACTATGCATATAATCGTATTTCTATGAGATTATTACAATAAGCTAGAGGAAAATTTAGGCAAAAACCTCTACTGAACTTATATTAGCTTAACATAACTTAACTTTCTACTTATAACTAGCTAAAACCTATGAGGCTAGGCCAGAAATGTCACGAAGCATGGAAAACGCGCTGGAATCGTTAAAAAGCTGCCCAGGTGGACTATTTTGAAGGGGATGGCAGAGTTGTAGAATAATTTTAAATACACGGCTTACATAGAATCATTCGCATTACTTAATTGGCACACCTCGTAAAAGCCTCAGCGGGCAGGCTCGAGGCCCATGACTACATCATGAACCTGCTTAAAAAAACGGAAGCAGTGAGATACTCATTCACTCCCAAAGAAAGGAAAAAGTGTGTGATGATACTAAGGGGTGTTCGTTCAGACTTTGGAGCTGAGGCGACTTTAGGCCTCGAGTCTGTCTGCCCACTTACCACTGCATGGTCGAGAGCAAATAAGTTCTACTTGAATTTATTAAGCTAACAGTGAGGTCTGAAGCTGATAAGAATGAACTTATTAAACTGCGTTACATTCTGAACCAAAGAGCCGTATGAGAACGCCCCAAAAGGAGCGATCTGGTTCAATGCTATCGGTGTCAAAGATTTGGGCACGTATCCACCAATTGCGGATTCAACATACGATGTGTAACTTTTGGGGAGGAGCATACTTCAGAAAGTTGCCCAGAAAAAATATGGAAGAGGCGGAAACCGCTCCATTCTGCACTATGTGTAAGACACATGGGCTTCCAGCCAATTTTTCCGGCTGTCCGGAACGAAAAATATTGTTAGACGGAGCAACCGAAAATAAAGCCAAACGAACGGTGCCTCAGATCATATACTCACCGCTCTCCAGCTATCAAACAACTACACCAACCCCGACAACCCTAAACCATTTTCATGCTCTTTCCAACCGGACCTCATACTCAGATGTTTTAAGAAACAGAACCCAGCCCCACGCTTTTATTTCACCGACTCTAAATCTCGTCAAACGTCTATAACAGATAACCATGGAGTGGCTGGAAGTCTCTCCCAATGAACTCCTATCCAAGTTCAGGGGTTTCTTCGCATACTTTGACGCCACTCCTGACCAAGAGAAGCCAACGGCTCTTCTCAATTTGTATTTCAACGTTATGGTTGCAATTAGCTAACTTTAATTTCCCTAAATATCAACTCCCTCATTTCACATGAAAAGAGGCTCTACATTGTTGATTTGGTCAAATCCTCCCAACCCGATATCCTCCTTCTGAACGAGACAGTTCTAAATCCTCAACACAAAGTTCGTGTGGAGAACTACCATTGCTTGGTAATGACAGTGCCAGAGGCACTGCGATACTGTTTCGGGATGATTTATATATGCCAATGGCTCTCCTCAATTTGGTTCCTTTTATTCTCCGTAGAGTCTCGGATGTCGAAGGCGTTCACCATGTTTACGGATGCTTTCACATCCGCCACATTGCATAGGTCTTGTGATACGAGGTGTGACAATCAAGTAATGAGACTGATTTTATTGCCGCGCTTGTGGTAAACCTGCGACCTTGAATATTCCTCCCACTTCCCCAGCATCCTTCCTCTCTCCATTGATATATTTACCATCGCTCTAGTTTGTTTAGGTCGCTTGCTGTGTCGTGTTGAGTAGACGTGTGTTGGTGGTGCTCGTCACGAAAATAGAGAAACGAAATAAAGAGCAGCGCGTCGCGATAAAATTTTGCGCCAGATTGGGCGAAACAGCTTCGGAAACGTACGCTGAAATTGTAAAAGTGCATGGTGATAGTGCTCTTAGTCGTGCCAAGGTTTTAGATGGCGTAAAGAGTTTTAGGAGCGGCGTGAAAGCGTGGAAGACGAGGCGCGGAGTGGGAGACTAATCGAGGCGCGGACTGATGCGAATGCGTAGCGTGTGCGTGACCTAATTTGTGAAGATCGGCCTTTAACAATTCGAATGTTGCCCTCCGAACTGGTTATGAACCGTGAAATAGTCAGACAAATTTTAACCGACGATTTCGGGATGAAAAAGTTGTGCGCGAAGATGGTTCCAAAGGACCACACCACACCGGCCTCAGCGTGTTCCAGTATTTGGCCTCTAAAAGGATTGCCGTGTTGCAACAGCCACCTTATTGGCCTGATATGTCACCCTGTGAGTCGATTACGGACATCCAGGCGGCCGTGACGAGGGTACTCGCGGACACTCCAGTCAAAGCGTTCCAGAAATGTTACAAAGCATGGAAAGGGGACTACTTTGAAGGGGATGGCAGAGTTGTAGAATAATTTTTAAATACACGGTGTATTTTGTGTATACCTATATTGAACCCCCAGTATTTCTCAAGTATTTACTTTACTGTAAAAAATTGGTCCGTCATCGTTCTGCCTACTCTAAAGCCACGTGGATACCCCCCAATAATGCAGTTGGTAAACAATCTGATAAAATTTTCTATTATAACTCCGCCATAGACAGTACCTAGCCCATTTGAGAAAGGAGGAGGGAACACCTTGTGTCTCCAACCTACAGTTTACATGATTCCTCATCCCAAACCCCCAAATAAAATGGTAGTAAAGGCTCTTGGGGTCACAGATTGGGTTTACTGGTTCCGCAATT
This sequence comes from Odontomyia ornata, assembly GCA_963969285.1. Classification (NCBI taxonomy): domain Eukaryota; kingdom Metazoa; phylum Arthropoda; class Insecta; order Diptera; family Stratiomyidae; genus Odontomyia; species Odontomyia ornata. The sequence goes on along the minus strand of OZ017739.1, from coordinate 98,066,897 downwards.
ACGGGACATTGAATTCCGAGAAATGCTAATAATTGTAAATTAATCTACAGCTCTCCTACTAAATCTTACTCACACCTCCGTTGTGGGGACGTAAGACGGTGAAGGCGAGTCTTCCATGCCTGATCACGGAGTCGAAGTAACAACCATGCCACCGGTATGGAAGTTGGGTGACGGGCCGACCTCTCCTCCTTGGAAAACCCTAGAATGTTTAGAAACCAGAAGAAGGGCCTCGGAATGGATTTTACTCACGGCAACGACCTCGCAAGTGGAAAAACGACTACGGCATTGGATCCGGGAATGTGAGATCACTCAATAACCCTGGCGCTGTTAAGGACCTTTTACAACAGGCTAGTCAATATAAAATAAAAATACTGGCAGTGCAAGAAATCAGCTGGAATGGAAATGATATTCAAGACATGAGATCGCAAGCAATATTCAAAAGTGGGAAGCTTACCATACAACCAGAACTCAGAGTTGCCTTCATTGTGTAAAGGGAGTTCAAATGGCACGTTATTGATTTTAAGGCAGTCAGTGGACGGTTGTGTTCAGTCTTTATAAAAGTGAAATTTTTCAAAATCTGGCGGATAAATGTTCACGCCCCGACCGGAGAAAAGAACGAATAAACAAAGGAAATGTTTGAAAATCATCTGAAAAGACTAGTCGTCTCATGGCCTACAAACGACACAAAAATTATTCTGAGTGATTTCAACGCTAAGGTTGGCAATGAGCTATCTCATCGGAGAATGACTGGAGGACATAGCCTCCACGATCAAACAAATGACAACGGCCAGCGACTGATTGCCTTTGCATGTAGCAGAAATCTAGTCATACGTTCGACTTGCTTCCCACATCGACGAATCCATAAAATGAACTGGGTAACACCGGATGGCAACACACAAAACCAGATCGGTCATGTACTGATTCAACAACGTTAGGCCTCGAGCATACTTGACGTCCATACATACCGAGGAGCCAGTTGTAACTCAGATCATTACTTGCTGAAATTTACCTATCGATATCGTATGTCAAGGCATATTCAGCGAAGATTAGCCCGCTACAAAAATTTGACATCGAAAGGCTCCAAACGGTGTCTGTGGCCAAACATTTTATGGAGACCCTCGACAACCAGCTGGCTCCCATCTTATCAGTTGCATCGTTAAAGACGAGCAACGAGCTCTGGGTGGAGCAGAACAGACGATCGGACATCAAGCCCGCCGCAAAAGGAAGATTGGTTCGATGATGAGTAGCAAAATGCGTTAGACAAAAAGAATCAGGCGTACAAAGAATATGTAGGTAGGAAAACCAGGACGAAGAGAAAATTATGAAAACCTCAGAAGAGGTAGATATAGAATAAGGTAATAATGATTAACAAAAGAAAATACTGTGACGACCAAAGAGCCGACGATGAGATTCCAGTGGAGCTCATCAAATATGGTGGCAACAGTGTTTAGAAAGCTATTTACAAAGTCATCAAGCACATTTGGCAACAAAGAAATATGCCGAAAGTATGGAGCCAATCAATTATATTCCCTACAGTGTGAAAATTATAGAGGCATATCACTACTTTGTACGGCTTACAAAATATTTTCTAGAATCTGAGAAAATAAAATCGGATCATACGCTAACAGTATTATTGGGGAGTATCAAGGTGGTTGCAGAATAGGTAGATCAACAATAGACCAATTGTTCACAGTCAAGCAAGTAGTTGAAAAATGCTGGGAGTTCAACATAGACGTACACCAAATTTCCGTTAACTTCAAGCAAGTATACGGCAGTATTGATCGTAACGCACTGTACCGAATAATGCTTTGCTATGGCATCCCAGCAAAATTAGTCCGTCTTACCAAAATGACAATGATGTTGATGACCTCCCAAGTCTGCATCAATAACCAACTCACCGATGCCTTTGACACAAATATCGGACTAAAGCAGGGAAACCGGCTGGTCCCATTGCTATTCAATTTGGCTCTGGAGTACGTCACACGGAAGCTACCCGTCGATCCGCGAGGTACATTACTATACATGTCGATGCAAGTAGTAGCCTATGCGGATAACATCAACATTCTGTTACGGTTGTTAACAACTGCCAAAGATCTTTTCTTGCAACTTGACAGCGAAACAAAACTAGTAGGGCTACAAATCAATGAAAAGTAAACAAAGCTCATGACGCAGTCGAAAAGAAATACCTCAGAAACATAAAATATCACACTTGGCGAATACAGTATCGAGAATGTTAGCGAATTTGTGTATTTAGGCGCCAAAATAACGAAAACGACAATGAAAGAGACAAAATACGCCACAAAATACAGCTCGCAAATAAAATATTTTATTCAGCTGCATTCACCGGAGAACAAAGTTCCAAGTATTCAAATCTGTGATAAGACCTGTGTTATGCTATGGGTGTGAAACATGAACCCTTACCCAAGCATACGCAAATACATTGAACGCCTTTGAGCGATAGGTCCTGAGGCTTGACGGGGACCAATGGCGAATTCGATACAACCATGAGTTCTGTGCTTTTGACGAACCGGATGTCTCAACGATTGTAAGACTGCAAAAGTTGGAGTGTGCTGGACACATGAATCGTATGGACGAAAAACTGATACCCAAGAAGGTTTTCGTTGGGAGAACTGAAGGCCGGAGGCCAGTGGGGAAGCCGAGGAAACACTGGTCTGACCCGGTCGACGAAGACAGTTCATCGCTGCTTGGATTTCGGAATTGGAGGACGCGGTCAATGGACCGAGACAGTTGGAGGCGCTGTTTGCAGGAAGCGAAAGCCCGAGAGGGGCTGTAGTGCTAAGAAACAAACAACAACCGCCGGTAATTCGTTTGCATCAACATATTCGAAGAAAACCTGTGCCATATACTTTCTGAGCGTGTAGAATTATTTATCTAACTGTATATTCAGCTCAGATTCAAATTGGAATTACAAAAGTATTCGAATATTCGCATGGTATTAAAATTTGTAAACATTGATTTCAAATTAAATTTTATCAATAATATATATATATATATATATATATATATATATATATATATATATATATATATATATATATATATATATATACATACATACATATATATATTTATATATGTTAATGGCAAGACTGCCACATTCTCCCACAAAAATCGAATAAGATTATATTTAACAATTTATGCGGGAAAAATCTCGACAAAGTGTAGATATTTATATTTAAATTGTGTAGATATTTATAATTTTAGTTCACGAGAAAAAGTATCATCCTCAATAACTGAGTTTCAGGGTTTATAAATAATTAAATGGTAGATTTTCCATTTGAGGGCTAAAAAACTTCTAGGCAATATGTTTGAGGTGTTGTGCAAAGAGATAATTGGCCAGGCTTTTAGAAAATAGAAAATTTCCCTTCGTTTAAGCTGCAATATATTTTGCATTCGAAATATGGAAGGTCCGAAAATTGGCGAAGGTGAAGCAGCTACAAATCAAATTTTTGCGAGTTAAACTTGAAACTGACGAGATGAGTTCACAACACACTCCCCGGAAGGTGCAACTTTTCTTAGCGGCGGATACTGGACAGAGATCTATCACTCAAATATTTGTTGTTCTCGATTGGGGCTGCCATAGTGCCGAGTGACAGGTCGATCTCCGAGGCCAAGCCGCAAGTTATTATTGCATTTGCTTTTTTTATTTTTTATTGCAATCACGACCTGTGTCCGTCTGTCCGTCCGTCCGTCCGTCCGTCCGTCCGTCCGTCCGTCTGTATGTCACAGCACTTTTTCTCCGAAACTATAGAGGCTACAGCCATGAAACTTTGTGAAAAGGTCAGAAGTGGTGACCTCTTGAAAGTTCAAGGGTGGAAAAATTTTTCAAAGGGGTTTAAGGGGGGCCTCCCCGTACAGGGAGGTGACCCCTCAAAAAAAAAATTTCACCATTGGTAGTCGAGTAGGGTGTCATTGGAAAGGTCTCAATGAGATCTTTTCAAAACAAGTCTTAAAATTGCCTTCTGAATACCGAGGGGGGCAGGGAAAGGGGAAATGTACGAACTTTTCGCGCACCCCCCCCCCCCCCCCTCGCGATTGGAAACCTTCCATCCGAAAAATCTGAAAAAAATCATGAATGTAGGCCTTTGTGAGTACAACAACAACAAATACATGAGAAGTCGAAATTCACTCAACTTTGTTAGTAATAGTATGATTTATCGATTTTATGTTTTCTTGAATAAAATCCAAACGGTACCCTTAAATTCAATAAAATTTAGCAAACAGATGACTTTCTATAAGATTAATCTTTTCTGAAAGTTTCATAAAGATTGAATAGTATTTAATGAAGTTATAGCGATTTGAATTTTCCTGTATTACCATGGAACAATATGCCCTCTATTATTATGAAAACATATGGCTATGGAGCCATATGTGCTTTTTATCGATTTAAACACTACAGCTTTTCTAGGATTTGCATGAAAATTTCAGGAATGATAGGTATCATGAAGATGAGTACATACAATTGAAACAAGTCAAAGAGGCAGGAGAGAGCTCCTAGCAAAAGGGCTTTGTAACCATTCTAGGATTCGAAAAAATAGGCCATGAATCGATGATTACAGTACAGAGGAGTGGGCACTGAAAAAAATTTCATGAAAGGTAGCCAATATGAACATCAACTGAAAGTTCCCTATTAGAGCTTTTCAAAACAGTTCATAAACTGACAGTTTTCGCTTCAGTGGGGGCACAGGGGGGGAGGGGGTGGAAATACATGAAAAATGTGTTTCTTAAAAATCTGGAAAAATTATCAAGGGCGATATCTATGGGTATAAGTAAAACAAAAACCTCAGAAGTCACAATTCTTTCAACTTTGTCAATAATAGTATGATCTTCGAATTTCACATTTTCTCCAATAAAATCGTCTTTGACATGTTTCTTGATTTTATTCGTTGCTGGTTACTGCATTTTGTAAGTTGAGTACAAAACCCTTCTGACATGAGCATAGGTCTGTCTACCCAACTTGTTTGGTTTTCCCAAAGGAATTCCGCCCTTCAGTTCTTCCAAAAATCTCTATACGTACTTTTTTCATCCATGCAAATCTCTCTTATCATCGCTGAATTCTCCAGCTCATCAAATATTGCTTTCATTTTGTGAGTGTATCTTATTTGCCATGGGTCCGTTTTAACTTTGCTATTATAGCCTCAGGCCTCACTTTTCGAAGGCATTTGATATGTTCGGAGCTGCTTGTGTCTCACATCTGTAGAATAAAGTTTGTTCTGTTATGCTACATTCGTACCAGAAAACGGATTAAACTAACAAACTTAAAAGATATGGTAATTTGCCGTTTCACCATTTTCAATAATTGGGATCATCTACCTAAGCCAATTATCTGTACATTTAATTAACTTTATTCAGTGTATTTTCAATACTTGCTCGCAAACCGTGAAATAATAATCAACTGTTTGCAACTTAATTAACATCAACATCACTCAGCATCAGCATGAACAAACCGCATTTTATGGTCAGGACATCGTAAAACAATTTGCCCATTCTTCATCACATCAGAAAAAATCGTATAAAGGGAGATTGAAATGGATTTTGTACATCACACTGTGTAGCTTTACAAATCTTCCTTGGAACTTATTTCCCTTCTATGTATTTCGTTGAGTATTCCGCTGATATCATTGGTTTCTCTTTTTCCACGCTTAGAATGATTTTCTTCAAAACAAAAGACTTGATGTGATTCCAGCATCTTCCGCAATTTTCTTAAAGTTCTATTTTTTTCTTCTAGCTTCCTCCTCCATTTTTCACTCTCATCATTATCGTCCATCCAAGGTCTTCGCAAAGACGTAGAAATTCGCATGTCTTTGAATATAATCCAAAGAAACTACACTCTTGTGAAAGATATCGAAAATAAGGATGAAAGATACACAGAGGCTTTCCTGCCGCAGAAACTTGTATTCAAGGAACGTTCGTTCATCAGCGATCAATAGATTTCCGAAAGGAAGACCACGTTTTGATTTATTGTGTAGGGCAAAGCGCTGAATCGTCGGAAATCTTGGAAATTTTTTTATGTAATTTCTTTGTAAGTTGATAAAAATGTTTGTTGAACTTTTTCAACGGGTTTGAAATCGGACCTTTACAAACCCTTAATGGAATTAGGGCTTATCTGTACATCGGTGGTGTTTCAATATCAAGTTTCCTTGGAAAAAAAACTTGCTGGAAAGTAAGATAGTAATTTCTTGACTTCATTTTTACTGGAAAAAATCATCAAATGTGTTTATTGAGCTTTCCCAACATATTGAAGAAAACGTGAACATTAATTTGATTGATTTTCACGAGAAGTTTTTAAATAATGTACTAAATTTCAAAAATTCTATGACACGAAATGCAGGAGAGCACAAGAATATGTTAAGAGTTGGGCGCAATTTTTAAAATTGTATAGTATGTCTATCCTTCTGAGGATATATTTCTGAAGGAATAATCAATTATAGAAAGTAAGATTGTCAGAACATATTGTCAACTAATAATTTGGGGATTAACAACTGATAATTTGATGATTTACATTTTTATTCAATTCAGTCATCGTTAGATAAGTACAGAGTGCGCCAAACCCTATTGTATGATTTGAAATAAATCTCGGTAGATTGAGTAAAATGTTTTTATTTTCATAGTCAGTAGTTCATACTATTTCACATTCTAGTACTTTTGATACTAGTATTTTCAAAGGAGCGGGCGTTGGCAGCTATATAAAGGGTTTTCCATTAAGGAACTTTAAGAGCGCTTACTCCGATTTCCGGCCGTAATAATCGTCCGACCCGAATGGCTGTGCGTGCTATAGTGGATAAGTTCGAGCCTAAATTTTCACTATTGGACGTTCCAGTGCCAAAAAGACGTCATACCGCTCAAAGCGAAAACAATATCGCAACCGTAGGTGTATCGATTCAAAATCAGCCAAATCAGTTGATTCCACGTCGTTCTCAAGAATTGGGCATCGCTCAAACAACACTGTAGCATATTTTGCGAAAAAATCCTGGCCTACATGTTTAAAAGATCAAATTGGCTCAAGAACTAAAGCCAATCCATCATTCAAAATTTCGAAAATCCTTCAATTGGGCTCCGGCAAACCTGAAGAAAATGAAGAATTTCTTCGAAAAATCGTCGTCAGCGATGAAACTCATTTCTGGCTCAATGGCTTTGTTAATAAACAAAATATGCATTATTGGTCAGCAACAGACTCACATGTGCTCACATCCACAAAAGTTACTGTTTGGTGCGGTTTTCATGCCGGAGGTGTGGTTGGGACATATTTGGTCGAATACCCGCCTTGATCATTCGATCTTACGCCTTTGGATCGCTTTTCATAGAGCTATATTAAGTCACTGGTCTTTGCCAATAAGCTAGCAATTTGAGACGACTTCAAGACAACATCCAATGCGAAGTTGCCAAGGTTCCGGTCGAAATGTTTGCCAAAATGTTGGGAAAGTGGGTCCAAAGAATCGACCGCTGTAAACTGGTTTGTGAGAATCATATGACTGAAATTGAATATCATTCATAAAATGTAAAACGTGCACCACATCCACAATAAATTTGAACCCAATATCTCAAATATTTCTGTGTTTTATTAATAGATAAAATTGTCATGTCCTTCATGGAAAACCTTATACTTGCATTACAACGGCATTACTGCGAGGATTGTGTAATTGCACTTTACGTCGTGATAATGAATCTACAATTTTCAAAAAATGCACGCACAGTAAAGGTTTGACGCACTTTGGCTTAAAATGGGGCTTATAACCTAAATGGCGTTGCCAATGAAACTAAGGCAAACCAAACAGATCAGTGTAGTTCCAACTACTTCCCGCACTCAACAACAAGGCTTTTCCTGGAGTTCAATAATCATTTACGTTGCCTTACAATATTAATCTTGTCGTTAAAATTAAAAAATAAAACTCGAAAATGTTAATACCACAACATTATCAAACATTAATGGATTATAAAATGATTGGATGTTAAATTAATTAATTTCAAAGAGTTGAAGTTCTAAGCATTGAATTTCTACAAATAATTACATGATATGCTTAAGACTATCTTTAAACAACTTGTTCGCTACATCCATTGAACGATCATCTACCGCTGCTCTCCTTAGCTCTGATGCCACTAGCTTCTTGGCATATATCTTGATTGAATCAATTATTGCCTCCCGATAAAGCACTCCGTCGGATTAGGACCAACGGTCCTTCGGTTTGTATGGGCCTGTGCAAGCCCGAAAGATTTGTCACTACATTAATTCTTTCTTGCCTCATTTTGGTTTTGTATCTCCTTTCTAGATCATCACCGCATATGTGATAATTGGACGAACGAACGTTTTGTAAGCCAGAATTTTGACCTACTGGCTTACTGTTGGTTGCTTCCTGAAGAAAGGTATAAGAAAATTGTATTCATATGTGATTTTTATTATAAATTGTCAACGTAAGCACTGAAAATATCTTTCCTATCAAAAACTTCCCTCACGTACTTCGTTTGCCTAAAGTAGGGCACCGTCTTAATTCTGGAGTCTTAGATGTCTTTTGCCCTTTGACAAAAGTTTGGAGGGATCCTTGAACACAACTTACTCATTTTTGTTTTCATTTACCGTGATTTCTCATTTCTAATATACAGTAAGAGATTCCAAGCATTTTTGGTGCCTCGTCTTAATGGAGTGGAAATTGTATTCAAATGAACACATTAACATCTGGACTCCACGTTTATATTTATTTCTTATATCAAAGAACCTAGAGATGAATATATTGAAAAAAATATATCTAATATAGAACCCTGTAGTACTCCCGAGCCAATACAAAATAGGTCTGACCTAGCTCCACTAGCTACAGTAAAGGCAGTTCGTCCCCACGCGAAACTGCCTATAATTTCACAATTGGGTTCAAAGAGCCGAAATTTATCACTTTGTAGAGAAGCCCATTGATCCACTCAGAGCCAAAGGCTTTTCTACATAGATCAAGCAGGTGACAATAAACTTATTGTTTTGCTAACTTTTCATTTTACTGGCTTGAAATACTGCTGGAGTGTCTACCGTGGAGTTGGGTTTTTTGAAGCCAAATTGTCTTTTGGGCACAATTTTTACCCTCATAGAGAATTGTATGCTATTACCAAAATATTAGAAAGCAGCGGAACTGGACGAGTCTCGAATAAGTCTGTATTTCCTAACTTCTTGGGTATTGCAAATATTTTGCACATTTTCATTGCTGAGAGAAGTTGTAAGTGTTGATGCAATTATTCAGAATGATTGCGAGCAGAACAAAGAAAGCATGAGAAATGTTTTTATGCATGTGATTGAAGATTCTATTTGTCTACTGATGCAAACAAAGTAAGCTCCTCAGGACGGGCAAACATAATATGGCCAGTAAGTGCATCAAAGGGATTCAAATCAGAGAGCCTGATCAAGCACAATTGCCCATGGTTTTTGTCCAAATTCAAGTTGGTACTGTTCAGCAACGAATTAACGGAAGAGTACTCACTTGCTTTCTCTCGGTTAAAAATTTTCGTAAAATATGTTGTAATAGAGTTTGCAACATATTTGGCATCCATGGGCATGAAATTATTATAAGTGAGGACCCCGGGCAGTCTTCTTTTGCCAGTTATCTTATTGATATGAGGAAATATCTCTCTTGATAGAGATCTTTGAGATGATTGTATCAAGAGTTGAAATACTGCTGGCAATTTCCTCATTGATTTCAGGAAAATGAGTATTTTTTGATCTTTTGATAGAAATTTCTTTCAATTTTTCGTCAAGGTTAGCTCTAACTTCTTTCAATTGTTCATCAAGGTTAGTACTTACTGCTACCCTTTCAATTTGCTTGTATAGACTGAAAAGTTGAGAATCTGCAACCTAAAGCTTCCCACCCTTTTTCAATCTTAATGTCAGTTCAACCAAAGAGATGGTCAGACTCTGAGTCAAGAATTCCACGCTTGAAATTTCTTCAACCGTGGGAACGACTTACCAGATTGGCAAACACGATGAAATAGTCGATAGTAGAGAAGCTTCAGCAAAGGGTGGGCTTTTTCAAGACAATTAATATAGATCCATATTCGATTGAACTTAGTTAGAAAAACCTGTGCCATAGCCATTAGATACAATATTCCCCCACGAGGGGTGCTTTGCATTGAAATTACCTACCATACCAAAGGAATTGAACTTTCTGCGCATAGTAAGCACTGCTTCCAAGTCCTCAATGAGTTCTTCACCTAGAATCTCTGCCAAACATAGACCCCTGCAAAAGCAAAGGTATACCTTCCTAGCATAGATTTTATTATATCTGGTTCAATACATTTCAGACTTGGAAAGTAATGTCTTTGAACTTTCAAATGATCTTTGTAAGCCATAGGAGCCCCAAGAATACCCTCTGGATCATCGCGCCTGATGATATTGTATTTTTCCAGATGCACTCTGTGTTTTTCTTTGAGTCTTATTTGCGATATAAACAAGTAGTTTGGTCAATGTGCCTTCAAGTGTGCTTGAACAGAATTTCTTTTATATAGTACAACTAGTGAAAATATGTTAACAATGAAAATTTTAATCACTTTAATCACGTCAACACAACAACAATTTAGAGGGGAATCCTAAATACAGGGATAAGTGGCTTTTTTTATAGTAGGGGACTAATGACTCCATTTTTCGAATGAATATGAACAAGTCACACTTGAAAAACTGTTTGCAGGCAGCGCTCGAGACCATATTTTGGTGCTTCTGCAACTGCTGCGGTTGCTGCATTTGGGTTGCTATGCAGGCTGATATCCAAGCTGCTTCTTTGAACCCTGCATAAAACTAGAGAATGAAATCCCGTCTTGCACTGTATTTTTGATAGTCGTAGTAATGAGCTCTCTCCTCTCTTCATTTTTCTTAGTAAAATTTTTACTCGTCTTTTCAACCTTAATATTACAGCTGACACAAATGATCTTCTACTTTTTCTGATCCTTTAAGATTGGACATTCAATCAGCTTGTGTTGCTTATCATAGTTGACGCAGTGAACCTTAAATCTACAGTTAGCAGCAACGTGGCCAAATCTTTTGCAATTGAAGCGTTTGAAAGTGCTACTTGTTTGTAGATGCTCGCGCTGTATCTTTTGATACAATAAAAATATAATTTCCATTGCTTTTTTTCACTTCAAAGTCCGGTTTGAGCTAGACTTAGAAGGGGAAGGCATCCTTTCCTCCCTTCTGGAGGTTGTCTTCGAGAACCTCTTAGCTGATAAGATGCCTACGCTGGGATAATCTTTCAGCTTAGCCACGACATTGGTCTCGACATACAATTTGGGTCAACTTTTTCTCCTGAAAGCATGTGAGCGTAGCAAACTCACTTCAGCACACTACAAGAAATTAAACAAACTAGTGTGGTCTTATGCCAGTTTTGTGTGGAGCAAAGTTTACGATGAACAGTTAATCGTTACATAAAACTCCTGTATCTTTGATACATTTCAAATAAATGTCGTTGAAACGAAAGCCAATAGCGCTTTATTCAATACAAATCATTATAAACTTTCAAAGAGTATATAGCAAATTACTAGTAATAAAAATATTAAAAACTAAATGGCCCAAATGGCTCTCTACATTGAAACATTGTTAATCAAAAAAATGTAATCAAAACACAATATCAAATTCAATTTAATTAAAATTATTGCAGATTTTATGATTCAATTGGAAAAAGGAGAAAAAACCACCTAACAATATTCCAAAATTATTTATAATTTTAACACAAGAGTGAACTTTTATCCTACATTCAATATGTTATAGGCTAGAAGACGCGTTCCAAAATAAACGAGACTTTAGTCATAAAAATTTTTTGGTGGCGCCATATGTGAATAAGATAGTGCGCTGGAAAGTTACATCCCTCTCTGACTTCCAGGGAAAGTTTGGTGACCTACGGTTCTGCGGAAGCGAAGTTATTGCGTTTAAAGTGACAGTCTGTTTGTGTCATCGGTACAAAAATGAGTTTCGAACAAAGAGGTAATATCAAATTTTGTTTTGAAATCGGTAAAACGTTTAACCGAAACATTTGAATTGAAGAAAAAAGTTGATGGCAATGATTGGCTCTCTCGTGATAGACTTCATGAGCGGCTTACACGTTTCAGAGATGGTCGTGAGGACATAAATGATGATAAACATACGGGCCGCCCAAAATCAGTGATCACTGAAAACTTCATCGAAATTGTGCGTGAATTTATCAAAAATTAGCCAAAATCATCGTTAAAATTCATAGAATTGTTGTTGAATATCTCCAAAACATCGATTTATTGTATTTTAACCGCTCATTGGGCTTACGAAAGCTCTGTGCACGTTTTGTTCCGCACAAATTGACTGATGACCAAAAATTGCTTCACTCTTGTGACTGATTTTTTGACTAGAACTCGCATTTTAACTAACAATCACTCACCATATTCACCTGATATGGCTCCTTGTGACTTTTACCTATTCAAAAAATTGCATTTGGCCATGAAAAGAAAACCCTTTGCGTCCGCAGAGGGCATCCAAAAGGCTTGTACCGGCATCCTGAACGACATTCCGGTCAATGACCTGAAACACTCTTTCAAAAATCTTTTGGATCACGCAAAATAGTGTATCGAAGCCGGAGGTGACTATTTTGAATAATAAACTCGAATTTATCACACCAAAGCTCCCGTCGTTAGTATTTTAGCTCAGTCTCGTTTGTTTTGGGACGCACCTAGTAATTCTAATAAAATTCAATGAAAAACTTTATCTTATCCTAAAATGATGCTTTCACGAGATTTCTAACCTGAATTTTAAACCTTATCTCTAAGCCTAATATAATAAACATAACAAACACCTATCTCAATTATGTAAACTTGAACCTTATTTTTAATATAAACAAATAACACTAAATGTAGCAATAGTGGGCTGAAAATAAGAGCCAAGTATATTAAAGAAAAACACAAAAAATAACCACGAATAATCTAGATTCTGTCATCCAGCCACCAATACTTAGATTGCCCCGTCCCAGCTTGATCAGCGTCCAATGAGTATCTTCATGATTCCGAAGAAGTCTCAATGTGAAGATATCGACTCTTGTCACTTTAGTAGTTTGATAAATTTTTCTACTAGATATATAGTGCTTCCAATCCTTTCTCTACAAACCAGTACATGCACGAGGATATTTCTTTCAATATATTTGAATCTTTCCACACTTCTAGCACTTTGGTTGTACCAGATCTGACATCCATGGTTCAAAACTGGTCTAACCAGGGTCTTCTAAAAGATAACTTTGACTTTTTGATTAATGTTTCTGTCATGGGAAAATGAGTGGAGCAACGATTCTTCTAACTGTTTAATTGAAAAACCAAAAAAAGCAACTAATCTATTAAATACAAAAACAAAAGATATTTTTCGCCAGCACACACACACAACCAAATATATTTGGGCACCTCCAGTCTCGACCAAGCACGTCTAACCATTTTCTCGCTCGACCAAAGACCTCTGACTTTCAAAAATACCCTAACTTGGTCCACTTAGAGGGGAACATCTGGCTGTTGGACTTCCAACAATCGCTCTTCCTGTCAATTTGATTCAGCTCGATTTCTCCACTTGATAAAAATTACATGCATATCACTTGAACGTTCGTTCTCGTTGACTGCATTTGCAAGACTCCTTATCTAATAAGATCAAAATTTACTTTCAATTAAATAACTACAAAGATTGTTAAGATGAACGCTTCTCCCTAATAAAAAATATCTGTAATCGGTGAAGAAATCTTAAATCACTATAATATACATCTTAGAAGATTTTATTGTAAATTCTAAAACGAATTTTTATAACGCCACACACGTTTCGAGATACATTTTATCCTCCAAATACTTTAAGCAATGCTGTCAATTTATTTTAATTTTATTTTTTGTGCTTGAGAGGTGAATGCCATTCATGCACGGAGTGTGGGACTCCCATTTTCTTGACATTCAACTTATTTTATACTGGATGCTTGGGTAGATCACATAAATTTTTGCACGATTGCCATGTTTGAAAACAGACAAGCTTAAATTTTTTATGAAGATGATCAGTCATATTTAATACTAAGTCGATATTTTACCCCTCTGCCAAAAGCTCGTTGCGAAAACACATTTTGAAATTCAATTTAATGTTGAATGAATATATTTTCATTTACTGCACTCAAAAGTACATGCCTGCTGAAAAACTTGGAGATGAGTCGAAATACCTTACCTTCCTCTAAGTTAAATAATATACACGAGGCACCTTTGAGTATTAGATTACAGTAGTCATTATGCATAATGCTTAGTATTGTACTATCCTTAGTATAATGTACGCATTTTTCGTGTAAATTTAGTCTAGTTTGATATCTTGCAATTTCCCTGAAGTTATCTATGCAGGGTGCTAAAAACTTATCCATGTTTAGTAAACAAGATTAATATTCTCAGTATTTGAGCTTCGAAACCACTTAGACCCTTTTCAGACGTCATGAAAACCCACCTTATTTTAAATCAAGGTGCACCTGCAGAAATTTAGTTTAAAATTTCTGATATACACTTTGAATATGGCTAGTCGAATTCTGTTATACCGGTCACATTTCCAAGTTCAGGAGAAATATGAAATCATTCAAGTGACCTCTGTAGTGTGGCCTTAACTGACGGTTAAGGGCTCGTTTGGTGCAATTAGAATTGTTAATACAGAAAACCGAACCGAATATTATCTTCTTTGATTTGAAGAAGAAAATTTTGTAATAAAAGTTGACAAAGGAATAGAATATCCTTTAAAATAAACATAAAATAGCCAATATATTGCACTAGATGAGCCATAGATTCAAGTGTTACCTACCGTAAAATAATTAAGGCTAGTATTTCATGAAAAAAGTAAATCATCAAAAGAAAAACGAAATACGTATAAAAATATGAGTAGTGGTTATAAAAACTTTTCACTGGTTTATTTGTGATTGATTGCATCTTCGAAAAACATTTTCAAAATTGAAGGATAAAAGTTATTTATTGAGAAGCTGGTTTTGTCATGTACTGATATTCTCACCAGGTGTCAGCTCCTCGGTCTTGCATCGACTTATATGACAAAGCCGAGTGGGAGAATGGATTTTCAAATTTTATTTCATACAAACTCAAGACCGAACGATTACGGTCGAAAATCGATTTCGAGAATAAAAATAAATAAAATACACAAAATTAAAAGGAAGCTGTCTTTTTCTATTTTCAGTTGGAGTATTTTGTGAAGGCGAAAATGAATTCGATTACAAGTACCCACAAATTATATTCATGGCAAACCCCATGTAAGCTCAATGAATGAAAGTTTCTTTGGTGTTCAGCTTTTTGCTTGTTGTGTTGAATTCAAATACACATGACAAGGTGCTAAATTTGCATAGAATTATTCAACGTGGGAAAGCTTTATTTGTTGCCGATTAACTCCGATTGGAAAACGCATACTCTCACCTGCCGTGGTCATATTAGTCGATGCGAAACCATGTGCTGATACCTAATGAGAATGTAGATGCATCTCGAAACCAATAAGATAATTTTTCAAGTGGGATTTAAGCGAATTTACAATTTTCCAACTTTATTCCGTATAACAAACTTTTCAAAGTCATTCAGGAACAAACTTATTTTACGTGATTCCAAAAGTATTTCATTTAAATAAATTTGAATTGAATGATGCCACACAATGAGCATTTATCTAAAAATTGATTTATTTTGAAGAAAATAATCTATATTTCATCGTCATAAGTTATGCAGAATTAATTGAGTTGCACGTGCCACAATATTGAAGATAAATCGATTTTTTTCCAACGAAATATAATGAATACGCAATAGCGAAGTTAAAAGCGTATAAAAATCCCACCCAAGGAATGAAGTAGAAAACAAGTTGAGTAGACAGACCTATGCTCATGTCAGAAGGGTTTTGTACTCAACTTACAAAATGCCGTAACCAGCAACGAATAAAATTAAGAAACACGTCATGTTCGAGGATCATACTATTTTTAACTAAGTTGAAAGAATTTTTTAATTCTGAGGTATTTGTTAAAATTATACCCGTAAATATTTCACTTGATAATTTTTTCAGATTTTTTTAGATCACGCGTGTCCATTCGCGAGGGAGAAAACACATTTTTCATGTATTTCCCCCCCTCTCTGTGCCCCCACTGAAGCAAAAACTGTCAGTTTAAGAACTGTTTTGAAAAGCTCTCATAGAGAACTTTCATTTGATACTCATATCGGCTACCTTTCATGAAATTTTTTTTCAGGGGCCACTCCTTTGTACCGTAAGCATCGATTCATGGCCTGTTTTTTCGAATCCTAGAATGGCTACAAAGCCCTTTTGCTAGGAGCTCTCTCCTGCCTCTTCGACTTGTTTCAATTGTATGTAGTCATCCTCATGATATCTATCATTCCTGAAATTTTCATGCAAATCCTAGCAAAGCTGTAGTGTCTAAGTCGGTAAAAAGCGCATATGGCTCCATAGCCATATGTTTTCATAATAATACAGGGCACATTGTTCCATAGTAATACGGGAAAATTCAAAACGCTATAACTTCGTTAAATACTATTCGATCTTTATGAAACTTTCAGGACAGATTAATCTTATAAATAGTCATCTTATTGCTAAATTTTATTGAATTTAAGGGTACCATTTAGATTTTATTCGAGAAAACATAAAATCGATAAATCATACTATTACTAACAAAGTTGAGTGAATTTCGACTTCTCATGTATTTGTTGTTGTTGTACTCATTAAGGCCTACATTCATGATTTTTTTTCAGATTTTTCGGATGGAAGGTGTCCAATCGCGAGGGGGGGTACGCGAAAAGTTCGTACATTTCCCCTTCCCCTGCCCCCTCGGTACTCATAAGGCAGTTTTAAGACCTGTTTTGAAAAGATCTCATTGATACCTTTCCAATGACACCCTACTCGACTACCAATGGTGAAAATTTTTTTTTTGAGGGGTCAACTCCCTATATGGGGAGACCCCCCTTAAACCCCTTTGAAAAATTTTTTCACCCTTGAACTTTCAAGAGGTCACCACTTCTGACCTTTCCACAAAGTTTCATGGCTGTAGCCTCCATAGTTTCGGAGAAAAAGTGCTGTGACATACAGACGGACGGACGGACGGACGGACGGACGGACGGACGGACGGACGGACAGACGGACACAGGTCGTGATTGCAATAGGGTTTTGTATTTAAGTACAAAACCCTAAAAATGTAATGATTATTTAGAAAAAAACTGAACCTGATTCGCGTGTTCCTGTTTACCATTTTTGAGAATGTAATTAGTCAGTTACTTTATGGAAATGGAATTGCAAGGGCAGAATCAGCACGTTTCATAAATAGGTAGCAGAAAAAGAACTAAATTTGATGCAATGACATTATAATATTGTAATTTAGTAGCTATCTTCCGGGCAGAACCATAGAGCATTAATTGTCAGGAGATATGCCCTATATAGAGAAATAACTCAAAAATTGCATGCCACATATCTTAAATTAAGATGCATTCTGGGCCAAAAAAGTGAGGAAAAGACTTGAAATGATGTTTTTGGATTCTTTTCCTCGACCTCAAAGCTGGGATTATATGTCCATCTGAAACCATCTGAAAACATCAATTGGTTTGGCTTTTTCTTTGCTTACAATGACTTTCCTAAGCTACATCAGATACAATTACCCACCAAAAGCTCAGAAAGAATCTCAAATTAAAGGCAAGGCTGCCTTCCATTCAGCCCAACGCTTCTATATGCCAAAAACTTGGAAGAATATGCTAGATGGGTAAATAAGAGATATCATTATAAATTGCAGTACAAAGTGTGATAATTTAAAAAAAACTGTTGATGCTGTGACTATTTCTATAATATATAAGTGCAATTCAATAACTAGTATAAAGAATACACTCAATCTTCTTACATGAATGTAGAAGAAGATATCAAATATATGGATATTTAGAGTGGCTTAAGTAGACAAAATGATCTGCAATTGAATCCTTGTCGTCAGAAGGTGTTGCAGTTAAGTTTCATATGTCTCTCAGCCAACCCTACCTGATAATCTGCATTTACGTCCCATATAACACTCTTTCTAAGGATTTGTAAATTTTTTTTAAAAAACTTATTAATTTTGCGTCCCGTCTGTCGGTCTGTTCTTCCGCCCATCCATCTGTCCGTGCGTCAAAGCAAGTTTTCTCAGAAACTGTTGAAGCTAGAAAGCCCGACTTTTGTGAAAATGCCAGAAGAAGGTCAATTAGGAACTCAAATAACGTATTCTGAACGTCAAAGTTTGACTCGTATAACCTTGACTCGTATAACTTTGACTCGTATACATTCTAGCTTCCATAAATTAAGTTCCAAAAACCCATAAATGGTAATTACGTTTTTAAATTCACTGTCATTTGATTTTCAAAGCATTATCAATAATGTTTCATTACTTATGATTAGCTATGAATTTTACAAAGCATTTCATTAATTTTCATCAAAATTCTTACACATCTGTAGTGCCGAGGTTCTTTCCAAACACACATTTCTACAGTATCAAATGTTGTTGTTGTAATAGCCTTTTACGTATCCGTTGTTCGTCCATTCGATTCATGTGGCCAGCCCATTGCAGCTTCCGCAGTCTTATAATCGCTGAGACCTCCAGCTGGTCAAAAATTGGATACAGCTCATGGTTGTATCGAATCTGCCATTGGTCCCCGTTTAGCTTCGCTCCAATTAATTGCCTCAGGACCCGTCCCTCAAAGGCGTTCAATATATTTACAGATGCTTGGGTTAGGGTCTATGTTTCACACCCATAGCATACCACAGGTCTTATCACAGATTTGTATACTTGGATCTTTGTTTTCCTGTGTATGCAGCTGGTCTTCAAGATCATCAGTACTGAATAAAATATTTATTTCTTTCATTACCAGTTTTCGCTATTTTGGCGCCTAGATACACAAATTTGCAACATTTTCGATACTGTATTCGTCAAGTGTGATATTTTGTGTGCTTGAGGTATTTTTCTGCAACTGCGTCATGAGTTTTATTTTAATTTCATTGATTTGTAGCCCTACTAGTTTTGCTTCGCTGTCGAGTTTCAGGAAAAGCTCTTTGGCAGTTGTTAATCACCGTGACAAAATGTTGATGTCATCCGATAGGCTACTACTTGGCTTGACTTGTATTGTAATGTACCTCGCGTATCGACAGGTAGCTTCTGTATAACTAACTCCAGAGCCAAATTGAATAGCGATGGGGCCAGCCCATTTCCCTGGTTTAGCCCGATATTTGTGTGGAAGGCATAGGTGAGTTGGTTATTGATGCAGACTTGGGAGGTCGTCGACGTCATTGTCATTTTGGTAAGCTGTACTTGGTTTGACTATTTAGTTCATTCGGGTTATGTCCGAATTTGCATTTTATTTTAACTAGGTGCAACTACAATGAACTCCTAGTTTACTATTATTTTTCCCCTATGCCCCATTGCTAAGGGTGAAAAATGCCTTATAAGACGTTTTTTGCGATTTCCCCAAAACCTTAAAGACGGAAAAAAGAATGAATACATTCAACAAATTATTAGAAAATTTTGCATCGCAATAGTGCTATCACTTATTCGCAGTCATCATTACGTGGATAAATTATTGCTGAATTTCATCAAAAGTGAAGACGTAAAGATAAGAATATATTGTACGTAAGTAAGAACAGTAAAGTATATGCGAGCACCCTTGCCCCAGCGGTACTTGTAGTATCTACACAGGGTGTGTCATTTTTTATGTCATCATGTAAACGTTGAATAACTGAAAAAAAACAACAAGGTAGTATTTATTCATTTTGGCCCTTGGCAATTTATTTGGATTAGTTTTTGAAAACAGCATCAACATATTGTTCAAATTGAAATGAGCCCTGTTTTCTTCATTTTCCACTACCTTTTCAAGCATTTCGGGCGGTATAGCAATGATTTCGGCACGAATGTTTGCCTTGACCTCGTCAGTGATCTATAGCTTGCTGGCGTATGCTTTACTTTTCAAATAACCCCAAAAAATAAGTCTGGAGGGCTCAAACCCGTAGATTTTGGTGGCCAGTTAATGTCGCCTCCTTTTGACCCCAGACATCGAGGGAATTTCCGTGGCGGAAACTGAATTGTTTGACTTGCATTGCAGCACAGTGCACCATATTGTTGAAATCAATAACTGTCAAGGCCTTTTTCAGGCATTTGCGGGCAGACATAATAAACTTATACCCACCGATATCAAGTTCCATCCACTGCTTCGTTTTTTTTTGTAAAAAAATAGCTGAATAATGATTTTTGCGCAAACGCCAGCCCAACCAGTTGCATTTTGTCGTCTGGATTTTTCATTCCTTAAATGGGGCAAGTTTAAGTCAATTGAACCTTGTAAGCGTATAAATTCAAATCTATATTCAAAATTCGCATCAGTGATGTTCGTGAGATGTTCAATTTTTGGGCACGACAAGTCGAGGTTGACGGCTTTTCTGCCACACTATGACAAAAAACAGCAATGTTTTTCCTAGAACAAACTGGGCGAGCATGCACAAGTGGCTTCACATTTTCTACAGACCCAGTTTGCTGAAATTTGCACACAATTCTCCCGATTGTGGACACATTTGGTCGATTATGCTGACAAAAAAAATCACAAAGTGCACAAAATACATTTTGATTTGAACGTAAAAGGCCTCAAAACCCTAATGCGCTGCTCAATTGTATATCTCTCCATGGTTGAATTTGTCAAACACTGAAACAAAGAAATGTCAAATTAAGTTGGGCGGTAACTCACAATTAACATTGTTTATTATGGTTGGACCACGCTTTATATTTGACTTACTTAGATCTTTTATAGTTTGCTTAAAGTTGAAGGATTTTGTCTAAGTTTATGATTATTTCGTACTTCTAATGAAAAAAATTTAATCCACGCCAACAGTGATGATTTTGCTATAATTTTTTACCTTGCGATAATGACCAATTGAGAATGAAATCAATAATTCAAATATTAGAACGGGGACTAACAAAGTCAACGGCGTTAAGTGCTTCTATAAGCTTTGTTAAAAAATTTGAACTTTTAATTTTCATTCCAATCAGCTATATAAAACAATAATAGACATAGGAGGTATATGTGAGAAATATGCAGTGGACTATTCTGGCAATTTCTGATCCTGTACCTATATTGCTAGTACCAGCATAAAGTGTCTTTTTATGAAGCGACTACTAAGTCACACACTATTAACTAACTTGCAACTAGTATATATATCATTATCATTGTTATTAATAGTGCAGAACTTCAGGTGTAGGCTATGCTGTCAAGAGTAATTGCCTATAATCATAATGGTTTTGCGACATCAAACAGTGCCCTGCTTTCTTCTGCTTCTTCTTCTCCGTAGCACCGCAGACCCTCTAGAGCCTTCGCTTCTTTTAAAAAGCGTACCCAATCATCTAGGATCATCAACCGCACCTCAATTTTCGAAACATGAGCAGCAATGAACTGTCTTCGTCGACCAACGTTCTGGGCTAGGTTTTCAGATTGACAGGGGAGGTGTTTAGTGGGTAGTCCAAGGGTATCCTCCATGGGAGTCCCACACTGCCAGACTCGGCGGGCTTAAATGCCTTCACCTCCCTACCACAAAAAAAAAAAAGTTTGCTCAAATTCCCGACTGGTCTCCGCCCTTCAGTTCTCCCAAAGAATTTCTTTTGGATATATGGTCTTCATCCATACGATTCATGTGGCCAGCGCTTTGTAGCTTCCGCAGTTTTTCAATCACTCAACTCATGGTGGTGTGAAATCCCCACAATTTTTCTATCATTGAAAATCTCATATAATTTACGGTTCTATCAAATTCATCTTTGTTTCCTGTCTAGCGTAACCAATCTATGCCATAGCGTTATGCAATGAAATCACATAACTCTATATCATAAAATCGCATGCGAGCGGAAGGCCACTCTACCCAGCAAGCACCCCTGTTAACAAAAGAAAAAAAGGAAGAGCGCGCCGTATGGCTAGCCCATGTTAGAGGAGGAGCCTGCCATCTATGCGGGTCCTATACCCGGTCAGTTTTCAAAAAAAAGGAAAGACCGAGTTTCTTCTTACATTAACTTAACATTATTTTATTCATTACAAAACTCAAAATCAATTGCGTGATATATTGAATAATCCCAAGAATAACTTTTTCAGCGGATACGTTAATCCAATATTTAACGTTAAACCATAAAAATTACAATGTTTCGAAAAAATGCAGAGCAATTAAACAGCTTCTTTCATAACGGTCAATACGATAAAACTTTACGTGTGCATAAGTCAAGCTTGGTCACGCATTAAGACCCAAAACATATAATTATAACACATATTACAAAAGCAAGTGTCTTGAACCAAATTTAAACAAAATTACCGCCCGATTAATTCTATCTAAGTCAAAACGTTTATTCAAGTTTTATATGAAATACTTTTTGCAATCGGAAATGTTTTGCTCAACAAGAAATATTCAATAAAAAAAATTATCTCGGTAAAAACAACTGAAAATTTGGCAGAGGGCGGCGAATAAATGCAATGCAAATTCAACAAGTAACTTAAAGGGAATCATTTACTCTATGATTAATCTCAATGACGCACGACGATGATCCTCAAATGATTTCCGAAAACCCAAAAGATTTTTCAAACCATCGCTAAATTTAATATCGTACGCAGCAAAATTAAAACAATATAGAAAACATTTCAATTTGTCTTCTTTCAAAGGGTTTGAATTAATATTTGGCAAGAGAGATCGTGTAATTTCAGCGACCGATGATACTCTGCTGGTTAGATAAAAATTGATCAAGTCGTTCAGGTAAGGATAATCATATCATTCCCTATCCTACTAGCATATTTCACACATTGTTCGTGGGACCAATTGGCGATAATGAAAGCAACTATAATCACTGATATGCTTCTTGATGAACCTCTCCGTATGCAGGATTCCCCATTGTAGGAAATGAGATGCGCGGTCTAGAACACATCGACGATACAACCAAGGATGACAGTTACTCAATGCTTCATTAGCACATCGATCACACATCATTATTTCAATCGACCAATCAATTGATTCAGCACATGGAAATGGATACAGCCATCTTCTATATGCAAACGCCTCACTAGACTCAGGCTTTTTGTTAGGACCAATGCTGAGAATTGAAACTCTTTCTGAACTTTCTATTTATTCTTCTCCACCAGCTGCCGACGTATATTCCAATAAGGTTGTAGCATCAGGATTTATGAGCAATGCACAGTTCAAGTACTTAACTAATGAATCATTGTACACATTTTTGCTACCACTTAAACACTTATTCCCTGTCGCGCAAGAGTAACAACACATATTCATTGTCGCCAACCGCGAGCTCTTCTTCGCACTCTTCGAATGTTTGCACGGGACTACGACAGACGTCAACTGCAAGAACTCCCGTTAATTAACAGAAGTAAAGAAAAATCAACAAAGATTTAAAATAATAATTAAAGGTTAAATATCATAACGAATATAATTAAAAGGAAACGTTTGAATTTAATATAATGGAAAATGATATAAAATTTACATTTCATAACAATTAAAAAAAAATATTTTATAATTTATAACTGTGGATGTAAGTAATGAATATTTTTTTCCAAATCTGCAATTAAAACTTAGAATAAGTGTTAGCGAGGTTTTCGAGCAGTTTGCTTGTGTGACTGCTCGATTACTACATGTTTTACACTCATAGCATAGCAAAGGTCTTATCACAGATTTGTATAGTTTGTTTTTGCGTATGCAACTGGTCTTCAAGATCGACAAAACTGAATAATGCTTTTAGCGTTGTG
This sequence comes from Odontomyia ornata, assembly GCA_963969285.1. Taxonomy (NCBI): domain Eukaryota; kingdom Metazoa; phylum Arthropoda; class Insecta; order Diptera; family Stratiomyidae; genus Odontomyia; species Odontomyia ornata. The sequence goes on along the minus strand of OZ017739.1, from coordinate 98,043,134 downwards.
TGAGTGATGTTCCAATTTGGCTAGTTTTAAGCATGCAAATGTTAGTGATCCTCAAAACGTATTTTAAATTTCTCTTCATCTTATTGAAATTTCAAATCTGTTTAGTTTCCAATATCAATGAAAATATCATTCCAAGTTAATTCGATACTAATCGACTCTGAGGATGTGCACATTGATTAATTTTGTGTAACTAATGATTAAGATTATTTTAATTAGAGTACTCAGCATCAATAATAATTGGTTCAAAAGTGTTCACATATACTTTTTGATAGAGAGGTGGGCTGGAAGTGGTGAAAACAGCTTTAAAAATAAACACGAACCAAATGAATATACTATCAGAAAATATTCCTAGTATTCACGATTAGATTTATATTTTTCTGCTGGCTGGCAGACTTCGGTTTGCTTAATTCTACCTACTTATACTCATGACTGTTACTCAATAGTGAATGCTCTTCGCTTAACACTAATGGTTACATTGCACTCTAATTCATTATTTATATTGAAATTATTATACAATATAGAAATTCAATTAAATGGCGTTTGATCTCAATTTTATCGCTAAATATATTTTTAAGGGCTGACAGTAATTCAAATAATCTAAAATTATTGCAATGTATCAAAAGAATGTTTTAGGATGACTTTGAAAATAAAAAAAGCCCAGGTATTTACATTGATGCAAGTCTGAACTTTAAGTGTAAAAATATAATTTTTTGGACATTCTTGGCCTTTAATTGATTTATTATATATTTAAATATTTGAAAGGCTTACGCTGCTTCGTAATCGGAGCTAAGAATGGCAATGTATTGGAAAATTATGCTAATGAAATAACTTAAAAGCCTGTAATCCCCAATATTAATCTAATTAAATTTATTCTGGCAACTTGAAAATCTACTTCTGGGATCTTTTTCTCATAGATATCTTCATTTTACTTTAATGTTTTTTTAATTTTGTGGTATAACTTACTAATAGCTCAGTGAACAATACAACCCAATTGAAAGCATTTGAAACTTTCTGGTTTTTTCCTCACCATATCATGGGAATGAGTTGCGTAAGAAATAATATTTCAAAATAAATGAACATATTTTGATTTAAGCATTAGATTTATACTAATATCAACTGATAAACATTTCTAACACTCAATGAAACATAGTCGGATGTGATTAACGTCAGTACCTGCCTTTTAAGGCCTAACCTCACGGTCACCATTAGACTGAGATTGGTTTAAGCTCCAATCATCGCCCTCAAGATCGGTTCCAGTTTACATTGAGGGAACTCTCAACTTTTATACTGGTAGTTACGAGACCCAGCTGTAACTGATGCTATAAGGTCAACGCTAACCTTTGTTTTCAACGAACAGCCACCACGATATTCCCCGAAGGGCCGCAACCAATCAACTGACCATCCAAAGATGGGGGTTCATCAGCTGCCCGTGGTACCTGAGTATACCTCCAGGGTTGAGGTTCCCAGCAATGAGTTGATCTTGTTATCGAACAGTCACAAGGCCACTGTGTTGTGGATCAAGTTCCTGTCCTAGTATTTTTACTAAGCGGTTCGGGTACCCCGCAAACGCCAGCCAGTCGGCTCCAATGGAATCGGAGACGACAACCCAACAATAGTAGTTGCACCCCTTCGAATCACCAGATCAGTTCCGCCCTGGGGGGACTCAATGAAAAAATTTGAAAAAACTTAAAGTGCATGAATGTACATATTTCTATTCTACCTTATATTGGCATCCATTTATTCTACAATAATTACATATGCCAACATTATATAGAGCACACATGATATATTTAGTTTACCTTGCAAATTTTTTTACTGGATATCTAACACCAGTAAAAAATCACTTTCCCAACGACCGTCAATATGAAAAATTCATAAAAACATTTAAGACTAAATAAATATGTTCAGATAACATGCATGATAACAATCGATTGGTAGTATCTGCTCTGATCCGAACCGTTGCGAAACTTAAAATTTAAATCATACCCAAATTACCAGCAATCATCAACTCTAAATCATATCCAAATCGCCACCAAACATCAAATCTAAATAATACCCAAATTGCCACCAAAGCATCAGTTTATATGAGTATCACAATAAGAAGCAATGTAGAAAAAAACATGAAAAACCGATTGAGTTTATCTTTTTCTAGCTCAGACACGATTCATTGGTCGAATCCATGTGTGAAAGTGTAATAATACTCAGTGAGTGGCAACACTCGATCCAAAGACTCTACTTGAAGCGATTTTGAGTGAGTACCAACACCGAATACTCGTACTTTCATGAATGGGTATTCAATACTTATATTCACTCAAAGTATTCGTTACATTATATTGAATGAGTAAGTTTGCAAATCTCTAATTGGCATATCTTTTTTATTTTTAAATTGATATTGTACTATTTCAGTATGTGCGAATTTCATATTGTTCTTGTTGAAATAAATTTACATATCACTGTAAAAATGCAATACTAGCTCTAAAATTCCTTTGCTCTTTCACTCTCACTTCTATTACATGTGTATCAGATTACTGCATTATCATTGCTTTGTATTCTTTTGTAAAAAGAATCAGTCGCACGCTGGTTTTTACTGCTGTAAATCTAACTAACCTCAACAGGCTATGGGCTCAGACCCAGCAATAGCAGTTAAAAAGTAAAAAATTTCAAGCGAATATCGAGGAAAACATAAAAAGTTGTGATCGCGAAAGATGAGTGCGAAGGCTGTTTCAATAATTGAAAACCTGCATGATAAAAATTATTGTAGCTGGAAGCTCCAGATGAAAAGTGCTCTAATTTTTCAGGATCTTTGGGAATATGTAAATGGCCCGAAACCGGAGGAAACCGACGCAGCAACCGTCAGAGTGGGATAGTCCAACAAAGACGAAAAAGCGTTAGCCACCATTATCCTGAATGTAAGTGTATCACAGCTTATTCACATTAAAAACACTAAAAATGCAAAAGATGCCTGGAAAATTTTAAAGGGAATTCATCAACCTGCTGGGCCTGGTCGAAAAGTTACGCTTGTCAAGCAACTTTTGTCATTCAAAATGGCGGAGAGTTCATCTACGTCCATACATATACACGATTTTGTCGACATTTCGGAATAATTAAGAGAGATAGACATATCAGTCGAAGAAGACCTACTATCTATTATTCTATTATCGAGCCTGCCAAAACCATTCGACAATTATATAGTTGCGATAGAGGCAAGAGATGAGTTGCCGACTTTCGAAAATTAAAAACAAAGTTGATCAACGAAGGCCGCAGAAGAGATGCCGAAAAAGTCAAAAGCAGAGAGTTTGAACATATTTTAATGTTGAAAGCGAAATCGGAGCAACGGAATACCCGAGAAAAAGGCAATGACAAATTTAGAAAGAAACTAGAGTGCATTGCATGTCACAAAACAGGCCACTACGCGGCCAAATGTAGGAGTAAGCGAAAAGGAAAACCGATATCCGTATCATTAGCCGAAATGAACACTTCGCTTGCTGCGAATTCATCGAATGAATCGATCACCAATAATACTTGGATATTGAAAGCGGGGCGACAGCCCCGCTGAGTTTGAATTATACCAGGAAACAATTTTTCTCGCGAATGATAAAACAATGACGCAAAAGGCAGAGGTACAGTGAGATTAACATCCGAAAATCAGCCGGTAAATCTAAAAGAAGAGTTATTTGTACCTTATCTTCGTGCAAGTTTTATTTCAGTGTCAAAAACAACAGCGAAAAACATGACAGTGAGTTTTGAACGGAAGCAGTTTATAATAAAACAAAAAAAAATCGGTGATTTTAACAGCGAAAAGGGTCGGTGATTTATTTATTTGCAGAAATGATGCACAGTATGCAAATGGAAACACGATAAATAGTGCATTAAATGATGATTATTTGAAGTGGCATAGTTGGTATGGTCATCTAAATAGAAAAATATTTGTGATTTGTATAACAATAAAATGGTGCACGGGCTTGACGTAAACATTTCAAGTGTCGACCGTGCAGAAAACAAGTTTGTTTAAAAAGAAAGATGACAGTGAAACCGTTTAATAAATTTTCGGAAAATCGTTGTCAGAAGCCACTAGAACTTATACATAGTGATATATGTTGTCCAATGAGACAAAATTCGATTGGTGGAGCAAAATATTTTGCCACTTTCATAGACGATTGCACCAAAATAATGTTTGTTGCATGTTCCGAGCAAAAGGTGAAATACTTAGTGTGCTAAAAACATTTAAGCAAATCGCAGAGAACCAGACGGGGTGTAAAATAAAAATGTTTCGCAGTGATAATGCAAAAGAGTATTTAAGTCGTAATTTCACAGAATATCTCAATCAGCATGGTATCCGTCGGCAATTAAGTGCTGAATACACACCGCAGCAGAATGGTGTGGCTGAGCGTGCAAATCGCTCAATGATCGAAATGGTTCGGTGCAAGTTGATTCAAGCGAATTTACCGGAGCCGTATTGAGCGGAGGCTGTGCATACGGCATGTCATTTGCGAAACTGAGCACCTACCAGATTACTTGAAAACATTACACCTTTTTGAGCTTGGCATGGAGTAGAACCAACAGTAAAACACCTTAAAAAATTCGGATGCCGAGCAATAATGCGAAATAAGCAGACAAGCAAGTCGAAATTTGATCCAAAAGGAATACCAAAAGGTAGGATATAGCGACGAAGCAAAGGCTTACCGGCTTTATGAACCCAATTCACGGAAAATGTACAAAAGCAGAGATGTAACATTGTTGGAAAACTAATGTGATGTAAATGAGAATAGCGATTATCAGTTAGTTATTTTCGATAATGAACCCGAAGAAGAAAATGTGGAAAGTGAAACATTCGAGGCAATGGGAGAGACTTCTAGTAGTAAGACTGTATCACCAAACAAACTCGTGGATAGTGATGAAGTTTACGAAACCAATCAGGACGAAAATGAACAAGATAAAGAAAAATCAATTGCGAAATAGACCCAGAATTATCAAGACGGGTAATCCAGAAGACTGCGCCTGATTCGAACTGGAAAACAAAATTCAATTAACTTGATAGATGTAGATCGAGCAGAAACCCCCTCAGTGTGTAAGATGCGCTTCAGGTCCACAAGCAGATGGGTGGAAAAAGTCAATGCAAGCAGAATATGATGACTTGAGGCGAAAGGGAGTAGTCAAAAAGTGAATATTGATTACAATGACACTTTTTTGCCGGTAGCACGTTATTCGACAGTAAGATGTGTCCCCGCGTTGGCTACTGAATTTAATTTGTTGTTGCAACAAGTGGATGTAACTGCTGCATATCTCAACGGCACACTCGAGGAGGAGATATACCTGTATATGGAGCAGCCTAAAACTTTTATTGATAAAAGATATCTGGAGCGAGTATGCAATTTAAAGAAAGCTCTTTACGGATAAAAACAATCCGGACGCAAATGGAACAAGAAGTTGGATGAGACATTGAAGAAAATCGGTTTCATTCAATGTAAAGCGGACACTTGTGCCTATATTATGAATAGAGCTGAAAAAACGAACATAATTGTTATTTATATCGATGATATGCTGACCGCAAGCTCTCATCAGGATGATTTAAACTACATAAAAAGAAGTTTATCATCTGTTTTCAACATAATTGACAAAGGACCTGCAGAATACCTTCTAGGAATTGAAATATGCATAAATGAAGAGCGAGGAAACACAACAATTAACCAAGAACAATTCATCTAAAACCTTCTTCAGGAGAATCGCATGTTGGAATGTAACTCGACACCAACGCCACTCAACCGAGGAATGATCTTAAAATCTTGCAGCGATTGCACAAACTGTGAAAAGGCTGACGTAAAAATGTATCAGTCAATAATCGGATCTGTTATGTACGTGGAACTGATCACGCGACCGGACATATTACATTGCGTGGTAAAGCTATTGCAATTCAATCAGGATCCACATTCAACGCATTTGAAGTCTGCGAGGAATATTTTGAAAGATTTAAACTCCACTATAAAGTTAAAAATCGCTTATTCTAAAACAGGTCATTCTTTGATGGGATACGCTGGTTGTAATGATGAAAGAAAGTCATTTACGGGATACATTTTTACACTTGTTGGTGGACCCATATCTTGGGAATCTCGAAAACAACATGTCGTAGCTCTGAGTTGAGTTGAGTGAAGCAGAGTATCTTGCCATGTCCCAAGCAACGAAACGAATTATTTTCTTACGGACTCTGTTGGCTGAGATGGGTTTTGAAAAAGTCATCAATGGACCAACATTGCTTTATGGGGACAACCAGAGTGCCTTACAATTGTGAAGAATCTTGTTTACCATGCGCGCACAAAGCATATTGATGTGCGCGTTCATCACATCAGGCAAATATTCAATGAGTTCATTATAGACGTCAACTACGCATCTACCCAGGAAATGTTTGCTGATATTCTGACGAAAGTGCTCGCCAAGAACAATTTGTGTATTATGAATTCTGAAAAATAATGAAATGTTACTTTAAATTGTTACGATGGAAAGAGCAATAGATCGACTTTGTATTGTGGGAGACTGTTGAAATACATTTACATAACACTGTAAAAATTCAATGCTAGTTCTAAAATTCCACTGCTCTTTCTCTCTCACTTCTATTACATATATATCAGATTACTGCATTATCATTACTTTGCGTTCTTTTGTAAAAGGAATCAGTCGCACTGAATATACCGCTTGAGCAAGACACGCTGGTTTTTACTGCTGTAAATCTAACTAACCTCAACAGTTCTGTTCCAGTGCTGCGAAAAATAATCGTTGGATAGTGAAGAGCTTACCTTAATGCTACTCATAATGGTTTTTCTTACAGAGAAGTTAATAATGATTCTTTTTGGATTTTACAAAATTGCTTAGTAAGTTTGAAGTTTTTGATCGAATCCCCATTTTTTTAAGATTTCATTACGTTAACTCTCAATCATTTGATTCCTAATTCTGACCATGCAAATTTACTTCGCAGTAAATAGATCCCATAATTGTGTTGAAGTGTTCACGCTATGCCATTTCCCACTTCCGGCTACATGTCAGAAGTTGCCCAAAATCCAATAAACAAAAAACCCTTTTCGAAACCAATTCATTTCGAATTCGCCCAACTCTCCCATACAGCAAAACATCATTACCTGGTGAAAAGATGATAAGTCTACCTTCCACACGTCTTACTCCCCGTTCCCTGCTCAATCCAACACTACCACCACCACCCACCCCTACAAGCCTAACCGAAAATTTTCATGAGAGGCATTCCTAAATTGCTACATAGATGCTCCTTGTGGCGCATCGTTACCTTGGGGAACTCGAAATCATTTTCTTTTGATGGAATTTTGTTTGGGTTTTCGTGTCCAAACAATTGGTTGGAAAGACGATTCACCCTCTTTGCCTTCAACTTTCTCGTTGTTGGGCTAACACACAATTACAACTACAAATTCATTGGAGCTCTATAGTTGTGTATATATGATGAATGCCACATATACATACGTACACGGTGGAGCAGATGAATTATGGGGTGAAGGATGTTTTCACAATTTGAGCCTTGCTTTGGCGGAATCATGGTTGTACACTAATGAGGATATGAAGCGCTAAACGAGCCGGGACGTGGAAGTCAAGGATTATTTATCATAGTTAGAAAACAGAAGTAATTCTTTTTAATTTATACTTAATATCCCAATTAAGGATACGTCGAAACCCCCATAATCGTATCAAAGTAGCATCATGCAAAATATGTGCTGACAATTGATTTATTTTAGTCTTTTGTCAGGATTAGTAACAACTCTATTTCTAATTAATTTTATTATTTGCGTCACAGGTTGTAATGAATTGTTGACGATTTGTATGAGCTCATTCTATTTCTTACAATCTACCTGTATTCATTATCTACCCGAGTAATGATTAGTGAGTCTTATCATGACGAAAGTCCAATACATTTTAAATTATGTCAAGGCGGTTGGTAGGATAATAAAGCATTGTCAATAGAACAACCTCAACTCCTAAAATAGAATACACATATAATCATAAAATCGAAACGTCTAATTTTTTTGGATTTGATTGATGATAATCATATGTTGTCTGATTGAAACTGAGTCAAAATTTAAGCTCAACAAGGCATATAGAATATCATATTAACAATCAACTTTTCTTTTTGTTGTCCATCGGACTCGTACGTAAATAAATGACACTGCATTGATTTAGTACCTATGTCTTATCTTCGTTGCTATAGTCAAACTAAAATATTAATCGATGTGTGAAAAAAGCAAATGGACACAAATATACTCACATCGTAAAGTTGATCAGGATTGTAAATCAATTCAGGAGTCCTTCTATCTGTAAATTTATACAGTGGCGGACACAATTGTGGGCACATTGCTTGTTCTTTTGTATTTTTGTCACTAAACCAAAGATAAGAAACAAATCATGACAATTTTTTCAGAATATTAGCTTTTGATTTATTTATTCTTAAATTGTGATAACATTTTGCACAGGTAATAACATTTAAATGAAAATTTTTCAATAGAATTTAAAAGTGGTTGAATTCCATGGGACAAAATTGTGGGCACACTTCAAAATATCTCTAAACAAGTTGGGTAAACAGACCTACGCTCATGTCAGAAGGGTTTTGTACCCAACTTCTCTGAAATACAATCACCAGCAACGAATAAAATCAAGAAACATGTCAAAGAGATGGGCATGTTTAAAGGAAAATCCATTGCTTCTCTATTTTCAACGGTCGCCATGTTGTCGCAAACTAACAAAAATCACTCAAATCACGAATCCCATAAATATTTATGTTATTGATCTAATTCGAAAATTTTAAGGAAATTAAATCAAAACAGCAGTATCTGATTCGACGGAAAGTCCATAAAACACCAAAATCATGTGTTACTGCTGTTGTAGTTGAAGAAATTTCAAATGGCTATAACTTCCGTCTATATCATTCGATTTTCGTCAAACTTACAAAGTATGAGGACCTTGTGCAAAGGCACTTAAATCTATACCGCCAACGTCGAAAATGTGGCGGAAGTACTGCATTCGGAAACGGAAAGCGATAACCTCTCCCAAGGATGGTTGCAAAGTACAATTGCCGCCCAGCGATACGAAGGAAAAACGCTATTCCGAAAAGCGGGAGATATTCTGAAAAGAATACAATCTGCATGCGACTCCCCAAAAATGAGCAAAGTAGTAAAAATTGGGCTCCTTGAACTAGAGGAGCTCCTAGATCGCATAGGGCACTATCGGAGGAGCTGGTTAAGGGCCGAAGACGAGCAGAAGGCTAAAGAGGCGCTGGGGGTGAAATCGAAAGGCCACATGCAGATAGCTCCACCAGTAAAAATCAATAATAGAACGGCGTCTAGCACAATCGAAGGAGATCGGGATAAAAGAAGGAAGGAAAAGGCACTTGATGGGCGCGGAGCGGGTTTCAGATAGTGCTTACTAAAGGAGCGAAGACAGTCGCAAAGAAACTCCTTCAAAAAGTGCCAGAAAGTAAAGCTCGCACGGCCACCCAATCAGAAAAAGGACTTGATGCAAAACAGGAGCCGCAGAAGCCCCGACGAAGACCCCGGCAGCAGGCACTGCTCGTAAAGCCCCAAGATGGCCGATCCTACGCGGAGATACTGCGGGACATCAGGGGAAACGTAAGGCCCGAAGATACCAACACTACGATTAAAGTAGTACAACTAACGTGGTCGGCCCACATACTGGCCGAATTCGGAGCAGAGGCCGACAATAAGGAAACATTCTGCGACGCATTAAAGAAAGTTCTCGGCAAAAGCACAACTAGAGCCTCGCTCGAACCGATGGCAACAATCGAAATAAGAGACATTGACTGTGTGACGGATCTGGCCGAGGTAGAAGAGGCCATCAAAAGGGAGTTCCCTAGCGTGGGAAGGATCAAAGCGAGACTGACACCAGAAAACAACAGGGGACAACGCATGGCCATAGTCCGAAAAGGACGCCGAACAATTCCTGAACAAGGGCAGAGTCCGAATAGGGTGGGTTGTCTGTAGGATACGGCGAAGGGCAACGCCTCTTCAATGTTTCAAATGCCTTGGCTATGGTCACACCACACAAGTATGCAAAGGACCCGATAGGAGCTCCCTATGTTACAAATGCGGTGAAATGGGACATAAAAGAAAAGAGTGTATCAAGGAAGCACACTGTATTCTCTGCAAGAATGCTGATGCAAGACCTGATTTTGGACATTTTTTGGGACCAGGAAGCCCTAGCCGAGGCAAAATCAGAACTTCGATGACCTGCATCCAGCAGCTAAACCTACACCGCAGTTCAACCGCCCAAAATCTGCTTGAGCAGTTTGCGAGGGACATGAAAGCCGACTTCTTGCTGCTGAGTGAGCTACACCATGATAAAAGTCCTGCATTATGGTATCCTGACGAAACTGGTACTGCCGCCATCTGGATTCGGAACAGTGATTTCCAAGCGGAGAATTGTGGACGGGGGGATGGTTTCGTGTGGGTTCGGTGCTCAAGGATCACCTTCTTTAGTGTGTACCTAACGCCGAATGAATCAATATTTTCTTTCAAAGCCAAGCTTAATGCTCTGGAGAGCGCTGTCTCGAACGCAGAGGGCAAAGTGTTAGTTGGGGGCGACTTCAACGCGAAAGCAATCGAATAGGGCATGCCTCAAATGGATCTGCGGGGAAAACGAATCCTGGAAATGGCAGCCAAGACTGCGCTCGTCGTACTAAACTCCGAAAATACGCCGACTTTCTGCCCGATAGGCTGTGAGGGAACCATACTGGACGTGATATTCGCCTCGGAGTCCTTAGTACGGAGGATACACAATTGGAAAGTATTAGAGGACTACTCAGCCAGTGCATTCTGCTTGAGATAAGTGATGTTGTCTCCTGACATCCGTGCTCTCAGCTTTCTACAACTGGATGGAACATCGGAAGGATGGACGTCGAGAGGTTCGTCGAGGTGCTCACAGCAGGTGAGCCGCTGCAGGGAGCTTCGGAGGGGACGGAAGAACAGGCAGCTGAAGACGTGGTGAACTCAACTATGAGAATCATTACGATTGCTTGCTGTGCTTCTATGCCCCACCGAAAACCCCGGCACGGCAAGCCCCTTGCTTGGTGCCCTACGGAAGCCTCGTATACATGATGTGCAAAAGATGGACGCGATAGTGCGGGGACTCTTCCCCGCCCTTCCCGTCCGTGTTGACGCAGTCCATGGTGAAACAACAGTCGAGTGTCCACGCTTCATGCAGCCGGAACTGGAGGAGGCAGTCCTTTCATTGAAAGCGAGGAAGGCTCCAGGTCCGGATGGTGTTCCGGCTGAGGTGTTGCGGCTTGTTTATCACCATGCTGCTCAGCACATTCAACATTTGCCTAGGCGACGGGGTTTTCCCAGTATGATCGAAGGTGGCGAAGCTTGTGCTGATCAGCAAGGGAAGGGAAATTCCGAATCACCGTCTGCATACCGCCCGTTACGCATGCTAGACATGGCTGGGAAAGTGCTAGAAACATTCATCAAGAGAAGACTCACTGACGCTATTCGTGCTGCTGGCGACCTGTCTCCTCGGCAGTACGGCTTTAGAGTAGGACGTTCTGCCATTAATGCGATTGCAGAGGTGGTGAACGCGGTCCAAAAGGCAGAGGCAAATCGTCGCACCAAGCGACGGATCATCCTGATGGTGACACTCGACGTCAGAAACGCCTTCAACTCCGCAAGATGAGTGGATATTCTGGATACGCTGGAAAACTCTTTTCGAGATCCAGAATATCTAATGCGGCTTTTGAGGAACTACCTAAAGGACCGAAGCCTGCTCTACGACACGACACAGGGCCAAGGAAATTACACCAGGTGTTGCCCAGGATGGAAATTACATCAAGTGTTGCCCAGGGATCTATCCTTGGTCCGGACCTGTGAAACGTATCTTACGACGGGCTATTGTGACTTGAGATGCCAGATGAGTCGCACTTGGTCGGCTATGCGGATGATTTTGCGACTCTGGTCGCTGAACGCACCGTTGAATAGGCGCAACTTCGGCTAGGTATGCTAATACACCGAGTGAGAGACTGGATGACTGCTAGTGGGTTCATTCTAGCACTGGAGAAAACCGAAGTGGTTATCTTGACAAAAAAGAGGATCCCTAGAGTTAGGATAATCAATTTTGGACACACTAATCAAATTGACGTCAGCACTGAAGTACTGAAGCTACTGATCGGCTCGAAGATGAGTTTCTCTGAGCAAATCAGGGCAACGGCTGAGAAGGCTGTTTCGGGAATATCGACTTTGAGTCGACTTATGGCCAACGTAGGGAGACGCCACCTGTCAAGAAGACGCCTCTTGATGAGTGCTGTAGGGTCAGTGCTACTGTACAGAGCAGAAGTTTGGGCGACGCTCTCAGCAAGGAGGTATACCGAAAACGTTTGGCACAGGTACAGAGAAGAGGAGCACTGAGAGTTATCGCAGGCATTATACCTGTCGCCCTCCTTGCTAGAGAGCGCCGCGCTATTTACCTGCACCGGAACGGGGATGCGAGGGGGACGGTTGCCCGCGAGTAGAGACAGCGCTCGGTCAACGATTGGCAGCAGTCTTGGGTCAATTACACGAAGGGAAGGTGGACTGTGCACCTCATTCCGGATGTGAGATCGTGGTTAAATCGAAAACATGGTAAGACTGACTTCTATTTGACCCAGCTTTTGAGCGAGCATGGGTGTTTTCAGTGTTACCTGCACAAGATTGGTAAGTCACGGTCTCCCGATTGTCGGTTTTACCCAGGTGAGGAGGGCAATGCCTGCAACACATTTTTGTGTGTACAAAATGGGTCAGGCTGCGAAGGGAACTCTACAGGGAGACGGGCGAGCTCACCCCGGATAATATAGTTGCGGTGATGCTCGAATCGGTTGACAAATGGAACCAGGTGGCACATTATGCTCGTGCAGTCCTAAAATATAAAAGGGACTCACAGCAACCGGGGCGCTGGGGCTGGGTATCACTTTTCTGGCACTTCCTCTTCCCCCCTCTCCCCTCCTGCCAGAAAAGGGATCCCCCGTCTTGAAGGCGCCTCACGGCGTAACAAAACTAGGCCTGGTTGGTCAAACGGTTCCAGGCTGGGTTCTCAGGTTGACAGAGAAGGTGTCGCCTTCTTGCGAGCATGGGAGTCCCACACTCTGTGCATAAATGGCAGTCACCATCCTACCACAAAAACCAAAAAAAGGTTTCGGTATGATTTTATTGGGGAAAATGTGAAACTCGACAGTCATACTATTATTAACAAATTTGAGCGAATTGTGACTCCTAAGTTATTTGTTATTGTTTTACTCATAAACACCTTCCTCCTTATTTTTTTCAAATTTCTCAGATTACAGATGTCCAATCGCAAGGGGAGGGGGACACAAATTTTTCGCGTATTTCCCCTACCTGTGCGCCCTTCGAAGTGAAAAATACCAGTTTAAGAACAGCTTTGAAAAGTTCTCATCCAGACCTTTGATTTGATACCTATATCGGCTACCTTTGATGAATTTTTTTTGGGCCACTCCCCTATATGGGAAGACCCCCTTAGATACCTTTTTCGCAGTTGAACTTTGAAGAGAGCACCACTTTACACCTACATGCAAAATTTAATGTTTCTAGCTTAAGTTTTTTGCGAGAAAAAATGCTGTGACACATGGACGGACGGACGGACAGACGGACAGACAGGGCGCGATTTTAGTAAGGTTTTGTAAAATTATTTCACAAAACCCTAAAAATGGTAGTTCGGTGCCCCATTTGGAATATGAAATAAAGAAACGTCAGATTTGGGGAAGTCCCGCTTTACTTGTTTTGAGTTTTCAAATCAATTGTGCGTTTGTTTTCATAAATAATATTAAAAAACGTGGAATACAATGAAAATAGAAAATAAAAGGAAGGTAACTAATATAAAAAAGAGAAAGTTAATGCTAAAATTGTATAAAGAATATAAATCATGAAGTGAAATTGGTAACATAGTTGGGCGAAGTGGATTTATAGTGAAAGACGTAATAAAAAGATTTGAACAACGAAACCATTTTAAAAACAGCAGTGAGGTACTCTGGGAGTGTCCGATGGGAAGTTTAGCTTCGTTTCGCAAATGATTATGCAAAGGTTGAAAAATTGCATAAGGTGTTCCATTAAGGTTATAACAATAAATAAATAAATTTCAATAAATGGCTAGTGACACTGTCTTGTTGAAATCACATATCCTTGATGTCAAGTTCATCCAATTCTGACAACAAATAAATTTCC